>JARQOD010000001.1:833367466-833645226 GCA_033576555.1 Oophaga sylvatica | reverse complement strand
GCAGGTGGCACATCTGCTACCTGAGGTTTTGTAGTCCATCACGCTTGTAAGTGATTATGTTTAAATGGTCTAAGCATGCAACTGGTATTCAAATTTCGGAGATTTTTCCCTCGGCCAAAGGTCCTTCCGCACTTCTTACAGATAACCTTTGCCTCATCAATAGGATTTTGGTCAAAAAAGTGCCACACTGCACTCTTCCTACTATGGGATAAATTTTCAGGGCTTGCACGCTGTGCTAATTTGACCGTCTGGCCAAGCTGTCCTGCAACTCTTTTTGTTTTTTTAACACGTTTTTGGACTGCTTCGGGCCTGCCAGATAACTGCAGTTGCGATGTCGATGCCTGCTGCGGATCCTCCTCATCTTCTGAGCTATTGCCAGCAGCACCCTCTTCCCCCAATGCATGCCAATCCGGGTCAACAACTGGGTCATCCATCACCTCCTCTTCAATTTTATCTGCACCTTCCTCTGTGTCACCGTGTAAGGTGTTAGAGGATGCGGCAAGGGGCACCTGAGTTTCATCATGGTCAGAATCTGGCTCAGTAGACTGCGAGGGCAATGCAGTACTCTGGGTGAATGTTCCAGCAGAATCATATAGCAGTGGCTGTGCATCAGTGCACTCCATGTCATATTCATCTTGGACTGGGGAATTCAGGATTTCACTTGATAACCCAGGCATGGTATGTGAAAAGAGCTCCAGGGAGTAATCTGAAGTGTGGCCTGCCGCATCCTTCACTTTTGTTGTGGGTGAAGGACAGAAGCAAAGGTGTCGTTCCTGACCAGGAGCCTGCACTGATGACTCTGTGCTTGCAGTTTTTGAAACTTCAGAAGAGGAGGTGATAGAGCTGGAGGCTGTTTCGGCAATGTAAGCCAAAACCTGTTTCTGATGCTCCGACTTTAAAAGTGGTTTACCTACTCCCAGAAAAGGAAGCCTTCCAGGCCTTCTGGAGCCAGACGATGACGCAGTCTCAACACCGCCTGCCTAAGGTGCTATTGTGCTTTTGGCACTACCAGCAGATGCACCACCACCATCAGTACCAGCTGGCCCCCCACCCACGTCCGTGGCCTCTTCCACCATACAGTCATGGCCAAAAGTTTTGAGAATGACACAAATATTATATTTTCACATGATCTGCTGCCCTCTGGTTTTTATGTGTGTTTGACAGATGTTTTTTTTATCACAGACAGAAATATAATAATTGCAAACATATGAGTAACAAAAGCTTATATTGACAGTTAGAATGAGTTAATGCAGCTAGTCAATATTTGCAGTGTTTTTCTTCAGGACCTCTGCAATTCTCCCTGGCATGCTCTCAATCAATTTCTGGACCAAATCCTGACTGATAGCAGTCCATTCTTGCACAATCAATGTTTTCATTTTGTCAGAATTTTTAGGTTTTTGTTTGTCCACCCGTCTCTTGATGATTGACCACAAGTTCTCAATGGGATTAAGATCTGGGGAGTTTCCAGGCCATGGACCCAAAATCTCTATGTTTTGTTCCCTGAGCCATTTAGTTATCACCTTTGCTTTATGGCAAGGTGCTCCATCATGCTGGAAAAGGCATTGTTGATCGCCAAACTGCTCTTGCAGGGTTGGGAGAAGTTGCTCTTGGAGGACATTCTGGTACCATTCTTTATTCATGGCTGTGTTTTTAGGCAAGACTGTGAGAGAGCCGATTACCTTGGCTGAAAAGCAACCCCACATATGAATGGTTTCAGGATGCTTAACAGTTGGCATGAGAGAAGACTGGTGGTAGCGCTCACCTTGTCTTCTCCGAATGAGGCGTTTTCCTGATGTCCCAAACAATCGAAAAGGGGATTCTTCAGAGAAAATAACTTTACCCCAGTCCTCAGCAGTCCACTGCCTGTACCTTTTGCAGAATATCAGTCTGTCCATGATGTTTTTTCTGGAGAGAAGTGGCTTCTTTGCTGCCCTCCTTGAGACCAGGCCTTGCTCCAAGAGTCTCCGCCTCACAGTGCGTGCAGATGCACTCACACCTGCCTGCTGCCATTCCTGAGCAAGCTCTGCACTGCTGGTAGCCCGATCCCGCAGCTGAAACACTTTTAAGAGACGGTCCTGGCGCTTGCTGGTCTTTCTTGGGCGCCCTGGAGCCTTTTTGGCAACAATGGAACCTCTCTCCTTGAAGTTCTTGATGATGCGATAGATTGTTGACTGAGGTGCAATCTTTCTAGCTGCGATACTCTTCCCTGTTAGGCCATTTTTGCACATTGCAATGATGACTGCACGTGTTTCTTTAGAGATAACCATGGTTAACAGAAGAGAAAGAATGATGCCAAGCACCAGCCTCCTTTTAAAGTGTCCAGTGGTGTCATTCTTACTTAATCATGACAGATTGATCTCCAGCCATGTCCTCATCAACACCCACACCTGTGTTAATGGAGCAATCGCTGAAAAGAGGTTAGCTGGTCCTTTTAAGGCAGGGCTGCAATGATGTTTAAATGTGTTTTGGGGGATAAAGTTCATTTTCTAGCCAAATATTGACTTTGCAAGTAATTGCTGTTAAGCTGATCACTCTTTATAACATTCTGGAGTATATGCAAATTGCCATTAGAAAAAGTGAAGCAGTAGACTTTGTAAAAATTAATATTTGTGTCATTCTCAAAACTTTTGTCCATGACTGTACTTCCTCATGTTTGGGAAAATGTACCAAAATACCAGCAGATATATGGTACTGTATCAGAAACTTACAGCTTTATACAGTGAAGTGGAAACTTTAAATCTCCGTATATATTTCCGGAGTCACACACAGATGCTCACTCAGTATCGTTTTGACCGTAATACAAAAGGCAGAAAAACGGTACGGTTTCAGAAGCATACAGCTGTATACAGTGTATCTGAAAATTTAAATCTCCGTGTATATTTCCGGAGTCACACACAGACGCTCACTCAGTATGAATTAGACCAGAATATAAAAAGCAGATTAACGGTACTGTATCAGAAGCGTACAGCTGTATACAGTGTATCTGAAAATTTAAATCTCCGTATATATTTTCGGAGTCACACACAGACGCTCACTCAGTATGGATTAGACCAGAATATAAAAAGCAGAAAAACGGTACTGTATCAGAAGCGTACAGCTGTATACGGTGAAGGGGAAAATTTAAATCTCCGTATACATTTCCGGAGTCACACACAGACGCTCACTCAGTATGGTTTTGACCGTAATACAAAAGGCTGAAAAACGGTACTGTATCAGAAGCGTACAGCTGTATACAGTGTAGGGGAAAATTTAAATCTCTGTATATATTTCCGGAGTCACACACAGATGCTCACTCAGTATGGATTAGACCAGAACATAAAAAGCAGAAAAACGGTACTGTATCAGAAGCGTACAGCTGTATACAGTGTAGGGGAAAATTTAAATCTCCGTATTTATTTCGGGAGTCACACACAGACGCTCACTCAGTATGAATTAGACCAGAATATAAAAAGCAGAAAAACAGTACTGTATCAGAAGCGTACAGCTGTTTACGTGAGGAAATTAAATCTCTAATTTCCGAGCACACCAACTCTTCAGTGATTGACGTAATAAAACAGAAAAACGTAGGAAATTTAATCTCTATATATTTCCAGAGTCACACACAGATGCTCACTCAGTTTGATTAGACCGTAATAAAAAAGCAAAAACGGTACGTATAGAACTACAGCTGTATCATGAGGGAAAATTTAAATCTCCGTATATATTTCCGGAGTCACACACAGATGCTCACTCAGTCTGATTTAGACCAGAATATAAAAAGTAGAAAAATGGTACCATATCAGAAGCGTACAGCTGTATACAGTGTAGGGGAAAATTTAAATCTCTGTATATATTTCCGGAGTCACACACAGATGCTCACTCAGTATGGATTAGACCAGAACATAAAAAGCAGAGAAACGGTACTGTATCAGAAGCGTACAGCTGTATACAGTGTAGGGGAAAATTAAATCTCCGTATTTATTTCGAGAGTCACACACAGACGCTCACTCAGTATGGATTAGACCAGAATATAAAAAGCAGAAAAACAGTACTGTATCAGAAGCGTACAGCTGTTTACGGTGAAGGGAAAAATTTAAATCTCCTTATATATTTCTGGAGACACACACAAACGCTCTCTCAGTATGTATTTGACCGTAATACAAAAAGCAGAAAAACGGTACTGTATCAGAAGCGTACAGCTGTATACAGTGTAGGGGAAAATTTAAATCTCTGTATATATTTCCGGAGTCACACACAGATGCTCACTCAGTATGGATTAGACCAGAACATAAAAAGCAGAAAAACGGTACTGTATCAGAAGCGTACAGCTGTATACAGTGTAGGGGAAAATTTAAATCTCCGTATTTATTTCGGGAGTCACACACAGATAGTCAGCATGTGTTTGTCGGTGATACCAGCCGGTACACGGTAGTGTGTGACGAGCGTACAGTTCTATACGGTGTGGGAAAAAATGAACGGTCGGTAACTGTGCAGAAAAAAAGAATGAATGTATTAGTGCTGTGTAAAAAGCAGTCTGCATAGCAGTGTACACACAGCAATACAACTATCAGGCAGCCTAATAACCAGCGCTGCTGCACACAAGAAAATTATCCCCTGTCACTGCACACTAACTGTACAGCACAATTGCTGTCAGCACAAGCACATAAGAACTTCTCTTTCCAGCCCTAACTCTCTCCCTGCTGATAAACAGCAACCTCTCCCTACTGTTAAGATCGGCAGAAGTAAAATGGAGGTCGGCGGTCAGGGCTTTTATAGACACTGTGCCCCCCCCCAAAGCAAGCCAATCACTGCAATGTCCTTCTCCAAGATGGTGGTGGACGCTGCCCATGTCATCTTGTTGCCCACAGTGTACGTCCTTGCTCATTGGCTGAAAAAAGGCACCTGCAAGGATTATGGGAAAACCGACTTTGGCGCTTGTTTTGCCGAATGCATGGCCGACTTCAAGCTATGGTCTTTGGCGAAAGTTGGCGACTTATGAATCTGACCGACCTGTTTTGCTCAACTCTATATGGCGCATCATATGGGGCACATTATATATGGAGCATCACATGGAGCCCGTTATAGATGGAGCATTATATATGGGGACCATTATAATTGGAGAATTATATAGGGCTCATCATACACTGGAGCATCATATATGGGGCCCATCATATACTAGAGCTTCATATGGGGTTCATTATTTATTTGGCATCATATAGGGCCCTTTATATATGGAGCATCATATGGAGCACATATGGGGCCTATTCTGCATGGAGCATTATATGGAACCCATTCTGTATGGAGTAATATATGGGGCCCATCATATACTGTATGGAGCTTTATATGCGACTCATTATACTGTATGGAGCAATATGTGGGGCTCATTATACTCTATGAGGACCGTCCTATACTGTATGGCACATTATATGGGGACCATCATATACTGGAGCATTATGTGGAGCTCATTATATACTGTATGGAACATTATATGGGACCAATTATGTATGGAGCAATATATGGGGCTCATTATTCTGTATGGAGCAATATATGTGGCTCATTATACTGTATGAAGCATTATATTGGGCCCATTATTCTGTATAGAGCATCATATATGGGACTCATTATTCTGTATGGAGCAATATATGGGGCTCATTATTCTGTATAGAGCAATATATGGAGCTCATTATTCTGTATGGCGCACTATGTGGTGCCCATTATACTGTATGGATGACTATACTGTCCGGTTATTGAGCTATTGTAGAATTTACAATAGATATCACTCATGTAATTTAAACAGAAGGAGACTATTGCCAGATAATGGCACTTTAAATATGTGGGAAATCCCTTAATGAGTGCCATCTGGTCAGGACTAAAGTGAGAAGCCCATCGTTATTGGAACAATAAAAGGGAGTGTGATGTGGCCATCACAAAAACAACGAAATCGGGCTTTTAGAAAAATGACATAATCTTTATTGAAACATATACACACATGTCAAAGTGCAGGTAAGAGGTAAAAAACAATGCTGGACAAATGAGCCACAAGGACAGGTGCAAATCTAGTACAAAAAGGGAGTCGCACTGGCCCAGGCAACTATATGATAAACGGCTGTATGATGGAATCACGACATAGTGTCAATGTTATGCATGATACTGACACCCGCATACCAATAGATTACCTGTGTAAAAAGGACACAGGTACTAGCAAAAAGATTGTCAAATTGCATACAAATGTATGTCCCTTCAGTGAAGCAATGGAGAGGGTACATAAATGAGACGTGCAGACCCAGGCTCACACCCGATACCATTGGAGAGAGGTAATAATATCCTTATGACATCCTTAATAATATCCTTATGACACTGGTCAGTTTCAAGTATGTAGTTTAGAAACTCATTTATGTACCCTCTCCATTGCTTCACTGAAGGGACATACATTTGTATGCAATTTGACAATCTTTTTGCTAGTACCTGTGTCCTTTTTACACAGGTAATCTATTGGTATGCGGGTGTCAGTATCATGCATAACATTGACACTATGTCGTGATTCCATCATACAGCCGTTTATCATATAGTTGCCTGGGCCAGTGCGACTCCCTTTTTGTACTAGATTTGCACCTGTCCTTGTGGCTCATTTGTCCGGCATTGTTTTTTACCTCTTACCTGCACTTTGACATGTGTGTATATGTTTCAATAAAGATTATGTCATTTTTCTAAAAGCCCGATTTCGTTGTTTTTGTGATGGCCACATCACACTCCCTCTTATCACTCATGTAATGTAAGAAGTGAAGTATTTGGCATTGTACTATACCTATATTTCTCTGCCATATCGGAGCATCATGAATTGTGGTATGTGTCAAAGGGGCCCACTGAAACTCTTTGGCCCAGGGCCCACGAAAACCTGGAGCCAGCCCTGCCCCCCCCAAACTTTAGCCAAATAACCCTCAGTTTTCAATGCGTAACTATTATTATAAAGTAAATTAAGGTTGACAAGCTTAAGTAATAAGAATTGATGTAGTTGGCATTGACATGGGCACTGTAGGTGTGTTTACTGTCCTCCACTTACTGCCGACTTTTCTTCCCCATTGACTTGCATTGGGGTCTGTTCGGGTTTCAGTCGGAACGCCAACTTTTTCCGATAGTCGGCCGATTTCGCTCGACTCGACTTTTGGAAAAGTCGGGTGGTACGAAACCCGACTCGACCCTCCCAGAGGCAAAGTCGCTCATCTCTAGTCGCGAGACATCAATCTAAGCTGACTGGACATGCTCGCAAATAGGGCAAATGCTTGGAAAAATTTGAAGGCATTCACAAGCATTCGTGTGACATTCATTCAGAAGTTGAGCTATATATCATCGAACCGTTATCATGGAAGTATTCTCCTCTAGATGCACTGACAGTGATTAATATCTCTCAATTGTTTATTGTGGCATCTGCTGTTAACTACATAGTCCAGCAATTCTGAAATGTGATGCATGTGTTTATTCACAGGTGCAATCGAATCCTGCCAATCAAAATGTGGTGAACAGCTCCAGAACTGCTCCTGCCATGCAAGTTGTTTGAATTTAGGAAGCTGTTGTACAGATTATCAAAAATGGTGTCTCCGAATTTCTCCCCACTCAGGGACTTTAATGGGAGGGAAAAAGTTTACTATTCTAGATGTAAAATTCGCTAATACAACAACTGTGACTTGCAGGTAAGTGTGAAAATGAAGCTTAAACTGAATATCCATCTTTGAACACTATTTTGATAAAGAGGAGCTGCACTTTCAAAAACTTTGCAAAAATCAATAGTACATACAGATACACTGCTCGAAATATAAAGGGAACACTTAAATGTAAACACAATGTAACTTCAAGTCTATCACACTTCTGTGAAATCAACTTGTCCAGTTGTGAAGCAACACTGATTGTGAATCAATATCTCTTGTTGTTGTGCAAATGGAACAGACAATAGGTAGAAATGGTAGGCAATTAGCAAGACAACCACTATAAAGACTTGATAATGAAGGTGGTGACCACAGAACATTTCTCTATTCTTATTCCTTTTGGCTGTTGTTTTGGTCACTTTTGAAATTTTGTCTTTGCTCTCACCCCTGTTATGATTCGGTAACCGAGGAGGATAATAGAGAAATAGGCTAGGCAACTAGACACCCAATGAGGTTGGTAACTTAGCGGGTTGCAGACCCCTTAACAGACAACACAACTAGAATTAGCCGTGGGACTACCTACGATGCCCTAGACGCCTCGACACAGCCAAAGAGTTAACTACGCCTAAAGAGAGAAAGGGGAAACCTAAACTGCCCCGGAGTAGAGCCCCAAAGGAATAGATAGCCCCCAAACATATATTGCCGGTGAGACAGATGAAGTACAAAACACAGGCAGAAAATAGTGTAGGCAAATGCTGGGGCACAAACTGTCTGGATAGAACAGGACAGGAAAGGATACTGTCTGCAATCCCTCAAAAAACCCTAAGAAAAATTCCAACACGTCTGATATGCAAAAATACTGAGGCCACACGACCTCTCCCCCACTAAATCAGAACTCTGAAACAACAGATACTGAAATAACAGGGGACTAGAAATACAGAAAAGACTGACATAAGCTGTGGCAAAGGAAAACAGAGTCTAGCACATGTCCCAGCAGGAACCCGGCTGAACTCACACCAAAAAGGCAGAGAACAGAGAAAAGCAAAAAGGGAAAAAATGCCACAGATTAAAACAGACAAATAACTTAACTGAAAGATGCAGGACAAAGCAGGGAGCAACCAGACTTCCAGAAGGCTCAGGAAGAAAAACAAATCACCGGCGACAACTAAGGGAAGGCTGCTCACTTAAATGTCTCCAGTCTGTAGCACCTGACCTCCAATCATCCTCTTCAGGTGATTGACTTCTGTCAGCCAGACCAGCTCCATTACCAGCAGCAACCTGCAGCAACCACCAGAGGGAGCCCAAACTCAGAAGCCAGATCAAAAGTGTTCACAACACACCCCATAGCATGTAGTGTAGGAGGATGGACCGGGTTAGGGCAGCTTTTTGTGTGTCTGGGCCGGAACCATCGGGGTTGTCACCTCACCAGTGTTGCTGTGGGAAGGACTTGCTGACCAGAGCAGACCTTTGAACCTGACTGCAGGTGGCGGGGTGGGGATAAAAGGAGCTGAACGCGCAAAAACTGGGCTTCTGGCGGGAAGACAGGGAACGTGCAAGGAGAAGGTTGACTCTGTCTCAACTGTTCCACGCCAACCAGCAGGCCTACGCTGTGGCTTATCTTCATCTATGCTCACTACCTGTGTACAGATAGAGCCGAGCACCTTGCAGATTTCTGTACCCGTGAGCCCTGACTGGTCAGCACCCCTCACAGTAACTGACAATCTTGACAATACTGACCTCGCGCAACACGTTGATTCAGTAGGCCCTGCTGTGAATTTCACTCCGGGACTTTGTGTCACACTTTCTGTACCATCTTCTGCTTCCCGTACGACACTGTGTACCAGTACTGGGAGATCGCATCTGGAAAAGCCAGGAAACGCCGTTTCGGTACAGAGACAGTGCTTCAGCTTCATCCGGGATCGCTTCAGAGACGTCTCGTGCCACCTGCGTCGACATCGTGGGATCTTTCAACCTCTTCCATCCAGGAGCCACAGACTGATAAGTTGATTCATTTCTACTGATTGTTATTAACCTTGCATCTCCACTGTTTACCTCCCCTGTATTTGTATTATTATTATTATATTTCTGCCTACTCCCTGCCTGGAGTATTTACTGACAAGCATTTCCTGCATAAAGTACCCGTTAACTGTTGCTCTGCCTCCTGCTTGTCACTGCATCCTGCGTTCCTGCTAGTACCTTACAGTAGCATGAGGAGGTCTCTACAACCCACAGAAGTTGCTCAGGTAGTGCAGCTCATCCAAGATTGCACATCAATGTGAGCTGTGGCAAGAAGGGTAGCTCTGTCTGTCAGCACAGTGTCCAGAGCATGGAGCAGATACCAGGAGACAGGCCAGTACACCAGGAGACGTGGAGGGGGCCAAAGGAGGGCAACAACCCAGCAGCAAAACCGCTACCTCCTCCTTTTTTGCAAGGAGGAACAGGAGGAGCAGTGCCAGATCCCTACAAAATGACCTCCAGCAGACCACTAACATCCATGTGTCTGCTTAAACTGTCAGAAACAGACTCCATGAGGGTGGTATGAGGGCCCAACATCCACAAGTGGGCATTGTTCTTACAGCCCAACACTGTGAAGGGCAATTTCATTTTCCAGAGAACACTAACATTGGTGCCTTGTGCTCTTGACGGATGAGAGCAGGTTTACAATGAGCACATGTGACAGATGTGACAGAATCTGGAGACAACGTGGAGAATGCTCTGTTGCCTGCAACATCCTCCAGCATGACCGGTTTGGTAGTGGATCAGTAATGGTGTGGGGAAGTATTTCTTTGGATGGCCGCACAGCCCTCTATGTGCTAACCAGAGGTACCCTAACGGCCAATAGGTACCAGGATGAGATCCTCAAACCCATTGTGAGACAGTATATAGGTGAACTGGGCCCTGGGTTCCTTCTGATGAATAACAATGCTAGGTCTCATGTGGCTGATGTGTGTCAGCAGTACCTGCATGACGAAGGCATTGATGCTATGGACAGGCCTGCCCGTTCCCCAGACCTGAATCCAATCGAGCACATCTTGGACAACATGTCTCATTCCTTTCACCAACGCCATGTTGCACCACAGGAGTTGACTGATGCTTTCATCCAGGCTTGGGAGGAGATCCCTCAGGAGAACATCCACTGCCTCAATGGGACCATGCCCAGGCACAGTAGGGAGGTCATACAGGCACATGGAGGCCACACACCACTGAGCATCAATTCTTTGTCCTTAATTGATTTCCACTGAAATTGTATCAACCTGTAATTTGATTTTCCACTTTGATTTTGAGTATCATTCCAAATTCAGACCTCCATGGGATACTAATTTTGATTTACATTAATCATTATTATGTTTTGTTGTTCTCATCTCAACGCTTTCCACTCCGTAATGAATAAAGATATGCAACTGGAATATTTCATTTAGTGATATCTAGAATGTGGTATTTTAGTGTTCCCTTTATTTTTTGAGCAGTGTATAAGAAACTTCTTTCTTCACTTATGAGACACTTTTTTCCTCTCACCTTTCTCCAGAACTCAACATCTACACTGAAAAAACCCAGTCCTGCTCAAAACAATACACTTTGCCAGAACAGTGAGGTGTCAGTCTATTTATACTATATGAAGAGGGAATGGGAGATGGTGTGAGAAAACAATCAGAGGAAGACACAGAAAGATTGTGCTGAGTTATTTAACAAGTATTTTACCTCACTTCAGAGCTGGATTCACATCTATACTGCTCAGTACTGTGTATAATTTTCTACATGCTGCTGCTGTGATGCATATGGGAGAGATCATAGCAGCAATAGAGTCAATTGAAAATTAACCCCTTAATGTCCATGGACGTGCACAGTCCGTCATGGCAAGGTGTCACTTTTGACACCTTGACGGACTGTGCACGTCCAGCCTTTGAACTACCACTGCGTGTAAACACGCAGTGGTATTTCAGAGCCGACAGCTGTCTATGACAGCTGACAGGCACAGCAAGAGGTGCGGGGACCTTTGCAGTCGGTCCCGCAACTACAGCGCTGTGATTGGTCAGTCAATGTGACTGACCATACACAGCAGCGATCAGGCAGAAGAGGCTGAAATTTCAGCCTCTTCTGCCCGATCAGTGCAGGAGCTCGGCGCTGCAGTGGCCGAGCTTCCTGCACTGACAGCCAGGAGCAGTGCCCCCGCCGCCCCTGGCTGTTAAACCCCTGACTGCTGCGATCGAGCGCGATCGCAGCGCTCAGGGGGAGAGGCAGAGGGTCGGGAGCTCCCTCTGCCTAAGATCGGCACCCCGCAATGTATTTGCAGGGCCCGATCTCTGCCTTGATGACCCGGGGGTTGTCATGACAACCTGCAGGTCATCTAGCTATGGAAAGCCGCTGTGACCATGGTCACAGAAGCTTTCACAATAGGTACAATGCATTGCAATGTTGGAGCATTGCAATGCATTGTACCTGCAATCAAAAGGAAAAATGTGAAAGTCCCATAAAGGGACAAGGTAAAAAAAAGCATTTTTTTAAAAAAATTTTAAAAAATATTAAAAATTAATAAAAAAAAAATTCCCCTAAAAAATACACATTTTTACGTAATAAAAAAAACAAAAAAAATGCACGTTTGGTATCGCTGCGTCTGTAAAAATCCCATCTATAAAAGCGTAACCCTAGTTAACCCCTTCAGTGAAAGCTGTAAAAAAAACACAAAAAAGTAGTAAATTATACTTTTTCCAAGCGGTATCATCATACCGCTTGGAAAAAGTGCAATAACACGCGATCAAAAAGACGGATATAAATAATCATGGTACCGCTGAAAACGTCATCTTGTCCCGCAAAAAACTTGTCCCGCTATACAGCATAATCAGCGAAAAAATAAAAAAATTATAGCTCGCGGAATAAACTGATGCAAAAATAATTATTTTTTCTATAAAATTTTTTATTGCGTAAAAAACGCCAAAACATAAAAAAATATATAAATGAGGTATCGCTGTAATCGTAGTGACCAGAAGAATAAAGCTGCTTTATTAATTTTACCACATGAACAGAGAAAAAAAAAAAAAGCAATTCCTGAATTGCTGATTTTTGTTCATTCTGCTTCCACAAAAATCGGAATAGGAAGCGATCAAAAAGCGTTCTGTGCCCGAATATGGTATCAATAAAAACGTCAGCTCGTCCCGCAAAAAATAAGCCCACACATGACTCTGTCGGACGAAATATGGAAAAATTATAGCTCTCAAAATACGGCGATGCAAAAATTTCTTACAAAAAATTCTTCCAAAAAAAGCATCTTTTAGTGTGTGACAGAAGCTAAACATGAAAAAAGGAAGTAAATCTGGTATCGCTGTAATCGCACCGACCTGAAGAATAAAGTCGCCTAATCACTAATACCGCACGAGGAACGGCGTAAAAAATAAAACCAATTCTTCACCTTTTGTGGATTTGTTCATTCTGCCTCCCAAAGATCGCAGTAAGGCGATCACAGTGGTTTCCCCCCACATATGGGGTATCTGCGTACTCAGGACAAATTGCACAATAGCTTTTAGGGTCCTATTTCTCCTGTTACCCTTATAAAAATAAAAATTTGGGGGCAAAAAGATTATTTTTGTGGAAAAAAATATGATTTTTTTATTTTCACGGCTCTACGTTATAAACTTCTGTGAAGCCCTTGGGGGTTCAAAGTGCTCACCACACATCTAGATAAGTTCCTTGGGGGGTCTAGTTTCCAAAATGGGGTCACTTGTGGGGGGTTTCCACTGTTTAGGCACATCAGGGGCTCTCCAAACGTGACATGACACCCGCAGACCATTCCATCAAAGTCTGCATTCGAAAACGGCGCTCCTTCCCTTCCGAGCTCTGCCATGCGTCAAAATAGTGGTTTACCCCCACATATGGGGTATCAGCATACTCTGGACAAATTGCACAATAACTTTTGGGGTCCTGTTACCCTTTGGAAAATAAAAATTGGGGGTGGAAAGATCATTTTTGTGGAAAAGATATGATTTTTTAATTTTACGGCTCTTCGTTATAACCTTCTGTGAAGCCCTTGGGGGTTCAAAGCTCTCACCACACATCTAGATAAGTTCCTTGGGGGGTCTAGTTTCCAAAATGGGGTCACTTGTGGGGGATTTTCTCTGTTTAGGCACATCAGGGACTCTCCAAATGCGACATGGCGTCCAATCTCAATTCCAGCCCAAAAAGTCAAATGGCGCTGCTTCCCTTCCGTGCTCTGCCATGCGCCCAAATAGTGGTTTACCCCCATATATGGGGTATCAGCGTACTCAGGACAAATTGCACAATAACCTTTGGGGTCCATTTATCCTTTAGAAAATAAAAATTGGGATGAAAAGATCATTTTTGTGGAAAAAATATGATTTTTTATTTTACGGCTCTACGTTATAACCTTCTGTGAAACCCTTAGGGGTTCAAAGCTCTCACCACACATTTAGATAAGTTCCTTGGGGGGTCTAGTTTCCAAAATGGGGTCACTTGTGGGGGTTTCCACTGTTTAAGCACATCAGGGACTCTCCAAATGCGACATGGCATCCAATCTCAATTCCAGCCAAAAAAGTCAAATGGCGCTGCTTCCCTTCCGAGCTCTGCCATGCGCCCAAATAGTGGTTTACCCCCACATATGGGGTATCAGCATACTCAGGACAAATTGCACAATAACTTTTGACATCCTTTTATCCTTTGGAAAATAAAAATTGGGGGTGAAAAGATCATTTTTGTGGAAAAAATATGATTTTTTAATTTTACGGCTCTACGTTATAACCTTCTGTGAAGCCCTTGAGGGTTCAAAGTACTCACCACACATTTAGATCAGTTCCTTGGGGGGTCTAGTTTCCAAAATGGGGTCACTTATGGGGGGTTCCCACTGTTTAGGTACATCAAGGACTCTCCAAACGCGACATGGTGTCCGCTCTCGATTCCAGCCAATTTGACATTCAAAATCTCAAATGATGCTCCTTCCCTTCTGAGCACTGTCGTGCGCCTAAAGATTGGTTTTCCCCCACACATGGGGTATCGGTGTACTCAGGAGAAATTGTACAACAAATATTGTGGTTCATTTTCTCCTGATACCCTTGACAAAATTTAAAAAATTGTGTCGAAAGAAAAATTTTGGGAAAAAAAGTTAAATGTTCATTTTTTCCCTCCACATTGCTTCAATTCTTGTGAAGTACCTAAAGGGTTAATACACTTCTTGAATGTGGCTTTGAACACCTTGAGGGGTGCAGTTTTTAGAATGGTGTCACTTTTTGGTATTTTCTGTCATATTGACCCCTCAAATTCACTTCAAATGTGAGGTGGTCTCTAAAAAAAATGGTTTTGTAACTTTTGTTGGAAAAATGAGAAATTGCTGGTCAACTTTTAACACTTATAACTTCCTAACAAAAAAAAATTTTGGTTCCAAAATTGTGCTGATGTAAAGTAGACATGTAGGAAATGTTATCTATTAACTATTTTTTGTGACATATCTCTCTGATTTAAGGGCATAAAAATTAAGTTTGAAAATTGCAAAATTTGCAAAATTTTCGCCATATTTACGTTTTTTTTTTTAGAAATAAACGCAAGTTATATTGAAGAAATTTTACCACTATCATGAAGTACAATATGTCACGAGAAAACATTCTCAGAATCGCCAAGTTCTGTTGAAGCGTTCCAGAGTAATAAGCACATAAAGTGACAGTGGTCAGAAATGTAAAAATTGGCCTGGTCATTAACCTACAAAATGGCTTGGTCGTTAAGGGGTTAAGAGATAGAGCATGCAAAGAGAAGACCGCTAAAAATGCTGACTACAGATGGATAAAAATAGTTATTCATCATGTACACACAGTATGGCTTATTCTTAAAAGTTACTTTAAAGTATGGTTGATATTTTAATTCTAAATATACTGTGCTAGTCAGTTTATTAATATATTTTTATAGCGGTTTTAGCTCTGCTGTTTGACACCTGCATAAATATAAATAGCACTAAAGGCAGCTGATAATCCTACGTCATAAAGTTTATACATTCAAAGGGTGATTCAGGCTTTTAAACCGATGGCATATTTGGAAGATAACTCATTATACTAGCTCAGAGGGCGGGGTTTAACTCTTGTACCCCTCCAATCAGCTATTTAAAGAGGCTTCAATGTCTGGGTTGTCAATTTTTTTGTTTCTCAAAATTCCATTTACTTTCCAAATAGATTGGAACTGATGTAAAAACACCAAAAGTCACAATATTTTCTGGCTAAAATTGCTTCATGAATTGGGGTTTAAGTATTTAAAATAAGGTACAATCATTTTGCTACTTCGGAATATCAAAATTTGTACTGTGTATAAAGATTCCTACTTGATATTTTTTAATGGAAACATTATTCCATACAATTATAGGCTAAAAACCTATCTTTACCTGAGCTTGCCCAAAGCAGGGATACAAAATATTATCTAAGATATCGTACATGAGTTTAACACACCAGTAGGACAAGTTTATTACATATCCTAGACTTGAGACTGATAGTATAATATATTGGTGGGCAGAAAAGGGCCCCTGTGCAAGAACAGTATATTGGCCCTTTCCAGTACATGCATAATTCCGCCTGCTTTGGAGGTAGAAATGGGCCCCCTTGCTTTATGGGCCCCTGAACAGATTGCACCAATGATATGCCCAGCCCTGGCATAACACTGATGCAAACTACTGTATGGGTGTGTGACTACGGAGGCATTCAGGGTGCATGACTATGGAGGCATTCAAGGTGTATGACTACGGAGGCATTCAGGGTGCATGACTATGGAGGCATTCAAGGTGTATGACTACGGAGGCATTCAGGGTGCATGACTATGGAGGCATTCAAGGTGTATGACTATGGAGGCATTCAGGGTGTATGACTATGGAGGCATTCAGGGTGCATGACTATGGAGGCATTCAGGGTGCATGACTATGGAGGCATTCAGGGTGTATGACTACGGAGGCATTCAGGGTGTATGACTACGGAGGCATTCAGGGTGCATGACTATGGAGGCATTCAGGGTGCATAACTATGGAGGCATTCAAGGTGTATGACTACGGAGGCATTCAGGGTGCATGACTATGGAGGTATTCAGGGTGTATGACTATGGAGGCATTCAGGGTGTATGACTACGGAGGCATTCAGGGTGCATGACTATGGAGGCATTCAAGGTGTATGACTACGGAGGCATTCAGTGTGCATGACTATGGAGGCATTCAAGGTGTATGACTACGGAGGCATTCAGGGTGCATGACTATGGAGGCATTCAGGGTGTATGACTACGGAGGCATTCAGGGTGTATGACTACGGAGGCATTCAGGGTGTATGACTACGGAGGCATTCAGGGTGTATGACTACGGAGGCATTCAGGGTGCATGACTATGGAGGCATTCAGGGTGTATGACTACGGAGGCATTCAGGGTGTATGACTACGGAGGCATTCAGGGTGTATGACTACGGAGGCATTCAGGGTGCATGACTATGGAGGCATTCAGGGTGCATGACTATGGAGGCATTCAAGGTGTGTGACTACGGAGGCATTCAGGGTGCATGACTATGGAGGTATTCAGGGTGTATGACTATGGAGGCATTCAGGGTGTATGACTACGGAGGCATTCAGGGTGCATGACTATGGAGGTATTCAGGGTGTATGACTATGGAGGCATTCAGGGTGCATGACTATGGAGGCATTCAGGGTGCATGACTATGGAGGTATTCAGGGTGTATGACTATGGAGGCATTCAGGGTGTATGACTATGGAGGCATTCAGGGTGTATGACTATGGAGGCATTCAGGGTGCATGACTATGGAGGCATTCAGGGTGCATGACTATGGAGGCATTCAGGGTGCATGACTATGGAGGAATTCAGGGTGTATGACTATGGAGGCACTCAGTACTTTGAACAAGATCGTTTCTTTTCACTGTAGGAAAACATGGATTTTGAACATGGCAGGAAATAGAAATGCAAAATGAACTAGAAGGCTGTAAAACATTTCATGGACATCTTCTACATCTAGCCTAACCTGAACCTCAAAGCCAACTGGATTAGTTAAAAATGTTAATTTTAAAGCCAGATTGTGAGGAGAAATCAATGAACAGAATGCAAACTATAAGGAAAATTGCAGTAGAATAAACTATAGCGGATAATATACTGATTGGTAAAATGACTAAATAGTAGATAAAGTAAAAGTACGCAGTCCAGCAATCTAGTTACATCCACATCCCTGGCAAATTAATTCCTGTATTATAGCTATTAGTTACAATTTCTGGTTATGATGATCATGGTCTCCTTCTGTCATATATAATATAAATTATTTTCCTACCAACAGATTCAACAATGAAACCGACACTCAGGGTTCAGTCAGTGAATCTGGACAAGCTCAGTGCATTTCTCCACTGGTATTTCAGACTGGTCATATCCCATTTACATTGTTATTTAATGGAGCATCCAGTTCAGCCCCTTCTGGAACATGGCTAGCAGGTAAGATGCTGTAAAGAAAATGGAAATCTGGATATGAAGGAAATTAATAAATAAGGGCAGTGGTAGATGAGATCAGATTATGTTTGGTTTACAGTTATCACTGACAAAATTTTGTCAGCATTTTCCAAAACATTTTATAGATACTGGATTTTTTTTATCATTAATAATTTGAAATATCTTATTATTTGTCTTAATTGTATTCATTGTTACTATGAATTAATGAATGAAGTCATTTTCTATGATCTATATTAAATGATTGTGTAGAGCTGTGCAGAGATTATATACATATGATTTAATGTCCCAGTGATAATTTGCTGAGATTAAGCTTAGGCTGGAGTCACACACACCGACTAAAAAAAGCTGACCGTTTTAGTCGGTCGATTATCGCAGCAAAATGTCATGAACAGTCATCCGATTTTCCTGGAAAGATGCGATTTAGTCGCATCTGACCGTAGTTTTCACATCCGATTTACATCCGACTTGCGAGATTTTCTCGCAGGCTTGCAAAACCGACATATAGTGGATCCAAATGAATAGTATTTAAATCACCAAAGAAAGAATAGATATATACACATAGAACACACATATATATATAAATATAATACATGTCATTGTGAAAGTGGGATACAATCAATTAATCTTCATTCATTAATCACATCCTCTCATGTCGGCAGGAGATAAGCTCATTCATTCAGGAGCTATCAGATGAGCACGCAGGATTACTTGGCTGCTTATCTGATTGCTAGTTAACCCTTTGTGAAGGATTACATTGTGGGACGTGACAGATCGCCAGATAGGTAAGAATAATGTTGTTTTATTATTTTATATTTATTTTAGAAGAACAAGGGCTTCGAACGGATTAAGAGTTAAATAAAAGATGGTAAAAAAAAAGTGTTTTTATTTCATTAAAATTATTTATTCTTAAAGTGTGTTTGTGTTTTTTTATTTACTTCAATAGGATTAATAATTGATAGTTGTCTAATGGACAGCTCTCAATTATTAACATGGCTTAAGGTCACCTTTCAATAGCAAGGTGACATTAACCCCTTATTATTCCAATGGGAATAGACGGGCAAAGTGCCAGAAAGGGCGAATCTAATTATAGATTTGCCCTTTCTGGGGTGTCTGGGGGCAGATGTTAGTAGCCAGGGGGGCACAAAAAAATGTACCCTCCCTAGGCTATTATTATCTGCCCCCACTCGCTTGCTTTGTCTGTCTGGTGGAGAAAATACAGCGGGAGCCCACGCATTTTTTTTCAACGAATTTACACCTTTAATTAACCCCTACATGTCTGAAATTTTGTACAAATACACTCATGTAATTGTAAGTTCAAACCATATATCAAAATACAGGAAATGACATGGTTAACTGTGTGGAAACAATGTATCATTTCATGTCGGCTTCTGTGATTTCACAAAAGCCGGCAATTGAATTAGCAGCTATTACAGTATGTAGAAGTGTAAGAACTATAAATATATGTATATATATATATATATATATATATATATATGTCACAATTACATATATATATATATATATATATATATATTTATATATATATTATGTATTCTATGTGTGTATATCTATCCTTTCTATTCTTTATTAAAGCTGTCAGTGTGATTTTACAGTATAGCCGGGGATGAATTGCTGGCTTTTCTAAAGGACACCGATGCGATTTCATCGCAAGTCACACGTGCGGTCCATTTGTAATCCGATTTTTCATCGCTCCCATAGACTTGCATTGGCGATTCTGAGCCGAGATACGCGTACAATCGCAGCACGCTGCGATTTCACTCGCGCGTATATAACGCGCGAGAAAAAAATCGGCTGATGAGAGCTGCCCCATAGATTAACATTGGGACGAGTGCTAGGCGATTTTTTTATCGCCTAGCACTCGTCCGTATTATACGGTAGTGTGACTCCGGCCTTATACATACTTCTGGAGGAAATATAGGTATGTATGGTTTCAATAGAAAGCATAGTGTACAAAGTCGATGCTTTTGTTGAACCCTTGCCACGTACTCTGCTGTTAGGCTGGTCTCACATTAGCGTTTTTGTGCGCAGCGCAACTGCGCATGCATTCATGTGCCCCTATGTTTAACATTTGTTTGCGTTTTCGTGCGCATGCGTTTTTTCAAGGTATGCGTCTAGTCGCACCTGATGCAATTTGTTGCATTTTTTGGTCCATCGAAAGGCGTAAAAAAACACATGCGTTCGCTTGTGCATGGAATGCGTCAAAACAAAGCATTACAGTCTATGGGAACGCAGGCGTGCGCATGGAAATGCGCACGACTGCGTTTGTTTACGCATGCGTTTTAAGCTTAAACATGTCTACACTGTGTTCCAAATTATTATGCAAAAATTGTTTAGGAGTGATAAGGTAAGAATTTTTTTGTTTGTCAGTTAAACTCATTGATGGTGATGTGTGTCAGGGCTCTTTATATCACTGTAAGCAATTGCAGACACCTGTGCTAATTAGTTTGGCAGGTGTGTCCAATGAAAGGCAAGACTACTTAAGAAGACTGTCCCACATTATTAAGCAGCCTACATTTTCTGCCAAAATGGGAAAGAAAAAGGATGTGTCGGCTGCTGAGAAGCAACAAATTGTGGAGTGTTTAGGTCAAGGCATGACTACAATCAACATTGCCAAGACACTTCATCGTGATCATCGCACAATCAAGAAGTATGTAGCTGATTCACAGTACACACTTGTGCGTGCTGATAAGGGAAAATTGAGGACTCTTTCCTACAGGCAATTACGTCACGTTAAAAGAGCAGCGGCAAAAAAGCCTTGTCATAGCAGCAGACAAGTTTTTGAAGCTGCTGGTGCCTCCAACGTCACCCGAACAACAAGATGCAGGGTCCTTCAGAGGTTTGCAGCTGTGCGTAAGCCATCCTGTCTACCTCCTCTATCCACTGCACACAAGCAGAAACGGCTCCAGTGGGCCAAACAATACATGAAGACTGATTCAAAACTGTTTTGTTCACCGATGAGTGCCGTGCAACGCTCGATGGTCCAGATGGATAGAGTGGAGGATGGCTGGTTGATGGACACCCCATGCAAACACGGCTACGGCACCAACAAGGAGGAGGTGGATTAATGTTTTGGGCTGGAATCATGGGGAGAGAGATTGTCAGCCCCTTTAGGATCCCTGAAGGGGTAAAGATGAACTACATAGTGTATGTTGAGTTTATCAAACAGCACTTCCTGCCATGGTTCAAGAAGAAGAACCGTGCATTCCGCAGCAAGATCATTTTCATTCATGATAATGCACCGTCTCATGCTGCACATAACACATCTGCATCTCTGGCTGCTATGGGCATAAAAAGGGACAAACTTATGGTGTGGCCCCCATGCTCCCCTGACCTCAACCCCATTGAGAACCTCTGGAACATCATCAAAAGGAGAGTCTTTGATGGCAGGAGGCAGTTCACATCTAAGCAACAGCTCTGGGAGGGTATTCTGTCCTCATGCAAAACAATTGAAGCAGAAACCATCCAAAACCTGACAAATTCAATGGACGAGAGAGTTCAGAAGCTCCTTTTGAACAAGGGGTCCTATGTGCAAATGTAACATCACCTAGAATAAAGTTTTGAGTTGAAAACTGTTTGATTTCAGTTTGTAAGAACCTGCTAATGCTTATAATTTCAAAAATGACCATTTTTTTGTTCTTTATTAAAATGAAAAGGTTGAAAACTCTGCTGTGCATAATAATTTGGAACATGCATTTTAAATGTACAGTTTGAGTGTTTTATTTTTTAAAAAATGTACTGTTATCATAGGCAGTTTGTACAAAAACCTTTCCATTATACTCTAATAGTTATTTGACTGGAAAATTACAATGACTGCAATTCATATAGGTAATTTGGGAAAATCAGAGAAAATATTATTTGCATAATAATTTGGAACACTGTGTAGACGGCTGGTTTCACATTAGCGTTTTTGTGCGCTGCGCATCTGCGCAAGTGTTCATGCGCCCCTATGTTTAACACGGGGCGCATGGTCTTGCGTTTGCATGCGATTTTGCATGCGTTTCCACTTGCGCACGATGCGCAGCGCAAAAAGACGCTAATGTGAAACTAGCCTTAGGTCCTGTCTTTTGATCTTCGCACTGTTCAGGTTCGTTGGAGTGATCTGTGGGGGTCTCAGGACTCAGATCCACCCTAATCTGCCGGCAGCAGGATGTAATAGAATAGAAGGTGCTCACTATATAAATTAGTTTTGTGAGGAAATATTCAGTACAATTTATATTTCAGTTGCTTAAGTCCCTCCTCATTCTGGATTTAGGAGTCTGTAGGTTTTCTCAGTTAAAGATTGATATCCTCTGTGTATGAATGTTGATACAGATAATGTCAATCCCTAAGTAGGAGCACCCACTGGACTCCAAAACTTTGAATATGCAGGATAAATGGATAAAACGCAGGTTATACTAAATCTTTTCACACAATACTAGATATCAATCTTCCCTGCTCATCCTGGTTTCTTACACCCTCTCTGCTTATTGGAGACCATGTTTAATGTGACGGGTTCCTTTTAAAGTATTGTAATCAGTTATGTAAGATGATGATTATTATGATTAGCGTTAATAATGTTACTCAACCATCCCATATTATTACAGTGTTCTTTTTTTATTGTTTTCAGTTCATCACAGTAAAGCTTCTGGAGATGAAAAGAGTATATTGAATGACTCAATTAAGTGGCAATATTATGGTACTCCTGGATATAATGGAAATCTTACAATGACTTGGGATCCCAACACTCTCCCAACTCAACTTGTCCGTATAGAGGTTTGGGGCTACAATGAAACAGGTGAGGTCAAGATGACATCTACGAGAGCTTGTTATACCACCCACTATTGTTAGATACAACACATTAGGTATTTATGGCTATGTATTTCAAGGTGGTCTCAGATTAATGGGGGCCTCTGAGAAATAGTTTGGTGATGATGATGCCTATTTTAAATCTATGACACAGATTTAGTCTGACTGTGCCTATGGAAGACCTCCATGTCTGCCATTTTGTATTTCTGTAAAGCCCCTTTAATTACTCCTGATATTCCTCTTTGGTTACAGGTTTGCAAACTTTTAAATGCAAAAATATTATTTTGAGAATCTAAATTTGGAAATACATTTACTATAGGTTTCTTCATATAGGATTCCGTTTTTTCACCTACAGTGAATATAAAAAGTCTGTTAAAATGTCAGGTTTTTGTCATGCAATAAAATCATATCATATCATAATCTGTACAAATCCATTGCCAAACTACAATCATTTTAATGGGGGAAATAAAAATAAAACTAAAATATTGTGGTTATGTAAGGAAGTGGAGATGCTGTCACATCCCCCTTGAAGAATTTGTGGTTATATAATGCATTGCTATGTGTTGAAAGGTGCATATATTCCATTCCTGACCAGTAACATCTAGTTATTGACAGACAGGGTTAATAGTTGGGACTAGCCCAGTATGAGAGTAGTTATATGGGCACTAACTGAGACAGAGTTCCTCTTATGGTCAGATTGGGTTTAGTAACTGAGAAGTACTGACATAGATACCTGCAGATCCTCATTTAAAGGGTGTTCGTGTGCCAAGTGGGAGTCTCGAGATGTCAGATCGTTCAATCCCAAGGAAGGTGGAAAAACAGTGGAAAGTCGCATTTCAGGCAGAAAGCCTAACAGAGATGGATGGAAAGGACAAGCTCCTAGGTGCAGGCGAAGGAGGTCATTGTTACAATGTAGAACTTTGCTTACGGGAATCGGAAGATAGATTTGAAGGAAATTGGAAGGAAGTAGTGATGAGCGAGTATACTCGTTGCTCTGGTTTTCCCGAGCACTCTCAGGTGATCTCCAAGTATTTGGGCGTGCTCGGTGATTTAGTTTCTGTCAACCAGCTGCATGATTTATGGCTGCTGGACAGCCTGAATACATGTGAGGAATGCCTGTTTGTTAGGGAATTGCCATATGTATTCAGGCTGCGTAGCAGCCACAAATCATGCAGCTGTGTCGATAGAAACTAAATCTCCGAGCACTTCCAAATACTCCGAAAAAACCCGAACAACAAGTATACTCGCTCATCACTAGAAGGAAGGAATTACATAACAAAGCCTTTAGCAAATGATTGTCCATAATGAAGAAAGCTAAGTGTCGTCTTAATGGGAAATGACCTCTCCTATGGAGAACTTAGGATGCAGTGGTACAAGATGTAACCTGTGACTCCAGTCGATCATACTAGTGAGGAGTCATATCGACGTTCCCCAGCCAGTGGGTTTCTCACAAATCACCTGGGAACTGAGAGTAGCAGTGAGGGCTGTATTGTTATATCTCAATTTGTCCAGTCCCACAGGGGAAGACTGAGTTCCCCATGATAGTTTGCTGGACTGTTGTGAGATGTGAGTAAAGCAATATGTCATCACATGTAATTAGAAAGTGTTTATTTCTGCATATTGCAAGTAAAGCATTAATGAAGTATTTTGCCTACTATCTGATGTACATAGTTCTTTGTTGTGAATGGGTTTGAGATGAGTTCTGAGCAGAGGCTCCCTCTGGTGGTTACAAGCGGTGCTAGTCTGTCCAGTGAAGATTGTGAGGACTGGGAATCAGGTGTTACTGACTGGTCTTATATAAGGGAGTCACCTTCCCATCAGGGTTGCCGGTGATCAATTGTTCTGGTCTGAATCCTTTATTCCAGTTTCCCTTGTAGCCTGCTGTGTCGTGTCTGCATCTCCTGCTAACATGATAAGACATTTTCTTATTTTGTGTTTGTGCTATATTTTTGCATTTTGTCCTGCACTTCTGTGGGGGCCTTCAGGGTCCCCTCCGGGGGCTTCTGCCCTCTCAGTTTTGTTCAGCCACTGATATTTGTACTCTTGCTTTTTCCAGTTTTTTCAGTGGCTGCTGTTTTGATTTTGTTACACCAGAGAACTAATTTAGGTGGAAGAGGTCGTGTGATCTCAGGTGTTTTTGAAATTAGTGGAGTTGGTGCTTTTCAGGGTTTTCTGGGATTGCAGTGAGTACCCTTCCTATCCTTTTCTATTTAGTTAGTTTGGGCCCCAGCGTTTGCTCATACTATTTTCTTTCTGTGTCAGTATTTCATCTTGTCTAACCGCCATTACATGTTTGGGGGCTTTCTATTATCTTTGGGGTTCTGCTCCGGGGCAGATAGCTTTCCTATATCTATCTTTAGGTGTAGTTAGTTTCTCAGGCTGTGACGATGCGTCTAGGACCAACGTAGGAACGCTCCACGGCTGCCTCTAGTTGTGGTGGTTAGTCAGGGTACTGCAATCTCATAGATTCCAACTGCTCTGGTGTATTGCCTTTTTTACCTGCACTCCTCAGCTACCGAAACATAACATATCACTGGCCTAAAAATTGAAAATTGTATGGTACTCACAGAAGGGAAAAAAAATATTGTCAGAGTTGTCAGAGATATTTTTCTGTTTGTTGCATTTTTTTTTTTTTCCCTCTGTATCTCTGGGTGCTGGGGAGGATCTTTTCTCTCAATGGAGTTTGCACAGTTGTCTGGCCGTGTGGATCAGCTTGCCACTGAGGTTCGGAGTATTGCTATCTATCTTGCTGGGTTGCCTGTTGTGGAACCTAGGATTCCCATGCCAGATTTGTTTTTAGGGGATCGAGCTAAGTTTCAGAATTTCAAAAATAATTGTAAATTGTTTTTTGCCTTAAAATCTAAGTCCTCAGGGAACGCAGCGCAGCAGGTTCAAATTATCATCTCTCTCCTGCGTGGCGATCCTCAGGATTGGGCTTTTTCCCTGATACCTGGGGATCCTGTTTTGAGTGATGTTGATGCATTTTTTCAGGCTTTGGGGTTATTGTACGATGAGCCTAATGTCACTGATCAAGCTGAAAAAGCCTTGTTGGCATTAAATCAGGGGCTTGATGACGCTGAGTTACACTGTCAGAGATTCCGTAGGTGGGCAGTCCTGACCAAATGGAATGACGACGCTTTGGCAGCCCTTTTCCGGAAGGGTCTGTCAGATAATGTAAAGGATGTTATGGTGGGATTCCCTGTCCCCTCTGGTCTCAATGATTCTATGTCATTAGCGATTCAAATTGACAGACGTTTGCGTGAGCGGAGAAGTATGCGTGGAATGGTGTTGCCTTGTGAACCAGCTTCTGAACCCATGCAGTGTGATAGAGTGGTGTCTGGGGCACAGCGTCATGAGTTTCGAAAGCGCAATGGGTTATGTTTCTACTGTGGTGATGCCTCTCATGCTATTTCAGTCTGCCCTAAGCGGGGAAGACGTTTTGCACGCTCAGTTGTCTTGGGTAGTGTTCAGACTAAGTTTTTATTAACTGTCACTCTGATATGCTCTCTGTCCTCATTTTCTGCTCAGGCTTTCGTTGATTCTGGAGCAGCTATTAACCTGATGGATTATGATTTTGCTAAACGTTGTGGATTTCCCTTGATACCCCTACAGAAGTCTATTCCCCTACTGGGGATCGATTCTACCCCTTTGGCTGAGAATAAACCCCAGTTTTCTACTCAGGTGATAATGAGGGTTGAACCTGATCACCAGGAGTGCTGCAAATTTTTGGTTCTGTATAATCTGCATGACATTATCGTGCTGGGTTTTCCTTGGTTACAGTCTCATAATCCTGTTTTGGATTGGAAATCTGTGTCTGTAACCGGTTGGGGCTGCCAATGTGTTAATACCAACACTCCTGTTTTTTCTGCCTCCCCCCAGGCTCAGGATGTTCCTGACTTTTTGATTGATTTTTCTGATGTGTTTAGCGAAAGTAAATCTGCATCCTTGCCTCCCCATAGGAGCTATGACTGCGCTATTGAAATAGTGCCGGGTAGTAAATTCCCTAAAGGTCGCCTTTTTAACTTGTCTGTACCTGAACATGACGCTATGCGGTCTTATATCAAGGAATCATTGGAGAAGGGTCATATCAGACCATCCTCTTCACCCTTAGGTGCCGGTTTTTTCTTTGTGGCCAAAAAGGATGGTTCATTAAGGCCGTGTATTGATTATCGTCTCTTGAACAATATTACTGTGAAATATCAATACCCGTTACCCTTGATTTCTGACCTGTTTTCCAGGGTGAAAAACGCTACTTGGTTTACCAAGCTTGACCTCAGGGGGGCGTATAACCTTATTCGCATTAAGCACGGGGATGAATGGAAGACGGCATTCAATACCCCTGAAGGGCATTTTGAGTACCTGGTGATGCCCTTTGGGCTCACTAATGCTCCTTCCGTCTTCCAGTCCTTCATGAATGACATTTTCAGGGATTTTGTGGACAAATTTCTGATTGTTTATTTGGATGAAATCTTGATTTTTTCTAATGACTGGGACTCTCATGTGAAACATGTTCGAACTGTATCTCAGATTTTGAGAGAGAATGCTCTGTATGTGAAGGGATCAAAGTGTCTTTTTGGCGTACAGAGGATCTCATTTCTGGGATTCATTTTGTCCCCATCTGTTATTGAAATGGACCCGGTCAAGGTTCAGGCCATCTGTGATTGGGTCCAACCTACTTCATTAAAGGCTCTTCAGAGATTTTTGGGTTTTGCCAATTTTTATCGTAAATTTATTGGTAATTTCTCGGTTATTGTTAAACCATTAACTGATTTGACCAGAAAGGGTTCTGATGTGGTGAATTGGCCTCCTGAGGCAGTCTCTGCATTTCAGGAACTTAAGCAGAGATTCACTTCTGCTCCTGTTCTACGGCAGCCTGATGTTTCTCTGCCATTTCAGGTGGAGGTTGATGCCTCTGAAATTGGGGCAGGTGCCGTTTTGTCCCAAAAAGATCCAGAGACCTCTAAAAGTAACCCTTGTGCCTTTTTCTCTCGAAAATTTTCTCCTACTGAACGTAATTATGACGTGGGTAATCGGGAGTTATTGGCCATGAAGTGGGCTTTTGAAGAGTGGAGACATTGGCTGGAGGGAGCCAAACATCAGGTGGTGGTCCTTACGGACCATAAGAATCTGGTCTATCTGGAATCTGCCAAGCGACTCAATCCTAGACAGGCCAGGTGGGCCTTGTTTTTCACACGTTTTAATTTTGTGGTTTCCTTTCTTCCTGGCACTAAGAATGTTAAGGCGGATGCCCTCTCGAGGAGTTTCCTTGCGGACTCTCCTGAGTTATCTGATCCTTCTGTTATTTTGAAAGAGGGTGTAGTTCTTTCCGCCATCTCGCCCAATTTGAATTTGCTCTGGAGGGGTGTCAGGAGGATAGGCCCGAGTGCTGCCCTGTTGGAAAATTGTTTGTCCCGGACCAGTGGAAAAAGAGTGTGATGTCTGAGATTCATTGTTCTGCGTTGGCTGGGCATCCCGGAATTTTTGGTACCAGAGACTTGGTTAGTCGGTCCTTTTGGTGGCCTACCTTGTCTCGTGATGTCAGGGAATTTGTGCAGTCCTGCGGGACTTGCTCTCGCTCCAAACCTTGCTCTCGCTCTAGTGGTTTGTTGATGCCATTGCCTGTGCCCAAGAGACCATGGACCCATATCTCTATGGATTTCATTTCCGACCTTCCTGTTTCTCAGAGAATGACCACCATCTGGGTAATTTGTGATAGGTTTTCCAAGATGATACATCTTGTGCCATTACCTAAGTTGCCTTCCTCCTCTGAATTGGTGCCGTTGTTCCTTCAGCACGTGGTTCGTTTACACGGCATTCCTGAGAACATTGTGTCTGACAGAGGAGTCCAGTTTGTTTCCAGATTTTGGAGGACTTTTTGTTCTAAACTGGGTGTTCAATTGTCTTTCTCCTCGGCATTTCATCCTCAGACCAATGGTCAAACTGAGAGAACAAACCAGACATTGGAGACTTATCTAAGATGCTTTGTGTCTGCTGATCAGGATGACTGGGTCTCTTTTTTGCCTTTGGCTGAGTTTGCTCTTAATAATAGGGCTAGCTCTGCTACTTTGATGTCTCCGTTTTTCTGTAATTCTGGGTTTCACCCTCGATTTTCTTCGGGACAGACGGAGGCTTCTGTCTGTCCAGGTGTTGACTCTGTTGTGGAGCGTATGCAACTGATTTGGGACCAGGTAGTGGAGAGGTTGTCCCTCTCTCAGGAGAGGGCCCAGCGGTTTGCTAACCGGCATAGGACTGATGGTCCTCGGTTTAAAGTGGGGGACTTGGTCTGGTTGTCCTCAAAGAATATTCCTATGAGAGTAGCATCTCCTAAATTTAAGCCTAGGTTCATTGGACCTTATAAGATCATGGAGATTATTAATCCTGTTTCTTTTCGTTTGCTTCTTCCAGGGACATTTAAGATCCATAACGTGTTCCACAAGTCCTTGTTGAAGAGGTTTGTTGAGCCAGTGGTTCCTGCTGCTGTGCCTCCTGACCCTGTTTTGGTTGAGGGCAATCTGGAGTATGTGGTTGAGAAAATATTAGATTCTCGTTTTTCTAGACGGAAACTCCAGTATTTGGTTAAATGGAGAGGTTATGGTCAGGAAGACAATTCTTGGGTGTTTGCTTCGGACATCCATGCTAGGAGACTTATCCGTGCGTATCACAGAGCTCATCCTGACCGACCTGGTTGCCCAAATGAGGGTTCGGTGACCCCTCCTCAAGGGGGGGGGTACTGTTGTGAATGGGTTTGAGATGAGTTCTGAGCAGAGGCTCCCTCTGGTGGTTACAAGCGGTGCTAGTCTGTCCAGTGAAGATTGTGAGGACTGGGAATCAGGTGTTACTGACTGGTCTTATATAAGGGAGTCACCTTCCCATCAGGGTTGCCGGTGATCAATTGTTCTGGTCTGAATCCTTTACTCCAGTTTCCCTTGTAGCCTGCTGTGTCGTGTCTGCATCTCCTGCTAACATGATAAGACATTTTCTTCTTTTGTGTTTGTGCTATATTTTTGCATTTTGTCCTGCACTTCTGTGGGGGCCTTCAGGGTCCCCTCCGGGGGCTTCTGCCCTCTCAGTTTTGTTCAGCCACTGATATTTGTACTTTTGCTTTTTCCAGTTTTTTCAGTGGCTGCTGTTTTGATTTTGGTACACCAGAGAACTAATTTAGGTGGAAGAGGTCGTGTGATCTCAGGTGTTTTTGAAATTAGTGGAGTTGGTGCTTTTCAGGGTTTTCTGGGATTGCAGTGAGTACCCTTCCTATCCTTTTCTATTTAGTTAGTTTGGGCCCCAGCGTTTGCTCATACTATTTTCTTTCTGTGTCAGTATTTCATCTTGTCTAACCGCCATTACATGTTTGGGGGCTTTCTATTATCTTTGGGGTTCTGCTCCGGGGCAGATAGCTTTCCTATATCTATCTTTAGGTGTAGTTAGTTTCTCAGGCTGTGACGATGCGTCTAGGACCAACGTAGGAACGCTCCACGGCTGCCTCTAGTTGTGGTGGTTAGTCAGGGTACTGCAATCTCATAGATTCCAACTGCTCTGGTGTATTGCCTTTTTTACCTGCACTCCTCAGCTACCGAAACATAACAGTTCTTATCAAGTTACTGTTTATTAAAGAAAAGGTTTTCTTGCACTGTGGTCTCCCTCCTTCAATTCTACCTCATCTGGTCCTGGCATGCCAAGTCCAATGGCAGTATGCAGCATGCAGAGGCATATATCCAAGGTTACATCAGCACACATACCTAGCCAGGACCCCCATTTTCACCTACCAAGGCATGGTGTGAAAGACAAGTAACTCGCCCATGACTGCCAACCCACACAGCGTTAAAGTTACACGAGTGTGAACAACCTCTTATAATTTTAGATGTAGTTGTGTTCAGAATTAGCCAATCACATTTAAACTCATGTTACACAGAAGTCAGTGCACAGCTTTCATCATTTACAGTGATTCTGATTAACCTTGTGTAAAGTTAAGCTGTTCTAGTAAAATTTTCTGTACATTTTCTTCATTGCATTTTACATCACAAGCCATGGTCCATAAACAGCACAGCATAGGGAAGTCACGTTGAAAGTTATCAGTCAAGATAAAAATACAAAAACATTTCCAAGGCATTAGATATACCATTGAACTGTGTGAAGATGGTCATCAAGAAATGCATGAAAATTGGCACAATAGTAACATTGCCTAAAACTCTACATACCTGAGAAATTTATGAAAAAGCAAGAGGAAAATTGGTCTAAGAGGCTGCAAAGAGGCCTACAGTAACATTGAAGGAGCTGCAAGAATTTCTGGAAAGAAGACAGAAGCCTTTCCTTACAAAGATAAACATCCAAGTTTGGCTATATTTTGTCAAAACCTACATCAAGTATGCCAAAAGCAAGCGGGAAAAATGTTATTGTCTGATGAGACCAAGGTTGAACTTTTTACCCATAATTCCATAAAGATGTTTTGTGCAAATCCAACACTGTGCATAACCAAGAGAGCACCATACCCACAGTGAAGCATTGTGGAGACAGAATTATGCTTTGGGGCTTTTCTCAGCAGCTGGAACTGTGGCTTTAATTAATGTGTAGGGAATTATGAACAGTTCCAAATATCTGTCAATTTTGCTTCAAACCCTTTAGGCATCTGCAAAGATGCTGTAGACGAAGAGAAATTTCAGCTTTCATCACGACAATGACCCTAAGCATACCTCCAAATCAACAAAAGAATGGCTTTCCAGAGAACATCTTTTTGTAATGATAATATGGGTATGGTAAACACTGGCGCTCCTGGGTGCAGAAAAAGAGGTAAATAGAGGAAAAATGAGATGAAATTAAATAAAATAAAACAGAATAGCAGCTGCTGGTGTCAAGACAGGGTCTGTGCACACTCTGTCAATAAAGGGTTAAGGAATATATGTATATGAGAGACACCTGCATTGGCTGTTTGTTGGGATTGCGGTTCTGTGACAAAAGTACAGTGTTCCCAAAGATCCCCTAAGTGGAGTCCAACTGGTAAAAATTAGGAGGTAATTAAAAATAAATTGCTGTGTAGACAAATGGTGCCAGAAAGAAATATATAGTATATACGTATGAAAAGATCAATTAAATGTGCAGTAGTAGCTGCAAACAATAAGTCATAGATTGCACAAACCTAGTGTAATTAAAGTAAGGACTAAAGCCCCCATCACACTAAGCGAGATCGCTGAAGCGTCACCGATTTTGTGATGCAACAGCGGCCTAGCCAGCGATCTCGCTTAGTGTGACACGCAGCGACGACCTGCCCCCTTGCTGGGTATCGCTGATCGTTATTGAATGGCCTGGACCATTTTTTCATCGTTGGTGTCCCGCTGGCCAGTGCGCATCGCTGCGTGTGACAGCGGGAGACCATCGATCAGCGAGCTGGGAGCTGGTATCCAATGTACACATCGGGTAACTAAATGTTGCGCAGCGCCTAGTTACCCGATATGTACCCTAGATACTGGCTCCCAGCGCTCTACAGCAGAAGCTGGGAGCCGGTATCTAGGGTACATATTGGGTAACTGGGCGCCGCGCAACCCTTGGTTACCCGATGTGCACACTGGATACCAGCTCCCAAAGCTCTACAACAGAAGCTGGGAGCCGGTATCTAGGGTACATATCGGGTAACTAGGCGCCACGAGGTGCTTAGTTACCCGATGTGTACATTGGATACCAGCGTGCTCGCTGGTCCTGATCGCTGGTGAGTCTGCCCATGTGACAGCTCATCAGCGATCAGCTAACAATGTCCCAGCGATCCCATCCACGTCGGATCGTTGGTGGGATCGCTGGGACATTGAAGAGTGTGACGGGACCCTAAGATTGCAGTATACTTACTTTAGTAGGGAAGTGTGGTGGCTGCAGGAACTTAGCTGGCATGCAGCGGTTATCTGGCACGTGGAGTGAGGGCTGGAATCACTGCAGAGGGATAGTTGAAATGGTGGCATGGCACCAAGGTGGTGTCCCCTCTTGGTGGTGTGACGATGCCTCTGGTGCTGCTGGAAGCTTGAGTGGATAGGTAGCAGCGGCGTACTCCAGCCAAGAGATGCCGCCGAATAGCAGAAGAAGGTCCGTGTACCTTGGAAACGCATTGGCACTATTTTGGCCCACTCGCGCTCCCTTCCCTAGTCGCGGTGATGTCACCCTGACAACACCCCCTCATCCCCGCTGTTATCCGGAGGCGTCTCTTGGCCGGAGTATGCCACCACTACCTATACACTCCAGCTTCCAGCAGCACCGGAGGCATCGTCGCACCAACAAGGGGGGACAACCCCTTGGTGCCTCGCCACCATTTCAACTATCCCTGGAGTACTCTGAAAAAACCCACGCAAACATGATGATAAAAAACCTTTAGTGGGGCATTTCAATATTTGAATACGGTAGTTTTTTTTAAATTTCTGATTTACCCTGTAACTGGGGCTGATATATTAGCCCTAGTTACAGGGTAAATTCAGCGCCAGTTACAAGGTAAGCCTCCTGACCCTCTGGCATAGCAGAGCTGATTAAGTCTGCCTGTTTGTTTATATTGTATGGGCAGTCAGGAAGTAAAGACCTAAATTAGTAGTCTACACCCCACAACTGCTTCCTGTGCAGAATGGCTTGTTGTAATGCACAATGTGTATGTATAATGTGATTCAGAATAATATACTGACAACAACTGCTCTGATTCACTTCTTGACATGCAGAAGAAGGGGGCACGAATCACGTGGTGATAATATTGCAACCCTTCTGCATTTGGGTACAATTTGATGATAATGTGTCAGCTGCACAGACAATGATAGCATCACTTCTGCAGCCTATCGAGCAAGAAAAGTTAGTTATTTTTGCTCTCACCTTCTCCACAAAAATGTCCATGGTAACACATGAACCCCTGTGTATACCAAATTGATTCTATAAGTGTAGTATCAACTAAAATATTTCCTATAGCTTTCCTATGAGCATTAACTTTTCTTTTTAAATATTAACCAAGATCCTATAGATTTTCCTGAAAACTTTTCTTAAGAATGTACTCCTTTTCTATGGTTTTACTCATGGGAAGAAAAAGCATCAACGCAGTGAAGCTCTTGTTGAGCTGACCATTTTTCTATAATTTACAATTTACTTTCAATTTTGTAAAATATATATCAGACATAATCTCAAAAGTACTATACTGTATCTCTATTCTGCCTCAATTTTCCAGGACTTCCATATTCTGAGTCATGGGAAGCTCACTGGAACTATCTCTACACACTGGACGCAACTTACCCCAATAATGGCGTTTTCACTTTTACTCCAGTTCCTGCACAATCCTCATTTGATCAGTGGGAAGTAGGAATGTTAAGGATCAGTTCAAGCAACCGAAAGGAAGGAGAGAGGTAATGTATGTGAAATGTTTTTAGTGATGCAAACCTACATAACTACTGTACATGTGGAATAAAACTTCCAGCCACTAGACATAGCTATAATGGGTGTAGGGGGTCGCAGCAAGTGGCCTTTTGGCTAATATGAGAAGACCAATACTATTAAAGACTGTGATAGTTGAGGGCCCTGTTGAAAATTTGCATTGGGACCTACAAGCTTCAAGATACACCAATACTTCCACCAAATATCCATGCACAATGGTATGTTACTGTAGGCTAATATTCCTCAATAACATGATGTTGGTGAATATGTATTTTTTATTTTTCATTTCTCACACCTTGTTCTATTTCCATTTCTATAACCTCAGTAAATGCAATGTATTGTTGGGAATATAAACTCATTAGGGCATATTTATCACTGTGAATACATTAGTACTAGTATGGAGCCCTTGCACTTCTTTGTATCTGAAAATGTGTTGGGAATTTAAAACCTGAGTGGCGCTTTAGCTACCATTCTCCACCATTTTTACCAAGTCTCAGACCCAGAGTAAAGGCCCCGTCTCACATAGCGAGATCGCTGCTAAACAGCGATCTCAGCAGCGATCACGCTATGTCTGACACGTACCAGCGATCAGGCCCCTGCTGTGAATCGCTGGTCGTGTCAGAAATGCCTGGACTTTTTTTTGATCGCTGGTCTCCCGCTGGCCAGCATGCATCGCAGCGTGTGACAGGCAGGAGACCAGCGATCAGCTGGTAACCAAGGTACACATCGGGTTTCCAGGCGCGGGGCTGTGCCTGGAAACCCGATGTGTACGTTGGATACTAGCGCGCTGCTGCAGGGAAGCTGGTAACCAAGGTACACATCGGGTTTCAAGGCACCGCGCAGCGCCTGGAAACCCGACGTGTACCTTGGTTACCAGCTCCCTGCATCAGCGGGCTGGTATTCAACGTACACTGCGGGTAACTAGGCGACTAGTCTACAACAGGTTCAGATGTGCCAGCCACTAAATAGATAGGTTTCAGGGTACTTGTAATGTTGAGTTTTTCTGGAACCACTCGTACTAAAAATCTATGAAACATCTGCATTCGCCATTCACAGTTGAAAATCTGCGGAATGCTATGATTTCTGCACGAATTATTTCCTTCTACATGTGGGTTGGGTTTGAAAAGCTATTCACATACAGTTAGGTCCATAAATATTTGGACAGAGACAACATTTATCTAATTTTGGTTCTAGACATTACCACAATGAATTTGAAACAAAACAAATCAGATGCAGTTGAAGTTCAGACTTTCAGCTTTCATTTGAGGGTATCCACATTAAAATTGGATGAAGGGTTTAGGAGTTTCAGCTCCTTAACATGTGCCACCCTGTTTTTAAAGGGACCAAAAGTAATTGGACAAATGACTCCAAGGCTATTTCATGGACAGGTGTGGGAAATCCCTTTGTTATGTCATTCTCAATTAAGCAGATGAAAGGGCCGGAGTTGATTTGAGGTGTGGTGTTTGCATTTGGAAGGTTTTGCTGTGAAGGAAACATGCGGTCACAGGAGCTCTCCATGCAGGTGAAACAAGCCATCCTTAAGCTGCAAGAACAGAAAAAAACCCATCCAAGAAATTGCTACAACATTAGAAGTGGCAAAATCTACAATTTGGTACATCCTGAGAAAGAAAGAAAGCACTGGTGAACTCATCAATCCAAAAAGACCTGGGAGCCCACAGAAGACAACAGTGGTGGATGATGATCGCCGCATACTTTCTTTGGTGAAGAAGAACCCGTTCACAACATCAACTGAAGTCCAGAACACTCTCAGTGAAGTAGGTGTATCTGTCTCTAAGTCAACAGTAAAGAGAAGACTCCATGAAAGTAAATACAAAGGGTTCACATCTAGATGCAAACCATTCATCAATTCCAAAAATAGACAGGCCAGAGTTAAATTTGCTGAAAAACACCTCCAGAAGCCAGCTCAGTTCTGGAAAAGTATTCTATGGACAGATGAGACAAAGATCAACCTGTACCAGAATGATGGGAAGCCAAAAGTTTGGAGAAGAAAGGGAACGGCACATGATCCAAGGCACACCACATCCTCTGTAAAACATGGTGGAGGCAACGTGATGGCATGACCATGCATGGCTTTCAATGGCACTGGGTCACTTGTGTTTATTGATGACATAACAGCAGACAAGAGTAGCCGGATAATTCTGAAGTGTACCGGGATATACTTTCAGCCCAGATTCAGCCAAATGCTGCAAACTTGATTGGACGGCGCTTCATAGTACAGATGGATAATGACCCCAAGCATACAGCCAAAGCTACACAGGAGTTCATGAGTGCAAAAAAGTGGAAAATTCTTCAATGGCCAAGTCAATCACCAGATCTTAACCCAATTGAGCATGCATTTTACTTGCTCAAATCCAGACTTAAGAGGGAAAGACCCACAAACAAGCAAGACCTGAAGGCTGCGGCTGTAAAGGCCTGGCAAAGCATTAAGAAGGAGGAAACCCAGCGTTTGGTGATGTCCATGGGTTCCAGACTTAAGGCAGTGATTGCCTCCAAAGGATTCGCCACAAAATATTGAAAATAAAAATATTTTGTTTGGGTTATGTTTATTTGTCCAATTACTTTTGACCTCCTAAAATGTGGAGTGTTTGTAAAGAAATGTGTACAATTCCTACATTTTCTAACACATATTTTTGTTCAACCCTTCAAATTAAACGTTACAATCTGCACTTGAATTCTGTTGTAGAGGTTTCATTTCAAATCCAATGTGGTGGCATGCAGAGCCCAACTCGCGAAAATTGTGTCACTGTCCAAATATTTCTGGCTCTGACTGTATATTTTACTGTCAGTGGTAACAAATCTTCAGTTCAGAATCGTAACTGAAATTCTGACAAAAATCCACCCGGTATGAATGTAGCCTTAGGTTATATCATTAAATAATAAAGGCCTTGAACGCATTGGGTTCAATTTTCGATTTGAATGCATGTTTTCAGAGCTAAAAAAAAAAATTTTATCGAACATTTTGCACTGTTTGGCATTTGCAGCTTACATGTCTAATAATGCATAGCAAGCTGTAAAATGCTGTTACATGCATATTAATTATTGATGCTATGTAATGTAAAGCAGTTAAACTTGTGCAGATTTTAGTACAATACCAGTGAACAGATCTGAATTTAGCGACATCGATGTACATTGAAAAGAACCTGCCAGTTTGGATAATGCTAATAATCCAGAGGACATAGGGTTCATCTGCAGGTTAATAGCATTCTGAAGGTGCCTGGCCACCGTACCGAACATACGGCAACCGGTAGAAAATTACATTTATTTTTCCTGGGAGCCTTCAGCTTTCAATCACCCAGGAGTGCAAGTGCAGCTACAGCACACTCCAGCAGTTTGACTGACAGCCGGCTCTGCACTAATATATTATGTTGTATATACAGTATACAGTGTTGTAAGCAAGGACTGTAAACAAACCGGCATGCCTGCATGATGGAAAACTGGTGGCTACCTGGAGGAATAAAATACATTTTCTCCTGTGTACCTCACTTACAGTACATTTCTGAATTTTTTTTCTCCACATAAAAAAAAAAAATGTACTAGTTTGGTAATTATACATAATTCTACATATTATATATACAATTATACAGTTCTGGAGAATCATGATTCATAGTAACTTTTATCATATAATTTAAGCTGTTAAAACAAAACAAAAAACATGGTGGAATTGCATTTTTTCCCAATTGCACCATAATTGGATTTTTTTCCCCATTTTTAAGTACATTGAATGGTAAATAGAATGGCGTCATTCAAAAATACAATTCGTCCTTACTAGGGCCCCAGATGCTGAGTATAGGCTGGGTAGTCCATGGGACAGCAGAAGCTGACATGAGGGTCAGAGGCACGGGTACAGGAGGGCGAGGCAGAGATATAGGCAGAATGTCCGAGGCCGGGGCAGGCAGCACAGGATCAGAGTACAAAGCTGAGGTCAGGAACGGAGAGGTGAGACAGGACGGCTATACGAGCCAGGTTGATACCAGGAGAATCAATACAAAGAAACGCACACAAAGGACACTAGCAGACAGCTAACTAGGAACCAACATTCAGATAAAGAGTGGTGAGAGGAGCTGCCTAATATAGACCATGCTGGCACAGGATAGGCGGGGGAAACTTATCTCTGCAGGACACAGTAGGGTTAAATCATTGCAGTAACCAGCCATGCCCCCCTAAGGTCAAATGGAGGCTGCATGCTGATGCAGCAGTGCTGAGGAGTGCTGCAAAAGGCAACTCGAAGGGACGGCCCGACACCGGGAGACGCCGCACGGTGACCATGGTGAATTGGGCAGCGCTGAGGAGGCATGCCAGTTACCGCTGTGACAATGCCTTTTTATGGGCTAAAGCCATTTCTTTTTGAGAAGGAACCTTGGTTTATACTATATAATCTTATAAAGCAGAGCTAAAGTTGTCTTTTTATGAGCGGCATTTCCTGTAACAGTATTTCTGCCTGGAGAATGTTTTATATTTAGGTTTTTAAGTTTTTTGCATGATAATCTTAATAATTATGTATTGCCCTGTGTGACAGGAATGTACATGCTATATGGAGTCCTGTCCATGCCTTAGCCTGGCACTTATCAGAGAACTTCAGGGAAGACCCTGCCGGCTGGGCTTTCAACAAGTGTTTGGTCTGGGCAGATTTGGAAAAGGAGAAGCTGCCTAACTTCCTGAACGAGACATCTGACTGCCCTTGTACTCTAGAACAGTCCAGAGCGGATACAGGAAGATACCATGTATGTGCCAGGACTGTTGTAAGACAGCCATTTTCTATACGAGTTAATGCATATTATAGTCACAAGTGTGTCCTCAATTAAGTCTAAAATGGAAATGTAGAAAGGATAGATACTCATATGGCCAGCCTCATCCATCTGCGACATAATTTCAGATTTCAGGTATGACTTAATAGAGTATGTCCTCTTATCTATTACTGTACAGAAGTGACCCAGGAAGGATAATTGTTATCATCTACACCAGTGTAGATATTTATTGATATATTAAAAGCTGCCCAATACCACAGGCATATACTGTAAGTAAGAAGCTGAATGTCCCGCCATGATGTTGATCTGACAGCATGTTCCAGATAGATTTTGTCTCTGTTATCCAGGACTATTTTTTTATTTTTTTTTACAATGTGCCTAAGAACTAACAGGCAGATAATTGCAAACTACTTGCCTATTGTGTTCGATGCCAATCTCTTCTGTCATAGAGCAGTCACAACCACTCCTGCCAGCGATTCAGCTGCTTATACTGACATCACATCGACAAAGCAGCAACTTCTTTTCTGCTCTGCTCTGTTGACGGTGTGTGACTGCTGATGTCATCCTGATTGACAGCCAGCTCCCTCTGCATAACTGCTTGGTCTTATCAATGAAAAACTGCAACAGTTACCTTAAAGGTAAAATAGAAAATACAAAAACACACAAGCGCTACCTGACCATGCAGCTGAAAACCACTGCTTAAATCCCCTCAGCTGCTAAGGTCAGTAAGGGGTAGGTGTCACCCTTAAAAACAAATATACAAGTGTTAAATAGACTGACCGCGCTTCAGGAGAGAGTAGCACAGAACAAACTAAATAGATCCGATGAACAAAGAATGTATAGAGACTGATAGCCATCCAATAAAACAAATACTGGCCCCAGATGGCACTCTAGGAGAGAACAGCAAAGAAGAAGCAAAGTGGATCCAATAAACAACCAAATGTATATACTAGTCTGGTAGCCGTCCCAATCAATTCCCAGCCCCAGGTGGTAACAACACTACTGACACACAGATCCCTTTTGTAGTAATAAGAAAGGCAGTTATACAGTTCAGTGGAGGGTGTGGTGTGTGAGCTGGCAAGTCAGCAGAGATATTGCTGTGGATTGCAGGTGCAGATAGCAGTAGGGCAGGACAGCAATTACACTAGGCAGAGCCAGGAGAAAAGCCCCAGCCGGCAGCGTTCCCTGGATGCCTGTGAAAGTGAAAGTAAAACCAGCCAGCTCCCTGAGCGTGTGACGTCACACTAACTACGGGGAAGCACAGGAGTCAAAAAACCAACTAGTTTCAAAGGCAAAGCTGTCTTCTTCCTCAGGGTGATCCTGCACCTGGTTAGCTGCCTCTATATAACCTAGGGAGTATGCCGATTAACCCACTCATTGCCTGCAATAAACTTTAAAATGCCTAAAATAAACCTCCAGTTTATTATGATTAAATAGTGGAAGCCAGAGAAGTGATACGTTGATAAATAATTTACAAAAGGCTGATACTACCCCTCCATAACAATAACAGTTAAAAAATCTTTTTATAGCTATATTAACCTTTAAAACCAAAAACAATGAGACAAAAACAGCCAGGTGTGATATAACCCATAAAAAGATGCTAGGAAACAACACTCGGGTGTTCCTTGGAGAAAACCTATATCAAGATAATTCTTTATTGGGAAAAAAATTAAACATATATCAAAAAGTACCCAAAAATTAGATAAAAAATAAATAAATAAATCCTTGTTATAGATTTTTATTTTTATTAAGTGTATGTTTGCACATTCTAGTAAAAGAAGGACATAGAAAAAATTATTAAAAAAGTTATTAATTTTTTTTTTTACCTCCCTGATTAAATTAAAATGAGAAATTTTGTGGTGGGAGAGGGGGAAAGGGAGGGATAAAAGGGGGGTGTTATTCATTAGGGTAATGGTCTAAAATCTCGAGTGTTGAAAATGGTTAAACGAATGTTTGGACGCCTCAAGAAACCAACTCAATGTCCCATATATGGGATAGTGGACTTGAGACGTTTATTTAAAAGCATATATTTCAAAATCATGGTTGAGGCCTTTTGGGGCTAAGCAATCCAGGGTGAAAATCCATTTGGTATCCACCCTGGACATTGCTTTAACATAATCCCCCCCTCTTGGATTTTGGTGGACTTTTTGAATACCAGAAAACCGGACATTCTGAATTGCCTTATTGTGAAATTCTCTAAAATGGCAGAATGGGGTGTGTTTGAGGAAACCTTTTTGTATGTTCATTAGATGTTCCTTAATACGGGTAGATAGTTTCCTCTTTGTGCGCCCGATGTAAAATTTATTGCATGGGCATATGATCATATAGATCACCCCAGTGGTATGGCACGAAATGTTATCTTTGATTATATATTGTTTCACAGCGTCAGAATCAGTAAATTTATGTTGGCACACTTTTTTAAAATTAGTATTTCTACAGCAGTAACAGGTACCACATGGTGTGAAACCCGAAATAGGAGTTGTAGACAATTTCCCTTTAGATTTCAAGTTAGTGTGTTCTCGTTGTATAGTAGGGGCTACTAGGTTGCCCAATGTTTGGGCTTTTCTATAAATGAACCTAGGGTAGGCTGGTAACAACCCTCCAATGGTTTTATCTTTTTGTAAAGTGGCCCAGTGTTTCTGAATTATCCGCCTGAATTCATTATGTCCCACATAAAACTGGGTAATGAAAGGTAATTTTTCAATTTGTTCATTAATGCTGATGGTATTGGTATTAGTGGTACTAGTTTTATGTATAAGAGAATCCCTAGAGACAGACCCCACTTCCCCCCCTGACGCGTTCAAGTAGGGGGGCGCGGTATCCTTTTTCAAGGAATTGTTGAGTTAGGTAATCAGACTCTGTTTGAAAGTCCTCAAATTTCGTACAATTACGTTTAATACATGTATATTGACTTTTAGGTATATTTGTTAACCATATGGGAAGATGGCAGCTGGTTATGTGTATATAGCTGTTTGAGTCGACTCCTTGTGTAACATTTAGTATATAGGCGGTCCCTCTCAGCGTAAACAGTAAGGTCCAAAAAATTAATGCATGAGGTACTAATAGTTGGGGTGAATTCAAGGCCGAACTGATTGTTATTCAAGTTAGCAATAAAGGTATATAGATGTTGTTTGGAACCCTCCCAAATAAAAAGAACGTCATCAATGAAACAACGCCACAAAACTAAACCCCTAAGTAGATTTCCATTTGCATAGATATGGGCTTCCTCCCATTTAGCAAGAAAAAGGTTTGCATAACTAGGGGCAAAGCGTGTCCCCATAGCAGTGCCCCTAGTTTGTAGAAAAAGCTGGCCATCGTACAAAAAATAGTTGTGATGAAGAATAAAGTGAATACATTCTTCAATAAATGATACTTGGGTTCCTGAATAGATACCCAATGATTGAAGGAACTGACCTGCAACCTGACACCCCAAGTCCTGGTCAATGACTGTATATAATGATTTTATATCAAGGGTGCACAGGATGTAATTTGACTTCAATCTAACCTTTTCCAGAATCTGTAGTACATGAGTGGTGTCTTTTAAGTAGGCAGGGACTAATGACATACACCTTTGAAGGTGTGTGTCCACATATCGTGATAAATTAGCTCTTAGGCTATTTATCCCTGAAATAATTGGTCTAACTAGGGGACGTGTTGGATTTTTATGCATCTTAGGCATATGATAGAAGACAGCTAAACTAGGATTGGAGTTCATGACAAATTGAAACTCTTTCTTATTGAGTATGCCAAGAGATTTACCTTTTAGACATAACGAATGCAGTTTCTTAACAAAACTTGTAGTTGGGTCGCTCTTTAGTTTCTTATAAGTAATTTCATTGTTTAATAATCTGAGGGATTCTGCCTGGTACATGTCACATGTACATGTCACATGTACCAGGCAGAATACCTTGGATTATTAAACGATGAAATTACTTATAAGAAACTAAAGAGCGACCCAACTACAAGTTTTGTTAAGAAACTACATTTGTTATGTCTAAAATGTAAATATCTTGGCATACTCAATAAGAAAGAGTTTCAATTTGTCATGAACTCCAAACCTAGTTTAGCTGTCTTCTGTTGTGAATGTGTTGGAGATGAGTTCTGAGCAGAAGCTCCCTCTGGTGGTTGCAGACAGTGCTGAACCATTTAGTGAAGATTGGCAATCAGGAGTTACAGACTGGTCCTATATAAGGGAGGTTCCCTCCCATCAGGGTTGCCGGTGATCAATTGTTCTTGTCTAACTGCTGTTGTTCCTGGTTCACTTGGAAGCCTGCTGAATCTTGCCTCTCTCCTGCTCTCAGATAAGACATTTTCTGTTTTTATTTCTGTGCTTGCTTTTTGCATTTTTTCCTGCACTCTTGTGGAGGTCAGCCAGGTCCCCTCCGGGGGGCTTGTGCTCCTCTCAGTTTATCTGAGCCTCTGTTATTTGTTCATTTGCCTTTTCCAGTTTTTTCAGTGGCTGCGGCTTAGTTTTGTTACACCAGAGAACTAATTTAGGTGGTAGAGGTCGTGTGATCTCAGGTGTTTTTGTAATTAGTAGCGTTGGTACTTTTTAGGGTTTTTTGGGATTGCAGTAAGTTTTCCTTCCTATCCTTTTCTGTTTAGGAAGATTGGGCCTCAACGTTTGCTCATACTATTTTCTGTCTGTGTTTGTGTTTCCTCTTACCTAACCGCCATTACATGTTTGGGGGCTTCCTTTGTTCTTTGGGGATCTGCTCCGGGGCAGATAGTTTTCCTCTTTCTATCTTTAGGTGTAGTTAGCTTCTCAGGCTGTGACGAGGCGTCTAGGACCAACGTAGGTACGCTCCACGGCTGCCTTTAGTTGTGGTGGTTAGTCAGGGTACTGCAATCCAGTAGATTCCAACCTCTCTGGTGTATTGCCGTTTTTGCCTGCTCTCCTCAGCTACCAAAACATAACAGTATCACCGGCCAAACTGAAAATTATATGGTACTCACAGAAGGGAAAAATAGTGTAAAAAAAAAAAAAAAAGTTGTCAGAGTTGTCAGAGATTTTTTTTTCTGTTTGTTGCATTTTTTTTCCTCTGTTTCTCTGAGTGCTGAGTAGGATTTTTTTTTTCTCTCAATGGAGCTTGCACAGTTGTCTGGCCGTGTGGATCAGCTTGCCACTGAAGTTCGGAGTATTGCTATCTATCTTGCTAGGTTGCCGGTTGTGGAACCTAGGATCCCCATGCCAGATTTATTTTTGGGGGATCGAGCTAAATTTCTGAATTTCAAAATAACAGTAAGTTGTTTTTTGCCTTAAAACCTAAGTCCTCAGGGAACGCAGCACAGCAGGTTCAAATTGTCATCTCTCTCCTGCGCGGCGACCCTCAGGATTGGGCTTTTTTCCCTGACACCTGGGGACCCTGTTTTGAGTAATGTCGATGCATTTTTTCTGGCTCTGGGGTTATTGTACGATGAACCTAATGTCACTGATCAAGCTGAAAAAACCTTGTTGGCATTAAATCAGGGGCTTGAGGACGCTGAATTATACTGTCAGAAATTTCATAAGTGGCAGTCCTGACCAAATGGAATGATGATGCTTTGGCAGCCCTTTTTCGGAAGGGTCTGTCAGAGAATGTAAAAGATGTTATGGTGGGTTTCCCTGCTCCCTCTGGTCTCAATGATTCTATGTCATTAGCGATTCAAATTGACAGACGTTTGCGTGAGCGTAGAGGTATGCGTGGAATAGTGTTGCCTTGTGAACCAGCTTCTGAACCCATGCAGTGTGATAGAGTGGATTCTGGGGCACAGCGTCATGAGTTTCAAAAACGCAATGGGTTATGTTTCTACTGTTGTGAAGCCTGTCATGCTATTTCAGTCTGCCCTAAGCGGGGAAGACGTTTTGCACGCTCAGTTGTCTTGGGTAGTGTTCAGACTAAATTTCTGTTGACTGTTACCCTGATTTGCTCCCTGTCCACATTTTCTGCTCAGGCTTTTGTTGATTCGGGAGCAGCTATTAACCTGATGGATTTTGATTTTGCTAAACGTTGTGGGTTTCCCTTTATACCCCTACGGAAGTCTATTCCCCTACTGGGATTGATTCTACACCTTTGGCTGAGAATAAACCCCAGTTCTCTACTCAGGTGATAATGAGGGTTGAACCTGATCATCAGGAGAGTTGCAAATTTTTGGTGCTGTATAATCTGCATGACATTATTGTACTAGGTTTCCCTTGGTTACAGTCTCATAATCCTGTTTTGGATTGGAAATCTGTGTCTGTGACCAGTTGGGGCTGCCAATGTGTTGGTGCCAACACTCCTGTTTTTTCTGCCTCTCCCCAGGCTCAGGATGTTCCTGACTTTTTGACTGATTTTTCTGATGTGTTTAACGAAAGTAAATCTGCATCCTTGCCCCCCCCATAGGAGCTATGACTGCGCTATTGAATTAGTGCCTGGTAGTAAATTCCCTAAAGGTCGCCTTTTTAACTTGTCTGTACCTGAACATGACGCTATGCGGTCTTATATCAAGGAGTCATTGGAGAAGGGTCATATCAGACCATCCTCTTCACCCTTGGGTGCCGGTTTTTTCTTTGTGGCCAAAAAGGATGGTTCATTAAGGCCGTGTATTGATTATCGTCTCTTGAACAATATCACTGTGAAATATCAATATCGTTACCCTTGATTTCTGACCTGTTTTCCAGGGTGAAAAGTGCTACTTGGTTAACCAAGCTTGACCTCAGGGGGGCGTATAACCTTATTCGCATTAAGCACGGGGATGAATGGAAGACGGCATTCAATACCCCAGAGGGGCATTTTGAGTACCTAGTGATGCCCTTTGGGCTCACTAATGCTCCTTCTGTCTTCCAGTCCTTCATGAATGACATTTTCAGGGATTTTGTGGATACATTTCTGATTGTTTATTTGGATGATATCTTGATTGTTTCCAATGACTGGGACTCTCATGTGAAACATGTTCGGACTGTGTTCCAGATTTTGAGAGAGAATGCTCTGTATGTGAAGGGATCAAAGTGTCTTTTTGGCGTACAGAGTATCTCATTTCTGGGATTCATTTTGTCCCCATCTGTTATTGAAATGGACCCGGTCAAGGTTCAGGCCATCTGTGATTGGGTCCAACCTACTTCATTAAAGGCTCTTCAGAGATTCTTGGGTTTTGCCAATTTTTATCTTAAATTTATTGGTAATTTCTCTGTTATTGTTAAACCATTGACTGATTTGACAAAAAAGGGTTCTGATGTGGTGAATTGGCCTCCTGAGGCAGTCTCTGCGTTTCAGGAACTTAAGCAGAGATTCACTTCTGCTCCTGTTCTACGGCAGCCTGATGTTTCTCTGCCATTTCAGGTGGAGGTTGATGCCTCTGAAATTGGGGCAGGTGCCGTTTTGTCCCAAAGAGATCCAGAGACCTCTAAAAGTAACCCTTGTGCCTTTTTCTCTCGAAAATTTTCTCCAACTGAACGTAATTATGACGTGGGTAATCGGGAGTTATTGGCCATGAAGTGGGCTTTTGAAGAGTGGAGACATTGACTGGAGGGAGCCAAACATCAGGTGGTGGTCCTCACGGACCATAAGAATCTGGTTTATCTGGAATCAGCCAAGCGACTTAATCCTAGACAGGCCAGGTGGGCCTTGTTTTTCACACGTTTTAATTTTGTGGTTTCCTTTCTTCCTGGCACTAAGAATGTTAAGGCGGATGCCCTATCGAGGAGTTTCCTTGCGGACTCTCCTGAGTTATCTGATCCTGCTGTTATTTTGAAAGAGGGTGTAGTTCTTTCTGCCATCTCGCCCAATTTGAGACTGGCTCTGGAAGGGTGTCAGGAGGATAAACCCGAGCGCTGCCCTATTGGGAAATTGTTTGTCCCAGACGGTGGAAAAAGAGTGTGATGTCTGAGATTCATTGTTCCGCATTGGCCGGTCATCCCGGAATTTTTGGTACCAGAGACTTAGTTAGTCGGTCCTTTTGGTGGCCTACTTTGTCTCGTGACGTCAGGGAATTTGTGCAGTCCTGCGGGACTTGCTCTCGCTCCAAGCCTTGCTCTCGCTCTAGTGGTTTGTTGATGCCATTGCCTGTGCCCAAGAGACCATGGACCCATATCTCTATGGGTTTCATTTCCGACCTCCCTGTTTCTCAGAGAATGACCGTTATTTGGGTGATTTGTGATAGGTTTTACAAAATGATACATCTTGTGCCATTACCTAAGTTGCCTTCCTCCTCTGAATTGGTGCCTTTGTTCCTTCAGCACGTGGTTCGGTTACACGGCATTCCTGAGAACATTGTGTCTGACAGAGGAGTCCAGTTTGTTTCCAGATTTTGGAGGACTTTTTGTTCTAAACTTGGTGTTCAATTGTCTTTCTCCTCGGCTTTTCATCCTCAGACCAATGGACAAACTGAGAGAACAAACCAGACATTGGAGACCTATCTGAGATGCTTTGTGTCTGCTGATCAGGATGACTGGGTCTCTTTTTTGCCTTTGGCTGAGTTTGCTCTTAATAATAGGGCTAGCTCTGCCACTTTGATGTCTCCATTTTTCTGCAATTTTGGGTTTCACCCTCGATTTTCTTCGGGACAGACGGAGGCTTCTGTCTGTCCGGGTGTTGACTCTGTTGTGGAGCGTATGCAGCAGATTTGGGACCAGGTAGTGGAGAGGTTGTCCCTCTCTCAGGAAAGGGCCCAGCGGATTGCCAACCGGCATAGGACTGATGGTCCTCGGTTTGAAGTGGGGGACTTGGTCTAGTTGTCCTCAAGAAATATCCCTATGAGAGTTGCATCTCCTAAGTTTAAGCCTAGATTCATTGGACCTTATAAGATCATGGAGATTCTTAATCCTGTTTCCTTTCGTTTACTTCTTCCAGGGACATTTAAGATCCATAACGTGTTCCACAAGTCCTTATTGAAGAGGTTTTTCGAGCCAGTGGTTCCTATGGCTGCGCCTCCTGACCCTGTTTTGGTTGAGGGCAATCTGGAGTATGTGACTGAGAAAATATTGGATTCTTGTTTTTCTAGACGGAAACTCCAGTATTTGGTTAAGTGGAGAGGTTATGGTCAGGAGGACAATTCTTGGGTGTTTGCTTCGGACATCCATGCTAGGAGACTGATCCGTGCGTATCACAGAGCTCATCCTGACCGACCTGGTTGCCCAAGTGAGGGTTCGGTGACCCCTCCTCAAGGGGGGGGTACTGGTGTGAATGTGTTGGAGATGAGTTCTGAGCAGAAGCTCCCTCTGATGGTTGCAGACAGTGCTGAACCATTTAGTGAAGATTGGCAATCAGGAGTTACAGACTGGTCCTATATAAGGGAGGTTCCCTCCCATCAGGGTTGCCGGTGATCAATTGTTCTTGTCTAACTGCTGTTGTTCCTGGTTCACTTGGAAGCCTGCTGAATCTTGCCTCTTCTCCTGCTCTCAGATAAGACATTTTCTGTTTTTATTTCTGTGCTTGCTTTTTGCATTTTTTCCTGCACTCTTGTGGAGGTCAGCCAGGTCCCCTCCGGGGAGCTTGTGCTCCTCTCAGTTTATCTGAGCCTCTGTTATTTGTTCATTTGCCTTTTCCAGTTTTTTCAGTGGCTGCGGCTTAGTTTTGTTACACCAGAGAACTAATTTAGGTGGTAGAGGTCGTGTGATCTCAGGTGTTTTTGTAATTAGTAGCGTTGGTACTTTTTAGGGTTTTTTGGGATTGCAGTAAGTTTTCCTTCCTATCCTTTTCTGTTTAGGAAGATTGGGCCCCAACGTTTGCTCATACTATTTTCTGTCTGTGTTTGTGTTTCCTCTTACCTAACCGCCATTACATGTTTGGGGGCTTCCTTTGTTCTTTGGAGATCTGCTCCGGGGCAGATAGTTTTCCTCTTTCTATCTTTAGGTGTAGTTAGCTTCTCAGGCTGTGACGAGGCGTCTAGGACCAACGTAGGTACGCTCCACGGCTGCCTTTAGTTGTGGTGGTTAGTCAGGGTACTGCAATCCAGTAGATTCCAACCTCTCTGGTGTATTGCCGTTTTTGCCTGCTCTCCTCAGGTACCAAAACATCAGTCTTCTATCATATGCCTAAGATGCATAAAAATCCAACACGTCCCCTAGTTAGACCAATTATTTCAGGGATAAATAGCCTAAGAGCTAATTTATCACGATATGTGGACACACACCTTCAAAGGTGTATGTCATTAGTCCCTGCCTACTTAAAAGACACCACTCATGTACTACAGATTCTGGAAAAGGTTAGATTGAAGTCAAATTACATCCTGTGCACCCTTGATATAAAATCATTATATACAGTCATTGACCAGGACTTGGGGTGTCAGGTTGCAGGTCAGTTCCTTCAATCATTGGGTATCTATTCAGGAACCCAAGTATCATTTATTGAAGAATGTATTCACTTTATTCTTCATCACAACTATTTTTTGTACGATGGCCAGCTTTTTCTACAAACTAGGGGCACTGCTATGGGGACTCGCTTTGCCCCTAGTTATACAAACCTTTTTGTTGCTAAATGGGAGGAAGCCCATATCTATTCAAATGGAAATCTACTTAGGGGTTTAGTTTTGTGGCGTCGTTTCATTGATGACGTTCTTTTTATTTGTGAGGGTTCCAGACAACATCTAGATACCTTTATTGCTAACTTGAATAACAATCAGTTCGGCCTTGAATTCACCCCAACTATTAGTACCTCATGCATTAATTTTTTGGACCTTACTGTTTACGCTGAGAGGGACCGCCTATATACTAAATGTTACCACAAGGAAGTCGACTCAAACAGCTATATACACATAACCAGCTGCCATCTTCCCATATGGTTAACAAATATACCTAAGAGTCAATATACACGTATTAGACGTAATTGTACGAAATTTGAGGTCTTTCAAACAGAGTCTGGTTACCTAACTCAACAATTCCTTGAAAAAGGATCCCCGCCCCCCTACTTGAACGCGTCAGGGGGGGAAGTGGGGGCTGTCTCTAGGGATTCTCTTATACATAAAACTAGTACCACCAATACCAATACCATCAGCATTAATGAACAAATTGAAATATTACCTTTCATTACCCAGTTTTATGTGGGACATAATGAATTCAGGCGGATAATTCAGAAACACTGGGCCACTTTACAAAAAGATAAAACCATTGGAGGGTTGTTATCAGCCTACCCCAGGTTCATTTATAGAAAAGCCCAAACATTGGGCAACCTAGTAGACCCTACTATACAACGAGAACACACTAACTTGAAATTTTAAGGGAAATTGTCTACAACTCCTATTTCGGGTTTCACACCATGTGGTACCTGTTACTGCTGTAGAAATACTAATTTATATTAATAAAAAAGTGTGCCAACATACATTTACTGATTCTGACGCTGTGAAAAAATATACCATCAAAGATAACATTTCGTGCCATACCACTGGGGTGATCTATATGATCATATGCCCATGCAATAAATTTTACATCGGGCGCACAAAGAGGAAACTACCCGTATTAAGGAACATCTAATGAACATACAAAAAGGTTTCCTCAAACACCCCCATTCTGCCATTTTAGAGAATTTCACAATAAGGCAATTCAGAATGTCCAGTTTTCTGGTATTCAAAAAGTCCACCAAAATCCAAGAGGGGGGGATTATGTTAAAGCAATGTCCAGGGTGGAATCCAAATGGATTTTCACCCTGGATTGCTTAGCCCCAAAAGGCCTCAACCATGATTTTGAAATATATGCTTTTAAATAAATGTCTCAAGTCCACTATCCCATATATGGGACATTGAGTTGGTTTCTTGAGGCGTCCAAACATTCGTTTAAACCATTTTCAACACTCGAGATTTTAGACCATTACCCTAATGAATAACACCCCCCTTTTATCCCTCCCTTTCCCCCTCCCCCACCACAAAATTTCTCATCTTAATTTAATCAGGGAGATAAAAAAAAAAAAATTAATAACTTTTTTAATAATTTTTTCTATGTCCTTCTTTTACTAGAATGTGCAAACATACACTTAATAAAAATAAAAATCTATAACAAGGATTTATTTATTTATTTTTATCTAATTTTTGGGTACTTTTTGATATATGTTTAATTTTTTTTCCCAATAATTATCTTGATGTAGGTTTTCTCCAAGGAACACCCGAGTGTTGTTTCCTAGCATCTTTTTATGGGTTATATCACACCTGGCTGTTTTTGTCTCATTGTTTTTGGTTTTAAAGGTTAATATAGCTATAAAAAGATTTTTTAACTGTTATTGTTATGGAGGGGTAGTATAAGCCTTTTGTATATTATTTATCAACGTATCACTTCTCTGGCTTCCACTATTTAATCATAATAAACTGGAGGTTTATTTTAGGCATTTTAAAGTTTATTGCAGGCAATGAGTGGGTTAATCGGCATACTCCCTAGGTTATATAGAGGCAGCTAACCAGGTGCAGGATCACCCTGAGGAAGAAGACAGCTTTGCCTTTGAAACTAGTTGGTTTTTTGACTCCTGTGCTTCCCCGTAGTTAGTGTGACGTCACACGCTCAGGGAGCTGGCTGGTTTTACTTTCACTTTCACAGGCATCCAGGGAACGCTGCCGGCTGGGGCTTTTCTCCTGGCTCTGCCTAGTGTAATTGCTGTCCTGCCCTACTGCTATCTGCATCTGCAATCCACAGCAATATCTCTGCTGACTTGCCAGCTCACACACCACACCCTCCGCTGAACTGTATAACTGCCTTTCTTATTACTACAAAAGGGATCTGTGTGTCAGTAGTGTTGTTACCACCTGGGGCTGGGAATTGATTGGGACGGCTACCAGACTAGTATATACATTTGGTTGTTTATTGGATCCACTTAGCTTCTTCTTTGCTGTTCTCTCCTGGAGTGCCATCTGGGGCCACCGGGCCAGTATTTGTTTTATTGGACGGCTATCAGTCTCTATACAGTAACCTTAAAGGTGTTGTCATCCTTTGTGGACATTTTTTTTTCTAACTTAAATGCATGTATTTTTTGAAAAATATTTAGACTTGAGAGTCCTCAGTGGTTGATACCTTTTAATGGCTAACTGAAAAGATGGTAACAAATTGCAAGCTTTCGAGACTACTCAGGTCTCTTCATCAGGCAAAGACTAAAACAAAAACTGAAGAATCACATATTTATACACAAGAGGACACAGGAATAATGCAATAGGTAAGACATGTGACGTGAAGCAGAACTGTCATTATGGCAGAGGGATGAACATAAATATTGGAACAGTTCATAGATAAGTTGTGAGAGTTTTATTGCCCTCTGATTGGGGTCTGGTATTGTGTTTTGATGCCCCCAGGTCAGAGAAGCAGATTCCTTAATTGATGTACACAGACATGAATCCATGTGACACGTTCATTCCAGCACTAAGAGTGTCAAAGGTCATCATAAGTTTATATTCCCAAATCTTTCTATCTTTCTCAGATTTGAAGTTAGCTTTTAATACCAGTAATTCCATATCCATCATGCTATGACCGGGCATACAAAAGTGTTTGGCCACAGGTAGATCCATTCTTTTTTCTCTTATTGTGTGGCGATGGGAATTCATCCTTGTTCTCAGTTTTTGCCCGGTCTCCCCCACATACAGACCCCCAGTTGGACATTTCGTACAAATAATTAGGTACACCACATTAGATGTGATGCAGCTGAAAGTACCTGGGATCTTGTAGTCCTGATGGGAGTTGGGGATCTTTATCTTGTCCGTGGTCATTATAGATGGACAGGTTTTGTATTTTTTGACTAATGTATGCCTAGAATGGGAGTGTGTGAATGGAGCAGTGTTGCACATGTATAAGCAATGTTTCATTGGATAGTAAACATGGATTACTAGTTATTATTTTGTGGGGAGGAGTACACACTAGCTTTTTCTCTGAGTGCACATATCCTTTTTTGTTTAAAGGGTTGTCCAATGCATTTATCTGTGGCTAAAAACCACAGAGGTTAGAGATGGCAATCTGTGCATTTTATTGAAACTCAAATACAAAAATGATGTTAACCAAAATATCCATGCATTTAAGTCAGAAAAAAAATTCTCCACAAAGGTTGACAACACCTTTAAGGTGACTTTTGCAGTTTCTCTGAAAATATTTCTAACAAGGTCACAACTCAAAGTTAGAAATAGTCTGTTTCTTTTTCAGACAGATTATGGCTGCAACATAGAGAAGGGCAGTGTGTGTACTTACCACCCTGGAGCTGTGCACTGTGTGAGGAGCATACAAGCAAGGTACTATGCTAGCTGTAATGTTCCTGTATGATTACAACTCCAAACATCTTATTCATTGATATTTCCAGAATCCATAATGCTGAGTTATTTTTCCTTTTCCAATAGCCCACAGTATGCTGCAGGACAACAATGTTGCTACGATTCATCAGGAGTTCAGGTTCTAACCACTGATTCACTTGGGGGCAGCACACCTGATCGAGGTCATGACTGGGGGTCACCTCCTTATAAAAAGCCCCCCAGAATACCTGGGTTCTCCCATTGGCTGTATGATGTGATCACATTCTATTACTGTTGTCTGTGGTCAGATAATTGCCATTACTACCTAGAACTAAGACCGTCCAGTGACTGTCGCACATACAAGCCCCCAAAAGTAGGTGAGAAAAGATCTTCCTATAAATGGTGGGGTGTGTAATAAATGTTAAGTTAGAAACTAACATTTCTGTTCTGATGTGCTATAGCTTCAGCGTTTGGTGAACCTCACATCATAACATTTGACGGCTTGAATTACACCTTCAAGGGAAAAGGAGAGTATTATTTGGTGAAGTCTACAACTCCATCTCTGAGCATCCAGTGTCGGACCACACCTTATCAAGGTAAGACTGAACTTTATGGATTTTCAACTTGGGGCCATACGACTGTCACAGCGTGCAATAATCCCATCTGTTTCTTGGAAGAGACAGCATTAGATTCATTTGTGCTGATCAGAACTGAAATCGGGCATGACTGGCCATGATAACCCCTTATACCCACTTCCCCATATGGGGTCTGTATCACCAATATGACTCTGCTTGACGTTAAATGATATCACGATTTACTGCATGACCAATATTACCAATCATACCGCTATATAAGGTTAAATCATACCAGTAAATGATGAAAGAATAATCCCACTATACTGATCAATACTAAACACAACTATGCAACGACTAGTGTTGAGCATTCCGATACTGCAAATATCTGGTATCGGCCGATATTTGCTGTATCGGAATTCCGATTCTGAGTTTCGATATTTTTGTCATATCGGATACCAGAATCGGAGTTTTCCGACAAAGTCTATGGGAGTTCCCGAAACTGTCACTGTCAGTGTCGGTCGGGTCTGTCAGGTGTCAGGACTCAGCAGAGTCAGCACTTACCTGGCAGAAGATCCCTTTCCCCGGTGGTCACGTCCTCCTGGATGGCCGCCATTACCCTGTCCCTGGCGGTCACGTGCAGAATCTCGCGATAACTGCAGTGGCTGCCGGGTACTGGGTAATCTCGGCCAGCTGTACTCTCGCGACAGCTGGCCGTAAACCAGTCCAGATGACGTCACCGCCAGGGAAGCAGCTCTGGTAAGCAGCTCTGCTCTATGTGGATGTCAGGCTCAGCCTGTCATCCAGATGTAGCAGAGCTGGACTCGTCATGGGACACTCGTTATTTTGGACTGCTTCGGACAGGGATTATTTGTGTTGGTTTGTTATTTTTGTTTTTTTACAGGAGAACGATGGTGTCGCAGGATGAGCATGTAATAAAAATAATGAAAACTGTGTTGCGTTTTATTTCATTAAAAGACTTTTTTCTTGCTGTGTCTTTTTTAAAAAATTTTCAAACTATGATTAATAATGGATCGGTGTCTTATTGACGCCTCTCCATTATTAACCGGGCTTATTGTCACCGATCAATCAAAGGTGACATTAACCCCTTATTACCCCGCTTGCCACTGCTACAGGGCAAGTGGGAAGAGCCGGGTAAAGTGCCACAATTGGCGCATCTTTGGATGCTCCATTTGTGGGGCTGCTGCAGCCTGGTATTTTTAGGCTGTTGAGGGCCAAAATCCATGGGCCTTGACAGTCTTTTAATACCAGGCCGCAGCAGTCTGCATTTTACTTGGCTGGTTAACAAAAATAGGGGATCCCCACACCATTTTTTTTTTTTCGAGGGGATCCCCTATTTTTGTTAACCAGCCAAGCTAAGCAGACTGCTGTGGCCTGGTATTATCAGGCTTGCAAGGTCCATGGATATTGGATCCTTACCAGCCTGACAAAACAGGCCTCAGCAGTCTGCTTCATCTGGCTGGTTAACAAAAATAGGGGGGACCCCACGCCATTTTTTTCGAGGGGATCCCCTATTTTTGTTAACCAGCCAAGATAAGCAGACTGCTGTGGCCTGGTATTATCAGGCTTGCAAGGTCCATGGATATTGGCTCCTTAACAGCCTGAAAAACCAGGCCTCAGTAGTCTGCTTTATCAGGCTGGTTAACAAAAATAAGGGGGACCCCACGCCATTTTTTTTTTCGAGGGGATCCCCTATTTTTGTTAATCAGTTCACTTCAGGTCAGCCGGGATTCCCTCTGATGCTGTGGGTGTCCCTGGCTGACCTGAAGTGAAAGTGGAAAGCAATCAATTATGCTAACCACTTCCTCTCCTGTCAGTCAGGAGAGGAGATGATTCAGTCAGGGGTTTACTGTGAGACTGTCAGCATTAGCTGCGGTCTCTGCAGTAAATATTCTGTCCTCATACACGTTAGCAGGGTGTGCGATGAGACATGTAGCTAAACCCCCTGTCTTCTTTAAGAAAAAGAGGCTGTAAAATTGTAACCTTCTTTTATTGATTGCAGATGTGACAGAAAAGGGTAAAACTATAGAATGCAATAATAAGAGCATTTCAGAATATATAACTGCACAGAGCATGAAACACAAATAGTTTACAATATACAGAATACACAAACTGATTATTACCTACTTAGTACAACAAACATACTGACAAACACAGGATTATAACACCTAGATAGTGCTTACCGACTATGCTTAGAGCAGGCTGTTTAAGAAACATGAAGAACACGAGTGATGTAGTTTCTCCTAAGACACATGGAGAATAATGGCTGCTGTTCCCCTTCACAGTGTGATAAACAAGACCATGATGCAACAGGAACAATCCCACAATGCTCTTGGAACTTCCCACAAGACATTACAAATTAAACTAGAATCTATGCATCAAACAGCCAGCAGGTGGCGCTGTTACCTTACAACATAAAATGTATGAAAGACCAATACACTCAAAAATTGCAATGTCTATAACAATTGGAGACATAAAAAAATGACTAGACTTTCTAGACAGCAATTATATGGCTGGACAGAACACTCCCCGCTTGACGTCAGCCGACGTCACTATTGTGTTTATTGGACGAGAACAGCAGAATGAGTTCCCTACTGGCCTGAGGAACAATTTGGTCTTGCTTTGTTTCCCTATTTTTACTTCCACCTTACGTACGATTCCATCCTTACTTGGGAATATCTGAGTAATGAGACCTAATGGCCATTCATTTCTCCGAGACTGACAGTCTTTCATTAGTACTACATCGCCAGGCTGGAGGTTAGGCTTGCTGGTTTGCCACTTTCTCCTCTGCTGCAGGGTAGGCAGGTACTGTTTTTTCCACTTGTCCCAAAAAGCATTGGAGAGACTCTGCACTTGTCTCCATCGACTCCTGCAACGGTCTTTAACATTAAATTCTCCAGGTGGCGAGCAATTAAGGTCAGTCTTCTGCGTAAGCAACAGGACTGGGGTGAGAACAGTTGGGTCATCAGGATCACTGGAAATTGGAGCCAACGGTTTCGCGTTTATGATGGCTGACACTTCGGCCATGAATGTTGTTAAGCTTTCGTGTGTCAGTCTTACAGAACTTTCCTGTAAGAAGATTGAATCGAGGATTCTCCTTGCAACACCTATCATTCTCTCCCATACACCTCCCATGTGTGAAGAATGTGGTGGGTTAAAGGTCCAAGTACACCCATGTACACTTAGGTATCTTTCAACGTCTTTCATATCCAAGTTGGAAGAGAGTTGCAGTTCTCTTGCTGCTCCGACAGAGTTGGTGCCTCAGTCTGAACGAATTTGTTTGACGGGTCCTCTGATGGCAATGAAACGCCGGAGAGTGTTTATGAAGCACGAAGTGTCCATAGATTCAATTATCTCTATGTGGACGGCTCTGATGGATAGACAAGTGAACATAATCGCCCATCGTTTCCCGTTTGCGTGGCCTCCTCTGGTTTTTCGGACAACCACAGACCAAGGACCAAACACATCTAGTCCGATGTTGGTGAAAGGTGGATCTGTACTAAATCGGTCATATGGAAGATCTGCCATATTCGGAATCTGTGACATACCACAAAGTTTCTTGCAAGTAACACAGTTAAAGATGAATCTGCACACACATCTCTTAGCTCCAACTATCCACAACCCAGATGTTCTTAAGGCTCCCTCTGTGAACATACGACCTTGGTGTTTTGTCCGCTCGTGATAATGTTGAACAAGCAGAGTAGTTATGTGATGTTGTCCAGGAACTATCACGGGATGTTTCTCTGCCGAACCTATTTTTGCCTCTTTAAGGCGTCCTCCTATTCTTAAGAGACCGTCTCCATCCATGACTGGGTCGAGTTTCCTCAGAACACTATCTTTTGGTATTGGTCTTTGATTGATTACACAGTCGATTTCTCTGGCGTAGTTTTCCCGTTGTACAGTTCTGATAATTATATTCTTTGACTGCTCTAGATTGAGAGCTGTGTGGACATGTTTACAATGATGCCAACCTGTGCAACTTTCCTTTTTTGTTGGTGAGGTTGCCTTGTAAGACTGAGCTATGTGGGTCAGGCAGGCGATGGCACGAACAAGTGAATTCCAAGTAGAGAACCTACTGAATCGCTGAGATCCCAGGTGGCGCTTCAAAGTTTCAGTATGTAACGCAGACACTTGAGGGCGAATTTCAACATCAGCATGTGGATCTACTAGATCAAACAAGGACGTTTCTGTCATGTTGGGCAATGACCTACACAAAAACTCAGGGCCTGTAAACCAAATTGTGTCTTTGAGGCGATTGGCAGCAACAAATCTGGTAGCCTGGTCCGCAGGGTTGAGATGTGTAGGCACATATTTCCATTGTTCAGGTGAGGTATACCTTCGAATTCTGAGCACTCTGTTGCTAACATAGACATAGAAGCGTCTCACTTCGTTATGGATGTACCCAAGTACTATCCTGCTGTCAGTGTAGAACTCAAAGTCTTTAATTTCTAGATTAATTTCCATAGCAATGAGTTCTGCCAACTCGACTGCTAACACGGCGGCACAAAGTTCCAGGCGTGGTATGGTGTGTTCATGGAGCGATGTTAGTTTTGCTCTGCTCATGACAAACCCTACATGGCATTGTTGACTTGTGTCTATCGTCCTCAAATAGGCTACCGCAGCAATAGCTTTGATTGAAGCATCGGAGAACACACAAAGGGTTTGTGTCTCTATCTTGGTACTCGGTACAGACACATACGAACGTGTTATATGAAGACTTGACAAGGCTGTGAGGGAATTTTTCCAGATCATCCACTTGGTTTTCTCTTTTGTGGGAAGAGGAGTATCCCAGTTCGTCACCTCTGTGGTGAACTCTCTTAACATAGCCTTGCCCTCGATGACTACAGGAGTTACAAACCCCAGTGGGTCATACAAACTGCTTATGGTAGACAGTACTCCTCTGCGAGTAAAGGGTTTATCTTCTCTGTTAACCTGGAAGTTGAAGGTATCAGCTTTTATGTCCCATAGTAGACCGAGACTCCGCTGCATCGGTAGGGAGTCTATGCCTAGATCTAAATTCTTCAAGTCACTTGAATGATCCTCAGGAGGGAAGGCTTCCATCACTTCCTTGCTGTTAGAAGCGATCTTGTGCAACCTCAGGTTAGATACAGCGAGCATGTCCTTGGCTCTTTTCAGAAGACTAATCGCGGTCTCATTTGTTGGCATCGATTTCAAACAGTCATCCACATAGAAATCTTTCTCTATAAACAGTCTGGCATCTGTTCCGTACTCTGCTTCAACTTCTTGAGCCGTGCGTCTCAGCCCATAGATGGCTACTGCAGGAGAAGGACTATTACCAAAAATATGTACCTTCATACGATACTCCGTAATCTCTTTGGAAGGATCGTTATCCTTGGACCACAAAAATCTCAAGAAATTTCTATGTTCTCTTTAACAAAGAAGCAGTGGAACATCTGTTGGATGTCTGCTGTGAATGCAATGGAGTCTCTACGAAAACGGATAAGCACTCCTAAAAGTTTGTTGTTCAGATCCGGGCCTGATAACAAGACATCATTCAATGAAACACCTTCATATTTAGCACTCGAATCAAATACTACTCTGATTTGACCTGGCTTTTTTGGGTGATACACTCCAAACAGAGGCAGGTACCAAAGTTCTTCAGCATCTTGAAGTGTAGGTGCTAACTCTGCATGACCGTTTTTAAATATTTTCTCCATGAAGGTAAAGAAATGACCTTTCATCTCTGGTTTATTATGGAAGCTGTGCCTGATGGAGACAAATCGTTTGTAAACTTGTTCTCTGTTGTTAGGCAAGCGTTGTCTTTGAGGCTTGAAGGGTAGAGGTGCAATCCAGTTCTTTGTTTTGTCCTGCACCATTCCTTGCTCCATCATCTCTAGGAACAGTTTATCTTCAAATGACTGCTATACGATTATCTTCTTTGGTCTTGTGGAAGACTGTACACCCAAGGTGATCTTGGTCCCAATTCTGAATGCAATCATCTTGGCACTACTCGTTAAGATACTTGGTGCTGAAGTACTGTGTAGCATCTCCTTTATGAAGTAATGATTTTCACATGGTTGAAGGAGAGATGGACGTCCATTCTCAAGAGTCCTGGTAAACATGTTCTTAACTACTGTCGGTTTGTGTGTACCTCCCAAACAGACCTCTCCTACAATGACCCACCCAAGGTCGAGTCTCTGAGCATATGGAGCATTGTGTGAGCCATTGATCTGTTGTCTAACCTTGTGAACTTGTAGAATATCTCTCCCTAAGAGCAAGATTATTTGGGCCTCTGGGTCAAGGTTAGGAATCAGGCGTTCTATACGCTTCAGTTGAGGATGGTACGATGCCACTTCAGGCGTAGGTATCTCTGACCTGTTGTCAGGAATCTGGTTACATTCCAATATGGTTGGTAAGGGCAGACACATTTGCCCATCTATAGACTCGACTACGTATCCTGTTGCTCTCCTACCAGCTGTCTCTATTATACCGGCACAGGTTTTTAAAGAGTAGGGGGCGCTGGGTCCTCCGACATTAAAGCTATCGAAGAAGGCAGACTTGGCTAATGACCTATTACTCTGATCATCTAAAATCGCGTATACTTTGATGGCTTTGTCCTTTTCGTCTGCTGGGTAGACTCTCACTAGGGAAATTTTAGAGCAAGACTTGCCTCCCATGAGATTTCCACAAACTTCTGTACACTTAGAAGTAATGGCTGGAGTGACAGTATTTGAGTCATTCAGCTCCCCGCTATGCTCTTGGGGCAAAGAATCTGATGGTGATCCAGGGTGTAGAACTGAGTTATGTTCGGTGCTGTCACATTTGGTACACCTTGCACTAACCTCACAGTCCCTGGCAAAGTGGGATGTTGAAGAGCAGCATTTGTAGCAGATGCGATTCTCCTTAAGGAAGGCCTTCCTTTCCTCCAATGACTTTTCTCTGAAAGCTCTGCACTTAAGTAAGGAATGTGGCTTCTTGTGTAAGGGACACTGCCTGCTTGGATCCTTGGATTTGTCTTCTCCTTGACCGGAGCTGAACTCTTTGCAAACTGAACCAGTGGGAGAAATGTTAGTTTTGTGGACCTCTACAGTTGTTCTACGAGGTTTGCTAACAGAGTTATTGGCACATGACGGCATGAAATCAAAGCTAGGGTCATTTCTAATTTTTGCTTGTTCTGAGGCAAAATCTACAAACACATCGAATGGAGGAAACGGTACATTGTAAGTCTGTTTATACCTAGATCCATATGTAACCCATTTGTCTTGCAGGTTATATGGGAGTTTCTGAACTATGGGGTTCACACCTCTAGCAGTGTCGAGATATGTCAACCCCACAAGATCTCCTGCTTTTGCTACACACAACTCCATTAACAAGTCAGTTAATTCTCTGAGCTTTGAATAATCCTTGTTTGCTATTCTAGGAAAATCCTCTATTCTTTTAAACAAGGCATTTTCTATAACCTCTACTGAGCCATAGCATTCATCAAGTCTATTCCAAATTCTTTTGAGGCCGACATCTGGATAATTTATATTAATGTCTCTGATTCTCTTTGCGTGTTCGTCGGACTCACTTCCTAGCCATTTTACCAAGAGATCCACTTCTTCACTACATGATAGACCTATGTCTCTTATGGTATTTTTGAAGGAGGCTCGCCAAGCCCTGTAGTTTTCAGCGCGATCGCTGAACTTTACAAGTCCCTTAGTGACCAACTCACGTCGAGCAAGGAACTTGGCAAAGTCCATTGTGGCTTGATTGGCACTGATGCCAGCTGATGGAGTGTTGTCAGAGTACATGTGTGCTGTGCGATCATACCTGTTAGGTGTCTCTGGTTTCGTCCAACTGCTGTAGTACCTTTCTGAAGCGAAGGGATTCTCTTTAAACCGGGACAGATTTCGGACCTTCTGCTCTGGAGAAAGATTATTGTAGTCAGTATCATCCCAATGTGTATCTCCTTGCTTTCGGTAGGGACACTGATAGTTGGCTTTCTGGGGGTCCGAATTATCTGGTTGGCTTGGCTTGTTGACAAAATGCTCTGTATTCGCCTGTGGGTCTGGATCGTCATTTGGTTTGGAATGTCGATGGACGTACTCTGCAGTACGCTGCAATGGATCGTGAGTAACTCGTTGTTGACCTAGCACACTGCTGTGTCTGCTGTGTTCACCGTCGAATATACGGCAGTTTCTAGGGCTTCTGCTTCTGCTATGGCAGCTGCTGTTTCTTTTTCAATAGCAAGTTTCTGTAATGTTGCTTCAAGGCGCGCTTTCTCTGCGTCCAGGCCAGTTTCAATTCTATCTCCTGCTCAGCAAAGGTGCTTCTTGCTTTTGCCGCTTCAGCCTTTGCACGGGCAATAGCGGTGGCATTGCTGACGGAGGATGTCTTGGAGGAACCAACTCGTGATATCGTCTTGAAAGAGGATGCTCGCCCTTGAGACATGATTCGACAGTTGGGCAACCACTGTGATATCCCTTTGTCGGCTCTGCGTGGATAATGGCGGGCTCTGTATGGTCCGATTATTCGGTCCGACCGTTAAGAGGTTGCTGCAATATCCGCATGCAATAACCGTATGCTTGGATAATTGGGGCTCTGTATGACTGATCTTCTGAGCCTGTTCTCAGCAGTTGTTTTACTATTCTGTCCTCATACACGTTAGCAGGGTGTGCGATGAGACATGTAGCTAAACCCCCTTTCTTCTTTAAGAAAAAGAGGCTGGAAAATTGTAACCTTCTTTTATTGATTGCAGATGTGACAGGAAAGGGTAAAACTATAGAATGCAATAATAAGAGCATTTCAGAATATATAACTGCACAGAGCATGAAACACAAATAGTTTACAATATACAGAATACACAAACTGATTATTACTTACTTAGTACAACAAACGTACTGACAAACACAGAAACATGAACACGAGTGATGTAGTTTCTCCTAAAGGGTATGCCACACTAAACGAGATCGCTAACGAGATCACTAACGAGATCACTAAAACGTCACTATTTAGCAATCTCGTTAGCGATCTCGTTGTGTGTGGCATGTAGCAACGATGTGGCCCCTGCTGTGATGTCGCTGATCGTTCACTAGTGTTCTGGACCGTTTTTTGATCGTTGGCGTCCCGCTGGTGAGCCTATATCGCTGTGTTTGGCACCTTTTGCGAACGACGAGCGACCTCGTTTGTGACGCATATTATTTTTTTTAGCGTCACGGAGTGGATCGCAATATCTGTAGGTTCTCTTTAGCGTCACGGAGTGGATCGCAATATCTGTAAGTTCTCTTTTGCGTCACAGAGAGGATCGCAGAAGTTGCAAAGCAGGCTAGCAGGACGCAGAGAGCAGGAGCGATGCTGGAAATTGCTATGAATCAGAAGCGCTAATGACATCTTAACGACCGCCAAAGTCGTTAAAGAGATCGCTGACCGCTGATGTGTCGTTTATGAGATCTCCTGTTTGGCAGCTACTAGCGACCTAAAAGAGATCACACCAACGATCTCGTTAGCTTGCGTCGTTATCGTGATCGCTAACGAGATCGCTAAGTGTGGCAGACACATAGAGAATAATGGCTGCTGTTCCCCTTCACAGTGTGATAAACAAGACCATGATGCAACAGGAACAATCCCACAATGCTCTTGGAACTTCCCACAAGACATTACAAATTAAACTAGAATCTATGCATCAAACAGCCAGCAGGTGGCGCTGTTACCTTACAACATAAAATGTATGAAAGACCAATACACTTAAAAATTGCAATGTCTATAACAATTGGAGACATAAAAAAATGACTAGACTTTCTAGACAGCAATTATATGGCTGGACAGAACAGTAAACATTAACCCTTTCAGAAGGATTACATCGGGGGACCTGACTGAACATCGGATAGGTAAGAATAATATTGCTTTATTATTTTATTTTTATTACAGGTGAACAAGGGCTTTGCAAGGAATGGCAGTAAAATAAAATCTTGTCAAAAACTGTGTTTATTTCATTAAAATAATTTTTTATTAAAGTGTGTGTGTTTTATTTTTATTTCATACAATAGGATTAATAATTGATAGTTGTCTAATTGACAGCTCTCAATTATTAACCTGGCTTAAACTCACCTTTCAATAGCAAGGTGGCTTTAACCCCTTATTAACCCATTCGCCACCGCTACAGGGCAATGGGAATAGATGGGCAAAGTGCCAGAAAGGGCGAATCTAATTATAGATTTGCCTTTTCTGGGGTGTTTGGGGGCAGATGTTAGTAGCCGGGGGGGCACAAAATAAATGCACCCTCCCTGGGCTATTATTATTTGCCCCCACTCGCTGGCTTTGTCTGTCTGGTTGGAGAAAATAGGGCGGGAGCCCACACATTTTTTTCCATCAATTTTACACCTCATATGTATATATATACATGCCATTAAATTTGTGACACATATATATATATATTTATATTTATAGTTCATACACTTCTGCATAGTATAATAGCCGCTAATTCAATTGCCGGCTTTTGTGAAAATACAGAATCCGACATGAAATGACACATGGTTCACATAGAGTTAACCATGTCATTTCATGTAGTTTGATATATTGTTTTCACTAACAATTACATGAGTGTATGTGTGAAAAATTTGACACATGTAGGTGTTAATTAAAGGTGTAAATTCGTAGCAAAAAAATGTGTTTTTTTTTTACAACGAATTTACACCTTTAATTAACCCCTACATGTGTCAAATTTTGCACACATATACTCATGTAATTGTTTGTGAAAACCATATATCAAACTACATGAAAAGACATGGTTAACTCTATGTAAACCATGTGTCATTTCATGTCGGGTGCTTCTGTATTTTCACAAAAGCCGGCATTACCCGGCAATTGAATAAGAGGCTATTTTACTATGTAGAAGTGTATGAACTATAAATATATGTATATATATATGTCACAATGACATGTATATATATATATATATGTGTATTCTATGTGTGTATATGTAGTGTTTACAAGGAAAGAAAGAGATTTTTTTAGTTCCGATATTTCTGTCCCATTGACTTGCATTGGGTTTCCGGTATCGGATCGGCGATACCCGATACTTTTTGAGTATCGGGCCGATCCAATCCGATCCGATATTTTAGGATATTGGGCAGTATCGCTCAACACTAGCAACGACTAATATTACCAATATTGCTGCAACATAGGAGATGAAAAATACTGCCATACCATAACCACATACAGTACAGACCAAAAACCACACCTTCTCACTTAAAGATTTTTCTGTATTTTCATGACTATGAAAATTGTACATTCACACTGAAGGCATCAAAACTATGAATTAACACATGTGGAATTATATACTTAACAAAAAGTGTGAAACAACTGAAAATATGTTTTATATTCTAGGTTCTTAAAAGTAGTCACCTTTTGCTTTGATGACTGCTTTGCACACTCTTGGCATTCTCTTGATGAGCTTCAAGAGGTAGTCACCGGAAATCGTCTTCCAACAATCTTGAAGGAGTTCCCAGAGATGCTTAGCACTTGTTGGCCCTTTTGCCGTCACTCTGCTGTCCAGCTCACCCCAAACCATCTCGATTGGGTTCAGGTCTGGTGACTGTGGAGGCCACGTCATCTGGTGTAGCACCCCATCACTCTCTTTCTTGGGCAAATAGCCGTTACACAGCCTGGAGGTGTGTTTGGGGTCATTGTCCTGTTAAAAAATAAATGATGGTCCGACTAAACGCAAACCGGATGGAATAGCATACCGCTGCAAGATGCTGTGATAGCAATGCTGGTTCAGTATGCCTTCAGTTTTGAATAAATCCCCAACAGTGTCACCAGCAAAGCACCCCCACACCATTACACCTCCTCCTCCATGCTTCACGGTGGATGTAGAGTCCATCCATCCACCTTTTCTGCGTCGCACAAAGACACGGTGGTTGGAACCAAATTTGGACTCATCAGAACAAAGCACAGATTTCCACTGGTCTAATGTCCATTCCTTGTGTTCTTTAGCCCAACAAGTCTCTTCTGCTTGTTGCCTGTCCTTAGCAGTGGTTTCCTAGCAGCTATTTTACCATGATGGCCTGCTGCACAAAGTCTCCTCTTAACAGTTGTTGTAGAGATGTGTTTGCTGCTAGAACTCTGTGTGGCATTGAACTGGTCTCTAATCTGAGCTGCTGTAAACCTGCGATTTCTGAGGCTGGTGACTCGGATAAACTTATCCTCAGAAGCAGAAGTGACTCTTGGTCTTACTTTCCTGGTGGCGGTCCTCATGTGAGCCAGTTTCTTTGTAGCGCTTGATGGTTTTTGCAACTGCACTTGGGGACACTTTCAAAGTTTTCCCAATTTTTCGGACTGACTGACCTTCATTTCTTAAAGTAAAGATGGCCACTCGTTTTTCTTTACTTAACTGCTTTTTCTTGCCATAATACAAATTCTAACAGTAGGACTATCAGCTGTGTATCCGCCAGACTTCTGCACAACACAACTGATGGTCCCAACCCCATTTATAAGGCCAGAAATCCCACTTATTAAACCTGACAGGGCACACCTGTGAAGTGAAAACCAATCCCGGTGACTACCTCTTGAAGCTCATCAAGAGAATGCCAAGAGTGTGCAAAGCAGTCATCAAAGCAAAAGGTGGCTACTTTGAAGAACCTAGAATATAAGACATAATTTCAGTTGTTACACCCTTTTTTTAAGTATATAATTCCACATGTGTTAATTCATAGTTTTTATGCCTTTAGTGTGAATTGTGATTCTACAATTTTCATAGTCATGAAAATACAGAAAAATCTTTAAATGAGAAGGTGTGTCCAAACTTTTGGTCTGTACTGTACACAGCACATGCAGTAGCGACACTACCATATTAATAATTATCTAAATTGTACGTAGGCTCAAATTTCCATTATTGAGTGACCAAATAATGGACGCTATCAGTTCTACACCAGCTCTGTGCAGACCATATATGTATAATATACAGGCAAATCCAGTGATGTTCTCACTGATCATAGTCATTCACTTCACTTTTCTCTTCCATTCAGCTCAGACCATCATGATCACTTTTTCTTTCCATGACTCGTCTTTGCGAAATTCATCTTTGGGTTATAGCTTTTCCACCTTCTGCCTCACATTCCTTCACCTCCACACAATCCACATAGTGCTATAACTAGTGCCCTGGGCAATAATAATGCTTCCTCTGTGCCAAGACAGTAATGTTGTCACCTAGCCTCCATCCTGTAACACTATTAATGCCCCCTTATTCTTCCTTTAATAATGCCACCCTGTTAGTTTATGTTAACCCATTGTAGCTCATTATATTAATGTCCAAATTATGCTTCTTTATTGTAATAATGACCCCCATTGTGCTTCCTTATAAAATACATTGTGTCTCATTATAGTAATATTCCCATTGTGTCCCCATTATGTCTACTTAAATAATAATAATAATATTGATGAGAATTTTATTTCTATGGCGCCGACATATTCCACAGCACTTTACTTTTTAGTGGGGACTTGTACAGACAACAGACAATACAGCATAACCATAAGCACATAGATCAAAACAGATACCAAGAGGAATGAAGGCCCTGCTTGCAAGCTTACAATCTATGAGGAAAAGGGGAGACACGAAAGGTGGATGGTAACAATTGCTTTTGTTGTTCTGACCAGCCAAAGCATAAAAATTGGGTGTTCATGTAATGCTGCATGAACCAGTTATCAGCTTAAGTTATTAGCTTAAGTATGTAATAATACAGATACAGAGGGCTATTAAATACATTAAGCATGTGAGAACATGATGCGAGGAACCTGGTTATGGTAAAAAACTTTGAAAGGGCAACACAGGGATAGTTAGATTAATGCGTTGAGACGATAGGCCAAACAAACAAACAAATGCGTTTTTAGGGCACGCTTAAAACTGTGAGGATTGGGGATTAATCGTATTAACCTGGGTAGTGCATTCCAAAGAATTGGTGCAGCACGTGAAGTAGACGGGAGTGGGAGATTCTGATTATTGATGATGCTAACCTCAGGCCATTGGCAGAATGGAGGGCACAGGTATGGTGGTAGACTTAAACGAGGGAGGAGATGTAGGCTGGTGCTGAGCCATGGAGTGTTTTGTGGGTGTGGGTAATAAGTTTGTACTGGATTCTGGAGTGGATGGGTGACCAGTGTAATGACTGGCACAAGGTAGAGGCATCTGTGTAATGATTGGTGAGGAATATGATCCTGGCTGCAGCATTCAAGACAGATTGGAGAGGGGAGAGTTTGGTAAGAGGGAGACCGATTAGTAGAGAGTTACAATAGTCCAGGCGAGAATGAATAAGAGAAACAGTAAGAGTTTTTGCAGAGTCAAAAGTAAGAAAGGGTCGAATTCTAGAAATGTTTTTGAGGTGCAGGTAACAAGAGTGATCCAGTGATCTGATGTGGGGAGTGAATGAAAGCTCATTAAGGTCATGTAATATGGACGCGACGCCACTCCCATAGGCGTGGCGTCCATATTCATGGCCTTAATGAGCGATATTATGTCACCGCTCAGCTCAGGAGAGCTGCAGGAAGCCGGGTACAACGCAGGATTGCCGGGACGTTCAGCGATGGCACGGGGAGGGTGAGTATAACGGTGGGAGAACGGAGGACGGGGGAAGCATGGAGGAGGACAATGAGCACAGAGCAGGATGGGGGGGAGGACGGAGAGCACAGAGGAGCACGGAGCAGGACGGGGGGAGGATGGAGGGCACAGAGGAGCATGGAGCTGGACGGGGGGAGGATGGAGGGCACAGAGGAGCACGGAGCAGGACGGGGGGAGGATGGAGGGCACAGAGGAGCACGGGGGAGGACGGGGGGAAGATGGAGAGCACAGAGGAGCACGGAGCAGGACGGGGGAGGATGGAGGGCACAGAGGAGCACGGAGCAGGACGGGGGGGAGGATGGAGGGCACAGAGGAGCACGGAGCAGGACGGGGGGAAGATGGAAAGCACAGAGGAGCACGGAGCAGGACGGGGGGCACAGGAGGACGGAGCAGGAAGGGGGAGCACAGCGGAGGACGGAGCAGGAGGGGGGAGCACAGAGGAGAATGGGGGAGCACAGAGCTGGATGGGGGAGCAAGGAGCAGGACGGGGGCAGCACAGAGCAGGACGGCGGTTTATACACCCGGCTTATACGCGAGTCAATACGTTTTCCCAGTTTTTTTGTGGCAAAATTAGGGGGTCGGCTTATACATGAGTATATACGGTATATTCTAGGTTCTTCAGAGTAGCCACCTTTTGCTTTGATTACTGCTTTGCACGCAGAAAAGGTGAACGGATGGATTCTACATGCCTGGTTCCCACCGTGAAGCATCTAGGAGGTGGGTGTGATGGTGTGGGGGTGCTTTGCTGGTGACACTGTTGGGGATTTATTCAAAATTGAAGGCATAGTGAACCAGAATGGCTACTACAGCATCTTGCAGCAGCATGCTATTCCATCCGGTTTATTTTTAGTTGGACCATCATTTATTTTTCAACAGGACAATGACCCCAAACACACCTCCAGACTGTGTAAGGGCTATTTGACCAAGAAGGAGAGTGTTGGGGTGCTACGCCAGATGACCTGGCCTCCACAGTCACCCGACCTGAACCCAATCGAGATGGTTTGGGGTGAGCTGGACCGCTCACCGCTTCAATTTTGAATAAATCCCCAACAGTGTCACCAGCAAAGCACCCCCACACCATCACACCACCTCCTCCATGCTTCACGGTGGGAACTAGGCATGTAGAGACCAGCCGTTCACCTTTTCTGCGTGCAAAGCAGTAATTAAAGCAAAAGTTGGCTACTTTGAAGAATCTAGAATATAAGACATATTTTCAGTTGTTTCACACTTTTTTGTAAAGTGTAATGTATAATTCCACATGTGTTAATTCATAGTTTTGATGCCTTCAGTGTGATTCTACAATTTTCATAGTCATGAAAATACAGAAAAATCTTTGAATGAGAAGGTGTGTCCAAACTTTTGGTCTGTACTGTATATAACTACAACCTCTATTTGAGTTATTACCTTGTAATAATTTACTGTTAAGACTCCCCTTCCTCTCTTTCTTTCCCCTCTCGCTTCTGTATTATACCCTACTAAAACAAACATACTTTTATCCCTGTATTTCCCTTCCCAGTTCCCTTGATCCTGATATTGTATAAAATTCTTAATAAAGTTATTTCAAAAAGGGAGGAAATACAAGGAGTTCAGTTTTTGACAGGTTCAGTTTCAGATAGAGGGAGGACATGACGTTAGAGACAGCGGTAAGGCAATACCCCCATTACTTTTCCTTATATTATGCCCCCATCGTGTTTCCTTGTAGTAATATCCCCATTATGCCTCCTTATGCCCCCATTATTCTTCCTTATAGTAATTCCTCTCATTGTGCTTTTTTATTGCTGAAATATTGCCTCCCATTGTGTCTCGGCAAAAAATAAATGAATATTAAATTCAAAGGAAAAGAAAGGAGTGGATAGAGTAAGAATATTATTATTTTAAATAAATTAATTTTAGCATTTTGCTTAATGTGAATAGGCTATTACAATGCATACATATTACAGAAGCACTCCCACAAAGATTTTGTTTACTAAATATATGTATATATGCATGACACATAGTGAATGTGGTAATATATTCAACTACCGCCACCTTCTCCGGTGTTCAGCACCGTTTTGCTCTGATTTCCAGTGACGTTACTGCTCTTCAGACTCTCCGGGCCATCTATGCTCTATGCGTGAGCCAGAAGTCACTTTTACAATTTCAGCCAATGGGGCCTCGTTCTAATGCTCTACTGACTTACATTGCAAAAGTCATTTTTTGTTCATGCGCAACGCAGTGTGATACAGAGAGTCTGCAAAACGGTGATGTTACTGAGAAGAGGAGAAGAACGGCGCTGAATACTGGAGAGCGCAGCGGTAGGTGACTATATTAATACACTTACCAGTAGCATAGTTACAGGAGGGGGGTTAAAGAATGTGGCGGTCAGAGGAGCCCACCGAAGCTTTGCTACTTTTGACTGAAGGGATTAAATAGTGAGACAGTCTTATGGGGTAGGTCGTTCTGGATGCGGTAATATCTTTATGTATATATATAAACACGACAAAAAAGCAATAAACATTAACACATGCATTTAAAAAAAATTTAGGAACAATTGTGGTTGCTGTAATTTTGAGAAAAATCACAAGCAAAAAAAAACCAACTGAAGTGGAAAAAGAACACTATCCTCAAAAATGCAGAAAATTGACCCTCAGCTATCTGGAAACAGCGTTCAGTACCTTGTTCAGCATTTTGTGCTTGTAAACTATGTGTGAAAGATTTCTCTGACATTTCCTCAATTTTTTTTTAAATATAGACATCTGAGCTTTTAACTTTGGCTTCTCTTCGTTTTAAAGGCATAAAAGCAAAAGTGATTGCCACGTTTCATGAGAGAGCCCGGCGCTCATCATCTGACCAGGTAAAGGTGGCCAGCATTTCTTCAGTGGCCATGAAGGAAGAAGGCTCTGATGTCGTTGAGGTGCGGTTGAGAAACCAAACACAAGATGAACTAGAAACGCTATTGAATGGAGAAGTCCTTAGCTTTAAAGAGCAGAATTGGATGGATATGAAAGGTAAGTCAGTGTCTGGGAGAACTCCTGTGTTACAGAACTACGTACATGTATAGTGTGGACGCTGTGCTGTGTGCAAGGATACGTGTGTATGGCATTTTAATGTGATTTTTTTTTCTCCAAGAAACAATGTTTTTTAGTTCAGAATATCTGTACGTTTATTTATTTGCTTCTGTAAGCCTATATTTCTGTTACCTATATAGCACCAACATATAGGTAATAGGTAAAAGATATTAGATTCATACCATAATTGGAGGAACATGGGGGACATGGTACATGGGGGTACATTATCTTCTCATAGACTACAGCATGCAACCCAGAACTTATATGTCATCATAATACAGTCACATGCATAAGCATTTAATAGGATATTAATGTCACATGCTAAAAATTGAGATTTTAGTTAGGAGTGAGAACACTACCAACCAGGGAAGAATCAGAATTGCAAATGTTGGCGTATACAAGGAATCAAAGAAGTGGTTGAAAATAAGCCTGTTGACTATTGATCTTGTAGTTGACTTTACATGATACTGTATAATTACTATTTTAGATTAGTTGTGTGCATTACTGTAAAAATGGCCAGTCTTAGCTGGTCTGATGTTATGTATTGATAGTATCAGATTCAAATATCTTAAAATAAGGTGGGGAAAATAATAAGGTAATTACAATAGCAACAATAGGAATGTTTATTTTCTTTAAATAGTTTCTTGGCCATTAATAAAAATAACTCATGTTTAATTGTTCCAGGAGTTTTCATATTTTCTCCAATTAACTCAAATGTTACGGTAATGTTTCCAAGTGGAGCTGGGGTGGAAGTAAGAGCCATAAGTGGATTTCTGAGCGTTTCTGTCCTTCTCCCTGAATTATTCCAATTCAAAACCCAGGGGCTTCTAGGAGTCATGAACAGTGATCTCGAAGACGACTTTACTATGAGGAATGGTACACAATTGCCAAGTTCTGCTACCCCAAAAGAAATTTTCAACTTCGGTGCAGATTGTAAGTATGGACAAAAACATAGACTTGACCAATTTTTATTAGCACAAACATTGCATCAAGTATGTTAATATTAATATTACAGAAGTATTGTAAAAATAATATTACATTTATGATATTTATTGTTAGCTCTCTGCCTTTTTGGAGCTCAGTGTATGCACTACATGAAGCGGAATTGGCAACTCTGCTCTGGTCCCAGCCGTCACCTTATTCCGAGGTATTGGGAACCTGAAGAGCTTCTAGGTCTTGGCAGATCAGCTCTATAGTGCAATCAGAAAGCCACATATGACCTGTAGATAAAATAACAGTCAAAAATACATGACAATAGCAGTAAAAACTATATTACTATTTTGTGAAGCACCCCAAAGGTCCTGTAGGAGTTTATGAGGGATACAATGGGGAAAATTAACAGAGTTAAATGCGCCATAAATGCGTCTTTTTGGCATGGTTTCCCAGTAAGTGAGCAAGGATTGATACATGACACTGCGTGCTCAAATTTCTACATAAATTATTACCCGCGCTAGTCCTAAAATCTTGACTATGTTCTAGTCCACAGCAGAATTCACAATCCTACATGCTTTGCATTATCAGTTCCCTGACTGCACAAATCATTCTCTGGTGACTCAAATTTTGGAAATTTTCGTCTTTATAGTTACACTATACTAACTATCCCATTGTTTTGTTGCAGTTCAGCTAAACTCTTAGAAGATTGTCTGAAAACAAGGAGCTACAGTGTTCAGCATAAATTGGTGCAAATCCTTTGAAAACAAGATTTGAATCAATACTTCACTGAACATAAAAACAATTTCCAAAATTTTGACAAGACTGAGTTTCATAGAACATATTTTTAATCCATACCATAAGACTGTGCCCACGATCAGGCTATAGCAGCATTTTTGGACGCAACGTATTTTTGCTGCATCCTAAGCGCTGCTTTCTAATCAAGCAGGTAAATTTGCATGTGTTCAGTGAACCGTGCCGATTTACTGCATCTAGTGAATGGCTATGGGTGAGACTACGTCTCCGCTGCTGGTAATTGACATGCTGCGGATCATAAACCCACATTCACTGTGCTTGTTAACTAGAACGCAGCGTTTTGAACGCAACGCAGATGAGCTGCATCCAAAACGCTGCCATTCCGGATCGTGGGCACATACCCTAATAGGTTAATAATATAACTTTCATTATAAAATCTTCAGTTTTACTCAAATTAGTTGATGCAAAAATTAATACACCCTACAACTACATTTAGTATCACTTTCACCCTGTTCTTCAGAAATACAACAGTGAATTTTGGATCACTGTCATGTTGGAAAATAAATATAACAATAAAATATAACAATAAAAGAATTGAACAATTGATCGTGGAAAGGCAGTAAAGATGAAACAGGCATTTTCTCTACTGGGTGACAAAACCTGGCTCGTTTATATTAAGTCCAGTTTGATCTCTTTTTGATTATTAACATTGCCACGACATATATTTTGCAAAAGGGTTGAAGTTGAGTCTGTCACCAACTTACAAAAATTAATAACTGTCAAGAACTTACAAATCCGTTGTTTTTGTTGCCATGGGGCACCATTAACCTTTTGTGGAGGAGATCCCACCTACTTACAGTGGGGGAAATAAGTATTTGAGCCCTTGCTGATGTTGTAAGTTTGAAGTTTGCTCACTGACAAAGACATGAACATTTTTTATTTTTAAGGGTAGGTTAATTTTAACATTGAGAGATATAATATCAAAAATAAAATCCAGAAAATCAGATTGTATAAATTATTTAAATTTATTTGCATTTTGCAGTGAGAAATACTGTATTTTTGGACTATAAGATGCACTTTTTTCTCCCAAAATTTGCTGAGATCTCAATCTGCCCATGCGTAAGGAAGTCCAGGGCCGTAGTTGTGGCTGACAATGGTAGCTCAATCATGCCCTGGTCTCCCATCACATACATACAGTGTCCCCTTTGTATCGTACCTTTCTTCACGCTTTCTATTCCATCAGGGTCCTCTCAGATCTGTTGAGGATTTCCTTCGGGCGGCTTCACACAAAGAGAGACAGAGTCCAGTTCCAACTTAAAATAAACGATTTTACTTGGTTCCATTCTCAGTACGGCCAGCTCAGTCACAGTGACAACATAGGGATCATCACAGAGTACATCCTGTTCTTTCCCTGTGCTTTCCCTTACTTCTTCTAGAATGTCCCAGGGTCACACTGGCCCGTCCGGTACTGCAGCGTTTCTTCTGGCCAGCCCAACTAATTTCAGGAGTTCCCCTGTCCGTTTCTTCCCAGATAAGAAGGCATCAGCCCAGGTAGTTGGCTGCCACATCTAGGAGCTGCCCTACATTCCATTTTGCTGTGACCTTAAATCCATGGGCCCCTGGACGACTGGGCCTCTCACGTTACTTGGCCAACTGCCCTGTCCGGGCTCCCAGGCCCTACTGACTAAAATCAGGAAATCCTCCTGGCTTACCCACAGTTGGCCCCTCCTAAATTAACTAGTTCCTATTGCTTTCCTACAATGCCCCCTCTAGTGGCTAATCCTATAACTACGTTTTCCCTGTATACAAATAGCAGCATTCAGGTACATAACTATATATACAAGTAAGTAAGGAACACTCAGTCATATAAGACAAGGTGCTGGTGTAGTGGACCTGAGGTCCTAATTATAGAGTAAATATAATACACAGCACACTTAATGTGAGTATGATGCAAAGGTGAAAACTACCATTTATTCATATACAATCTGGCAGTTAGACAAGGCAATATATTACAAGCAATAGATTTTTAACGTTTCGGCTCAACCGGAGCCTTGCTTGAATTCCAGTGCCAAGGAGTACAAAGAAAAGGTACAGAGACCCATACGGTGTCAGAGTAAGACTAGTAGTAGCTGTCCACAGGGAATCAGAAACATCACCTACTGCAGCTAACAGTCTGAGAGGAGATAGTGTTCAGAAGCGACGCTCCCTGCAAGCTTGGCGCGGGAGCGCTGCTTCTGAACACTATCTCCTCTCAGACTGTTAGCTGCAGTAGGTGATGTTTCTGATTCCCTGTGGACAGCTACTACTAATTTGAAGATGGGGTTCTGTTGTGAATGGGTTTGAGATGAGTTCTGAGCAGAGGCTCCCTCTGGTGGTTACAAGCGGTACTAGTGAGGATTGTGAGGACTGGGAATCAGGTGTTACTGACTGGTCTTATATAAGGGAGTCATTTTCCCATCAGGGTTGCCGGTGATCAATTGTTCTGGTCTGAATCCTTCTTTCCAGTTTCCCTTGTAGCCTGCTGTGTCGTGTCTGCATCTCCTGCTATCAGATAAGACAATTTCTTCTTTTGTGTTTTTGCTGTATTTTTGCATTTTGTCCTGCACTTCTGTGGGGGCCTTCAGGGTCCCCTCCGGGGGCTTTTGCCCTCTCAGTTTAATTCAGCCACTGTGTTTTGTACTTTTGCTGTTTTGATTTTGTTACACCAGAGAACTAATTTAGGTGGTAGAGGTCGTGTGATCTCAGGTGATTTTGAAATTAGTAGAGTTGGTGTTTTTCAGGGTTTTCTGAGATTGCAGTAAGTACCCTTCCTGTCCTTTTCTATTTAGATAGTTTGGGCCCCAGCGTTTGCTCATACTATTTTCTTTCTGTGTCAGTATTTCCTCTTGTCTAACCGCCATTACATGTTTGGGGGCTTTCTATTATCTTTGGGGTTCTGCTCCGGGGCAGATAGCTTTCCTATTTCTATCTTTAGGTGTAGTTAGTTTCTCAGGCTGTGACGAGGCGTCTAGGACCAACGTAGGAACGCTCCACGGCTGCCTCTAGTTGCGGTGGTTAGTCAGGGTACTGCAATCTCATAGATTCCAACTGCTCTGGTGTATTTCCTTTTTTACCTGCACTCCTCAGCTACCGTAACATAACAGGGTTCAGAGTGTACATTAATGAGAAAAAAATGAACTTTTTTGAATTTACTCATGGCTGTACTAGCTCAAAAGGATGCTTCTATGCAATACTGAGCAAAGGGTCTGAATGCTTATGACCATGTGATATTTCAGTTTGGTTTTTTTTAATAAATTTTCAAAAATTTCTATATTTTTGTTTTTTTTTTCAGTCAAGATGGGGTTCGGAGTGTACATTAATGAGAAAAAAATGAACTTTTTTGAATTTACCAAATGGCTGAAATGAAACAAAGAGTGAAAAAATTAAAGGGGTCTGAATACTTTACGTACCCACTGTATGATGTGATTTTATGCATAGGGAAACATCCGGTTTCAGTGATTCAATGGTGGTTTCCATGGAGATGGGGATGTATTTTTTCTATTTGCTGATACTGCGACAACATATTATGTATGCATGAAGATTATAGCTTTTTTGATATAGATGTGAATTTTGTTTACACTAATTATAATGGATTAGGACCCTATGTATATTGGTTGGTTGTATGTTATTTGTGATTTTTGTGAACAATTTATGTGAGGGCTGTGCCTTGATGGTGATTGGTGCTTGTTGTGGTTCCACACTATCTAAGCCAGCCATGCGCACTGTTATCTATACTTGACAAAGACCTATTTCTGGTTGAAACATCGTATTTTATCATGGCGGAATAAAGCTTTTTTCAACTGCTACACCTAGATTGGATGCTGTTCTTACCCTTTCTTGACTGGGGGGGATTCATAAGTCTGCAGTCACCCAGAGTGATGCAGACTTTTCATTTTAGAATGGACAACCTGTTTAAGTAAAAAAATTATTTTGTTAAACTAGATGTGTTAAATTACAAAAGGAAAAACAGAAAGATATTTGCATTTTTTGCCTTATTTTTTTGCTTTTTTTATATTCAACTTAAAAGAGAAGAAGATCCCTGTTAGGATTTTGAAACACATTAATATTCATATGTGTGCCATAAAAATTAAATTCCAAAGTAAGAAAATGTACAATATATTAATTTGTCGAACGTATCGTATTATTTTAAAAGGTGAAATTTTGCTGTGGAAGTTAATGTATTTCAATCCTTGGTCTTTAAATGGTTAAACTGAAATAGCATACTAATAAAATGTCGGTATGTGTCATCTCTCTCCTCCAGGGGCTGTGACAGAAGACAGCTCACTTTTTCAGTACGACTGTCTAGAACTTATCAGCAGTTATAAACTAAAACATGACCCAGATTTTGTTCCCACATTTGAATTTGATGAAAGTGAAAATCTTACTCTGACTGAAGAAGCCAAAAACCTGTGTGGTGAAGATATCTTCTGCAAATTCGACGTCTTAACAACAAACAGTTTGATAATTGGCAATGCTACTAAGATCTCGTACAGCAGTCACAAAGCATTGGTGAACAGCCTTCAATCTGGTAAAAACCTTTTTCTTTTTTTTTTTAAATTTTGCAATGTCTATTTTCTGAACAAATTTAGCCAATAAGAGATTAGCTTGTCACTTATTTATGGCTGGATCAGCCATAAAGAAGTTACACCTTGTAATTATACCAAGGGACCACACACCAGACACATGAGACACGTTTCCCATAATATTTCAATGGCTTTCGATTTACCTAGGTTTCTAGTGCAGAAGCTGGCCCTAATACAACATCTTAAAAAGGTTTTTCGAAAAATGTGCTAAAATAAATAAAATAAATAATGCTTGTGGTTCTTATGTAATCGTGTTAGAAGTTTTCAGTTAATGAGATCCCGTGCTCTGTGGTGGGACTGTAGGCAGAGTCTTATCTTCGTGCTCTAAGCCGACAAACCAAGAAGAGAACTGCCCTCAGGCCCACCTTGAAGCACAAACTGTCTGTCTCTATGATGAGGAACATGATTGTGCTTCGGGGCGGCCTGTGGGCAGGTCTTTCCTTGGTATCTCTGGCTTAGACCATGAAGATGAGACTCTGCCTATTGTCCCGCCCTTGAGCACGAGTATCTTATAACTGAAAACTTCTAACACTGATTGCACAAGAACCACAAGACGGATTTCTTCACTCCAGGTATCATTTCAATCAGTTTAACACTGGAAACCTGACAATGGCTGTAGTTTACTTAGCAAAATCCTGCTGACAGGAAATTAAAGAATAACCTATTTGTTTTGGAATGTGCCGTTTATTGGAACAAGACCAAAATTATCTGCCATTAAATATCTTTGTAAAAAATATCATGCTGATATTATTTATAATTGGTGGAGTGATGGGGAAGAGGGGTGACCTCCGAATCTCTTGCCTCAAAGTAGCTTGTCTCCTCATTTATACAGTGCTTACTCCCAATGGTCTTTGGTATAAGCAGTGCCTGAGTACTTGTGTGTTTTTAGTGCCCAGCCAATGCCCGCTGGTGGAGTTGTGCTGTAGCTTGCATACATAACAGATAGTTGGGATTTATGACTCTTCTGTGCCTAGCTGAATTAAAAAAATATTTAGAGTTGAGAGTCCTCAGTGGTTGATACCTTTTAATGGCTAACTGAAAAGATGGTAACAAATTGCAAGCTTTCGAGACTACTCAGGTCTCTTCATCAGGCAAAGACTAATACAAAATCTGAAGAATCACATATTTATATACACAACAGGACACAGGAATAATGCAATAGGTAAGACAAGTGACGTGAAGCAGAATAGTCATTATGGCAGAGGGATGAGCATAAATATTGGAACAGTTCATAGATAAGGAGAGAAAGTTTTATTACCCTCTGATTGGGGTCTGTTTTTAATGGCTAACTGAAAAGATGGTAACAAATTGTTTTTAATGGCTAACTGAAAAGATGGTAACAAATTGTTTTAATGGCTAACTGAAAAGACTTTCTCTCCTTATCTATGAACTGTTCCAATATTTATGCTCATCCCTCTGCCATAATGACTATTCTGCTTCACGTCACTTGTCTTACCTATTGCATTTTTTCTGTGTTTTTGTGTATAAATATGTGATTCTTCAGATTTGTATTGTCAGCCTGATGAAGAGACCTGAGTAGTCTCGAAAGCTTGCAATTTGTTACCATCTTTTCAGTTAGCCATTAAAAGGTATCAACCACTGAGGACTCTCAACTCTAAATATTTTTCTATCTACTGGCTAACACGGTACGAAGATATACATCTTTACTGTAGCTGAATTAAAGACATCGCTTTTGGATTGGGGGCTATCGCTCTCTTTATGTCTGTGTCAGAGGCCCTGTAGTCGAAACAACACGAAACAACACCATGGAGGAACCCAATAGGTTTACTGTGCAATCTCCATTTTTATCGGAAACCGCCATGCAGATGTGAACAGCAACTAAGCCAGCAGGATGTGAATCTTGTTAAACAAATGACAGCAGTTTATCAAATACGATTCATTTTACAGACAGCTCGATGGCAGCCGGACTAACCTACAACACACATAGGCACTTTATGACTAAATATCAAGTCTGGGCTTACATTTGAAATAATCTCCTGAATCTTCAGGCAAATGGAGTAGATAGGTGTCCGATGCATCCTATAGTGTTACCTGGTAGTGATGTTGGGCAGTATGTAGCAGATGATGGCAATGTATAAGGAGAAAAGAACTAACATTCTATATTTTATAGATTTATCTTTACTTTTTACAGTGGTCACATGCGGCTGGCTTTCTCCACCAGCAAATGGCACAAAGAATGGGACAAATTACTTAGTTGGTTCTGTCATCATATTAAGTTGCAATAAAGGTTTTGTGATGATTGGATCTGGACAGAGAATATGCCAAGCTGATGGTAACTGGTCTGGTGAAGAAACAACATGTATTAAAGGTATGGGAATTACTATTTAAATGGGAACCGTCTTTTTCAATAAAATTTACATAATTCAAAAGTACAGTTAAATCTAACAAACTTTTCAAGGTATATTGGCAGAAACTATGCTTTTTTCTCCACTTATACGCTACTTCCCAGCCTCCTGATCTCGCCATCCACTCACAAAAGACAGCTCAACGCTGTCTTGATCAAAACAAGATGGACACCAACACGGAGAGGTGTCAGTTTGTACCCCCTATTATATGCTATGGAAAGAGGAGAGTGGAGGAGTAAACAAGCAGATGGAGAGACAGAAAGATCGTGTTAAGCTTTCATAAAAGTATTTTGCAATACCTCAGATCTGGATTCACGTCATCACTGTTCAGTACTGCTCAATAATTTACTCCATGCTTTTGCTTCTGTCTGTAATCTACCAAAGCAAAAAAAGAAAGCAGGAATTACTCTAATGTGAATGAAAGACATCATAGCAGCAGTCTTCACCCAACAGCACAGTCAGCTGCAAACTAAGAGATTGCAGAGTACAATACTGGTGAAAATGCTGAATACAAGTGAAATAATGGCCGTCAATAATGGTATGACTCGTGTACATAAAGAAAAGAATATTCTGAAAAGATGGTTGAAAATATAATTTCCCTTTTAAACGTTTTTTTTCCTTGTTAGGCGTCATTAGACTGCATTTCTTAGTCACCCACATAAGTTTTCTGATCCATGCAACATTGCTCAGCAACATCTTTTTCCTTTTCTTACATCACTTTCCTTTCCTGCAAGTTTCTAGAAGGTTATCTCCTTCAGTGGGATAGTCTTCTGCATGAGATTGAAGCATTAATTGCGTCTCTCTTACTGTTGATGCTGTTGGATGTGATATTTGTGGACTCTATGATAGCAATAGAAATGTGTACAATATGACAGCAAATTCTACATGCACTGTACAGTATTTACTTGGTAATAAAGTGTTTGCAAAATTTTGCAAGACTGCTATACTGTTACTGTATAATTTATACTACTGTATTATTACAGCATGCCTGATACGTTTCCCTATACATACTATATACTCTATGTTTTTCACTAGTGCCACCTATGGAATTTTAACATTTGATAAATAATTTTCATTTCAGTAAATGTTTGTAAAACAATTTGTTATAATCTGTCATACAGTAAAATGTTCGTTTTGTGTAGCATCCAGATCCTGTTCAAGTCAGTGTGGGCAAGTCCTGGACGAGTGCTCTTGTCATGCAACCTGTGAGAAACTTGGCAACTGCTGTCCGGACTACAGCCACTTCTGTGTCCACATCGCTCCGGATTCTGGTTTGTTGATGGGAGGAAGAGATTTTGTCATTGTGAATGTGACCTTTAAAACCAGATCAATAGTGAAATGCAGGTATGTGACACAAAGAATATGGAGTCTTTCTCCACACTATTAATAAATATTGTTATCCATCATCTGCTTAGTGATTCCCGTGGTATCTGTAACAATACTCAACACATCTATGTACTATGAACACACTTTATTTAGAAAGTCATACACTGTACATTTGGCATTAGGAAATTGATGACAATATCTTATCTTATATTTAAAAAAAAAATCAAATTTATACATTATATATATATTTTAGATACCTATGTGTCTTGAAACATTGAAATAAAACAATCTAAAACTTTAAGACACATGATCACATGTTTTTCAGATATTCCAAATTCTAATTTTATAAACTGGCAAACAGTGGCATTCAGATGGATTTAGGTTAAGGTGGGGTATAAATATAATGGGTGCAGGGGTTGCAGTTGCACCTGGCCCCGGAACCAGGAGGGCACCAAAAGGTCTCTTTGGCCCATACGAGAATGTCAAACTATAGGTGATGGTTGGATGCCCTGTTAGGTAAGGGTTATAACAACATTCTGTTGAGATCAGTGAGTACAGGATATACCATTTTTTACGTATATCCTGAGTTCACAGCTTGGAGAGAATGTTGCTCCATTTACACTTTGGTTGAACCTTTCTTTTTACATAAATATGTTTCTATATCATATAAATCAATCAATAAAACTGTTATAATTTACATTGGGTTCTTATAACATTAAAATTGATGTCACTTTTTTTTTAGATTTAATGATGAGATCATTGTAGATGGTTATGTGGATGCACATGGTAGCGCGCACTGTGTGTCACCATTGCTGTATGAAACAGGGCGTATTCCTTTTGAATTGTCTCTGGATGGAGGAAGCACATATCCTCACTCAAGCACTTGGCTGTCAGGTATTGTATGAGCCTTTTCATCTAATATATAAAGCTGAATGTATGTATGTATGTATGTATGTGGGTATGTTTGTCCGGGATTGGAATCCGCACCGTCGCACTTACGGGCATGAAATTTTGCACGCCCGCACGTCTCGACCCGAAAGCGTCCTAGGCTATGTTTGAATGGAAATTTTAACCCCGCGCGTTCCAAATCGCCAAACAATTTTGGCCCTATCTACATAATGGGGAGAAAGCTGAATGCTTGTGTGTATGTCCGGCATAGGAATCTGCATTTACGGGCATGAAATTTTGCACACCCGCACGTCTCGACCCCGGGAGCGTCATAGGCTAGGTTTTGAGTCGAAATTTTAACCCCGCGCATTCCAAATCGGCAAATAATTTTGGCCCGGGATAGGAATCTGCACCGTTGTACTTACGGGCATGAAATTTTGCATGCCCGCACATCTCAACCCCAGGAGCATCATAGGCTATGTGTTGAATGGAAATTTTAACCCCCGCATGTTCCAAATCGCCAAACTATTTTGGCCCTATCTACATAATGGGGAGAAAGCTGAATACTTGTATATAGATATAATCATTACAATTTGTTATAACTAACCGTAGTTAGGTACTATGCCCGGGCAGCGCCGGGCTCTTCAGCTAGTTCACAATAAAGGTAAAGATAGTTATGGCATTTTTACTTTGGATACCTTTTTGGTTGAGTAAATACCGTATAAATACTTTGCTGTCACTTGACTGTATCGGCCCAGGTTCGATGCTCTGTGATTTACATGCATGTGCTCCAGGCTAGGGACAAAGTCAGCATAGCCATATCATGCTATGAGTTGTGTTTACAACATCAGTGACTAAAGGTTTCGAAAACGGGAATTAGGTTCCGGTAATTCGATTTCCAGGAAGTCCCTCAGGACAGCACACCAGGAGGTAGTCTGATAGTGACCTATGACAGGACACTATCACAGAGAGGTTAAAAGGCCACTTGCACCTCCAACCTCCGTGTTTTTCAAAGTACCACAAAAGGATGGATGCAAATGGTCTATAACTGCCTCAGCTCGATCTCGAGCCATGTTGACTTGATGAATGAACGAGCTGCAGGAAGATTGATCTTGTGCAAGCCTAAACATAAACATGAGGGAGGGGAAATAAGGCTGCTGTCCTGAGGGACTACCTGGAAATTAAATTACCGGTTTGTCTAATTCCCCTTTTTCAATATGTGCCACTGGACAGCACACCAGGAGTAGTACCAGAGAAATAGCTTCAGAAGCCCCGAAGGACCAAAATCATAGGAAAAAACTAGATTAGATATAGTAACTGAACTGTAAGATCAGAAGAAAATATAGACAGTTATTAAAATCTGCAAAGATAAATCACCGTAGTAAGTGCTTGATATGTCTATAATGCCAAATATTCAGTGTATAAATGTGGTAGACAAAGTATACAACAGAAACTGAGAGAGTGAGGACACTCCCTTGGTGTACTCCAATGAACCCCAGTAATTGTTAGATGAACTATACTTATAAACACTGCAAACATAGACTAGACCTTAAACACCTGTTAAACACCTGTTATTGCACAGCAAAAGTATGGCGATACCCACTGCCACCAACAAAATAAGGACTATTGCAGATCAATAATAAACTCATATGTGTTTAATAACACAGGACTATTCTTTCACTGGCCCTCAGGTGGTTAACAATCAACTTATCAAAGCACAAGGAGTCCTGCAGGACAAAGGCCCTGGATTGCCAGAAGAGCAAACCAATAAGTTTTAGTATAAGGATTAATGGACATAGCTTTGGTATACTTACGCATTAGACACCCAGGAGCCCACGGATGTCTTTTCAGAATCCTTAAATCTCTAAGCCTCAAGTACGGGATGGGATCTTATTGAAACTAAGGAAATATGTAGTCTGGCAGATAACATTCCCTGCCTTTATCAACACTGTGTCCATCATCATCCCAGCTGAAAGAGAAGTGTGGATTATCAATCCTGTTGTGCCAATGTTAACGACACAAGGACTCAGTACTCTGGAATTGATGAAAGTGACTTACAATTGGTCATGCCATAAACATATATACAGTATAGGAAGAAAAATCATGAACTGATTTATTATATCAGTGGCAGGCTCCTAACACAGGACTTTGATAAACCTCAAAGGCTAGTAGGAAGAACCCTTCCACACAAGAAAAAAACTGGGTTTAAATCTGCCTCTTTACTAGTCATTAGTGCAGATATACTATGTCAAAACATTTTTTTTTTTGGTAACCAGGACAATCTATCAAACTTAGGATCACTCAGCCTTGATCAATTAAACTAATGCGATTGCCATATGTGGAGTCAGTAAGGATCTTTTCCCCCAACATGAGGAAATTAGCATCTACCTCATTGGATTTTTTGTTTTATTTTTTTTACTTTGGATTGCTAGTATATTGTGTCTAAGGATGAACTCGATAGATATGTCTCCTTTCAACCATAATTATGAAAAGTGAACTGATTTTAGAAATTAAGAGCCATGTCTGAATACTTCTGACTAGACAGCGCATGGACAGTGACTGAATTGAGACCTCTGTTCTGAAACAGAAGACATACTAGGCCAATCCAAGGATAGTTGCTCATTTGGCTAAGCCAAGTTCCAAAGAATGCGGCAAAGGAAGGTGGGTCTGGGTCCAGAAACACGACAAAGAATCTCAAACCGGACTCAAGGCTAGAGGCACAAGTGCAAGCCCGGAGGCGTGAGGCCAGAGGCACAAGGCCAAGTTCACAAGGCCAGAGTTGCAAGGCACAAGGTACAAAGCATGAGGCCGGGCGTACGAGGTGCAAAGCAAGAGCAACAAAGCCAGTGGCATGAGGCACGCACCCAGAGGCACGAGGCACTCAGGGGGAGACGCAAAGCATGATGCATGCAGCCAGAGACACAAGGCACTCAGCCAGAGTCACGAGGCATGCAGTAACATGCAAAAGGCGCAAGGCACGAAGCCAGAAGCATGTGGCTTGCAGCCAGGGGCACAAGACATGAGGCATGAAGCCAGAGGCACAAGGCACGAAGCCAGAGGCCAGAAGCATGAGGCAGGAAGCCAGAGGCACAAGATGCAATACCAGAATCACAAAGCATGGGGCACGCAGCCAGAGGAATAAGGCATAAAGCCAGAGGCAATGACAGGAAGCCAGAGGTACTAGGCATGAGGCATGCCGCCAGAGGCAAAAGGTACGAGGCATGCATCCAGAGGCATAAGGCATGAGACACGAAGCCAGAGGCAAGGCATGAGGCTCACCACCAGAGAAACAAGGCATGCAGCTGGAGGCACAAGCATGTAGCATGAAGCCAGAGGTACTAGGCATGAGGCATGCAGCCAGAGGCAAAAGGTACAAGGCATGCAGCCAGAGGCAAGAGGCATAAGGCATGATGCACACAGCCAGAGGCATAAGGAACATAGCCACAGGCACAAAACACGCAACCAAAGGCACGATGCATGCAGCCAGAGGCACAAGACATGCAGCCAGAGGCATAAGGCATGAGGCACACAACCAGAGAAACAAGGCACAAGTGCAAAGCCTAAGGCACAAGGCATGAAGGCCAGAGGCACAAGGCATGAGGCATGAAGAATGAGGCACACTGCACAAAACCAAAGGCGCAAGGCACGAGGGAACTAGTCTGATTGCCGTATTTGGAGTTTTCTCCCAACATGATGAAATTAGCATCTATCTCATGTTTTTTTTTTTTTTGTTACTAAGAAGTAGTATGTCGTGTCATAGGATGAACTTAATAGAGATATGTCTCCAAAGCACGAGTCATGAAACCAGATTCAGACTTACATTAAAGAGGGTAATTCATCTGTGAATTCAGGATATACCTTCACTTTGAATGGTACATCTCAACTGTCAGACTAACCTCGAAGCACCTGTAGGAGCCAATTAATGGGGCGCAGCTGGAGAGCAGTCTTCTCAGAGATAATGTGGCCTCCTACGGATGGAGAAAAAGAACATTACACTTATACTATTCTAGTGGGACAACAGTGGAAACATCTGAGTGTTATTGAACCACAAAATGAGGACAGACATGAGACCTCAGCATAAGTAAAACTCTGAAGCCCAATCATGAGGCCATGAGCAACCATGTCATGAGGAAAACTGAAGTCAAACCATGAGATGTAGCCCAGACATGTGGTCTAACTTTATTCCAGAGGTCCAAGGCCTAGCTTCAGTACCTGAAGCCAAACTTCAGCATATGAAACCCGAGGTCCACCTTTGGCATAAAGGCAGGTGGTTAATATCAGCTCCGAGGCCTAGCCCTTCAAGACATTTACACAGTAGACTTACCTGTGCTGCTTCCACACCATCCCATAGCTTTACCCCTTCCTTCCTCATTCCCTTCACCTCCAGATACCATTAGATACAGTATATCATTAAAGTGAGTACTGCCCTCACATTTTTGTAAATATTTTATTTTAACTTTTCATGGGACAAAACTGAAGATATGACACGTTGATACAATGTAAAGTAGTCAGTGGACATCTTGAATAACAGTGTAAATGTGGTGTGCCCTCTAAATAACTCAACACACAGCTTTTAATGCCTAAACCGCTGGCAACAAAAGTGAGCATATCCCTAAGTGAAAATGGCCAAATTTTCTCAAAGTGTCAATATTTTGTGTGGCCACCATTATTTTCAAGCACTGCCTTAACTCTTTTGGGTATGGAGTTAACTAGAGCTTCACAGATTGCCACTGGAATCCTCTTCCACTTGTCCATGACGACATCACGGAGCTGGTGGATGTTGGAGACCTTGTGCTCCTCAACTTTCCATTCGAGGATGCCCCTCAGATGCTCTATAGGGTTCAGGTCTGGAGACATGCTTTTCCAGTCCAGCACCTTTACCCTCAGTTTATTAGAAAGACAGTGGTCATCTTGCAGGTGTATTTGGAGTCGTTATCATGTCGGAATACTGCCCTGTGGCCAAGTTTCCGAAGAGAGGGGATCATGCTTTGCCTCAGTGTGTCAAAGTATATGTTGGCATTCATGGTTCATGGTTATGTAGAGCAACAATTCTTTTCTTCAGATCCTCAGAGAGTTATTTGCCATGAGATGCCATGTTGAACTTCCAGTGACCAGTATGAGAGAGTATGAAAGCGACAACACCAGATTTACTGCATCTGCTCTCCATTCAAACATGATACCTTGTAACACTAATGAGTCACATGACATCGGGGAGGGAAAATAGTTAATTGATCACAATTTGGCCATTTTCACTTATGGATCTACTCACTTTTGTAGTCAGCTGTTTAGACATTAATGGTTGTGTGTTGAGTTATTTAGCGGGCACACCAAATTTACACTGTTATACAAGCTGCACACTGACTACTTTACTTCAGTTCTGTCCCATGAAAAGAATAATAAAATATTTCCAAAAATGTGAGGGTTATACTCACTTTTGTGATATACTGTACCATTAGAAGAACAGGGGAAAGGAGGGGGGGGTAATGCCAAGAGCCCACCATAGAAGAAAACGGAGTCATAACCAGGAATACTGCATTATTGCAGAAGGTGCACTGGCTGGCTGTTGGGACCTCTACTCAGGGAGGTGTTGGTCCTGGACTGCTTGACGGGGAAAGGAAGACCGAGACCCTTCCCAATCTGATCTTACTGATCGTACTACTACTCAATGGGGTGCCCCGGATTGTTTGGCTCAGAGTCCCTAAAATGAAGCTCCACAAGTTAAGATATCTTCAATCTAGAAGCACCTCTCATGTGACTATCCCAAATAGGGACAGGAAAATCACAGGGGGATGAGGTAGGAGGGCCTTTTTAACCTCTCTGTGAGGAACGTACCATAAAAATGCTTTTTAGTAGAGCATACTCTGACAGGGGGTTAGTTATAGGGTTGCAGAGGTAGCAGTCACACCTAAAACTAGTTGTCACGGGGCAGTAGTAGGAATACAGGTGATGAGGAACCTGGGCCCCTGTACTGCCCCTAAGGCTAAGGGAGGGCTCTGTCTTTCCTTAACTTGGGGGTACACTTGAAGGTAGTGAGGCCCTAGTCACCGACCTGTCCCTGTCTCCTGTTTAGCCCTGAGCTAAACCCCCAACCCCCTCCCCAGGAGGCGAGACAGGGAATAAAGGGAACTACACCAAAATAACCAAAGGAAGGATAGACAGACAACTTGGGGTTAAATCAACAAAACACCAAAAACTTAGCTTTCTCTGCTGCAATGCACTGCACAGCAGAGTAAGGCACCAGATCAGGGAAATAGCAGAAGGACCACTGCACTCAGCAAGCTCCTGACTCCAGCTTGGTTGGTCTCCAAAAGCAGAAGTATCACTAACAGTCAGCTGACGCCTCAGGTGACCTTTTAAAGGATGGTGAGAGTGGTCACCGCCCTCTCCTGACAAGTCAGCAGCAATGTAATTACACCAGCGGCCACCAGGGGAAAAGACTGACATTAACTCCCGATGGCCTGAAAGGAAAGGTTTTAATATAGAAAGCAAAATCTGCCACAGATCCCAAAGTGGATCGTGACACTAGTGTTTGAGGGGGCTCAAAGGCCTGTCTGCTACACAAGAAGTATACATGAGTGGCACATGGTAGGTGGAGGCCCTGATACAGATTCCGGATTGAGGCCTGAGAACTTCAAGTTACCTCTTTGTGGCTTTGTACAGATAATGATGGAGCTGGTCAATCACATTTCTGATTAGCACTCCTAGCTAAAATACTGTGGTGCCTGTAATAGGAGACATTCTGTCATATTTTGTACAGATGGAAGCGGTTGATATAAGTTATTCATTTGGAAGTCTGCCGAAATGTAATTCTGTATTTGGAAAGATTATGATCAATACAAGACGAGTACAGCAATGTGTATGAAAGTTTTCTTGACATTATATGTAGAACAACAAAAATATGAAACCACCAAATTATTGAAATATGACCATATTTATTTAATAGTTATAATATTACTCTACCTACAACTTCACTTTTTCATTAAGATATTTTATGTTTTATTACAGTACATCCTGGAAAGATATCAGAGTCAGAAAAATGTATTCTGGTTAATGAAACAAAGTGGCAGTATTATGGGACACCAAATTTCGGAGGCAGCTTAACTGTTCAGTGGAACCCAGAAATCTTGAAATCAAATTTAGTAGACATTGAAGTCTGGGGCTACACAGAATCAGGTACAAATCTAATTCATGGGTCATAATTAATTAATTGTCTAAAGTGTTCAACATATCAACTATTCCCTTGTTGGGGGGGGGGCTGATTTAGTGATTTGTATTTTTAATTATTAATTTTATCAAAGGTGAACCCAAAAGGTAATAAACCTGAAACTTAAATATTTAAAAAGGTAATAGTAAAGTTTTGACTTTCTTAGGAGAATATCTGTGTGCATAATTATTGTGCACCTATTAATGTGCTGAATTATTATACAACCAAATTAACCCTTTCCGACATCAGGCATAATAGTACGACGACGTCTGACTCCCTCCCTTTGATGTGGACTGAGCCCACATCTTTCCCGTGACATGTCAGCTGTTTTGAACAGCTGATATGTGCCTGGAATAGCCACGGGGTGGAATCGCAATCCACCTGTTTCTATTAACCCGTTAAATGCCGCTGTCAAACGCTGACAGCGGCATTTAACTCGCGCTTCCAGCCATCGGGCCGGAAATCCGCCCACTGGTGACCCCGTCACGTGATCGCGGGTCACCGGTTCATTGGCATGACAACCAGAGGTCTCCTTGAGACCTCTATGGTTGTCAGTGCCGGCTTGCTCTGAGCACCACCCTGTGGTCGATGCTCATAGCAAGTGAGTTATTCTGCTATATAGAGGCGATCTGATCATCGCCTCTATGTAGCAGAGCCAATCACATTGTGGCAGCTTCTAGTATCCCATGGAGACTATTGAAGCATGCCAAAAGTAAAAAAAAAGTTTTTAAAAAATATAAAAGTTCAAATCACATTCACAATAAAACCATAAAAAAATCAAACATACACATATATGGTATCACCGCATTTAGAATCGCCTGATCGATCGATAAAAAAAGGATTAACCTGATCGCTAAATGGTGTAGTGAGAAAAAGTCAAAACGCCAGAATTACGTTTGTTTGGTCGCAGCGACATTGCATTATAATGCAATAACGAGTGATCAAAAGATCGTATCTGCACCAAAATGGTGTTAAAACCGTCTAGAGAAGCACAAAAAATAAACCCTCAGCCAACCCAAGATCACGAAAAATGGAGACGCTACGGGTATCGGAAAATGGCGCAATTTTTTTTAACAAAGTTTGACATTTTTTCACCACTTAGATAAAAAGGAACCTAGACATGTTTGATGTCTATGAACTTGTAATGACCTGGAGAATCATAATAGCAGATCAGTTTTAGCATTTAGTGAACCTAGTAAAAAATCCAAACAAAAACAAGTGTGGGATTGCACTGTTTTTGCAATTTCACCGCACTTGGAATTTTTTTCCCGTTTTCTAGTACATGACAATGTAAAACCAATGGTGTCGTTCAAAAGTACAACTCATCCCACAAAAAAACAAATCCTCACGTGGCTATATTGATGAAAAAATAAAAAAGTTATCGCTCTGAGAAGAAGGGTGGCAAAAAACGAAAACGCAAAACCGAAAAAGCTCCAGTCATGAAGGGGTCATGAAGGGGTTAAAAATTTAAATTTTCCCAGCTCTGTTATTTGTTTTTATATGTTGAAGTGAGAATAATAACCAAACAACTCAAAATGTACAAAAAGACATTTCTGATATTTAAAAATATATACACTGCTCAAAAAAATAAAGGGAACACACAAATAACACATCCTAGATCTGAATGAATGAAATATTGCCATTGAATACTTTGTTCTGTACAAAGTTGAATGTGCTGACAACAAAATCACACAAAAATCATCAATGGGAATCGAATTTATTAACCAATGGATGTCTGGATTTGGAGTCACCCACAAAATTAAAGTGGAATGTAATGTCCTTAAAACAAGTCAAAATGATGCTCAGTAGTGTGTGTGGCCTCAACATGCCTGTATGACCTCCCTGTGCCTTTATGACCGCCTTACAATGCCTGGGCATGCTCCTGATGAGGCGGCGGATGGTCTCCTGAGGGATCTCCTCCCTGACCTGGACTAAAGCATCCGCCAACTCCTGGATAGTCTGTAGTTCATCGTGACATTGGTGGATGGAGCGAGACATGATGTCCCAGATGTGCTCAATCGGATTCAGGTCTGGGGAACGGGCGGGCCGTCCATAGCTTTAATGCCTTCATCTTGCAGGAACTGCTGGCACACTCCAGCCACATGAGGTCTGGCATTATCCTGCATTAGGAGAAACCCATAGCCAACCGCACCAGCATATGGTCTCACAAGGGGTCTGAGGATCTCATCTCGGTACCTAATGGCAGTCAGGCTACCTCTGGCGAGCACATGGAGAGCTGTGCGGCCCTTCAAAGAAATGCCACTCCACACCATTACTGACCCACTGCCAAACCAGTCATGCTGAAGAATGTTGCAGGCACCAGATCCTCTCCACGGCATCTCCAGACTCTGTCATGTCTGTCACATGTGCTCAGTGTGAACCTGCTTTCATCTGTGAAGAGCACAGGGCGCCAGTGGCGAATTTGCCAATCCTGGTGTTCTGTTGAAAATGCCAAGCATCCTGCATGATGTTGGGCTGTGAGCACAACCCCCATCTGTGGACGTCGGGCATTCAGACTATCCTCATGGAGTCAGTCTCTAACCGTTTGTGCAGACACATGCACATTTGTGGACTGCTTGAGGTCATTTTGCAGGGCTCTGGCAGTGCTCCTCCTGTTCCTCCTTGCACAAAGGCGGAGGTAGCGGCCCTGCTGCTGGGTTGTTGCCCTCCTATGGCCCCTCCACGTCTACTGGTGTACTGGCCTGTCTCCTAGCAGCACCTCCAGCCTCTGGACACTGCTCTGACAGACACAGCTGCACCAAGCATTGCACCTTTTGTGGTGGTACCTTATGCAGAACATGAGAGAGGGGACGCTCCGAGATACAACATAATAGAGGAAAAATTTAGAAAAATGTCCAAAACAATCATAAAAATTGTAAAAATGTGTATAAGTTTATTACAGACACAATAGCATCAACAATTGAGATTTACATATCATCAGATTGGGCATAAAGTACTAGAGATACTAAGTATGCAAATTGCCTCTTCAAAAAAAGAGGACTTGTACTCTATAGCGCCACCTATTGGAAGTAGCGATCCTACAAGTCACAATCAACCCTTTAACGAGTCTTGTAATATGACTTAAGGGCCCGTCTCACACAACGATATCGCTAGCGAGATCGGTGCTGAGTCACTAGTTTTGTGACGCAGCACCGAGCTCACCAGCGATATCGCTGTGTGTGACATTCAGCGACGATCAGCCCCCCTGCCGGGTATCGCTGATCGTCGCTGAAATGTCTGGACATTTTTTTGATCGCTGGTCTCCCGCTGACAGGCACGCATCGCTGCGTGTGACAGGCGGCAGAGCAGCGATCCGCTGGTAACCAAGGTACACAGCGGGTTTCCAGGCGCGGGGCTGTGCCTAGAAACCCGCTGTGTACCTTGGATACCAGCGCCCTGATGCAGGGAGCTGGTATCCAAGGTACACAGCGGGTTTCCAGGCACCGCGCAGCGCTTGGAAACCCGCTGTGTACCTTGGATACCAGCTCCCTACATCAGGGCGCTGGTATCCAAGGTACACTGCGGGTAACTAAGCGATGTTACCCGCAGTGTCCTTGTGCTGATCGCTGCCCTGAGCTGCCTGTTTGGCAGCTCAGCAGCGATAATATAGCGATACACGAGCGATCCTGACAAGTGCATATCGTTGTCGGGATCGCTGGTGTATCGCTATGTGAGACCCAGCCTTAAGGATAAAAGCCAAATCAGTATCTCCATTTGCAGACACGGTGTTTCGGACTATTGGTCCTCGTCAGTGCAAAGTAGGAGAGATCTGATTTGGCTAGATGAGAGGCTCTGGACGGAGGTCTAAGGGGTAAGGTCTCTCCTTGTGGAGAGTGACATACCAGCTCTGGCGTGTCGAGGTAAGGAGGCTTATTCGCCGTGGAATGCTCCTCTGGGAAATTTAGTATGCAAATTGCCTCTTCAAAAAAAGAGGACTTGTACTCTATAGCGCCACCTATTGGAAGTAGCGATCCTACAAGTCACAATCAACCCTTTAACGATAGCGATACTAAAGAATTGAGATCAGGAGGGTAGCAACATGTGCACCCAAAACATCAGACAATTATGTGGTAAAGTGCATAGTGCAATATTAAGAAATGGAGGGTCTCCTTGGGTAATAGGCCGGTGACCATTACAGAATGCAAGTAAAGTGCAAAGTGCATAATGTCCCAAGAACATCTACATATCCTGTGCCCACCAGGTTCTTACCCATTGTCTGGTGCCTCATTTTGGCTATATCAGATAAAGATATGACTGATTAGTGCGTCCCATAAGTAACCTATCGGTATGTATCATATATCCTGATCCCCCTGTTTTGATGCCAAAATACCTTTGTAAACTTCGTATTTTGGTATGCTAATCATGGCGGTCCGACCTGGAGGGCGGCACTTTCTCTCTCTCTCCCCCCCTGCTCCTCGGCATCTCTTGCGTATGGCCGTCTGTGAATCGCACAGACGGCGTTTGGCTTCCCGAGATTGCGCTTTTCAAATTCCCCCCGCGCATGCACAGTGTGCTTTGCCCAACAGTGAGCAAAGCATAAAATCATTACAGCGCATGCGCAACTCTTTCCTTGCTACGGAAATGACTGCTTGCCTTGGACGACTTCCGGGGCAAGGAAAGTGAAGGACAATAGTTGCGCATGCGCTGTAATGATTTTATGCTTTGCCCACTGTTGGGCAAAGCACACTACACATGCGCGGGGGGAATTTGAAAAGCGCAATCGCGGGAAGCCGAACGCTGTCTGTGCGATTCACGGACGGCCATACGCAAGAGATGCCGAAGTGCTTGGGGGGGAGAAGAGAGAAAACGCCGCCCTCCGGACCAGACCGCGCTAATTAGGATACCAAAATGTGAAGTTTACAAAGGTATTTTGGCATCAAAACGGGGGTATCAGGATATATGATACATACCGATAGGTTAATTATGGGACGCACTATTCAGTCATATCTTTATCTGATATAGCCAAAATGGGGTGACAGATTCCCTTTAAGGTGCCACAATGCAGAGCCTCAATGCGCCTTTTATGTTGGCTTCCTCAGAGGGCTCAAGGGGGCTGCTCTCAGCTGATAGCTTTAGGTAGGCATAGAGAAGCTGAATCCAACAATGTATCACTTAGTTTACTGGGTGCAGCCATTTGGACACAATCGTAAATTTTAGATTTAGAATGAAGCAGTGCTGAGTGTCATGATCCAGGCCGGGTTTTGTATCCTTTCTTTCTTTCCCAGTCTGATCATGTCAAGGGTTAACTTTTCTCTGCCTCGTTCTGGCATCAGGCCGGCTATTTCTCTTTACTACATCCTGCAGGCGGTGTCAGCTATAGTTTCTGCCTTCGGCTTGTGTAGCTGACTCTGCTTGCCCTGATTTGTTCTGCTGCTTTTGCACTGACTGTACCCGTGTCTGTTTATTCCCATTCTCCCGTCCCGACTCTGTGTTCCCCTTTTGTGTGTTGATTTCCCGGTATTTGACTTGGCTTGGACCCTGACCTGCTGTTCATCTCTTGTATTTGGCATATCTGCTCCTGACCGGTATTGACACATTTGGCTTGTTTTTGACAATGTGCTTGTTTATTCCTTTGGTACTGCGGTACAGACTAATATCGACCCGGCTTGTTTGACTATTCCACTGCCACCTGCGCTGCATGTCTGCTTTTGCTGTGTGCAGTCCTCCTTCCACTCTATTGCCATCTAGTGGAGCTTGCATCTAACTGCATTGCAGCAGTGTGACACTGAGAAAGCTAACTCCGCCCACCCCAGGCTCTCTGTGCACAAAGGTCATAAACGGTGAGGTACTTATCACAGGAGGGGGCACTGCCAGAGTAGTCCAGCAATGTTAATCTCTTAGTAATAAACCCTTCACACTTACTAAACAACAGCACACACTTTGACAAGTGGCATATCCCTCAATTCTGTGTTTTAGCCTCTATCTCCTGCTGTCTTCAGATTACAAAGCAAAAACCTGCTGACATATTCTCTTTAATAATACCAGCCCATCCCAGTACCTGACCTCCACCTTGCTGGTGTCTGAGTTGAAATGGAGGTCTGTGCTTGTCACTGATCCAGCCATGGACCCATCAATCTGTTCAGTCAACAGTCACTCTCATCTCATCAGTCCATAAAGTCTTTGAAAAAACTGTATTCAGATATTTCTTTAACAAAACCAACAGAAAATGAGTGTAAAGGCCAAGTTGTTGTGAACACTTTTGATCTGGCTTCTGAGTTTGGGCTCCCTCTGGTGGTTGCTGTGGGTAATGGAGCTGGTCTGGCTGACAGAAGTCAATCACCTGAAGAGGATGACTGGAGATCAGGTGTTACAGACTGGAGGGATTAAAGTGAGTAACCTTTCCTTAGCTGTTGCCAGTGATTTGGTTTTTCTTCCTAAAGGTACTGCCACACTTAGCGATCTCGTTAGCGATCACGATAACGACGCAATCGTTGGTGTGATCTCTTTTAGGTCGCTAGTAGCTGCCAAACAGGAGATCTCATAAACGACTCATCAGCGGTCAGCGATCTCTTTAACGACTTTGGCGGTCATTAGGATGTCATTAGCATGTACTGAGCGCTTCTGATTCATAGGAATTTCCAGCATCGCTCCTGCTCTCTGCATCCTGCTAGCCTGCTTTGCAACTTCTGCGATCCTCTCTGTGACGCAAAAGAGAACTTACAGATATTGCGATCCACTCTGTGACGCAAAACAGTCATGCGTCACAAACGAGGTCGCTCGTCGTTCGCAAAGGTGCCAAACACAGCGATTCAGGCTCACCAGCGGGACGCCAATGATCAAAAAACGGTCCAGAACTCTAGTGAACGATCAGCGACATCACAGCAGGGGCCACATCGCTGCTACATGCCACACACAACGAGGTCGCTAACGAGATCGCAAAATAGTGACGTTTTAGTGATCTCGTTTGCGATCTCGTTTGCGATCTCGTTTAGTGTGGCATACCCTTAAGCCTTTTGGAAGTCTTATTGCTCCCTGCTTTGTCCTGCATCTTTCAGATAAGTTTTGTCTGTTTTGATCTGCATTTTTTTTTACCTTTTTGCTTTTCTCTGTTCTCTGCCTTGCTGGTGTGAATTCAGCCGGGTTCCCTGCTGGGACCCGTGCTGGACTCTGTATTTCTTTGCCACAGCTTATGTCAGTCTAGTCCCCTGTTATTTCACTATCTGTTGTTTTGCATCCAGTTCACACCAGAGTTCTGATTTAGTGGGGAAGAGGTTGTGTGGCCTCAGAATTTTTGCATATCAGACATGTTGGAATTTTTCTTAGGGTTTTTTGCGGGATTGCAAACAGTATCCTTTCCTGTCCAGTTCTATCCAGACAGTTCAGGCCCCAGCATTTGCTTGCTCTATTTTCTGCCTGTGTTTGTACTTCATCTGTCTCACCGCCAATATATGTTTGGGGGCTATCTATTCCTTTGGGGCTCTACTCTGGGGCAATTTAGCTTTCCCCTTTCTCTCTTTAGGCTTAGTTAACTCTTTGGCTGTGTCGAGGCATCTCGGACATCGTAGGTACGTCCCACAGCTAATTCTAATTGTGTTGTCAGTTTAGGGGTCTGCAATCCGCTAAGTTACCAACCTCTCTGGGTGTCTGGTTGCCTTGCCTATTTCTCTATTATCCTCCTCGGTTATCGAATCATAACACCAAGTAGTAAAAGTAAACAACATTTATTTATTAAATATCACACATGATAAAAACAGATAAAAAGATAGTCTAACACAGATAAATAGAATAACAAAAGAAAAAAAGCAGTACAGAGACAGGTGCTCAACTATGAAAACAGAAATAATTTAAATTTTATTAAACAGTATAAATCCAAAATTAAAAACAATTTAAACCCTAATCTCTCCATGAGCATTAATAAACCAATCTGCATATATAAAATATGACAAGCATGCAGATATGGAATAATAAGCCCTATTAGATTAATTAATTAGTTAATACAATCAGGTGTAAATCCATATAATAATAACAAAAACCTCACAGTATAATATACCAAAGCAAACTAGATGTCCAAAACATACACCATATAAACAGACAACACCAATAATACGAAGACAACAACCCTGAACATAAATTGGTTATATAATAAAAAAAAACATGCATGCATAATTGAAAAGAAAGATGTGGATGTCATAATTAAAAATAAAGAAAGATAAGCATAGACATACAGTAACTAAACAGCACTAGAAAGTGCTAATGATAATGTCTTTCATAAAGTCCAAAAATAACATGACGTGTGGCTGTTGGAGCATATGAGGTAAAGTGTTAAATCGAAACTGTCACCAGGTTCATCCCATGCGAGATAAGACCACCACCTTTCAGCCCTGATATACAACATCCTAATATGCTGTATATATGCCCCCAATCCAGCCTGCAGCAAAAGAAACACTTTTTATTATACTCACCTACAGTTCAGTCTTGTCCCATGGGTGTCACTGGTCTTGGTCCAGCGCCTCCTCACTTCTTGCGATGCCGATCTCCTTCTGTGCTTCATGTGGATGACGTGCCCTACATCTTCCACACAGTGTTCCCCCGCATCGCGCTGCTGCGCTGGTGTACTTCTCTGCCCTATTTAGGGCAGAGCAAAGCACTGCAGTGCACATGCGCCAGAGCTCTTTGACCTTTCCTGGACCATGCACACTGCAGTACTTTGCTCTGCCCTAGTCAGGGCAGAGAAGTACGCCTGCGCAGGAGCACGACGCCACGGAACACTGTGTGGATGACGTACAACACATTTTTCTCATGAAGCACAGAAGGAGGACAGCATCACAAGAAGAGAGGAGGCGCCGGACAAGACAGTGATGCCCATCGGACCCGACCGCCCTGTAGGTGAGTATAATAAAAGGTGTTTTTCTTTTGTTGCAGGCCAGATTGGGGACCTATTAGAATGCTGTAAATGAGGGCTGAAAGGTGGTTGTCTTATCATATGGGACAAACCTGGTGACATGTTCCCTTTAACAGATAAAGACTGGTATAGGAAAGCATTAAAAGGCAAAAATGAGGGTTACATGTTGTAGGACTCAAGACCTCTAGTGCTAGATGAAGGCATCAATGAGGAGAGACCCATTTAGCTAGAGCTACAGGAGTATGTGATATTGCATACAGCTTGGAATTGCATAAAAATTATGATATGCTGAAAATACTTGCTTAATAATTATGTACATTGATTACTAAAACCTAACCATAGTGCTGTACCCTTAGTACAAAAAATTGCAGTTCTGTGAAAAAATACTTTTCTTTTATTTCTGTTCTCAGGAGAACCATATTCTGCCTCTTGGTCACCCTCTTGGCAATATCTCTATACGCTGGTACATGAATATCTCAATAATGGAACTTTCACGTTCGACCCCAAACCAGCAGCTGCTGAACATAGGGTCTTCGAATTTGGAAGCCTTAGGATTGTGACTAGTGATTATGATGATGGCAAGTGGTAAGATCATAACTATTTTATGGTATTACAAATTTGTGGAGAGAAAAGAAAGGATTTTCAAATCTAGATATTGAAGCTGGTAGAGGGACCACTGAATGACCACTGTGACCACTCCTCTACCTGTGCTGTTCCCTTCGCTGGTAAGCTGAATTCGGACTGTAAGACGGACCCCCATTTGACACATTATTTTTTTTCCCTATTTTCCTTCTGAAAATTTGGGGTGCGTCTTATGGTCCGGTGCGTCTTATGGTCCGAAAAATACGGTACTTTGTGTTACTGTGTTGGTGCATTAGCCTTAGACAGGCTTAAATCTAAATTCAGTAAGAGACTAACTATAGTGGGCACAAGAATCCAGAACACTTAGATATAGTGAGTAGTGGCTTTACAGAGAATCATCACCTCCGTAGACTTTTCTGTAAAACATAAGTATTGTGACACAGTGGTGAGCCATGACCGCCAAGTGTCCCTTTCTTGGAGTTCTTATTTTGCATGTGTGATTGATTTACACTGCGGTGAGCAAAAGAGTGAGAAGGTGTATAACTAGAAAATGGATATATTTTGAATGTTAGACTAAGAAATTGCCATCTCCATCTGAGAAACCTAACCAAAAGTCATAGACAACTACATTTTTAAGTGATTTTATGAATGTTTTTAGAATTTTGTCATCAATGAAAGGCACTTAGAAATTTACTCTTTTCTGATTTCACTTACAAAGCAAAAGATGCCAGATAATTATACTTACTCAGACTTGTTTTTACTGTAATGGAAGACTTCACTTACATAGGGTATGGCTAGGTTTTGTCATGACTTTGTACAGGATGGTGCCGCCTCCATCCTGGTCAGGTCAGGGATAATTTTAGTCTCTTTGGTTCTAGGGTGGCTATTTAATGTTGGCAGTTCCTGGATTGTGTGTCCGACGCCCCCAGGGCCATGGGGCACTTGGTCCAAGTCAGACAGTTCTTTGAGATGGAAGTCACGGCAGCAGTGACCCAGTCCATGGCCCTGGGCGTCCAATAAAAAAGTTAAGAAAACGTAAAAGGGAATAGTTTATAGGGGATTAATCCGAGGACACAGCAGGGTAAAGACTTCACACTTTACTCACAGTTCTTTCAGGTTACAATCCCCAGTGGGGTGCTGTGTCCTCCGGGTAGGTGGTCCAGCCAGCTGTCATGTAGTTTGGGGTGCACTTTACAGAACTCCCTTCTGATGTTCCTTTCTCTGGCTGTCTCCCTGGGCTGGTTCACTCCCTCCTGCCCTGCGCCTCACACACAGTCTCAAGCCAGCAGCCTCAGATCCAGTCAGGCGACTCGGGCGACGTCCTCCTGGTCCCCTTGATCCTATGTGGCTGCCTTTTAAGAGAATGTGTGTGGATGTGGCTGTAGCACATACATTTACGACAGCCACCGGTTTGCTAGCTGAGTTCTACAGTCTCTCCACTAGTCTGGGGCCGGTCCCCTACTGCGACCTGGTCCCTCCACCTGACTCCGGTCACCGTGGATTCGGGCGCCCAGGGTGGATTCCTCACTTCCCTGGCCCCTAGAACCCCTTCTTCCTTTCAGAAGCGTCTCCCCTCTACACTGCTCCTGTCAGTAGCTCCACACTGACTCACAACTGACTACTTTCCCTCCAACTGTCACACTCCCTTCCCGCCAGAGCTGGGGACCCCTCCCCTCTAGCCTGAGGTCATGTGATCTGTATTGGATACACATATGCGAGTACTGGGTAGTGCCTCCTCCTTACCCGAGAGCGGAGTACCACACCTCTGGCTGGATTGTGTGTTGGTGATACTTCCGTATACTCAGCTTGTGGTTGCTGACCCAGGTTTACTCGTCCGTAAACTTTGTGCCTCTGTGCTTGTGTGTCTTGCTGTGTATGACTCGGTTCTGTTCCCTGACTTCTGCCTTTGCATTCTGCTTTGTACTGTTCTGTCTCTCCTGGTAATCAGACCCCGTGGCTTGTCCCTGTTTACGCTTTGTCTTATCCTTAGGTACTTTGCTCCCTCCTGGCTTTGACCCTCGGCTCTCCTCGACTACGTTTTCTGTTTGTGCCCTGCACCCTGTGTGTTCAGTGTCTTTCCCTGCATTCACGTGAAGTGGGTCCGCCCCCCGTCATGTGACTGCTCAGTGCCAGGTCCTGCACTGCATTAGTTTAAGGCCCTTGAGCTCGACGTGCCTTGTTTCTGCACTCCCAACGTTTATTCACGTGCCTCCTTATAGCACCCCCTAGGCAGCGCCAGTGACACCTTAGGTGTCACAACAGGTTTCTTAGCTATTTATATTCCAAACTTATGCAACTCTGTGTTTTAATGTATGCTCAGCGAGCATAAACTCAACTCCCGATCCCAAATGAATGGTACATCATCAATCATGCTCTATAAATGGGGTGGTCCATACACTGAAGCTTGATGGAAAATGTAGTTTTCAGAGTATGTCAAGAATAGAGACCCATTCTACTCAGGAAGACAAGAAAATAAGCAAACAAGTGTGCACAGAACCAGGTTCTTGACTACTCTGCCACCATCTAGTAGATAGCTGGATTTTTTTTTCAGATCTCACAAAACTTCTTTAATGTAGATAAATCTGACTTTACATACTATTAGGACAACAGTTCACATTTCACATTCCATAGAAAAGGGAATAAAGTCGAAAGAAACATGAAAGCAAAGTTCTTAGTGGCCAGGGAGATGACCCATAATAACAATTACCATGCTGCTCCTGGGATATATATACACTATACAGTCATGGCCAAAAGTTTTGAGAATGACACAAATATTATATTTTCACATGATCTGCTGCCCTCTGGTTTTTATGTGTGTTTGACAGATGTTTTTTTTTATCACAGACAGAAATATAATAATTGCAAACATATGAGTAACAAAAGCTTATATTGACAGTTAGAATGAGTTAATGCAGCAAGTCAATATTTGCAGTGTTGACCCTTCTTCTTCAGGACCTCTGCAATTCTCCCTGGCATGCTCTCAATCAACTTCTGGACCAAATCCTGACTGATAGCAGTCCATTCTTGCACAATCAATGCTTTCATTTTGTCAGAATTTTTAGGTTTTTGTTTGTCCACCCGTCTCTTGATGATTGACCACAAGTTCTCAATGGGATTAAGATCTGGGGAGTTTCCAGGCCATGGACCCAAAATCTCTATGTTTTGTTCCCTGAGCCATTTAGTTATCACCTTTGCTTTATGCCAAGGTGCTCCATCATGCTGGAAAAGGCATTGTTGATCGCCAAACTGCTCTTGGAGGGTAGGGAGAAATTGCTCTTGGAGGACATTCTGGTGCTATTCTTTATTCATGGCTGTGTTTTTAGGCAAGACTGTGAGAGAGCCGATTCCCTTGGCTGAGAAGCAACCTCACACATGAATGGTTTCAGGATGCTTAACAGTTGGCATGAGACAAGACTGGTGGTAGCGCTCACCTTGTCTTCTCCGAATGAGGCGTTTTCCTGATGTCCCAAACAATCGAAAAGGGGATTCATCAGAGAAAATAACTTTACCCCAGTACTCAGCAGTCCACTGCCTGTACCTTTTGCAGAATATCAGTCTGTCCATGATGTTTTTTCTGGAGAGAAGTGGCTTCTTTGCTGCCCTCCTTGAGATCAGGCCTTGCTCCAAGAGTCTCCGCCTCACAGTGCGTGCAGATGCACTCACACCTGCCTGCTGCCATTTCTGAGCAAGCTCTGCACTGCTGGTAGCCCGATCCCGCAGCTGAAACACTTTTAAGAGACGGTCCTGGCGCTTGCTGGTCTTTCTTGGGCACCCTGGAGCCTTTTTGGCAACAATGGAACCTCTCTCCTTGAAGTTCTTGATGCTGCAATAGATTGTTGACTGAGGTGCAATCTTTCTAGCTGCGATACTCTTCCCTGTTAGGCCATTTTTGTGCATTGCAATGATGACTGCACGTGTTTCTTTAGAGATAACCATGGTTAACAGAAGAGAAACAATGATGCCAAGCTCCTGCTTCATTTTAAAGTGTCCAGTGGTGTCATTCTTACTTAATCATGACAGATTGATCTCCAGCCATGTCCTCATCAACACCCACACCTGTGTTAATGGAGCAATCACTGAAAAGAGGTTAGCTGGTCCTTTCAAGGCAGGGCTGCAATGATGTTGAAATGTGTTTTGGTGGATAAAGTTTATTTTCTAGCCAAATATTGACTTTGCAAGTAATTGCTGTTAAGCTGATCACTCTTTATAACATTCTGGAGTATATGCAAATTGGCATTAGAAAAAGTGAAGCAGTAGACTTTATAAAAATTAATATTTGTGTCATTCTCAAAACTTTTGGCCATGACTGTACACTTTTGAACAGTAAAGTTGTTATATATATGGTGGAGTTCAGATTTTAGCTCCCAGCACTACATGATATAAGGTACAACTATTTGGACTTAAATTAAACTAATCCTTTTTCTGACATTTTAGTTATGTTTATGATCACATTTGTCTATTCTTTTTAGGAATATTCCATCTATATGGAGTGTAGATCATGCCATGGCTTGGCACCTAGGGGAAGACTTCCGCAAAGATTCTGCTGGTTGGGCACATGATAAATGTCTAAAGTGGCATGAGAGTGACAAAAGGCTTCCTGAGTTTCTCTCCGAGATCATAGACTGTCCTTGCACATTAGCACAATCAAGAGCAGATACGGGCAGGTTTCATGTATGTTATTTCCTAAACACTGTGGGATATGTAATGTCCCGGGCATTTTTAAAAACAGGGGTTTTTTTTAAGTAAAGGATAAGTGCAAACTCTTTGGGTTTTACAATGATACATTTTGCATATCCCTAAACAAAACAATTCAATGTAGAACAATTAGTCTATTGTGTGACTCTTTTTGCAGTTTTTTTTAAATGCCACAATTGATAAATCTGTCCAAAAACATCTTGAATGCTAAACCATACCCAATTTGGAAAAAAGATGTGAATAAAAAAAGATGTAAATTCAACAATAGTAACTTTTGGACATGCAAAAAAAAAAGATCACATAATGTAGCATTTTACAAAGTAGTGGAGTAAAAGCAATAATAAATTACCCACAAAATTCTTACGAATTTCCCTTATTGCAAATACATTTGCATATTTGAGGAGATAAATATATGGTAATTCAAGTGCTTTTTAAAATGAATAAAAGCATATGCAAAATTTCATCCAGAAAACAAAAACAATTTTTAATTTGGTATGCCATAGATATGTTCATTTTTTACAGACTTATGACATCAATATCGCAGTTAGTTTTTACATGGACAATTTAATAGATAATGCAAGGTCATATGCCATTTCTTATGTTAATAATAGTAATGAAAAAATGCCTGATATAAGAATGGCAACCTGTATGTGATACGTTATTGCATACCCATTAACTTATAATGGGTGAGTCTATCCGAAATATGGATCAAAGTAGTGCGTGCTGCGATTTTTTTTTTCCATGCTGACCATCGGTCCATTTGTAAAATAGATCATGTGAACTAGAATATGGACTTGCAATGATCAGTGTGATGTTAGTCTGCTTCAGTTTGCATACCAACACCACACGGATGTTAGTACGCTCTCCTGAATGAGACTTATCAAGATAAATGTGACACAATTGTGTCTTGGCCAGAAAAACTGACATACATTAGGCCCTACAGATTTATTTTGTGTTTTAAGTCGTTTTTGTTTGCTTCACTAGACAAGCCTAAAGAAAAGGGGCCTGGCTTCTCTAGGGAAGAGTTGGGGTAAGGTTGCATTTATATGTCCTTGATTTTTGGTCTGTGTATGGACCTCAAACCCCAGACCGACATTTGGCCTCCTGATCTTAACTAACAACCTAAGAGGCATACATGAGGCCGATACTTTTGGATAGGAGACTCATGGTTGGTCCGTTGGTTGTGGTCCGTACATGAATTTAAATTGCAGTAGTGTGTTGATTCACCAAATCTACAATCAACCATGTGCGACACGTGGCATATCTTCTGCCTGCTGGTCTAATTTACGCCGAGGACCATAGTCATAATTAATCTGAGCTTTAGTCCTTTAAAATTTGTCATCTAAACAGGATTTGGGGCTTTTCTATTGGGTGGTTTTGAACATAATAGTTTCAAAACCACACAGTGGTGGCCAGAAAATAAATAGATGCAAAAATGTCACAATTTCATATTTCCCTTTCACCCTTTGGAGTGTTTGGTGTTTTTTTTTTTTTAAAGATCACATACTCTAGGGATGACCGCTTTCAATTCATTCTTCCATACTTTTCGCTAAAGGAAGAAAAAAATGATGTATGAATAAAAATTATCACCAAATAAAAAAAGCACTTGTAAAAATTGTTTTACTTAACAGCTTTAAAAAGAGCTGCAAAAAACTCTACGCAAAGAAATCCTTAACTTTAAACAAGCAGCGTGCGCCCACATTTCTGTTTAATTAAATAATAACAGTACCTATATGTAATCCTATCTGTATGTTTCTGTATCACAGCAGATTAATGGAAAAACTATGAATTACTATGTCTATACAGAATATATAGACTAGATTATGAGGGAGGTTGTAGTCCAGTTATTAAATGCATTGCATGATGAGATAGAACAATCATTGACCTCCATATTACTGCTTTTTGTTCACCACCCAGCCAAAAGTCCATGTACAAAGGATAAATATGTAATATATGTAAAATGAAACTACAGTTTATATTCCAAACTGACATTGAAACCTTTTCACCTTGCAGCCGGATTATGGATGTGACATTGATTCAGGCAGTGTGTGCACGTACCACCCAGGAGCTGTGCATTGTGTCAGGGGGATCTACGGCAGGTAATATTTCTTACTATTTTCCTGGTTATTGTAGTTTCTACAGCAGCATTTTTATGTAATCTTCAATGTACCTAATAGAAGAAAGTCATTGTATAAAAGTATTAATATGGTTTATTACACAAACCCACCTAAGATAACATTCTCAGATACACTGTAGGGGCACAAGTGTGAGTGCATCAACTGTGAGTGGTATTATTGAGAAGTGGCAGCGTTTAGGACCCACAGACGCTTATCTACAAAGTGGAGACCATGTAAAGTTGCGAGCATGGCCACAGAGTGCTGAGGTGCACAGTCACCAACGCTCTTCTGACTCAATCACTGCAGATATCTAAGTTAACAGCAGAAAAACTGAGCAGGATGATTCATACTATTGTTTTTTGTGGCTGAACAGCAGCATACAAGCCTCACATTACTAAGCATAACACCAGGAGTCGGATGGAGTGGTATAAAGCATACCACCACTGGACTTTGGAATTATGATCAGTAGAGTGACAAATATCTGTAGTCTGATGGGAAAGTCTAGAGTTGAGGAATGCTAGGAGAATGTTATCTGCCTCTCTATCATGAGCTAGCTATAAAGATTGGTGGAGGAGGGATATTGCTATTGTTTTTCAGGGTTGGCCTAGGCCCTGTAGTTTTACTAAAGATAAATCTTAATGCTTCAACACATCAAGACATTTTGGACAACTGTATGTTTCCAACTTTGTGGGAACAGATTGGGAAAGACCATTTTCTGTTCAATCATTACAGTCCTCCATACAGTATGATATCCACCTCAGCCCCCCATAAAGTGTGATGGCCACCACAGCCCACTATATACAATTTGATGTTCACCACAGCTCCCTATATACTGTATGATGGCCCCACAGTTTCCCATACAGTATTGTCACTACAAGCCTCAATACAGTATGATGTGCCCCACAGCACCCTATACACAGTAAAATGTCCCTCACAGCCCCCTCATACAGTATGATGACCTGAATAGCCACCTATACACTGTATAATGGGCTCCACAGCTCCTATACATAGTACCATATGATGATGATACTTCCCATATGATGAACACCGCAGCCCCCCATAAAATATGATGTTCCCCACAGTCCCCTATAATAGTATAACAGCCCTACTGCCCCAATACATAGTAGGATGATCATTTCAGCCCCCCCATATATAGTATAATGACCATCACAGATGCCATACATGATGTTATCTCCCACAGCCCCCATTGTTATGTTTTGGTAGCTGAGGAGAGCAGGCAAAAACGGCAATACACCAGAGAGGTTGGAATCTATTGGATTGCAGTACCCTGACTAACCACCACAACTAAAGGCAGCCGTGGAGAGTTCCTACGTTGGTCCTAGACGCCTCGTCACAGCCTGAGAGATTAACTACACCTAAAGATAGAAAGAGGAAAGCTATCTGCCCCGGAGCAGATCCCCAAAGAACATAGGAAGCCCCAAACATGTAATGGCGGTTAGACAAGAGGAAATACAGACACAGACAGAAAATAGTATGAGCAAACGCTGGGGCCCAATCTGCCTAGACAGAAAAGGATAGAAAGGATACTCACTGCAATCCAAAAAAACCCTAAAAAATGCCAACGCTACTGATTTCAAAAACACCTGAGATCACACGACCTCTACCACCTAAATCAGTTCTCTGGTGTAACAAAACTAAGCCGCAGCCACAGAAAAAACTGGAAAAGGCAAATGAACAAATAACAGTGGCTCCAGCGGAACTGAGAGGAGCCCAAGCCCCCCGGGGGGGGAACCTGGCTAACCTCACAGAAATGCAGAGAAATATGCAAATGGTAAGCACAAAAACAAAAATAGAAAATATCTTATCTGAAAGAAGAAGAGGCAAGACTCAGCAAGCTTCCAAGTGAACCAGGAACCACAGTTGAGACAAGAACAATTGATCACCGGCAACCATGATGGGAGTGAACCTCCCTTATATCAAGCCACTCTGTGACTCCTGATTGCCAATCCTCATTGAATGGTTCAGTACTGTTTGTAACCACCAGAGGGAGCTTCTGCTCAGAATTCATTTCCAAAACATTCACAACACCCCATGCAGTATGATGTCTCGCACAGCCACTCATACAGTATGTCCTCCCAACCCCATATCATGAATAATTTCCTCCACAACAACCTATGCACAGTATAATGTCCACCACAGCCCCTCATACAGTATGATAGCCCCCAAAGCACACCATACAGCATACTGTTCCTCATAGCCCTATTCGGTATGATGGCCCATGCAGCCCCTTATAGCCAGTATAATGGCCCCCACATATAGTATGATGCTCGCCATAGCCTCCCATAAAGTATGATGGCCCCAGCAGCCTCCTATACACAGTATAATGCCCCACACAGGTCCCCATATAAAATATGTTGTCCCCCAAAGCCACTCATACAATATGATGACCCCTACAGCTTACATACTGTACAATGGTCACAACAGCCCTCCTACATAGTATGATGGCCACCACAGCCCTCCTATGCATTATGATGTTCCCCACAGCCCCCCATACACTATGATGGCACCCACAGCCCCCACACAGTATAATGTCCCCCACAGCGTCCCATAATTACCCCAAAGCCCTTTATTGTCTGCGGGATAGATTTAGTATGATTGCTATCCTATTCTGACACCAAAGTACATGGGAGAAGTCTCTGATGGTTGTTAGCAACTTGTACAAGAAATGGAGGATAGTAAAATAGCTATCCACACTTCTCTACATTCAACTGGGCTAGTTAGACAATCAACTGAGGAAAATGCAATGGATAAGTTTTTAGGTAATTTATTGAATATACCTTGAAAAATTATGTTCTGTGGAAGAAAATTTAGTGTTTTTTCTGTGCTGCTGGTGGAGTCCTACAGGAAGGATCCAGGACAAACAGAGGTTGAAGACATGCGGTTTTATTGTCAACCTGAAGGGTTTGTATAACGTAAAATGTATCATGTAATCCACTATTTCAGCCATTGCCTATAGATTGTGGCGCCCCAGAGGTGTTGCACCTGACTCTCAGGTAAGGAGGAAGCACCCCTAGGACTCCACACCTGAATCCAACACACCATGCCAGCTGAGCATACGGACGTACCCTTCGGGAGGATGGTCTGACTCAGCCTGGTTAGCAAAGGGTGTAGTTATGGGTGGGTGGAGTTAGCAGCAGCACTTAGGCTGCTTGTGAGTATAGAGAGCAGCCAGTCACTGACTGAGTCCTCGTCTGAGTTCACCTCAGGGAAAAACTGCTAGAGTCAGCGAAAGGGTCCGAAAAGGCACGTACGTTGGTTTATCCATCCGTGGCCCCCATCCTGAACAAGGAAGGACCAAGGCCATCAGGGAGCGGCCCCTAGACTAGTGGGAAAGCTTCACGCCCTGCTAGTAAGCCGACGGCGGTGATCACTTTATGGGTCATTGCCACCACCACCAACAGCATCCACTGGAAGGCAGCTATATAGGACCAAGGACGTACAGAATTGATATGTTTCCCGACAGGCCCACAGCTTCTGATCCAAAGGACTGTATGGTGAGGTGCTAGGAAGTAGAAAGGAGTAAAGAGCACAGAGAGTGAAGGCCAGAAAGGAACATACTGAGAGGGAGTCCTGGGAAGTGCGACCAATCTACCTGGGGGTTACTGGACCACTCACCCGGAGGACACCGTGCCAGGCGGGCATCTGTCTTTTGGCCAAAGACTGTGAGTAAACCTTGAAACTGCACTCGGACTGTTTCCCTGATTATTCCAGCGTCGCACATCTCCCTGCTACACTCCTCAGCACCATTCCTCAATTACACCATCAGTCTGCCCTGGAAGGACACAGCCTCACCTGTAGGAGGTTTACCATCTAGCTGCACAACACCATCCCTTCCAGAGGACCTGCACAGTAGCGCTGGTCACCCTGGCCAGACACTACAGGTGGCGTCACGAATCACTATACGAACATTATCCCCTGTAAATAAATCCCCCTTTTTGTTGAGCGCCCAGGGCCACGGACTTCTTGTGCATTTCCTCTGCACAAGGCAGAAGCTCATACTTATTTCTAGTTGCATACTGAATTTCTGATGTTATAAGTCTAATTCAAAAGTGACAGAGCACTCCTAAAGTATTTGTCTTCAGCTTTGTTATCCTCCACTGTAATGAGTAACCCATGTCCCTTCGTGGTCAGAATAGTCCTTTCTAACCCTCTGGGACCGGTTTACATGTTGCCTAGTATAGCCCACTCCTTACTAACTGCTGCAGAAAGAGTGTCAGGACAACTTCTGCACCTTTACACTTATGTAGTATTATATCCTTATCCACTGGAGTGATCTTTGATTCCTTTTTCTGGATTAAAATAAATATAATCACAGAACATACAAATGCTGTACTAACTTGTGGATAACCTGCATGTTTGTTTTACAAAATAAATGTAAAATATGCCAGTACCAATCACTACATCTTCCACAAGGTTGCAGTTCACCAGAGGTCACAATAATGCACAAAAAACAGTGTTTGGGTCGTTTTATAGAGGTTTTCAGAAAGATCAAAGTCTGTCTAGTCAGACATTTAATACTAAAAAACTATAGCTAGTTTGCTTATGGAGATTACATTTTCTTTGTAATGAAAAGTAGAGAAATTATTTATAATAATATTTAATATTTATACTTGTAGAGCACCAACATATTCTGCAACACTTTACAATTAAGCTGAGACAAGTACAAAGAATAAAGACGTTACTGAGTAGCGCATAATTCAGCAGGTACAGGTGGAGTGATGATCCTACTCACAAGCTCACAATCTATAAGGGAATAGGGGGGGCACAATAGGTAGCACGTGCTTGTGATGTATGGTCCAGCCATCATTACAATAAATGGGACATCTGGAGGGCCAGATTCTGAAGAAAATGTAGAAAGGGGGAACTTGGAAGAGTTATATCCATGAAGTGAGGTAATAGGCCTGTCAAACGAGATGCGTTTTTAGAGCCCTTAAAATGTGGAGTGTTAAGTATTAATTGGATTGTCTGTAGCAGTGCATTATAGAAAAATGGCACAGCACGAGAGAAGTATTGAAGATGGAAGTGGAAGGTTGCATTATGTTAGTCTTAGATCGGTTGCAGAGAGCACAGGTAGGGTGATAGACAAGGATGAGGGAGAAAATGTATGACAGTGCAGAACTGTGAAGAGCTTTGTGGGTGAGAGAGATAAGTTTATATTGTACTCTGAAGTAGACTGCCAACAAGTGCAATGACTGGCACAGAGTGCAGGCATTAGTGTAGTGGCTGGACATCAATATGACCCTGGCTGCCGCATTCAGAATGGATTGGAGAGGAGAGAGTTTATTAAGACAGAGACTGATTACAACAGAGTACTGAAACTTTTTCATTAACCCCTTTACCCCAAGGATGGTTTGCATGTTAATGATGGGCCAATTTTTACAATTCTGACCACTGTCTCTTTATGAAGTAATAATAACTCTGGAACGCTTCTATGGATCCCGGTGATTCTGATATTGTTTTTTCGTGACATATTGTACTTCATTACAGTGGTAAAATTTATTTCATATGACTTGCATTTATTTATGAAAAAAAATGGAAATTTGGAGAAAATTTTGAAAATTTTGCAATTTTCCGAATTTGAATTTTCATGCCCTTAAATCACTGAGATATGTCACACAAAATACTTAATAAGTAACATTTCTCACATATCTACTTTACATCACCACAATTTTGGAACCAACATTTTTTTTGTTAGGAAGTTAAAAGGGTTAAAAATTAAACAACGATTTCTCATTTTTACATCATTTTTTTAGGGAACACATCACATTTGAAGTACCTTTGAGGGGCCAATATGATAGAAAATACCCAAAAGTGACAAGATTCTAAAAACTGCACCCCTCAAAGTGCTCAAAACCACATTCAAGAAGTTTATTAACCCTTCTGGTGCTTAACAGGAATTTTTGGAATCTTTAAAAAAAAATGAACATTTATCTTTTTTCACAAAAAATTTACTTCAGATCCAAATTTTTTTTATTTTACCAAGGGTAACAGGAGAAATTGGACCCCAAAAGTTATTGTGCAATTTGTCCTGAGTACGCTGAGACCCCATATGTGCAGGTAAAGCACTGTTTGGGCACATTGCAGAGCTCAGAAGGAAAGGAGCGCAGTTTGACTTTTTCAACGCAAAATTGGCTGGAATTGAGATTGGACGCCATGTTGCGTTTGGAGAGCCCCTTATGTGCCTAAACAGTGGAAACCCCCCACAAGTGATACCATTTTGGAAATTAGACCCCCCAAGGAACTTATCTAGATATGTGGTGAGCACTTTGAACCCCCAAGGGCTTCATAGAAGTTTATAACGTAGAGCCGTAAAATTAAAAAATCATATTTTTTCCACAAAAATTATCTCAACACCCCCATTTTTTTATTTTCCCAAGGGTAACAGGAGAAATTGGACCACAAAAGTTAAGGTGCAATTTGTCCTGAGTACGCTAGTACCCCATATGTTGGGGTAAACCACTGTTTGGGCGCATGGCAGAGCTCGGGAGGGAAGAAGTTTGTTTGACTTTTTCAATACAAAATTGCCTGGAATTGTGATCGGACGCCATGTCGCATTTGAAGAGCCCCTGATGTGCCTAAACAGTGAAAACCCCACAAAAGTGACCCCATTTTGGAAACTAGACCTCCCAAGGAACTTATCTAGATGTGTGGTGATAACTTTGAACCCCCAGATGTTTCACTAAAGTTTATAACGCCCGGCCGTGAAAATAAAAAATCATATTTTTTTCCCACAAAAATGATATTTTAGTTCCCAAGGAGAAATTGGACCCCAAAAGTTGTTGTGCAATTTGTCCTGGGTACGCTGATACCCCATATGTGGGAGAAAACTATTGTTTGGGCACACGTCGGGGCTCGGAAGGGAAGTAGTGGCGTTTTGGAATGCAGACTTTGATGGAATGGTCTGCGGGCATAATGTCGTGTTTGGAGAGCCCCTGATGTGCCTAAACAGTGGAAACCCCCCAAAAGTGACCCCATTTTGGAAACTAGACCTCCAAAAGAACTTATCTAGCTGTGCCTTAACAGTGGCAATGCCCAACAAGTGCCCCCTTTTTGGAACTAATCAACTGTTTCCTGGTATTCGAATTTTATAAGTGACCCCGGATCTCACCGCAGATCAGCCCGGCTGGGAACAGAGCCCAGTGACCGGATGTAACTGCGGTTACTTTGGGGAGATCCCCGCTAGCACTGTGAGCCATAAGTGCTTACTGTGCTAGCAGGGATATCACTGAACCTCACCTCAGCTCAGCCCAGTGTCCAGTGACCAGAGGTAACCTCTATGACGTCACCCCCGTTTACTGACGCTGCATTCCCAGCAGCTCATTCACCAGTGGTTCTCAGCATGGACGGTCACATCTTGGCACCATCCAGGTTGAAAACTAATTATACCCCAGACATGGATTAGGGCGTGGGACAGAAAGACGGACTGGTATGGTATATTGTTGCTTTTTTATTTTACTTTTATTACAGGAGATTGAGGGCTTCGGTGGAATAGGCGAGGTTGTAATTATGGTTTAATTGAGACTATTAAAGGAGTATGTGTCATTTTTTAATTAAAGGACTTTATTTTGTCTGTGTTTATTTACAATACAACTATAGGATTAGTAATGGATAGGTGTCTTATAGACGCTTCTTCATTGCTAAGCCGTGGGCTTGTTGTCACCTGACGATAGAAAGATGACATCAACCCCACAAATATTACCCCACTTGCCACCGCTACGGGGCAAGTGGGAAGAGCCTGGCAAAGCACCAGAATAGGCGCATCTAATAGATGCGCCTTTTCTGGGTAGCTGCGGGCTGCTATTTGTAGGCTGGAGGTTTATATCAATAGCCCCAGCCTGAGAATACCAGCCCCCAGCTGTGAGCTTTAGCAAGGCTGTTTGTCAAAAATAGGGGGGACCCCAAGCCATTATTTAAAATTATTTATTTAAATAATTCAAAAAAACAGCATGGGGACCCATCTACTCCTGATTACCAGCCTTGCTGAAGATAAGAGCTGAGGATTGCAGCCCCCAGCTGTGAGTTTTGCCTGGCTGGTTATAGAAAATACAGGGGTACCCACGCCGTTTTTTTCATTTATTTATAGCGCAGGCGATGGCTGATGTTACTAGCAGCAGCAGGGGTAGACTGATGGGAGTAATAGTCCCATCAGCTGCCACCTGCTGTCTCTTTTATCAGTTAAATGTAATGCTCAGCATTTTCCCCTGCTTGCGCCGATCGCCGGCAGAGCAGGGGAGAGTGATGAGAGCCGTGTTCAGCACCCAGCGCCGGGAACAGAGCTGCAACTCTTCATCCCTGGCGCTCGTCCGTGTGGTATTGATGCAGCACGTGCATGCCACACGTGTGCCACACGTATTACAAAAACGGACACTGACATCTCCGGTACTGGAAATATCAGGACGTGTGAAAGAGGCCTTATAGTGGGTTTTTATGTTTGGCAGCTGTCACACGCTAATAGACGCTTTTTATTGCAAAAAATAGTTTTTACATCACCACATTTTGATTGCTATAATTTTTCGATATTTTGGCCCACAGAGTCATGTGAGGTCTTGTTTTCTTGCGGGACGAGCTGACGTTTTTATTGGTACAATTTTCGAGCACATGACATTTTTTGATGGATTTTTTCTTTTTCCAGTTTTTGGGAGGCAGAATGAGCAAAAACCAGCAATTCATGAATTTCTTTTTTGGGGGTTTTATATCGTTCTGTGTGTGGTAAAATTGATAACGCAGTTTTATTCTTCGGGTCAGTACGATTACAGCAATAATTTATATTTTTTTGATGTTTTGGCGCTTTTATATGAAATATAAACTATTTTATGGAAAAAATAATTGTTTTTGCATTACTTCATTCTGAGAGCTATAAATTTTTTATGATGGATTTTTTATGATGGAGCTGTATGATGGCTCGCTTTTTGCGGGATGAGATGACGTTTTCAGCGGTACCATGTTTATTTATATCCGTCTTTTTGATCGCGTGTTATACCACTTTTTGTTCGGCGGTATGATGATGAAGCATTTGTTTTTTGCCTTTTTTTATGGTGCTCACTAAAGGGTTAACTAGTGGTACAGTTTTATAGGTCAGGTCGTTGCGGACGCGGCGATACCAAATATTTGTGCCTTTATTTATATTTTTTTTTCATTCAAATATTTGTTTAGAGATAGAATATATATTGATTTTTTATTATTTTTGATTTTTTAAAAATATTTTTACAATTATTTGAATTATTTTTTTACTTTTTCCTATGTTTCTTTACTTAGTTTCACTATGGGACAATCAATTTTTTGCAGGCTGATCGCTTCCATAGCATGCAGATATAAAAGCTGTCAGCGCTGCACAGACAGGGAGACTTGTTGATCATGCACTATGCATGATCAACAAGTTTTCTAGCTTTGGTGACCCGGATGTCATCATGACAACATCCGCTCACCATGGCAACTATCAGGACCCCGCATCACGCTGCGGGATCTCCGATCCAAAGACAGAGGGGCTGTCAGCCCTGTGCAGGCTTCCGGAATACTGCGATCTTGTTTGATTGCAGTATTTCGAGGGGTAAAGGGTCGGGAGTGGTCTGTGACTAATCCTGGCACCTAGTGCCGGGTGTCAGGTGTCAGAATCAGCTGACACCCGGCCGCGCACCCCCTATGAGCGTGGCTGATTGCTTAGACGTAATAATCCGTCCATGGTCAAATTGGCCCAGGTCACATGGACGGATCATTACTTCTGATATCAAAAAGGGGTTAACCAGCAATTTCAAAGTCTGTTTTACAATAAATACGGGCCTGCAACTTGTTTTTTACTTGGAGCTTTTCCGCATCTAATGTATTTTATCTGTGGTTTTCCGCACAAAAAAGTCAGCGTACCCGCAGGAGAAATTGACATGTTGCGGATTTCAAACATGCACCACTGGTCAGTCTACACAATGTAAAAATAAAAAGTGCAATGGGCACAAGATTTCCAAAAATCTCATCAATTTTGCTGGAACTGTAAGGGTATGTGCACACGTTGCGGATTTTTCCGCGCAGATTTTGCTAAATCCGCAGGTAAAATGACCTGCGTTTTACCTGTGGATTTACTGCGGATTTTCTGCAGTTTTTGTGCAGATTTCCCCTGCGGTTTTACACCTGCAGATTTCTATACTGGAGCAGGTGTAAAACCGCTGCGGATTCCGCACAAAGAATTGACATGCTGCGGATTCAAATCCGCAGCAAATCAGCGCTGAAAAATCTGCAGCATGTGTACAGCGGTTTTTTTTCCCATAGATTCTAATGGTACTGTACAACGCAGCAGAAACTGCTGCGGATCTGCAGGGCCTAATCCGCTGTGGATCCGCAGCAGAATCTGCAACGTGTGCACAGACCCTAAGAGGCTGGGTTTTATTTGTGCAATGAAAATACACAGCATAAAAAACTCACCAAAAACTCATCTTGAGAACATAATCCAACTATAAATCCGACAGAAGACCATGGGCTGGATTCATGAAGGTGTTTTGCCAAAACACTGTCATAAAACAACTTCAAATATTGCAAAATTTTTGCACAACACGCAGTTGAGCAAAAAATTTATGACAGATTAGTTTCTAACTACTGTACCTGCCTGTTCTGCCCGGCGCCGATCTGTCGTCACTGAATGACGGCACGTCGCAAACGCTTTACGCTTTACGGCATGCGTCGCGATGCGCCCGACAATGGGGGTGAATGGCAGTGTTAACGGACTGCGTTACACCGCGTTATAACACAGTCCGTCTAAAGGACTGCCAGAATGTAATGCGAACCCAGCCTAAGATCTTAGCTCCATAGCAAAATTAACTTCTCTTTATTCTTAGCTCGGCTAAATGACATTTAGTATAGACGTATATAGACACTGTAGTATTACGTAAGTCCCAAGCATCCAGTAACTTGCAAAGATAATCATAAACATTATGTAGCCCCAAAGCAAAACTCAGAATAGGCCCCTAGCGTTGTCAAATTTACTGCTTTTATTTTAACTAAACTTAATTCCTTCTTCAATTTTTCATCATATTTTTATAAGGATTAAGCTCCATTCAAATCCCCTGAATCCCTTACGCAATCTAAAATCAAATGTTGCAGTCTGTAGCCACCACTAGGGGGTGCTCATTGCATATGGATTAAAACAGCTACTCCATAACTCTTCAGTAACTGTGTTAATCTCTATGCAATGAGCACCCCCTAGTGGTGACTACTAGTAAAACATGATGCCTTTGTGTTCAAAAGTAGAAGCAGCGTTTTAGTTTCTGGCTTTTTGTTACTAATCATGAACAAAATTTGCCATTAATCAAGAGTTTTTTTCTGCAATCTGATAAACATTACATTATTGAACAGCAATTGAAAATTAACCCCCCCCCCCATAAAATAGAAAAATATAGATCTGAGAATAGGTGATTTGATCTTTTCCTGACTTATTAAAGCTATATTTAAAAAATTATGAATTTGCATAATTTTCCATGAAACCTGTGCAGTTATACTGAATGAATACGGAAAACTATCCAGTAAAAGAAAAGTTATTAATGCTCTATGTAATTTACTTTTTTCTCCCAGTCCTAAGTATGCAGCGGGACAGCAGTGCTGCTATGACGAAAGTGGAGTCCAAGTCCTTACTAGTGATTCAATAGGAGGCAGCACCCCAGACCGAGGTCATGACTGGGGGTCTCCACCATATAGAAAGCCCCCTAGAGTACCTGGGTTTTCCCACTGGCTATATGATGTGATCAGCTTTTATTACTGTTGTCTTTGGTCCGATAACTGTCAGTACTACATGGAACTCAGACCATCCAGTGACTGTCGCACATACAAGCCCCCAAAACTTGGTGAGTTATGATATTCCAAATTATAAAAAAAATTCTTACAATTATGCCGTTATTAACTAGTATTGTCTCCCCTGTCAGTATTCCATTTCTATCTGATGGCCAGAATAGTGTAGTATGCTGTTCTCACTTAGTGCCTCAATTTATAACCATTTTATTAGGTATATATATATATATATATAGGTTTATGGAACATATGTAGAGAGCATAGTTATTATTCAAATGTGTGCCTTATATATGGAAACTAGAACAATATGTTTGTCTGTACAAAATAAGTCGGAGGCTAGAAGAATTTATTTTGCTTTTCATGTAAAACATAACTAACTGATATATTGTGTTTATTTGGAGCATAAGTCATCACAGTTCAGTTTTCTAAAACCATATCGCCATCTAGTGGAAAATAAATATATAATACATTTAGTGTAAAGTAAAACAGAGCAGTTGGTGCTTAATTTTAATGTATATAATGAAATGGAAGTATAATGGGAAATAAAATCTGGCAATTTAGGGCTATTAAAATTCAAGTTTCAAATTATGTTAGAGATTTATCACACAAATGGTTCAACAAATCACAAATTACTTTTCGCACAGTACATTCTTGATTTTCTATGGCAAACAGATCAGTCATTTGACCATTGAAAGGGGTATTCCCATCTGCATGATCTTATCCCATTTTATAGTAAGTGTAATATTAATAATATTAGCAAGTACCTCCAATGAAAAATGTAGTATAGTTCTTCTGATTCACTATATGGCTTACCCCTTGTGTAGGGTATTGCATTAGCTCAGGTATCCATGGTTCTGACCACTAACAGCTAACTAACTATCATCATATGAGTGGTCATAACCATTGATACCTAAGCTACTGTAATGCCCTGCACATGGGGTAAGCGACATAGCGAATCAGAAGAACTATACTATATTTCTAATTGCATGTATTTGTTAATATTATTATTAGATCTACTACATATTGGGATAGGATCTTGCAGATGGGAATACCCCTTTAACATATAAATTCTAAATACTGGGATCATTCACGACTTAAAAACCTGTTGGTGAAGCCTAAGTCATTAAAAGGAGTAGATTTCTACAGACACGTACACCAACAATATGCAAAGCACCGTGCAATTAATGAATGCATGATTGCAAGACATAAAACACACGAGGCTCTAGTTGACTTTTTTTTTAATCTAAAGTGAGTAAGCCATCCACCAGCAACAAGGTGACCTCATTGGAAGGGCCCTAACTGTACTGATTCATGTCTCTATGTGACTTTCTTTATTATCTAACCTTGATTATTACTCTTCTGCTCTCAGTTTAAGTGAATATTGAATAACATCAGTTATTTGGGTTTGTTGCAGCTTCAGCCTTCGGAGATCCTCACTTTATTACTTTTGATGGTCTCAGTTACACTTTCAAGGGAAAAGGAGAGTACACATTGGTCGACTCTAGCTATAAGTCTCTCGTGATACAGGCTCGGACACAACCTGCTATACATGCAAATGGTACGTATCTAAAGGGAAAAATATTTCTGGAGGTAAGAATCAGTGGTGTAACTTGAAGCTCAGGGGCCCCAATCCAAAAGCCCTAACGAGGTCCCCAATTATTGTAAGTCTTTAACCCCTTTCCGATGTTGGGCGTAAATTTACGCTGATGTCGGACTCTCTCCCTTTGATGTGGGCTCCGGCGGGGAGCCCACATCTTTCCTGGCACATGTCAGCTGCTTTGAACAGCTGATATGTGCGCGCAATAGCCGCGGGTGGAATCACGATTCACACGCAGCTATTAACCTCGTTAAATGCCACTGTCAAACGCTGACAGCGGCATTTAACTCGCGCTTCCAGCCATTGAGCCGGAAATCCACCCACCAGTGACCCTGTCACGTGATCGCGGGTCACCGGTTCTTTGGCATGACAACTAGAGGTCTCCTGGAGACCTCTATGGTTGTCAGTGCTGGCTTGCTGTGATCGCCACCTGGTGGTCGGCACTCATAGCAAGGGAGTAATTCTGCTATATAGAGACGATCTGATCTTTGCCTCTATGTAGCAGAGCCGATTGGTTTGTGGCAGTTTCTAGTCTCGCATGAAGACTATTGAAACATGCCAAAAGTGAAAAAAAATGTTTTTAAAAATATAAAAAAAATATAAAAGTTTAACTCACTCCACCTTTTGACCCATTCAAAATATGTTTTTTTGGTCGCCGTGTCATTGCATTAAAATGCAATAACGAGCGATCAAAAGATCGTATCTGCACCAAAATGGTATCATTAAATACTTCAGCTCGGGGCACAAAAAATAAGCCCTCACCTAACCCGAGATCATGAAAAATGAAGATGCTATTGGTATCGGAAAATGGTGCAATTTTTTTTTTTTTTAACAAACTTTGGAATTTTTTTCACCACTCAGACGCTCCGTCTCCGCAAGATAAATGTCCCTGTACAATGTATTGGATGTGGTGATTTTGCACAGTTCAATGAACACATGTGGAATCACCTGCATTCAAAAGCCGGCAGCGCTTGGACGGAGCGGACATGTGCTTCATCCAAAGCACTGACGTTTACTGACCATGGGAACATACCCTAAGGACTCATACCCATTTGTGGAAAAAAAAACGGTCCGTTTTCTGGATGGAAAAAACGGTCCGAATATATACAATTGTCATGCGATTGTCATGCGATTTGTATGCGATTTTTAATCACACCATCCGTTTTTCATCCGTTTTCCATCTGTATGCAATGCGATTTTAACATGACGTTTTTCATAGAGCAGTTATCTCTATGTAAAAAATCATGTAAAAATCATATCGTAAAAAAAATTTTACACAAAAAGCAAATAATTATATATATATATATATATATATATATATCATACACTTCTACATAGTATACAGTTAACCATGTCATTTCATGTAGTTTCATGTATGGTTTTCACTAACAATTACATGAGTGGCTGTGTGCAAAATTTCACAAATGTAGGGATTAATTAAAGGTGTAAATTCGTTGTAAAAAAATGCGTGGGCTCCCGCTGTATTTTCTCAACCAGACAGACAAAGCCAGCGAGTGGGGGCAGATAATTATAGCCTAGGGAGGATGCATTTATTTTGTGCCCCCCCTGGCTACTAACATCTGCTCCCAGCCACCCCAGAAAAGGCAAATCTATAATTAGATATGCCCTTTCTGGCACTTTGCCGGTCTATTCCCATTGCCCTGTAGCGGTGGTGAATGGGTTAATGGGTTAAAGCCACCTTGCTATTGAAAGGTGACTTTAAGCCAGGTTAATAATTGAGAGCTGTCAATTAGACAACTATCAATTATTAATCCTATTGAAGTATTGAAGTAAATAAAAAAACACACATTAAGAATAAATAATTTCAATGAAATAAAAACACATTTTTTTGACCATCTTTTATTTAACTCTTAATCCTTGCGAAGCCCTTGCTCTCCTATAATAAAGAAAAAATAATAAAAACAACATTATTCTTACCTATCCGCCGCTCTGTCAGGTCCCACGCTGTAATCCTTCACAAAGGGTTAACTAGCTTTCAGCCAAGCAGTGCAGCTAATGCTGCCTGCTCAGCTGAAAACTCCTGAATGAATGACTTCCTCTCCCACCCACAGGAGAGGAACTGATTACTGTGGTAAGCTTCATTGATTGCTTCCCACTGTAATGAGTTCACTTCAGGTCAGCCGGGGACACCGCACAGCATCAGTGACATCAGAGGGAGTCTTATTATACTATGTAAACTGCGTGAACTATAAATATATATATATATGTGTCACAATGACATGTATATATATATATATATGTGTATTATATGTGTATATATGTAGTGTTTTGTGAGCTGTCAGTGTGATTTTACAGTAGCTGGGGATGATTTGCCGGCTTTTCAAAGGACACTGGTGCGTATAAATCGCACAGCACTTGCATGGTGCGAGTGCTGTCCGATTTGTTTATCGCATCCATTGACTTGCATTAGCGATTATCATGCCAAAATCGCTGCAAATCGCAGCATGCTGCGATTTTTTTCTCACACCGATTTCAGCTGAGAAAAAAATCGCAAATGAGAAGTCCCCTATTGAATAACATTGGTCCGACTGCAATCCGATTTTTTTATCGGCTTGCAATCGTCTGTTTTTGTCTCCAGTGAGTATGAGCCCTAAGATTGCAACCCTAGACCTATTGTCGTTACACCCCTGGTAACAATAACGGCTTCTTCTAGATAGTTATATCTATGAGTTATGCTCCATATTCTACAGAATGATAGACATTTATTCCTTTGTACATTTCTATATGGGGTCTGCTGGGCATTAGAAGTAGTACGTGATTGCAAGTGTGCAGACAAACACACAAACACCGTCAGTTTTTTTGAAACTGTTGTGTAGATAAACTACATAGAGGAACACTGCAGAGTCCTGGTTCCTTCCTCCTTCAGATTTGAACATGGAGACAGGATATGAAGTGATCTTTATTAAACAGCTGCAGTAACTTTTAGTATTCAGTAAAGAAGTGAAACATTTTTATAGTTTCCTATGATCAGCCCTGTAATCCAGCATATCTAGTAAACCAAATACCAAAAGAGATTTTTGGGGGCTCAATATAAATTTCTGCAGTATCTCTATAGAACGTGAGAAAGTAGATAACAAGCTGGTCAATACTTGATCACAAGTATGGAAATCGTTTACTTGACAGCTTGCTCAAGTTGGAAATTGAGGGGAATCCTGACAGTTTGCACATTGTGCACTGTGATGATTTGACAACTTGCAGCTCATAGAGTGACTGCAAAAATGAAAGTTTAGCCCTGAAAACCCCTCTAAGTGTATATGCACACAATATCTATTTTCACACGTGATCTAGTAAAAGAAGCAGCCTGTCCATCATCTGGGCGACTTCCGCTAGGAAGCAGTTTACCACTATAGTGGAAAATATGAAAGTCCAATGGCAAATCCACCTGCAAAGCCCCTTCAGGAAAAAAAATACTGGCATTTTCCTGAAGCATCTTTGCCTTGGAAAACTCGTCTCATAGGCACAGTGTGCACATACCCTAATGGTACATCGCGGTCATTTTACTGCAGTGTACAGATGTGCCTTTCTTTTCCACAACATTTTATGATATGCTCTCACTTTAGGTCTAAGCTTTTTGTGATTTGCAGCTTGTAGAGGGTTTGCTATATGTTGGGATATTGTATAGATTTTTTTAGTGAGAATCCATAAATCTTATCTAAATTTAAAAAAAAGATGCAGATGGGTACAACTTTAAAATATCTCTTAAAATGAACTTAGTATCCCCTTAAAGGGGTTTTCCCACATACAAAGGTAATCTTAGTCAATGTTTTAATCAATAGTTCTTTGAACTAGAAGCTTGGCCTGATAAATGGCAAATGAGCTTTAATGGGGATAAATGTAAGGTCATGTGTGGAGCCCAGCTGTGACTGGATCCATATCTTCCAGAAGGATGTACTAAAGGAAGATCCCACTAGAGGTCACTATACAGTCATGGCCAAAAGTTTTGAGAATGACACAAATATTAATTTTTACAAAGTCTACTGCTTCACTTTTTCTAATGGCAATTTGCATATACTCCAGAATGTTATAAAGAGTGATCAGCTTAACAACAATTACTTGCAAAGTCAATATTTGGCTAGAAAATGAACTTTATCCCCCAAAACACATTTCAACATCATTGCAGCCCTGCCTTAAAAGGACCAGCTAACCTCTTTTCAGTGATTGCTCCATTAACACAGGTGTGGGTGTTGATGAGGACATGACTGGAGATCAATCTGTCATGATTAAGTAAGAATGACACCACTGGACACTTTAAAAGGAGGCTGGTGCTTGGCATCATTGTTTCTCTTCTGTTAACCATGGTTATCTCTAAAGAAACACAAGCAGTCATCATTGCAATGCGCAAAAATGGCCTAACAGGGAAGAGTATCGCAACTAGAAAGATTGCACCTCAGTCAACAATCTATCGCATCATCAAGAACTTCAAGGAGAGAGGTTCCATTGTTGCCAAAAAGGCTTCAGGGCGCCCAAGAAAGACCAGCAATCGCCAGGACCGTCTCTTAAAAGTGTTTCAGCTGAGGGATCGGGCTACCAGCAGTGCAGAGCTTGCTCAGGAATGGCAGCAGGCAGGTGTGAGTGCATCTGCACGCACTGTGAGGCGGAGACTCTTGGAGCAAGGCCTGGTCTCAAGGAAGGCAGCAAAGAAGCCACTTCTCTCCAGAAAAAACATCATAGACAGACTGATATTCTGCAAAAGGTACAGGCAGTGGACTCCTGAGGACTGGGGTAAAGTTATTTTCTCTGATGAATCCCCTTTTCGATTGTTTGGGACATCAGGAAAACGCCTCATTCGGAGAAGACAAGGTGAGCGCTACCACCAGTCTTGTCTCATGCCAACTGTTAAGCATCCTGAAACCATTCATGTGTGGGGTTGCTTCCCAGCCAAGGGAATCGGCTCTCTCACAGTCTTGCCTAAAAACACAGCCATGAATAAAGAATGGTACCAGAATGTCCTCCAAGAGCAACTTCTCCCAACCCTCCAAGAGCAGTTTGACGATCAACAATGCCTTTTCCAGCATGATGGAGCACCTTGCCATAAAGCAAAGGTGATAACTAAATGGCTCAGGGAACAAAACATAGAGTTTTTGGGTCCATGGCCTGGAAACTCCCCAGATCTTAATCTCATTGAGAACTTGTGGTCAATCATCAAGAGACGGGTGACAAACAAAAACCTAAAAATTCTGACAAAATGAAAGCATTGATTGTGCAAGAATGGACTGCTATCAATCAGGATTTGGTCCAGAAGTTGATTGAGAGCATGCCAGGGAGAATTGCAGAGGTCCTGAAGAAGAAGGGTCAACACTGCAAATATTGACTTGCTGCATTAACTCATTCTAACTGTCAATATAAGCTTTTATTACTCATATGTTTGCAATTATTATATTTCTGTCTGTGATAAAAACATCTGTCAAACACACATAAAAACCAGAGGGCAGCAGATCATGTGAAAATATAATATTTGTGTCATTCTCAAAACTTTTGGCCATGACTGTACACACACACATCTCAGCTTACCTAAGAGACCAGTAGAGGGAGCTGTGTGTTAGGCACATAAAAAAACCAGTTAATTCCAGTTTTACCTCAGACAGATCAGAACAGCAGTTACCTCAGACAAGCTGTGAGGGACAGATGAGTTCTCCTCAGGACACGAGAGTGAGAGGATTCCTGTCAGAGCTCAGTCAGAGCTAAAAACAGACGGAGATTGATTGATCCTAGTCAGAGCTGAAGCTGAAGTGTAGCTCAGGAGGAAGCGTGCCGACGCTTAAGAGAGCGGCGAAGAGGCAGCACATTAACTGCCAGCGTGTGTGATCTTTATAGGACCCAGGTAGGCCGAAAGCAAGTGGAATTGGAGGGGCCAGTAAGCATTAATAGCTTTCCCCCCCAGCAACGAATACCGGACGCCGGGTCCCGAGCCTATAAGGATCTCTACGACCTTTTAGGAGAACACCGGAGTTCCTGGAGGACTACAAGTCCCAGGAGTACCACAGAGTTGACACGTACAGGATCAGGGGAACAGAGTCTGCCTGATCAGCGATAAAAAGACCCTGTTCTGCCATAGAGAAGGTCCCCCACCAAGTCAGCCAGGTACAGAACAGAGACTGAGTTAGACCTAGCTACAAGCAGGTCAGGACTTCATTAAATAACGACAGAGAACAGGAGGCCATACACCTACCAGTGGAGGAATCCGGACGTACATCCTTCGCCCTGCCGTGCTCCGGGGAGTACCTGCCATTCCTGCAGTAAAGGTACCAAACTGACTTTTGTGTGTGACTCACTTATTGTCTCTGACGGCGGGATCCCCATCTGTCCTGCATCCTCATATTTCTATCCGCCCTGGAAGGACACCGTCTTACTTGTAGAAGACCTACCATCTAGCTGCCCAACATCATCCCTTCCAGAGTATGTGCACAGCAGCGCTGGTCCCTCTGACCAGATACTACAAGTGGCGTCACGACAACTTACACGAACATTTCCATCATCCCCTGTAAATATCCCCCCCTTTTTCGTGAGCACCAGGGCCACGGACCGAGCTGGCTACCCGTGACATCCCCATAGACATCAACGGGCTCGGTGCCGAGTATCCCATAACCCTGGTGTTGTGCGACTCATCTTTACTTGGTGTCACGAACAGGATTCTGAAGCTCGTGAAACGCGAGTCCTGTGTGCCTGATTTGAACTGTTTTTGTGCTTGAGAACTGCCAAAAATCATCAGAGACTGTATTGCCATTTTTGTAAAACAACAACCGCCATTTTATTGCCATATTCGCGCCCTGAGGCGCTGGTGAAGAAGGTGGGCGTGCACTCACCTATGAAAAAATAACCGTGTGCACAACCAAGAAGGTGCCAGAGTAGGTTCCCAAACCGTATCTAATAGAAAATGAACTCGGCACTCAACTTTAGTATAGTGAGAATAAAGATTTTTATTCACAGTAGTAACACGAAACGTTTCGGTCCTATATCATGGACCTTCATCAGTCACTACATTTATAAAAACAGAAGAAAAAAATTATATTAACAAAATAAAGTATGTACAATCAAAATTTTGGTCAATAGTAAAGGTAGAGAGTAGTTGTATACAATGCTTCAGGAGATTTAGGGGGCAATCATAGGTCAGAGTTGTATCAGAGGTATCACAAAGGCAGAAAGAATATATATGGTGAGGACATACCAGATACTACTGGGAAGGGGGTTGATCCACATAGGGAAGAAAGAAAGGGCTGGATATAGCTGTAGGTGAAAATAAGATAAATGTAAGTGCCGATATACTTTTATGTATAAGTAGATTTTGTGCCTATGCCTGTAGATGTGACATACCCTGTATTGGTGGGGTGATATGAGGAAGAGGACAATGCCTCTATTGCACTAGTAACCTGTAGAAACAGCGCAAAACATAGATACCATAAATATCACAACTATCAATATGATGGTGAAGCGGTGGAGCCGCTATACTTGTCTGTGACTGACCTGTTGTGAAGGAGTCCGGTAGTGAGGATAGGTCTCTGCATTGGACGCGGTGTCCACCGCTAGTCTGAGTGCAGAGAAAGCTAGAAAGCAGCATGTATATGAGAGGAAGAGGCGGGACTATAGTGTCAGTCTAACAGAGCATCAGACAGGAAGTGAGGTGGCAGGAAGTTAATGGACATGTGTTCCAAGTGAATACTAGGTAACCAGAGGCCGTCCTACAGGTGGGAGGAGTAAAGGAGCAGCGTGCTGATGGAGATGTGCCCAACAGGATGACGTGGCAGCATTATAGTATTTAATACAAGCGGCTCTAAAGTGAATGAAAGAGAGGCATGTTGGTACAAGCATAAAGGAGTTTACAGCAATAAATATTGCGATCTTATACATTAGCTTAAAGCGATATACATAACAGGCTTGCAGCATCAGTATGCGTCAAAAGGGGCATAACAGTAATATGAGTACTGATTTAGTACATTATCATAAGACAGTATGGAAGACAAATCTGCAGGCAACAAGGAATAATAAATAACCACCTAACAGAGATCAAAGCAGCATGTGGTAAATGACAGGTGATGTGTAAACATCTGTATGCATCATTTATAAAGTAAAAGGGTGTCACAGCAAAATTCATATTGGTATAGTGCGTTATCAGAAGACAGTATGGGAAAATGGGAGCACGGATTATTAAATAAATAAACACCTGGCTGAGATCAACATATCATGTGGTTTATGGCAAGTGATGTATAAAAAAGGGGGGGTGGGGGAATTATAGCCTCAGTGGTCATATGCAGAATTACATGAAGGAGAGTAAATCGTATTCACGATTAAGACCCTTAGGTGATAGAGTGTCTAGGGTGTGTATCCAATACGCCTCTCTCCTTTTCAATTGACGTATGCGGTCGCCTCCTCGTCGTGAATGTGGTATTTGTTCCAAAACTTGGTATTTTAGTTGGGCTATGGTATGTCCCATTGTGATGAAGTGGTGTGGGATGGGGAGTAATGTATTCTTACATCTTATGGTTGATTTGTGTTTTGAAATGCGTTGTTTTACAGGTTGACTAGTTTCCCCAACATATAATAACCCACAAGGACACTTAATCACGTATATCACGAAGGCCGTGTCGCAAGTAAAGAAACCACGGACTCTAAATGTTTTTCCCGTATATGGGTGATGGATGGTTTCTCCTCTGAGTACGTTATTACATTGAGTGCATCCCAGACATGGGAAAGTGCCCGTTCTTGGTTTTTTCAGGAATTGTTGTGTAGTTCCTGATTTTTTAGGGCCTAAGTCAGCTCTGATCAATGCATCCCTTAGGTTGGGTGCACGGCGGAAGCATGGGAGAAAAGGTCTAGAGAATTCTTTAATGTCCGGGTGCGCAGTCTGGAGGAGCGGCCAATGTTGGCGAATGGATTTGTGCAATATATACGCATAGGGGTGGTAATGGTGTACGAAAGCAATTCTGCCCCCCATATCTTGTTTATTGCGAGTGACCGTAGTTCTGGAACGATCCAGGACCCCTTGTGGATAGCCCCTCTCTCTAAATTTTGAATTCATTTCTGAGAGGGCGGGTTTCCTGAGTGGTATGATCGGAGACGATCTTTTTGACCCGATAGAATTGGGATGTCGGAATGGATTTCTTCATGGCGACTGGATGGAAGCTATTAAAATGAAGTAAGCTGTTACGATCTGTCGGTTTGACATATAGATCAGTGGATAAACAGCCACTGGAATCCTTTATAATCACAGTGTCTAGGAAATTGATCCTGGAGTGGTCGTGTGAGATGGTAAAGCTGAGTCCAGGCCAAGAGCAATTCAGAAATTGATGAAAGAGTGCTAAGGACTCGAACGTGCCCCCCCATATGCAGAAGACATCGTCTATGTAACGTTTCCAGACAATGGCGTTGTTCTTGAATAGAGGGTTTGTGTAGATCAATGTCTCCTCAAAATGGGCCATGTAGCAATTTGCATATGGGGGTGCTACGTTCGAGCCCATTGCGGTCCCGCGTATCTGCAGGTAGAAATCATCCTGGAACATAAAGTAGTTGTGTTTAAGTACGATGGTTAACAGATCCAGACAGAGAGCGATCTCTGCTGGATTAAAGTCCGATTTTTCAAGTAAGCGTTGGACAGACCGTATACCGTTCTCATGAGGTATGGAAGTGTAGAGGTCTTTTACGTCAAATGTGACTAATAGGGAATTAGCTGGAACTTGATTGATGGAACGGATCATGTCCAGAAACGCTCCAGTGTCCAAAATGAATGATTTGCTAGTTTTGATTAGAGGAGTGAAGATTTTTTCTAGATAAATTGCCAATGGTGAGAAAATGGAGTCCGAGGCGGCCACGATTGGCCTGCCAGGGGGTTGCTGGAGGTTCTTATGGATTTTGGGGAGTATGTAGAATACAGGGATGATCGGATTATGAGAGATTAGAAACTCATGAGTTTTACTGTCCAGGATGCCTGCATCACAATGTTGTCTTAGTGTGTCGCTAATGCGGGTCCGTATATCATTGGTGGGATCACGCGGTAATTTCTGATAAATAGTGATGTTGTCGAGTTGCCGGAGTGCCTCAGAGATGTAATATGAGCGGTCCATCACGACAATTGCACCCCCTTTATCCGCAGGTTTTATGATGATATTTTTATCATCTTGTAAGGATTTAAGGGCATGATGATCAGTAGCCGTGAGGTTAACCTCAAGTTAAGTACGATGGTTAACAGATCCTCACGGCTACTGATCATCATGCCCTTAAATCCTTACAAGATGATAAAAATATCATCATAAAACCTGCGGATAAAGGGGGTGCAATTGTCGTGATGGACCGCTCATATTACATCTCTGAGGCACTCCGGCAACTCGACAACATCACTATTTATCAGAAATTACCGCGTGATCCCACCAATGATATACGGACCCGCATTAGCGACACACTAAGACAACATTGTGATGCAGGCATCCTGGACAGTAAAACTCATGAGTTTCTAATCTCTCATAATCCGATCATCCCTGTATTCTACATACTCCCCAAAATCCATAAGAACCTCCAGCAACCCCCTGGCAGGCCAATCGTGGCCGCCTTGGACTCCATTTTCTCACCATTGGCAATTTATCTAGAAAAAATCTTCACTCCTCTAATCAAAACTAGCAAATCATTCATTTTGGACACTGGAGCGTTTCTGGACATGATCCGTTCCATCAATCAAGTTCCAGCTAATTCCCTATTAGTCACATTTGACGTAAAAGACCTCTACACTTCCATACCTCATGAGAACGGTATACGGTCTGTCCAACGCTTACTTGAAAAATCGGACTTTAATCCAGCAGAGATCGCTCTCTGTCTGGATCTGTTAACCATCGTACTTAAACACAACTACTTTATGTTCCAGGATGATTTCTACCTGCAGATACGCGGGACCGCAATGGGCTCGAACGTAGCACCCCCATATGCAAATTGCTACATGGCCCATTTTGAGGAGACATTGATCTACACAAACCCTCTATTCAAGAACAACGCCATTGTCTGGAAACGTTACATAGACGATGTCTTCTGCATATGGGGGGGCACGTTCGAGTCCTTAGCACTCTTTCATCAATTTCTGAATTGCTCTTGGCCTGGACTCAGCTTTACCATCTCACACGACCACTCCAGGATCAATTTCCTAGACACTGTGATTATAAAGGATTCCAGTGGCTGTTTATCCACTGATCTATATGTCAAACCGACAGATCGTAACAGCTTACTTCATTTTAATAGCTTCCATCCAGTCGCCATGAAGAAATCCATTCCGACATCCCAATTCTATCGGGTCAAAAAGATCGTCTCCGATCATACCACTCAGGAAACCCGCCTCTCAGAAATGAATTCAAAATTTAGAGAGAGGGGCTATCCACAAGGGGTCCTGGATCGTTCCAGAACTACGGTCACTCGCAATAAACAAGATATGGGGGGCAGAATTGCTTTCGTACACCATTACCACCCCTATGCGTATATATTGCACAAATCCATTCGCCAACATTGGCCGCTCCTCCAGACTGCGCACCCGGACATTAAAGAATTCTCTAGACCTTTCTCCCATGCTTCCGCCGTGCACCCAACCTAAGGATGCATTGATCAGAGCTGACTTAGGCCCTAAAAAATCAGGAACTACACAACAATTCCTGAAAAAACCAAGAACGGGCACTTTCCCATGTCTGGGATGCACTCAATGTAATAACGTACTCAGAGGAGAAACCATCCATCACCCATATACGGGAAAAACATTTAGAGTCCGTGGTTTCTTTACTTGCGACACGGCCTTCGTGATATACGTGATTAAGTGTCCTTGTGGGTTATTATATGTTGGGGAAACTAGTCAACCTGTAAAACAACGCATTTCAAAACACAAATCAACCATAAGATGTAAGAATACATTACTCCCCATCCCACACCACTTCATCACAATGGGACATACCATAGCCCAACTAAAATACCAAGTTTTGGAACAAATACCACATTCACGACGAGGAGGCGACCGCATACGTCAATTGAAAAGGAGAGAGGCGTATTGGATACACACCCTAGACACTCTATCACCTAAGGGTCTTAATCGTGAATACGATTTACTCTCCTTCATGTAATTCTGCATATGACCACTGAGGCTATAATTCCCCCACCCCCCCTTTTTTATACATCACTTGCCATAAACCACATGATATGTTGATCTCAGCCAGGTGTTTATTTATTTAATAATCCGTGCTCCCATTTTCCCATACTGTCTTCTGATAACGCACTATACCAATATGAATTTTGCTGTGACACCCTTTTACTTTATAAATGATGCATACAGATGTTTACACATCACCTGTCATTTACCACATGCTGCTTTGATCTCTGTTAGGTGGTTATTTATTATTCCTTGTTGCCTGCAGATTTGTCTTCCATACTGTCTTATGATAATGTACTAAATCAGTACTCATATTACTGTTATGCCCCTTTTGACGCATACTGATGCTGCAAGCCTGTTATGTATATCGCTTTAAGCTAATGTATAAGATCGCAATATTTATTGCTGTAAACTCCTTTATGCTTGTACCAACATGCCTCTCTTTCATTCACTTTAGAGCCGCTTGTATTAAATACTATAATGCTGCCACGTCATCCTGTTGGGCACATCTCCATCAGCACGCTGCTCCTTTACTCCTCCCACCTGTAGGACGGCCTCTGGTTACCTAGTATTCACTTGGAACACATGTCCATTAACTTCCTGCCACCTCACTTCCTGTCTGATGCTCTGTTAGACTGACACTATAGTCCCGCCTCTTCCTCTCATATACATGCTGCTTTCTAGCTTTCTCTGCACTCAGACTAGCGGTGGACACCGCGTCCAATGCAGAGACCTATCCTCACTACCGGACTCCTTCACAACAGGTCAGTCACAGACAAGTATAGCGGCTCCACCGCTTCACCATCATATTGATAGTTGTGATATTTATGGTATCTATGTTTTGCGCTGTTTCTACAGGTTACTAGTGCAATAGAGGCATTGTCCTCTTCCTCATATCACCCCACCAATACAGGTATGTCACATCTACAGGCATAGGCACAAAATCTACTTATACATAAAAGTATATCGGCACTTACATTTACTTATTTTCACCTACAGCTATATCCAGCCCTTTCTTTCTTCCCTATGTGGATCAACCCCCTTCCCAGTAGTATCTGGTATGTCCTCACCATATATATTCTTTCTGCCTTTGTGATACCTCTGATACAACTCTGACCTATGATTGCCCCCTAAATCTCCTGAAGCATTGTATACAACTACTCTCTACCTTTACTATTGACCAAAATTTTGATTGTACATACTTTATTTTGTTAATATAATTTTTTTCTTCTGTTTTTATAAATGTAGTGACTGATGAAGGTCCATGATATAGGACCGAAACGTTTCGTGCACTCACCTAGTGGCGCGAAAATTAGTGGACGTACCTGAAAAAGGCGCTGAGTCCTGAACACGCCCCCAGCGCTGACGCGGCGGCAGGTCCTGTGGAGAGCTTCAGTGAACGCCCTGACGTCAGAGCGCCAGCGACACAGGTCTTCTCTCCACCGCTGTGCCGGCAGAGCTGCAGCCTTCAGAGAAGGTAGGCTACGATTAACTAAGGGGGCGCAGATATGTCACAGCAGCAAGTCGACAGCGCGGCCCAGGCCGACGACCCCAATGACTTACCACTTGGCGCTGCAGCGCAGGACGGAAATGTGGGCCCCTCACCTGGTCCTGTGGTCCCAATAGTACCGCTAACGCTGCCATACATGCCTGGAGCAAAGTGGCTCCCTCAGTACAGCGGCAAGCCAGACACCCTGTCAGGGTTCAAGCGAAAAATATGCAGCATAATGGACATGTATCCTATGACAGAAAAGCAAAGAGCTGCAGTAGTAGTGGGACAATTAACTGGTGCTGCTGAGAGAGAGGTAGAGACTTGGACGGCTGCAGACCAGGAGTCAGTGTTTGCAATTTTCTTAAAGCTACAGACTATCTTTGAGGACCGCACTGAAACAGATCTCCGGATGAGGTTTTATCAATGTTCCCAGAAATCAGATGACAGCATTAGGGACTATGCCTGCCGACTACAAGGGGCCCTGCGAGCTCTTAAACAAGTAAACCCTATAAGTGTCACCGACGAAAATAAAATGTTAAAGGAACAATTTGTACGGGGATTGAGGTCCCAAGCGGAAGGCAGGACTGTGCACTGGTGGTCCTTGGATCATCCTGATGCTACCTTTGACGCCCTTAAGGATATGGCTATAAAAGGACTGCGACCTGTGGAAACACCCGACATGGCAACCCAGTGTCACCCGAGTGAAACCACCCTAAAGCCAGCAGCATCCACCTTTTCCCCGCTTGTTGCAGAAGCCAAAACGCAGGAGGCGCCCCCTACTGAGCTGGACTGTCTGCGCTCAGAAGTGCGCCAGCTGACCAAAAACCTGGCCACTGTAATGAGTGCCCTGCAATTGCCGACGAAAGAAGAAGGAAAGATCTTGCTGGCTGACTGCCCGGAGGATGTCCCTTGGGTGCGCCGGAGGAGAGGAGGACGTCGCCCCGCCGGAGGAGGACAACGCCACCCCCAGGAAGGACCCGCGACCAGCATCATCCTCACCGAGAGATCATCTGCTACCGCTGCCACAAGGAAGGTCACCCAGCACGTCTGTGTCCTTTAAACGAGCAAATCCTGGGTCCGAGGGCCAACACCCAGGAATAGACTCCTCAGGCCCCTCAGACTGGAACCGCAGGTTTGTGGAGGAAGACCATACCTGTCCATCATACTGGACGGGATCGCAATCCCTGCCCTGCTGGACACTGGATCCCAGGTAACCATTATACCCGATGTTCTCTACAACAAGTACTGGTCCAGTGACAGTCTCCAACCCCCAAACCCTGACTTTGCCGTATACGCCTCTAATGGTCTCCCTCTTGAATTACGGGGGCTAAAGATGTAGACGTGAAAGTGGGGAGAGTGGAGCTGAAGAATCAGGGACTTCTTGTAGTAAAGACTGTTAATGAAGAAAATGGGTTGAATGTGGTCTTAGGCACTAACATTATTAGTAACTGTTTGGAGGAGGTTGTGTTTTTACTCCCAACAGCTTGCTGAAATCGCCAGACCAAAGCAAAAGGGAGAGATCCGGAAGGAGATCCGAACCCTGATGTGCCAGCAGCAAGTGAAACTGACCGGTGGTGAGATTGGTAATGTACGGGTAACAGACCCGAACCCCATTGTGATACCCCCTATGAGTGAAATGCTTATTTGGTGTAGAGCATCAATAGGTCTGAGAGGACAGAACTACCAAGCAGTAGTAGAGCCCCATTGTTCAGAGCACAGACCTACACTCTTGACTGCCAGAGGGGTAGTGGATGTACATAATGGGAGGGTGCCAGTGCGTCTTCTCAACTGGGGAGAAGATGAAGTCAAACTACCGCGTTATGCCACTGTTGCTAAGTTACATGCTGTGGATAATAACTCCATTCACCCGGCGGAGCCCTTAACCTCCCCACAACCAGTGGAGGATAACGGTCCGACCACCCAGGTGGAGGATTGGTGTCAGCAGCTCCATGTTGGGACAGACACCACTCCAGCCCACCAGAAACAAGGAGTATACAGAGTAGTTCAGGAGTATGCTCAGGTATTCAGCAAACACCCACTCGACTTTGGGACAATTAAAGGGGTTCAACATCACATCCCCACAGGCAATCATCCTCCCATCAAAGAATGGTACAGGCCTATACCACCAGCACATTAACAGAAAGCCAAGGAAATGTTGCGTGATATGAAAGAAGCAGGGGTGATAAGGGATAGTTGCAGTCCCTGGGCAGCACCTCTAGTCTTAGTTAGGAAAAAGGACGGAAGCATGCGAATGTGTGTAGATTACAGACAAGTAAATCGTATTACACATAAAGATGCATACCCTTTACCACGCATTGAGGAATCTTTAGCTGCACTAAAAACTGCTAACTACTTCTCCACCCTTGACCTCACTAGTGGGTACTGGCAAGTAGCTGTGGCTGAGGAGGATCGGGAGAAGACGGCTTTCACCACCCCGATGGGGCTCTGTGAGTTTGACAGAATGCCGTTTGGACTCAGCAGTGCCCCTGGCACGTTCCAGAGAGTAATGGAGAGCTGCCTGGGACATCTCAACTTCGAAACTGTGTTGCTGTACCTGGACGACGTCATTGTGTACTCCAAAACGTATGAAGACCATTTGAAGCACCTGGCGGAGGTATTTGAGTCACTGTCCAAGTATGGGATGAAATTGAAGCCTTCCAAGTGCCACCTGCTCAAACAAAAAGTACAGTATCTGGGACATATCGTCAGCTCTGAAGGAGTAGCGCCAGATCCTGAGAAGGTCACCGCTATCCAGAAATGGCCGGACCCGAAAAATCTCAAGGAGGTGCGACAGTTCCTAGGACTGACAGGATACTACCGGAGGTTTGTAAAAGATTACACTAAGAAAGCAGCTCCTCAGCAAGACCTCCTGGTGGGACAGTCCCTCAAAGGCAGAAATTCTCAATTCCATTGGGGTAAAGAACAGGCAGAAGCATTCAAGGAAATGAAGGAGATCCTGACAGGTGATGAGATCCTAGCTTACCCTGACTACAGCCAGCCGTTCCTGTTGTATACAGATGCCAGCAACGAAGGATTGGGAGCAGTCCTCAGTCAGAAGCAAAATGGCCTGGAGAAAGTCATCGCCTATGCTAGCAGGAAGCTCCGCCCGACCGAAAGGAACCCAGAGAACTATAGCAGCTTCAAGTTGGAGTTCCTGGCACTGGTCTGGGCCATCACGGAGAGGTTTAAACACTACTTGGCCTCCAACAAGTTCACTGCCTACACTGACAACAACCCCTTGACGCATCTTGAAACAGCCAAGCTGGGAGCCATGGAACAATGATGGGTGGCTCGACTGTCAAATTATCAATTCACAATTAAGTACCGGGCGGGCCGCAAGAATGCCAATGCTGATGCCCTGTCCAGGATGCCTCATGAATCAGACACTGAAGAGGAAGTGGATGATCTGGAAGAGATTGAACTACCTGCCTTTCACCGGAATGGGGTGATCTATGAGCAACAAGCCAGCAGGAGATCGTGTAGTCAGACGTTGAATCCTTTACCTCACCACAGCTGGAAAGAGACTCAGGACAGCGATCCAGTGGTCAGCCGTATCAAGGAGCTGATAACCCAGGAAGGTTCCTCCTTGGAGAAAGACACACCTCTACCAGCAAGGCAGCTGTGGAATGAAAGAAGCCGGTTGTTCATCTACCGTGAGAAGTTGTGCAGGAGATACGTCAACCCGAGGACCCATGAAAAGGTTTGGCAGATAGTAGTTCCCAGAGCAGACATCCAGGTGGTGTTAGAAGCCTACCACGATCAAGCGGGACACTTTGGCTGGAAAAAGCTGGAGACCCTGTTGAAGTGTCGGTTCTACTGGGTAGGGATGCGCAGCTCCATCGAGAAGTGGTGCCGGAACTGTGGACCCCTTGGCCTCAGACGAAAAGACTACAGCAGTCAGAAGGCACCCCTGCAGCCCATCCAGACGACTCGCCCTTTGGAAATCGTGGCCCTGGACGATGTGAAGTTGTCACCCAGCCGGTCAGGATATTCCTATGCCCTGACTATGGTGGATCATTACTCCAAATTCCTGGTGGTCGCCCCTGTTAAAGATCTGACAGCAGAGACAGCAGCAAAGACCTTCCAAGCAAGTTTCTGCAGACCACACGGTTATCCGGAGCAGGTGCTAACTGATCAAGGCCCAGCCTTTGAGGCCGAACTATTCAAAGAGTTCTGTCACCTGTACGGGTGTAAAAAGATAAGAACTACACCGTACCACCCCCAAACCAATGGACTTTGTGAAAAGATGAATCACATCGTTATTGACTTACTGAAAACTGTACCACTGGAAGAAAGAAATCGGTGGCCAGACTTGTTACCTGACCTGGTAGACATGTACAACCATATACCAGTGAGTTCCACCAACTGCACCCCAGCCTATCTCATGCGGGCAAGACCAGGAAAGCTGCCCATGGATCTAGAGCTTGGAGTTGTGGAACCGGAAGCGGATGTAACTAATGGAGACTGGAACACAAACAGACAGGAACAGTACAGAAAAGTACAGGCCTGTGTTGAGGAAAGTCTCAATCGAGGAAGGGATAAACAAGCAGATCGCTACAATAAAAGTGCGCCGGCTGAACCTTTCGCACCTGGTGAAATCGTACTGAAAAGAAAAAGGAGGCTACACAAACTCGACGATCAGTGGGAAAGAGAGCCCTACATCATACAAAGTTCAAGGTTTGATAACAAGAAAACATGCATAATAAGCAAGGATGGAGGAAAAACAACTGCAACTGTGTCTAGAGACCATCTAAAGTTGTGTCCGGACCCATTAAAGCTCCGTGAGGAAGAACCTGTTGTCAATCAGGAAAAGAGTGATGAAGCAGTTATACATACAGACTTGGGAGATTTCCCCGCAGATTGGCCCAGAATTGGAGAAGCTGTAATCATTCCCGTGCTTCAATTTTATCAACCGCAAGAAGAATCTCTAAATCCAATTGCACCAATTGTGCCAGTAGAGTCAGTTCCAGAAGGACCTGTTCCGGAAGAACCTCAACCAGTGGAACCACGAGAAGCAGCACCACAAGAAGCAGAATCCCAAGAAACTGAGCCTCAGGAAGAAGGATCCCCTGCAGAAGTTGCACCGGTTCACTCAGTTTACAGTGTGCTTGCCAGCCCAGTAGGGAGGTTGAGACAATTCTATAATTCACTCTCACATAGCACAAACAGGGAAACTGCTACCCCACAGGTCATTGCACCACGCAGATCAGAACGTAGCACAAAAGGACACATCCCTGCTAGGTTCAGAGATTAGTTTAACCTCTGGCAAATGTAAATAATTGTTTAAAGTCATTATATATAAATGTACATATGTTTGCTTATAATGTATATATCAGTATTTATTGACCTGTTTTCCCTTATCATCTTGGAACAAGAGGAATGGACATTATTTTCTACTTGTTTTCTCACCCCTATTTGAGCATCCTTTCCAAAAGAGACTGGGACTTTTATGGTTGCTCAAAGTTCCTCAATCCCTCATTGTACATAATTGATCAGTTTTGTTTATGCAACGGTTCAAGAGTGCCTTACCTCCGTAAAGGAAGAATTGTTTTTATATGTTATTGTTCTGTTGCCTGTTTTTGTATTTCAGCCCCGGAGTGCTGAATTCTACTAAGGGGGAATGTGGAGCCCAGCTGTGACTGGATCCATATCTTCCAGAAGGATGTACTAAAGGAAGATCCCACTAGAGGTCACTATACACACACACATCTCAGCTTACCTAAGAGACCAGTAGAGGGAGCTGTGTGTTAGGCACATAAAAAAAACAGTTAGTTCCAGTTTTACCTCAGACAGATCAGAACAGCAGTTACCTCAGACAAGCTGTGAGGGACAGATGAGTTCTCCTCAGGACACGAGAGTGAGAGGATTCCTGTCAGAGCTCAGTCAGAGCTAAAAACAGACGGAGATTGATTGATCCTAGTCAGAGCTGAAGCTGAAGTGCAGCTCAGGAGGAAGCGTGCCGACGCTTAAGAGAGTGGCGAAGAGGCAGCACATTAACTGCCAGCGTGTGTGATCTTTATAGGACCCAGGTAGGCCGAAAGCAAGTGGAATTGGAGGGGCCAGTAAGCATTAATAGCTTTCCCCCAGCAACGAATACCGGACGCCGGGTCCCGAGCCTATAAGGATCTCTACGACCTTTTAGGAGAACACCGGAGTTCCTGGAGGACTACAAGTCCCAGGAGTACCACAGAGTTGACACGTACAGGATCAGGGGAACAGAGTCTGCCTGATCAGCGATAAAAAGACCCTGTTCTGCCATAGAGAAGGTCCCCCACCAAGTCAGCCAGGTACAGAACAGAGACTGAGTTAGACCTAGCTACAAGCAGGTCAGGACTTCATTAAATAATGACAGAGAACAGGAGGCCATACACCTACCAGTGGAGGAATCCGGACGTACATCCTTCGCCCTGCCGTGCTCCGGGGAGTACCTGCCATTCCTGCAGTAAAGGTACCAAACTGACTTTTGTGTGTGACTCACTTATTGTCTCTGACGGCGGGATCCCCATCTGTCCTGCATCCTCATATTTCTATCCGCCCTGGAAGGACACCGTCTTACTTGTAGAAGACCTACCATCTAGCTGCCCAACATCATCCCTTCCAGAGTATGTGCACAGCAGCGCTGGTCCCTCTGACCAGATACTACAAGTGGCGTCACGACAACTTACACGAATATTTCCATCATCCCCTGTAAATATCCCCCCATTTTAGTGAGCCCCAGGGCCACGGACCGAGCTGGCTACCCGTGACATCCCCATAGACATCAACGGGCTCGGTGCCGAGTATCCCATAACCCTGGTGTTGTGCGACTCACATGCACTTGGGTAGAACAAACAAGATGTATAATTATGTGCTTAATTGTAAAACACTGGGCAAAACTGTCACTGAAAAAGACCTGGGTGCATGGGTGAACGACAAACTCACATTTAGTGGCCAATGTCAGGCAGCTGCTGCCAAGGCAAATAAAATAATGGGATGCATTAAAAGAGGCATAGATGCTCATGAGGAGAACATAATTTTACCTCTATACAAGTCACTGGTGCGACCACACTTAGAATACTGTGTGCAGTTCTGGTCTCCGGTGTATAAGAAAGACATAGCTGAACTGGAGCGGGTGCAGAGAAGAGCGATCAAGGTTATTAGAGAACTGGGGGGGTCTGCAATACCAAGACAGGTTATTACACTTGGGGTTATTTAGTTTGGAAAAACGAAGGCTTAGGGGTGATCGTATTACAATGTATAAATATATGAGGGGACAGTACAAAGACCTTTCTAATGATCTTTTTACTCTTAGACCTGTGACGGGGACAAGGGGACATCCTCTACGTCTGGAGGAAAGAAGGTTTAGTCATAATCACAGACGCAGATTCTTTACTGTAAGAGCAGTGAGACCATGGAACTCTCTGCCATCTAATGTTGTAATGAGTGATTCCTTACTAAAATTTAAGAAGGGACTGGATGCCTTTCTTGAAAAGTATAATATTACAGGCTAGATTCACTAGTTTCCTAGATACTGCGTTGATCCAGGGAGCTAGTCTGATTGCCGTATGTGGAGTCGGGAAGGAATTTTTTTTCCCCAATGTGAAGCTTACTGTTTGCCACTTGGGTTTTTTTTGCCTTCCTCTGGATCAACATGTTAGGGCAGGCTAGGATAGGATATGGGTTGAACTAGATGTACTTAAAGTCTTCCTTCAACCTTAATAACTATGAATAATAATTTCAACAAGTGGAATTATTTTAAAAAAATGTTCCTGTGCTGAGATAACCTGTGTAATGGCCGTGTCTGACAGTATAGGGACATGGTCTGATCATACCACAGCTCCTGGGCAGGGGAGGAAGCAAAAGGGAGTTTACAGACCCTGCCCAGGAGTTGTGGTATGTGTGGTATGATCAGACCATGTCCCTGTGCTGTAAGACACAGCAATTACACAGTACACAGCAGGGCATCTTTATAAGATTATCTCAGCACAGGAACATTGTTTTCAAACACTTCCAATTGTGGAAATTATTATTATTCCAAGATCTATTTATTAAAATGTACTGTGTGGGAAAACCCCTCCAAGGTTGCAGCTGTTTTGGTCCTTGAGGACACAGCTATTTTTTTTTAATATATCACAGTGTTCAGAGCCATGGGTGTTCAATTTCTTTCATATACAGCTCTGGCAAAAATTAAGAGACCACTGCTAAATTTTCAGTTTGTCTGATTTTTCTCTTTATAGGTATATTTTTGAGTAAAATGTAAATTGCTCTTTTATTCTATAAACTACTGACATGTCTCAGAATTTCCAATTTTCAGAAAATGAGAAATGGTCAAAATAACAAAAAAATGCAGTGCTTACAGACTTAAAATAATGCTAAGAAAACAAGTTCATAATTATTTAGAAAAAACAATACTAATGTTTTAACTCAGGAAGAGTTCTGAAATCAATATTTTGTGGAATAACCATGATTTTTAATCACAGCTTTCAGGCGTCTTGGCATGCTTTCCACCAGTCTTTCACACTGCTTTTGGGTGACCTTATGCCACTCCTGGTACAAAAATTTAAGCAGTTCTTCTTTGCTTGATGGCTTGTGACCAGGGCAGGCTCCAGGTTTTTATGGGCCCCGGGCGAAAGAGCCTCAGTGGGCCCCTTTAACACAGACCACGATTCATGATGCACAGATACGGCAGAGAAATATAGGTACAGTACAATGCCAAATACTTCACTTCTTCCATTACATGAGTCATATCTATTGTAAATTCTACAATAGCTCAGAAACCACCAAATCCTTGCAGCGCACAGTACAGACTGGACAGTACAGTCCTCCATACAATATTATGGGCACCACATAGTCTCCCCCTCATCACCCATATAATACCCCATGCAGGATGTCACTCCCCCATCCCCCATATAATGCTCCATACAGAATACTGGACCCAAAATAATGCTCTATACAGGATACTGGTCCCCATATAATGCTCCATACAAAATATGGAGCTCTCCTCTGTGCTGTGCTTCGTTCTGCACTGTTACGGCTCAGGAAAGGGCGCTGTGGAAAGACTCCCCATTATCATCATCATTTTCTCCCCATCATCATCATTGCCTCCCCATTATCATCATCATTGCCTCCCCATCATCATCATTGCCTCCCCATCATTATCATTGCCTCCCCATTATCATCGTCATTGCCTCCCCATCATCATCATTGCCTCCCTATCATCATCATTGCCTCCCCATTATCATCAATGCCTGCCCATCATCATCGTCTCCCCATCATCATCAATGCCTGCCCATTATCATCAATGCCTGCCCATCATCATCATCGCCTCCCCATCATCATCAATGCCTGCCCATTATCATCAATGCCTGCCCATCATCATTATCGCCTCCCCATCATCATCAATGCCTGCCCATTATCATCAATGCCTTCCCATCATCATCATCGCCTCCCCATCATCATCATTGCCTCCCCATTATCATCAATGCCTGCCCATCATCATCATTGCCTCCCCATTATCATCAATGCCTCCCCATCATCATCATCACTGCCCTCCCCCCACCACCATCACACAGACAGCACCGCAGCACACAAGCACTCTCTCACATACACACACAGACACATACACATCACATCTCACCTGTCCGGCGTGTCTGTCCCCCTGGAGCCCAAAGCTGCGGCAGCAGAGGCATGGGGAGAGGTAAGTATTGCGCCAGCTGCTGCTGGGGCCCTGAGCAAGCGGGGGGGCCAGTGGCGGCGCTGACACCACTCTCCTCCGCTAACGGGCGCCGGGGTGCCCGACGGCAAGTGGGCCCCCCGCCTGCTCAGGGCCCCGGCACTTGCCCGGGTATGCCGGGTGCTGACGCCGGCCCTGCTTGTGACTATTCATCTTCCTCTTGATTACATTTCAGAGTAGGTTTTCAATGGGGTTCAGGTCTGGAGATTGGGCTTGCCATAACAGGGACTTGATGTGGTGGTCCATCTGTAAAGGTTCGTCGGATGCAGTTAACAGCAGGAGGCAGAGAAGGGGGTTAACAGGAATTTACTTAGAAAATTGTTAAATACGAATTCAAAGAAAACCTCCACGCAGGGAAGTGATTAAGTAAATGATGAATTACACAATAACTGTAACAAGAAGAGGAAAAGTGAAGGAAAAGACTTATCGATTGGAGTTTTGGTTGGGGAGTGGCTGGAACATCTCCCTACGGCGTCGCAATCCGTGAACAAAGTCTCTGGCTTTGCTGTGTAGAAACGAGATGCATTGTCTCCTGACCGTGTCGAAGTATCCGGGTCCGTTGGTCCTGAGTCCGTTGATCTTGGGTCCGTTGGAGCGTGGGTACAGTTCCTTCTGCTGGTTCTCCGGAACCACAATGCCGTACAGGCCGCAGGGGTGACAAGGCCTTGCACGGAATCACAAAGTTGAGGAGAAGATGGTACGTTTGCTGCACTGCATGTTCTGGGTCTGGTTTGTGGAGGGACACTCGGTATAGGGTATGTGAGTCGGACGGTCTCTAAAGGGCTGGCGTCAGTAGCGGTAGTTAAGAAGAGAGAGTCAACCTTCTTCCTGCTCTGTAGTCGCCTTCCCGCCAAGTCCCTCCCTTTCCCGCGCTCAGCTCCTTTTAAGTCCCCCACGCACCCTTCTGTCAGGTGCTCAGGCTTTCCCCACACAGACTATTCATCCCTCTGCAACAATGATGACGGCCCCGATAGTTCCGGCCCCAGAGCTTTCCTCGAACCGGCAGCCTGCTCCTGTCCATCTCCTTACACTTTATCCACACATTGATTGACCTAGCTGTGTGGCATAGCGCATTGTCCTGCTGGAAAAAACAGTCCTCAGAGTTGGGGAAAATTACCTGAGCAGAAGGAATCAACTGTTTTTCCAGGACAACCTTATATGCGGCTTGATTCATACGTCCTTAGTAAAGATTAACCTGCCAATTCCAAATTTCACAGTGGGTGCAAGACACTGTGGCTTGTATTCCTCTCCAGGTCTCTGTCTAACCATTAGACGACCAGGTGTTGGGCAAAGCTGAAAATTAAAATCATCAGAGAAGATTACCTTACTCCAGTCCTCTATGGTCCAATCCTTATGGTGTTTGGCAAACTTCAGCCTGGCTCTCCTTTGCTTCTCATTGATGAAAGGCTTTTTTCTAGCTTTACATGACTTGAGCCCTGCCTCTAGGAGCCTGTTACGAGCTGTTCTTGTTGTGCACTTCACCCCAGCTGCCATTCCTTTTGTAGGTCTCTTGATGTCATCCTGCAGTTTATATATAGCGCTAACATATTCCGCAGCGCTTTACAGTTGCACACATTATCGTCACTGTCCCCGATGGGGCTCACAATCTGGATTCCCTATCAGTATGTTTTTGGAGTGTGGGAGGAAACCGGAGTACCCGGAGGAAACCCACGCAAACACGGGGAGAACATACAAACTCCTTGCAGATGTTGTCCTTGGTGGGATTTGAACCCAGGACTCCAGCGCTGCAAGGCTGCTGTGCTATCCACTGAGCCACCATGCTGCCCTTATGAGTGACATTAGAAGAAGATGACAGTCATTCTGGTCAGTGGAGAGTTGTTTTCACCCTCTGCCGGTCTGTAGCTTTGTTGTCCCCAATATTTGCTGCTTGACCTTGTTGTAATGGACTGCCGTCTTAGAAATTTTAAGGATGGAGGCAACATGATGCTCACTGTATCCCTCTGCTAGTAAAGGCAGAATTGAGCCCTTCTTATCGTCACTCAAGACTTTTCTTTTTGTGAGACAGTGAAGGGGTGCATACTGGACGGGGTGTATATCTCGCCCAGGTTTCTTAGCTGGGTCGCATAAGGAATATAGGAGTGAAGGTAGGATGGCAGTACGACGTTCACTCCACTCCCCATCCAGTACAGGCTTGCAGCACAACCCTGAGTACACACAGCTGCCTAATTAAGCAGCCAGAAATAGGTGGTAGAGTTACACAGACAGAGCTCTCAGTCTGAATCTGGCTTCAGACGCTGCTGGAGTCTCCTGCAAGCCAATCTCTGGTAATTATAAATTTGTGTTGTTGTGGCTAGGCTGCTAGAGCCTAGACCACGGTAGTGAGGTAACTGACTGTGTTTAGCTAGCAGCCTGACAGGCTTAGGATTTTATTTTATGGTTTGATTTATGTGTATTGCTGTGGACTTTCAATAAAACTGGTTGCGGCCAGTTTACACCAGTGCTGCTGTCTGTGATTGGACTCTTTATGCCACTCCGTCTACCCGAAACGGCGATCCCAGAGCTATATACCCCCTGAACTGGTTACATTTTCAACTCCTTTGGCATGGTTAAAAGTTATTTTTTCATTCCTATTACTTTTGGGATATTACTAGCACTTGTTTTGCTATCCAGCTTGTCCTATTGAGAGAGGACTGTTAACACCACAGCAGTGTTTTTTATACTTTCCTTTGTTAAATAAGATTTGGTTCAGGTGATCACCTAATCAGAACCACATTAAGTAGAATGAGGTGTATTCTGGTTGGAATTCAACTGACACTGGAATGGAATTGCTGTCAGGCATGTAGAGAAGCTGATTTTTATGAAACTGTGCAGTGGTCTCTTAATTTTTGCCAGAGCTGTATATAAATAATGTTGTGTGTTTGTGCCTTGTAGCGTTAGTGCACTTTTTAAAAAATCTTTAAAGACCAATTTAATTCCCTAAGAGCAGCAGAAAGGAAATATATATGTATCATAACTCACCTTTTTAAATCTCATCCGCACATCTGCCCTGGTCTGTGTTTACTTGTCCTGCCATGATGATGTGATGCCATTGTACATGTCAGCCTCAGTCAATTATATAACACTGCTGAGGTTAGTGATTGACTGCAGCAGTCAGATGAGCAAGGATGGCTTGCCATCAATAGCGGACATGGCGAGCAGAAGCAATTACACTTTTGGTGCTGGACCACCAAGGGATTATTGGTTGTATATGGGAGATCTCAGACAACTCTTTTAAACTGAATAGCCTTGAAATTTGAATAAAGTATTCAATTTCTAATTGAAATAGTAAAATAGTAAAAGTAAGTACTAATAATTTTGGGTAACCGAACAGAATGAACTAATTCAGATCCTGCTTCATTTTTCCACTGAAGGTTCCACCACTTCAGTCACTGGATTTTCTTCTGTGGCAATGAAAGAGGGGAGTTCTGATGTTATTGAGGTACGTCTAGCCGAAGACATAGTAACGCTTGAAGTACTTCTAAACCAAGAACTTCTACGCTTTAATCGGACATGGATAGACCTTAAGGGTAAGTTTATCTGCTGTTATAAATACAATGATTGCTTATATACAGTATACAGATCTGACATAACATATCCATTGAAAGATAAGTGACTTTGATAAAGGCCAACTGTGATAACTAGATGTGTCAAAGAATCTGGGAAATGACAGTTCTTGTGGATTATTTCTAGTATTCAATGATTAGTACCCACTAAAAGTGATCCAAAGGACACCAGTGACAAAGGCCTCAAATTGCTGAAAAGTTAATGCCATTTCATGCCATTCATGCCTCTTCATGAATCAGAACTGTCCGAGAAGTGGCATGCACTGCACATGGGATCCGGAGTAGTCGACTTGAATAACATTGACCTTAGAGCTGTTTGTAGGATGTCAATTTTGCACTTGAATCATGTGAACTTGGCCTAACAAAGAGCCAAGTATAATTTAGACAAAAGAAAACATGCCTTAACATCAATAACCTAATGTTCTCCACACAGTGATAGTATGCTTAACCATATGTATGTTCTTTTGAAAGGTGTATTTCTGTTTTATGGAGCCAACAAAGGTGTGACGGCCATGTTTCCTTCAGGGGCTGGGGTGGAAGTAAGAGGGAGAGGGAAGTTCCTGAGTATCAGTGTTCTTCTGCCAGAGGAGTTCATGAACCAAACACAAGGTCTAATGGGAGTCATGAACAACAATCCAAACGATGATTTTACATTGAGAGATGGAAGAGTATTCTTGACAAATTCGACTTCAGAAGAGCTATTCAAGTTTGGTGCTGAATGTGAGTTCTGGCTACAATAATAGAGAATAGACAATAATTATTATTATATTATTATTATATTGTAACCCTGTCAGATCTTCACATATGTAATAGATAATGTAATAAATATGTTTTATTAATTCTCACCATATACAGGCTAAATGCTGCTAAATATTCAAATCATAAAGCTACAAGAGAAATTTCTTTAAAGTATTTAATTCAAGTGTTGTGGTCATTCCAGGGGCAGTGACTGATGGCAGCTCACTTTTCACCTATGACTCGCAGTGGCTCATTGAAAACTATCAAGAAAAGCATGACACCAATTTCTTACCCACATTTTCTGTTCAAGAGGATCCCAATGATCCATTTACGCAAAATATGAAGAAATTATGTGGGAATGACTCTTTCTGTAAATTCGATGCACTCACAACTAGAGACCTCGAAGTGGGATTTGAAACTTTAATGTCACATGATGACCACAAGAATTTAGTGCGTAGCCTACAACCAGGTATGAGAAAAATGGCTATTTATTCTGTAGAAGATATCTCAGCTACAAGTATTTGTAAAACAGATTGTCACCTACTTTAATTATTACAACATTGGAAAGTCCATACAACCATCCTAAAATTACAATTTGAAAAATAAGCCATCACCAAGACAAAGTTTACTATGCAACGATAACAGGAAGACTTGACGCTGTTAGGCCACGACTCATCAAAGCAAATTCGCCATAATTGTGGCATGAAATTGTTTTGAAAAGCCACAACATTTTTGCACAGCTTGGAGTTGTGCAAAAATTAGGCAATTTTGGTATTTTCACAGCAGTTTTTCCTACCTCCGCCAAAATGGATGGAGCTAGAGCAGGGTGGTGGAGGGGCAGGTGGTGTGACACTACAGATTGTCTAATTCATGATGAGCTGTGGAGGTACTCGGAGGCGCACCCACTTGTCACACACTCCTTATTCATTAAGAGGCTTTTGCCACCTAACGAATCAGGAGCGCCTGACACCAACAGGTCCCCTCATCTGCACTGGGGAGAAAATCGCTGGTCTTTATGAATCGTAGCCATAGTGTTTGGGTCTTTGTTCTCAGTGAACATAGATGTATAAAGACATTAATCAAAAGCATATAACTTTGAAAATGTGTATTGATACTTGGATAGTTTTCAACAAGGTAGTACAGATCCATTAAGCATCGATGAAAGGTTTTTGTTTCCTTACACATTCAACTTTAAGGTAGTCTTTGGCCATATATCGGCTTAGTGCAGCTCAGAAAAAAATAACAGAGTTTCTTTCCTTTAGACTGTCAGAGCGAGCTCACTGATGGATTCTCAGGTAGGGAGATCAGCTACTTTCTCTTATTAGTGTAGCTTTCCTCACAAATTGGCCAGCATTTCTGTCCATAAAATGGATGTCGGTAGAGAAACATATGATCAGACCTGTCCATCAGCTTTGTCTAATTGTAAAACTCCTCATATAGATAAGTTACTTTTCTATTGGTTGAGACTGATGGACAGGTCTGTTCATGGGTCTCCTCTGCCAGCAATCATTGTATGGACAGAAATGCTGGTCAATTTTTGAGGAAAGCTGCTCTAAAAAGAAAACCAATGCTCTTCAAGATGAAGGACCTGTTCAAAAATAATGACCTGAAGTTAGCATATGACAGAACTTAGAATTGGTCTCTAGAAATCTTTTCTAGATGAAGGGGTGGCCTTCTCAAAGAGGTGGAGAGGTTTCACTATGTTATTGTAATGTAAGTAAGTAAGTAGAAGCCTAGCAGATCTTAATATGGCTTCAGAGAACAGGCTTAGCATAAGCCACTCCACTTAGCAGGTCCCAGGGGAACCCAGGTCTTCACCCATTAACACTAAAACAAGGGTCTGGATCCCTGTTAATATCCACAAAGTGGCTGCTGGCCCACTGAGCAGGCTGGCAGAGAGAAGGGTTGTCAGGCCAAGTCAGAGACAAAATCATTTGTGGAAGATGTGGTCAGGATGATGTCAAGGTTAGAGAATCAAACAGTTTGAATCAGAGCAGATCTACAGGTGTATAAACCAGGGTAAGTATATAACTTATCACTGGCAGCTAGACACAGATTGCTATAGGTTTAAATAGGGAAGATCCCCACCCATGTCACCCAGCAGAGAGCTAATTACATTTGATAACTTGACCTCTGTTTCAAAAGACAAGTAATCTGGAGGAGGAACAAAAAGTTCCAGCTATCATAAACTGAAACATACTACTGCCGCCAAGTGTCATTCGCCAGAATTAGAGCACCACCTAGCGACAAAGACAAAGGTAGTAGGATCATGTTGAGACATAGATGTGACAGTTATGTTTTATGCATGATGTTAGTAACCTTGTAATATTATATTTCATGTGTGTCAGTGATCTCTTGTGGCTGGTTAGAGCCCCCGAAAAATGGGAAAAAGGAAGGAACTAACTACTTGAATAATTCTGAGGTGAAATTCACCTGTAATAAAGGATTCATGCTGGTTGGACCATATTCCCGCAAATGTCAAGCTGATGGCACTTGGAGTGGACAATCCAGTCAGTGTGTATCAGGTACATGTAACCTCTTGTTTGTTTTTTCATCTTATTTTGAAGATGTATTAGTCAAAAGTAGAAAAAAGGGGATAGCACTCACTTATTTTGAAGATACTTTTATGTTTCTGCTGGTGATTTCGATGGTCTGTTTCCAAGATTGGTAACTTTAAGGAAACTGTCTTATTTCGTTTTGTTCTCTAAAGAACTTACTATGCTCTCCTGTTCCCATAAAGAACTAGTATTTTACTAAGTGAATATCCACGTGGGGACTGGAATATGGGTCTATTATACTGGCAGTATTCTTGTCTTCAGTCAAGCAATATTGACATTTTTAGAAATTATGCATAACTTCATGTTTTCGAGTGTTGGTGATGAAGGGAGAACATTTAATATAAAAATTTAGCACCTAAGGTTCTATTTTCCAGCCCTAAAATCAAAAATAGTATAATAAAAAGACCATATGGTATAAATTATTTTCACAGCTCTTAAGTACTGAAAATTCCTTACAGTGTTTATGTCGAAAAGTAGGTGAAGATGGTGACTGTCTATAAAATAAGTTAGAAGTCTCTAGTCTTTGGTTTCAACATAGAATGCAATCCATATTTTTCTTGATTTCATCAGTGTCCTTCTGTATAGGTGTGTAAATGATTTCATGCAGTGATTCATTATTTCGGCAAGGTATATTTTTGGTAAATGTTCTTTGAATATGGACTAGATTTTATTTTTTACACACTGTTACTACGTACATTTTTGGTGGATAAGTCTGCATTTGCAATATGTTTTGCTGCCTGTTCTGTTCTGCATTAGGTGGGGGGTTTGCTTGAATGAAAAAAATGGCATTTAATAATGTTGGACTTGGATTGGCCCTTTTTTGTAGTGGTTTCCACTACAAAAGCATAGTCTACCACACTATTGAGTCTGGATAAAAAGACAGACACCACTGAAAATAAGGTGAAACTGAGACCAAATAGATACATTGGGGTAATATCGTAATAGTATTTTTTGGTCATTAGGACATATAAAAAAATATAAGAGGGGTGTTTTTTTCAATAAACTTTTTATGCAATTTTTTTCTGCAACTTTATGGTATTTTCCAAAAATGGGTATTAATACCTGAAATTTTTGCAACTTGTTTCTGTTGTTTAATTGTGTGGTTCACATTTCACAAAAATGATGAGAAAAATTACACGACAAAAAATGTTTGTATTGTGTTTAATATTTTATTAAAAATCCGACAGAAAAGACAATTAAAATGTAGCTAATAATACTAGTACTATTAATAATATAATATAGCAGCATGAAATTTTGTAAAAGAAATGTGGCAAGAACAGTATGTTTGTGGGCCTTATGGTGATTAGTAGAGGATAAATGTAAACATACGTAAATTACCACTCACAACTTACAGCTCCAAGAACAAATCTATTTACTCAGGACATTCATAAAAGTAGAGTACACATTATACAGCTATATGAAAAAGTTTGGGCACCCCTATTAATCTTAAGCTTAATGTTTTATAAAAATTGGTGTTTTTGCAACAGCTATTTCAGTTTGATATATCTAATAACTATTGGACACAGTAATGTTTCTGCCTTGAAATGAGGTTTATTGTACTAGCAGAACATGTGCAATCTGCATTCAAACAAAATTTGACAGGTGCATAAGTATGGCCACCCTTATAATTTTCTTGTTTTAAATACTCCTACCTACTTTTTACTGACTTACTAAAGCACTTTTTTGGTTTTGTAACCTCATTGAGCTTTGAACTTCATAGCCAGGTGTATGCAATCATAAGAAAAGCTACTTAAAATGGCCACTTGCAAGTTGTTCTCCTGTTTGAATCTCCTCTGAAGAGTGGCATCATGGGCTCCTCAAAACAAGTGTCAAATGATCTGAAAACAAAGATTATTCAACATAGTTGTTCAGGGGAAGGATACAAAAAGCTGTCTCAGAGATTTAACCTGTCAGTTTCCACTGTGAGGAACATAGTAAGGAAATGGAAGAACACAGGGACAGTTCTTGTTAAGGCCAGAAGTGGCAGGCCAAGAAAAACATCAGAAAGGCAGAGAAGAAGAATGGTGAGATCAGTCAAGGACAATCCTCAGACCACCTCCAGAGAGCTGCAGAATCAACTTGCTGCAGATGGTGTCACTGTGCATCGGTCAACTATACAACGCACTTTGCACAAGGAGAAGCTGTATGGGAGAGTGATGCGAAAGAAGGCGTTTCTGCAAGCACTCCACAAACAGAGTCGGCTGAGGTATGCAAAAGCACATTTGGAGAAGCCAATTTCTTTTTGGAAGAAGGTCCTGTGGACTGATGAAACCAAGATTGAGTTGTTTGGTCATACAAAAAGGCGTTATGCATGGCGTCAAAAAAACACAGCATTCCAAGAAAAACACTTGCTACCCACAGTAAAATTTGGTGGAGGTTTCATCATGCTTTGGGGCTGTTTGGTCAATGCCGGCACCGGGAATCTTGTTAAAGTTGAGGGACACATGGATTCCACTCAGTATCAGCAGATTCTTGACAATAATGTTCAAGAATCAGTGACAAAGTTGAAGTTACGCAGGTGATGGATTTTTCAGCAAGACAATGATCCAAAACACAGCTCCAAATCTACTCAGGCATTCATGCAGAGGAACAATTACAATGTTCTGGAATGGCCATCCCAGTCCCCAGACCTGAATATCATTGAACATCTGTGGGATCATTTGAAGAGGGCTGTCCATGCTCGGCGACCATCAAACTTAACTGAACTGGAATTGTTTTGTAAAGAGGAATAGTCAAAAATACCTTATCCAGGATCCAGGAACTCATTAAAAGCTACAGGAAGCGACTAGAGTCTGTTATTTTTGCAAAAGGAGGATCTACTAAATATTAATGTCACTTTTCAGGTGAGGTGCCCATACTTATGCACCTGTCAAATTTTGTTTGGATGCAGATTGCACATTTTCTGTTAGTACAATAAACCTCATTTCAAGGCAGAAACATTACTGTGTCCAATAGTTATTAGATATATCAAACTGAAATAGCTGTTGCAAAAACACCAATTTTTATAAAACATTAAGCTTAAGATTAATAGGGGTGCCCAAACTTTTTCATATAACTGTACATAGCAAAAGATTCTTTAAGGGCATGTGCACACGTTGCGGATTTTGATGCAGATCCGCAGCGTTTTTGGACGCGCGGTATTGCATTAAATCCGCAGTGTAGTGCACAACCAATGTTAGTCAATGGGAAATTAAGAATTGTTGTGCACATGCTGCGGAAAAATATTTATTTTCCGCAGCATGTCAATTCTTTTTGCGGATCTGTAGCATTTCTGCATCCATTGACTTCCATTGAGTCAGTCAAATCCGTAGCAAAACCGCAGATTTAAAAAGATTGGCGGTTTTGCTGCGTAGTTGCGTGCGAAAAACGCTGCAGATAGGGAGGAGGAAGAGTGTGTGGGCGGAGACTGTGTGTGCGGTGAATATGTGCGGGTCTGTCTGCGGGTGTCTGTATGTGTGTTTGCAGGTGTGTGCGCGTCTGTGTGCGTGTGCGGGTCTGTGTGTAGGCAGGCATCGTCCTTTGGGACTACTAGTCCCATCTGGCTATGTCTGCTACAGTGACAGCATTAGCCAATGATGGGACAGTAGTAGTCCCATCATACTGTGTTGAATAGTAAAAAAAAACCACATACAGTACACATACTCACCATACAGCTAATCCCCGACATCCTTGATCTCCTGCAAAAAAAAATAAAAAAATAAACCAACAGTATACTCCCTATTCTGACGTTATCCATTTAATAATGAGTGTCCCATGACGATCTCCTGTGGAGAGCGGTCACATCAGAAGATGTGACCGCTCTCCAGGGGCCTCCGGTGATACAATAATGGAAGGTATTTATAGATATATAAATAGATAAATAGAATATATCTATCTATAGATTTACTGTATCTATCAACAGATAGATATATCTATAGATAGATATTTTCTATTCATCTATCTATCTATAGATATATCTATCTATTTATCTATCTATAGATATATCTATCTATATAACTATCTATAACAGATTCCTGTCCGTTACCTGTTGGTGTCTGCCACACAGGTTCCCGGATGATTATTATCCTCAGAGGTATCCCATAAGCACTTCTCACTGACCTCGGTCAGTACTACTCACGGACTCACGGTTGTCAGACCGTCCTCTCCGGTGATATCTCACAGACCTCCTTCCTCTGGCTCAAACTAGCTTGCACTGCCACATGTGCCAAACACACAGGCTTCATTGGTAGCCTCTAGCCACACCCACAGTTGAGGTAACATCACATGGACTGGTCATGTGATCGTGACATCACTGCAGGTCCTCAAACTCACAACCACACTGGCTTCTGCAGGGAAAAATGGGTACAGTGAGCATTCTCACCTTGTGGTGAGGTATATGGGTAGCCAGACCCTTCCGTCTCTCTAAACTACCTGTTACCCGGACCCAAGTGTGAACAACGACCCCTTAGTGCTTACGTGCACTAAAGAAAAATTACTCCGGGTTACATCACATGGAGCCACTATCCCTGTGACACATACCTCCTATTAATTATGCTGCCATTAGTCACACTACTCTGTCTATAGATATATCTATCTATAGATATATAAATATTCACTTATATTTGTTTTATGTGTGTAAACATTACTTTAGAACATGGTATGTGATGATATTATGGTCCTCAATGGAGGTTGGACAAAGAAATGACATCACAATTCTATTTTTTTTGGTTAAGTAATATATCTTTATTTAGCTTACAAAAATGCATATAAATCCACATGGAAAAAACGCATGAAAATCTGCATCAAAAACGCGTGGATTTTTACCTGCGTTTTCTGCCAAGAGAGGAAGAATATGCGCAGAAAATTCCACAGACAAACCTGCAACCTGCAACCTTAAAGGTGACTTTTTCCCTTTCACTCCTTGAACAGGGTATTTTTTCATTTTTTTCCTTTACTTCTTCTTCCAAAAGACAAGACTTTTTCTTTGTTTGTCGCCATAGCCGTACGGCAACTTGTTTATGTAGTGAGTTATGAGTCTTACTTTTATATGACACCATTCATTTTAGCATATAATGTGCTGAAAAATGGTAAAAAATTCCAAAGTGGTAACATTTATTCTACATTATGAGAAGTGACACGGTGTAAAAGTGAAGTGGATAAAAATAATGGATGAAATAATGAGTGGAGGTAAAATATAAGAACAGGTGTTTTGTCATGAATTGAACCCTTCTGGAAATATGCATCGTTTTACACATAATAGGAGAAACATTCATCAAAGTAAATGATAAATTGTTGTCTCTGGATCTCTTTAAACACATTTAGTGGTGTCTGTCCCCCACAAGAAGCTTGCAGCTGTCTTCTCCTCTCAGGCAGTGGGTTTAGAGATAAGCCAGGCTTGGCTTTACATGAAAGTCTGCTTTGTGTCACTCATCTATGCTCCCACACATGGGACTAAGCCTTCATTTCTTAGGAGCTGGCCAACCCTACAGGTTCCAAACTTGTCGCGTGGCAATGAGTTGTGGTGAAGTGTCTTCTACTGAGTGGGTGAAAGAAGACCTGCTAAATAGTAGATTCTTACAGGTGTAATGCTGCAACTGCCTAGTTTTTTGTTCTATATGTAATTGAGCTATACAGCTTTCAAGCACTCAAATACCCCTGAGCATGTGGCAAATTAGACCCCGTAAAGTCTTGAGAGCCTATTGTAGAACTAATGCACACAGAATGTGGTATAGTGTACAGAATCCATCAGAAAAAAAATACTATATTTGTATACTGAAGACATTAAAGGGGTTTTCCATTTTCAGAAACCCCAGGCGCAGTTTGTTAACAAAATGCCGAGGTCACACTTGCTTATGGCATCGGATGCGAGAGCATCGGATGCGATATGCTAATGATCCTTGGCTCCTGCTCTGCTGCGTGCGGGAGCCAAGTGTCATGTCACTGTGCTCCGAGCCTCTCACACAGAGTGGATCGGAGCACAGCTTCGGAGGAGGTGGATAAATGAATTTCTCTATCTCCTCCATTGCCGGGGTCAGCATATATAGCACAGCACTTGGATGATATCCGAGTGATGTGCGCTGTGTCACTCGCACCCATAGACTTATATGGGTGTGAGTGAGCCAATATGGCCAAGAAATAAAACGGTGATGGGAGCTGCCCCACAGATTAATACTGATCCGAGTGCTATGCGATGTTTTATCGCATAGCAGTCGTCCGTATTCATCGCAAGTGTGACCCCGGCCAAACAAAAACAAACTGTGCTTTACTCATTCTCACTGGGTCCAGCACTGAGTCTCCACCTCTGGAAAAACATGAGGAGTGCGCACCACCCATATAGTATGGAAAAATAGGCGATACAAACCCAAATAAGAAACAACGTCGGTATAACAATATAAAAAGAAAAAAAGTGATTACTGTGGGAAGCTTAATTGATTGCTTCCCACGGTAATCAGTTCACTTCAGGTCAGCCGGGGACTCCCTCTGACCTCACTGATGTCCCCGGCTGACCTGAAGTGAACTGATTACCATGGGAAGCAATCAATTAAGCTTCCCACAGTAATCATTTCCTCTCCTGTCGGCCCTTAGATAAGCTCATTCATTTGGGGCTTACAACTGAGCAGCCAGCATTAGCTGCGCTACTTGGCTGTAAGCCAGTTAACCCTTTGTGAATGATTACCGTGTAGGACCTGACAGAGCACCGGATAGGTAAGAATACTGTTGTTTTATTATTTTTTCTTTATTACAGGAGAGCAAGAGCTTCGCACGGATTACCAGTTAAATAAAAGATGGTCAAAAAAGGGTGTTTATTTCATTAAAATTATTTATTATTAATGTGTGTGTGTTTTTTTTATTTCCTTCAATAGGATTCATAATTGATAGTTGTCTAATTGACAACTCTCAATTATTAACCTGGCTTAAAGTCACCTTTCAATAGCAAGGTGGCTTTAACTCATTATTAACCCATTCGCCACAATGGGAATAGATGGGCAAAGTGCCAGAAAGGGCGCGAATAATTATAGATTTGCCTTTTCTGGGGTGGCTGGGGGCAGATGTTAGTAGCCAGGGGGGGCACAAAATAAATGTACCCTCCCTAGGCTATTATTATTTGCCCCCACTCGCTGGCTTTGTCTGGTTGAGAAAATAGTGCGGGAGTCCACGCATTTTTTTTCAACGAATTTACACCTTTAATTAACCCCTACATGTGTGAAATTTTGCACACATACACTCATGTAATTGTTAGTGAAAACCATATATCAAACTACATGAAATGACATGGTTAACTGTATGTAAACCATGTGTAATTTCAAGTCGGGTCTGTAATTTCACAAAAGCCGACAATTGAATTAGCGGCTTTTACACTATGTAGAAGTGCATGAACTATAAATATATGTATATATATAGTACAGACCAAAAGTTTGTACACACCTTCTCATTCAAAGATTCTTCTGTATTTTCATGACTATGAAAATTGTACATTCACGCTGAAGGCATCAAAACTATGAATTAACACATGTGGAATTATACATTACACTTTACAAAAAAGTGTGAAACAGCTGAAAATATGTCTTGTATTCTAGGTTCTTCAAAGTAGCCACCTTTTGCTTTGATTACTGCTTTGCACGCAGAAAAGGTGAACGGATGGACTCTACATGCCTGGTTCCCACCGTGAAGCATGGAGGAGGTGGTGTGATGGTGTGGGGGTGCTTTGCTGGTGACAAAGGTGGGTACTTTGAAGAACCTAGAATATAAGACATATTTTCAGTTGTTTCACACTTTTTTGTAAAGTGTAATGTATAATTCCACATGTGTTATTTCATAGTTTTGATGCCTTCAGTGTGATTCTACAATTTTCACAGTCATGAAAATACAGAAAAATTGTTGAATGAGAAGGTGTGTCCAAACTTTTGGTCTGTACTGTATGTCTCAATGATATATATATATATATATTCTTTCTTTTGTGATTTTAAAACTATTCATTTGGATCCATTATATATCGGTTTTGCTAGCCACCCACAAAATCTTGCAAGTCGGATGTCAATCGGATGTGTAACGAATGATGCGACTAAATCGCATCATCCCCGGATAATCGGATGACAGACGGATCAATGTTCAGGAAACTTTTGTGCGATAATCGTCCCACTAAAACGGTCCGATTTTTTAGACGTTGTGTGTGTGACCCCAGCCTTAGTCCTAATTTGGTTCTAATTGCTGCTGATCTATTGCTTGCATCTAGTACATACTGTTAGGCCGGTTTCTCACATCCGTGAAACTGTCCATTCTCTCATCTGAGGGCCTGGCCCAACCAATGTCTCCTGACCTGAGCTAACTGCTTTGTATTTGACTATAAAACCTTTGTGCAGGAGCTGGGGAGCAAACAGGTTGGGACACCCGGTGGTCAGGCAAGGTATTTAATTGTCACAACGGTCCAAGATTTCTGACTTTTTATTATATTACAGGAGTGCCACAGGTGGTGACCAGCCCTTCATTTATTGAAGTAGGTCTCTTTTTTTATTAAATGGCACAATGGGAGCTCATTTTATGCACAATAATAGGCAATGTACTTATATTAAAATATTTAAAAAATATTTTGTATTCTTTGAAGTCGGACTGTTCAAGACAACATAATCCCTAAAAAATGGAAGAGGTTCCCTGCGAGGTGAATTCTAAAGCTCAGACTGTTCCTTTATTACTATAATGAGATTAATAATACAAATATGCCACAGTACAGTGTGAATAATGGTGATAAATCTATTTTTATTACATGCAAAAACTTTGTGTTTTAAGCAGAAACAGTAACACATACTAGTAACATGCTACTAGAGAAGTCAAATTTTAAAGTCAACCTTATGTATGCTATTTTTATTAGGGGACATTGCGATGTAAATGCTACTATTGTCCCAGTGAATCTGCTGAGTGGCATTGCCATACAGCCAGGACAACTGGAGAAGAGTGTGACAGGTCTCCCAGCTATGGGTGCACACATTATGCCTCATTAGTACAGCATTGGAAACATTCGTCACCATTTGCATGCAAGAAATATTACTACTGCTTAATAAACAGCTGCAGCTGCCACAGTGTATAAGCACTGGCTACAAGCGCAGCACTGTGCTTCTTGTAGGACATAGGTGCAAGCTACAACTGAACCAGCCATGAGTGTCAATATTTTCTATTATTAATTAGTGCATAGAAAGCAGACGTCACTATTCTTCATTGTCTAGCAGTGGACTCCTATATACACTACCGGTCAAAAGTTTAGGGTCACTTAGAAATTTCCTTATTTTTGAAAGAAAAGCATTTTTTTTCCAATGAAGCTAACATTAAATGATTCAGAAATACACTCTATACAGTGTTAATGTGGTAAATGACTATTCTAGCGGCAAACGTCTAGTTTGTAATGCAATATCTTCATAGGTGTATAGAGGCCCATTTCCAACAACCATCACTCCAGTGTACTTATGGTATTTTGTGTTCGCTAACTGTGTAAGAAGGATAATAGATGGTTAAAATACCCTTTAAAACCCTTGTGCAAGTATGTTAACACAGCTGAAAACCGTTTGGTTGTTTAGAGAAGCTATAAACCTGACCTTCCTTTGAGCTTGTTGAGAATCTGGAGCATTACATTTGTTGGTTCCATTAAACTCTCAAAATGGCCAAAAAAAAAGAACTTTCTTGTGAAACTCGACAGTCTATTTTTGTTCTTAGAAATGAAGGCTATTCCATGCGAAAAATTACCAAGAAACTGAAGAATTCATACAATGGTGTGTAGTACTCCCTTTAGAGGAGTGCACAAATAAGCTCTAACCAGAGAAGAAAGACAAGTGGGAGGCCCCGCTGCACAACTGAGCAACAAGACAAGTACATTAGAGTCTTTAGTTTGAAAAATTGACGCCTCACAGGTCCTCAACTGGCAGCTTCATTAAACAGTACACATTAAACGCCAGTGTCAACATCTACAGTGAAGAGGCGATTTGGGGATGCTGGCCTTCAGGGCAGATTGGCAAAACAAAAGCCATATTTAAGACTGGCTTAAATGAAAGGAAAAGATTAATATGGGCAAAAGAACACAGACATTGGACAGAGGAATATTGGCTTTTGTTTTGCCAATCTGCCCTGAAGGCCAGCATCCCCAAATCGCCTCTTCACTGTAGATGTTGACACTGGCGTTTAATGTGTACTGTTTAATGAAGCTGCCAGTTGAGGACCTGTGAGGCGTCAATTTTTCAAACTAAAGACTCTAATGTACTTGTCTTGTTGCTCAGTTGTGCAGCGGGGCCTCCCACTTGTCTTTCTTCTCTGGTTAGAGCTTGTTTGTGCACTCCTCTAAAGGGAGTACTACACACCATTGTATGAATTCTTCAGTTTATTGGTAATTTTTCGCATGGAATAGCCTTCATTTCTAAGAACAAGAATAGACTGTCGAGTTTCACAAGAAAGTTCTTTTTTTTTGGCCATTTTGAGAGTTTAATGGAACCAACAAATGTAATGCTCCAGATTCTCAACAAGCTCAAAGGAAGGTCAGGTTTATAGCTTCTCTAATCAACCAAACGGTTTTCAGCTGTGTTAACATACTTGCACAAGGGTTTTAAAGGGTATTTTAACCATCTATTAGCCTTCTTACACAGTTAGCGAACACAAAATGCCATAAGTACACTGGAGTGATGGTTGTTGGAAATGGGCCTCTATACACCTATGAAGATATTGCATTACAAACTAGACGTTTGCCGCTAGAATAGTCATTTACCACATTAACACTGTATAGAGTGTATTTCTGAATCATTTAATGTTAGCTTCATTGGAAAAAAACTGCTTTTCTTTTAAAAATAAGGAAATTTCTAAGTGACCCTAAACTTTTGACCGGTAGTGTATAGGGAACCAGAGCTCAAGAACCCCAGAAGAGAAGCAAAGAACTCAGTTTAGAAGTATGCATTTGTAGTTGAGGGTAAGTCTACAACACTAGAAGTAAAATCCTGAAAATGAAAAGATGTGATAAAATTCATTGACACCTTCTTTTGGATATTTTCATTGCTCCTAATATCTTTCAGTTAACTGTGAACTATGTCAATAGTTATCCAAAATGTAACTTAAAAAACAAAATTGTTTTTATTTTAAAATGCAAATTGCCTCTTCAAACAAAGAGGACTTGTACTCTATAGCGCCACCTATTGGAAGTAGCGATCCTACAAGTCACAATCAACCCTTTAACGAGTCTTGTAATATGACTTAGGATAAAAGCCAAATCAGAATCTCCATTTGCAGACACGGTGTTTCGGACTATTGGTCCTCGTCAGTGCAAAGTAGGAGAGATCTGATTTGGCTAGATGAGAGACTCTGGACTGGGGTCTAGGGGGTAAGGTTTCTCCTTGTGGAGAGTGACATACCAGCTCTGGCGTGTCGAGGTAAGGAGGCTTATTCGCCGTGCAATGCTCCTCTGGGAAATTTTAATATGCAAATTGCCTCTTCAAACAAAGAGGACTTGTACTCTATAGCGCCACCTATTGGAAGTAGCAATCCTACAAGTCACAATCAACCCTTTAACGAGTCTTGTAATATGACTTAGGATAAAAGCCAAATCAGAATCTCCATTTGCAGACACGGTGTTTCGGACTATTGGTCCTCGTCAGTGCAAAGTAGGAGAGATCTGATTTGGCTAGATGAGAATATACTCACCTCTTCTTTGTCTAAGTCCACCAGATTAACTTTGCATATGACCACTGCAGTCGGTCATTACTTGCATCTTTGTGGTTTTGTCCTGATGAAGAGGTTTGAAAGCTTGAAACACATTGACATAATACACCACATTTATGCTTCACCGTCGTGTGTGATTGTACTCTTGTACCTTGGGCAGCGTGGACTCTGAACCACCATATTCCTTATTTACTACTTGCATCATGACTGCCATCATTGAGCAGCAATGTTAACAGTGCAGAACACGACCACTGCACCACTTATTTGATGCACAAAAAACTAAAACCGACTGACCTGCTGAAACATCAGTGCTAGATGTGAGATTATTGTATATACTCAAGTATAAGCCGACCGAGTATAAGCCGATTCACCTAATTTTGCAGCGGACAACTGGCTAAGCTTATTGACTCGAGTATAAGCGGGTATGCATTGTCCCCTCATCCTTGTCCTGCTCTGTGTGGCTCCCCCGTCCCATCCTTCTTCTTTAATGAAGTCAGTGTTAAGTTTTTAAAGATTACTTTATTACACTGCACATTCATCAGAAAACCTTTAGGCTGCATACTCACAATGAGTTTTTGGTGAGTGTGGCGCTGCATATTTGCAGTGCATAAAAAATGCCACATATTACAAGTTTCAACAAAGTGAATGGGATTTATAGAAATCTCCTGCCCACTGTGCTTCTTTTTTATTCAGCATAAACTGACCCGTGGTGCGTGTTTCAAATCCACAGCATGTCAACTTCACTTGCGGGTACCTTTAGTTTCATGTGCAGATTTTTCCCACAGACAATCCGCAGGTAAAAAATGTGCGTTATTTTTACTTTCTTTGGCAATGAATCTCTGTCCCAATGTTTACTGCATTGATTTGATTTTTACACAATTTATTTTTTTTCTAATTATTTAATGCCTTATCCCATTTTCTTTGTGTACTTTTATTGCTCAGGACATTGTCCCAGTTTATAACATTAAGATCATATCTCAGCCATGGTAAATTCACATTTTTGAAGTCTAGTGTCGTTGTAGGCCCTCTACTATACATCTTATTAAAGGATACATGAAAACCTATTGTTTTGTGATCACTATTACTTCAGTGAGGCAAGTGGTCAATATTAGGTCTAAAAGTGGCCCATTCTTGTTGGGTCCTGAACCAGTTGTGAAAGGTAATTATCTTTCATTGTTGTCAAAAACCTATTACCTTTGCTGGACCTGCAGTTTTCTGCTCCACAATTTATTTCAGGGTAGTTGAGGTTTTCCATAATAATGACTTCTCCCTGATTCACTTCCTCATCTATTTGCTTTATGAGGATATTTTCTGCCACTTCCATTATATTGTGAGACTTATAAAATACGCCTATCAGTACTAGATCATCACCGCAGCATAACATAAACAGGTAAGGAAGCCACTCAGACTATCCTTTCCTATATTAATAGTGGAAAGTTTTCTGATAACTCTGGTGAATTATCACGCAGTAGCATCTATCGCGTTCCAAATGATGCGCAGGCGTCATTTTGATTTAAGAATTTTTTCCTCTCTCAAGAAATTTATATGGCAAAATCAAATGAAAATATGGATATTATAGATCATTTCATGCTACAGTGCTGGCGCTTGCCTGATAAATGTAATTTTTTTTTTATTTTTTGTAAACAGTAAGATATGCAGCATGTAAAATAGGTGACACGTCACTGAAGGATCAGTGAACTGTCATAACCCATAAGGATGCATATGTAAGCAGAGCACCACAAAGTCCCTCCCACAGTCCCACCCGAAGTGAAAGAATCTCATTAACCGAAAAGTGAAAATAAAGAATAAACAACAACCACAGGACGGATTTCATAAACCAAAGTATCATTGTAATCAGTATAACAGCGCCAATCTGATAGTGTCTGTAATTTACTGAGCACAATCCTGCTGACAGGTTCTCTTTAAGTAACCGTTTACCAAGTTTGAGACTCTGTCAGAAACAAAACTGAAGGAAGGCATTTTTGTTGGTCCGGATATTCAGAAGCTCGATAAGGACAACATGTTCGAAACAAAAATGAGAGCTGTGGAGAAAAGGGCTGCAGATTCTAAGGACTTCAGAGGGAGAAATTTCTACGTAACTACAAAATTTGTCCATCATGGAGAACACGCTGAAACGCTTCAAACCTTTGAGTTGTCTGATGAATTTGAAGTTACATTTTTTACATTCCCATTTGGAATACTTTCCTGAAAACCTTGGTGCTGTTAGCAAAGAGAAAGATTTCATCAGGATATCAAGGAGATGGAACGATGATGCCAAGGTAGATGAAATGTGAACATGATGGGGAACTATTGCTGGATGCTCCTCAGATAAGATCTTCTATAAGAGCAAAGGTATTAAGAGCATTATGGGCAGCACGGTGGCTCAGTGGATAGCATTGCAGCGCTGGAGTCCTGGGTTCGAGTCCCACCAAGGACAACATCTGCAAGGAGTTTGTATGTTCTCCCCGTGTTTGTGTGGGTTTCCTCCAGGTACTCCGATTTCCTCCCACACTCCAAAAACATACTGATAGGGAATCTAGATTGTGAGCCCCATCGGGGACAGCGACGATAATGTGTGCAAACTGTAAAGCGCTGCGGAATATGTTAGTGCTATGTAAAAAAAAATAAATAAAGATTATTATTATTATAAGAGACGCATTGAAGAGAAAAGGAAAAAGAGCAAGAATTTCCAATATAGTTGCAAAATGAATGTTCAAATTTTATTTATATATAGCATTGTGTACATTTTTGGCTACTATAAAAAAAATTCTTGTTCGTCTTGTATGTAATTTCACACGTTTTGTGTAAAATCCTTACATGATGATTAAAAATAGAAGTTTGTTTTATATCAGGGCATAAGAAAACATAAGAATCAGTCATTGGTTTTAAAAATTTCATAAACCGAAAGTTTGCATATCTGAGCTATTAACCCCATTTCTGACATATGTCGCAATAATATGTCCCTGTGCCCTGGGCCTATTTGACCAGGGACGTATTATTACTGCATGGCGATTGTGTGCGCACACGGGCTGTGCGTGGGAAATCGTTGCCGGGTGTCAGGTGATTTTGACAGCTGACACCCGGCACTAAGTGCCAGGAGTGGTCACACAGCATTCGGGGAGCAGGCAGAGGGATGATCCCAAAATTTCTGTCCTTATTTTCCGCAGCATGTCAATTCTTTTTGCGGATCTGCAGCGTTTTTCACCCATTGACTTCCATTGAGTCAGTCAAATCTGCAGCAAAAACGCAGATGTTAAAAGGTTTGCGTATTTGCTGCCAAACATGCTGCAGAATTGTTGTCAGAAGGAGGAAGAGTGTGTGGGCGGAGAATATGTGTGGGCGGAGAATATGTGTGGTTGGAGAATATATGTGGGCGGAGAATATGTGTGGGCGGAGAATATGTGCGTGTCTGTCTGTGTCTATCTGCGGGTGTTTGTGTGTGTCTGTGTCTGCGTGTACCTGTGCGATGAACAGTCCATAGTGATTGTACTTAGGCGTCGTCTGATGGGACTAATACTCCCATCCGGCTATGTCTGCTGTCACATATACTGAGACAGCATGAGCTGATAATGGGAGAATAGTCTCATTATCCGTCACCTGAGTTCATTTGTAAAAAAAAAAAATCAAAACATTGACATAATCACATACATATTCACAAATAATACACATACTCATACCTAATCACCAACGCCCATATCTCCTCCAAGCAATCAAAAATAATAAACCAACATATACTCCGTGTCTGCCGTAATCCATTTAAGGCCGGCGTCACACTGCCGAGTTTGATGCGAGTTAGTCGCACGACTTTCTCGCATCAACACCCAGCACGGCCGCCCGCTCTCGGACCCGAGTGCGCGGCTGCATAGAAATACATGCAACCGCACACTCGGGTCCGAGAGCGGGCGGCCGTGCCGGGTGTTGATGCGAGAAAGTCGTGCGACTAACTCGCATCAAACTCGGCAGTGTGACGCCGGCCTAATACCGAGTGTACCACGTCGAGTATCACTGAGCCGCTGTGAGGGTTCACGAGTACATTAGCTGATCAGCTCCAGTGCTCTCACTTACGACACCGCTGCGTGAGAAAGTTCTCACACAGTGGTAGTGCCGTAAGTGAAAGCACTGGAGCTGATGAACTCCGGTGAACTCTCACGGCAGCAGAGGCCAGGTAGAGCAGTTACATCTCCCAATGTGACTGCTCCACACGTGAGATCGCCATGGGACACTCGGTATTAAATGGACTACGTCAGACAGGATAGTATTATATGTTGGTTTATTATTTTATTTTTGTTGCAGGAGATGAGCGCGAATTCTGACAGTTGCTGTTTTGTTACAGCATATGTACTGTAGGTTAATTATGGTAATGCTCCTACATAGGCTGGTATGTGTGTGTTTGTCTTTATTTAACTCTTTATGTACTGTTTTATTAATGAGGATAAACATATAAATTTGAATATGGTATGTAATGATACTATGGTCTTCAATGGAGAATGAAAAAGAAGAGGTTAAACAAGGAAATTACATCACAAATTTTTTTTTTTTTTTTAATAATTTATCTTTCTTTAGCTCTATGGATTTACAAAACCGCATGAAAAACCACAGCAAAAATGCATAAAATCTGCATAAAAAACACGTGGAATATTCTGCCAAGAGATGCAGAAACCGCACAAATTTCTGCAAGCAAATCCACAACGTGCGCACATAGCCTTATTCCTAAAAGGTAGGGAAGTTATTAGTGAGGAGCGAGTATGCTCACTGCTCGTGTTTTCCCGAGCATGCTCTGGTGATCTCTGAGAATTTGGGCGTGCTCGGAGATTTAGTTTGTGTCGCCGCAGCTGCATGATTTGCGGCTGCTAGACAGCCTGAATACATGTGGGGGTTGCCTGTTTGTTAGGGAATCCCCACATGTTCAGGCTGTCTAGCAGCTGCATATCATGCAGCTGTGGCGACATAAACTAAATCTCTGAGCACGCCCAAATACTCGGAGATTATCCAAGCATGCTCGGGAAAACCCGAGCAACAAGCATACTCGCTCATCACTAGAAGTTATCAAAACTAATGCAATTCATAATTAGTCATTAGCCCAAGACCAATAAACTCCCAGCTGTTATTTCACTGGTGCCCTTTAGATAATAAATATGGTGATTTAGTACTTTTCTATGATACTATTTTGTTAAATATGCCCCTTTACAAAGAATGAGCATAATATAGGAGCAATCTCCCTACTTCCTAAATTACTTCATCATAATAAATAAGTAAAGAGACGTTGTGTTCCCTGGATTCATATGTTTTAATGTGCATTGTTGCTTGTTCTGATTAGGTCAGTATCATTAACTATACAAGCAAAAATTATGATGCAACTCTACAGATAATAACCAAAACTGCTGATGAAGGCTTTTAGCTTTTATAATGAGAGAGAACCATTTTTTTCTCGTTACAAGAACCTTAGTGTGCATTGTTTTAATAAATAATTAATTCTTTCATTATATTGTCCACACTAACAAACATATTTTCTAAAGAATTTCTTTTGCTAATTAGAGAGAGAAACATCTGGAAACAAGAATAAAGATGTACAGGATGTATCTCTTATAAAAGTAGTGTGAAGGAAAAAAGACCAAGGAAAGGGTGATGTCAGAAGATGTCTTCTAAGTGAGCAAAAAGTGATGCGAATCTTCAAAATGGAGAAAAGTGAACTGTTCACTACAGTTGAGCAGGCAGGGGTGCTATCACTCAAGGTCTGCTCCATATTAGAGATAAGCTGATCGATACACGGAGTTCAAGTTGAATTTACTGAAATTCACACTTTTACGCAAATTTGAACATTTTGAGATATAATTCACGATTGCCTCCTCCATAATGCCCTACAGCTATGACATTTTATTATTTATTGTACAGTGGTGATCAGTACATGGGTCATAGTGGTCCCAGCAGAGCACAGTTTGTACAGCAGAGTCATTTTCCATCAAATTGGGTAATCCTCTCTCTCAGAGAGTATAAGCTCTTATGGTCAACAAGAGTGGAGTTCAGGACTTGCTGTGGCCAGTGAAGTTCTTACACACCAAACTCACCCATCCTTGACTTTATTGACTTTGCTTTGTACACTAGTGCACAGTCATACTGCATCAATATTGGTTCTTCTTACACAGTTGGAAGCATACAATTGTCTAAAACGTTTTGCAATGCTCAGGAATTAAGATTTCCCTTTACTGAAACTAAGGTACCTAAGCCAATCCCTTAAAAATAACACCACAGCATTATCCGCCACTACCAACCCTTACAGTGGCAGGTGAGGAAGGCAACATTCACCTGGCATTTGCCACACTCAGGCTCATCCATCAGACTGCCACATTGGGAAGGATTTTTACTGCTCTAGAGTCTAGCTTTACACCACTCCATTCGATGCTTGGTAATTTGCGTAGTGATGTAAGACTTGCATACAGCTGCTTGCCCTTGGAAACCTACAAATTATGTGTTAATGCCTGTATGTAATGTAGATTTGTAACTGCAGTCATTGAGTCAGCGTTGCAACTTACAGTTATATGAAAAAGTTTGGGCACCCCTATTTATCTTAAGCTTAATGTTTTATAAAAATTGGTGTTTTTGCAACAGCTATTTCAGTTTGATATATCTAATAACTATTGGACACAGTAATGTTTCTGCCTTGAAATGAGGTTTATTGTACTAACAGAAAATGTGCAATCTGCATCCAAACAAAATTTGACAGGTGCATAAGTATGGGCACCTCACCAGAAAAGTGACATTAATATTTAGTAGATCCTCCTTTTGCAAAAATAACAGCCTCTAGTCGCTTCCTGTAGCTTTTAATGAGTTCTTGGAACCTGGATGAAGGTATTTTTGACCATTCCTCTTTACAAAACAATTCCAGTTCAGTTAAGTTTGATGTTTGCCGAGCATGGACAGCCCTCTTCAAATGATCCCATAGATGTTCAATGATATTCAGGTCTGGGACTGGGATGGCCATTCCAGAACATTGTAATTGTTCCTCTGCATGAATGCCTGAGTAGATTTGGAGCAGTGTTTTGGATCATTGTCTTGCTGAAAGATCCATCCCCTGCGTAACTTCAACTTTGTCACTGATTCTTGAACATTATTGTCAAGAATCTGCTGATACTGAGTGGAATCCATGCGTCCCTCAACTTTAACAAGATTCCCAGTGCCGGCATTGGGCACACAGCCTGTTGTGAACACGTTGGAGGCAAATTCGGAGCTGGGGCTACCTCCGGTGGTTGCTGAGGGTAATGAACCAATTGCTGAATGGCTTTCAGCTGGGTCCGAATGGTCTGATATAAGTGACCTGAACTCCCATCAGCCTTGCCGGTAATCAATTGTTCTTCCAGGTCTTTGTTGGTGCTCAGCTTGCATTCCTGCTTCCATTCAGATAAGTGACTTGCTGTGTTTTTTTTTCCTCTGGTTGGATTTTCCTTGCTGGTTTGCTGCCTAGCAGTGGACTTCAGCCTGGTCCCCTTTTGGGGCCTGGCGCTGCATTTGTGCTCAGTTTGTGTTTGCACTTTTGCTCTGTTCCTGTGTCACTTTTTATTTGCTGAATTGCTGTGTGTTACACCAGAGATCTGATTTAGGTGGTAGAGATCGTGTGATCTCAGGTTTTTTGTTAATCAGAAGTGTTGGTATTTTTGTCAGGGTTTTTTGGGTTGCAGTCAGAATTCTTTCCTGTACTTTTCTGTCTGGACAGTGTTGGGCCCCAGCGTTTGCTCATTCTATTTTCAGTCTGTGTTCGTATTTTCTTCTTGTCTAACTGCCATTACATGTTTGGGGGCTTCCTATTTCTTTGGGGGTTCTGCTATGGGGCAGATAGCTTTCATCTTTCTGTCTTTAGGTGTAGCTATCTCTCTGGCTGTGACGAGGTGTCTAGTATCACCGTAGGTACGCTCCACGGCTACTTCTAGTGTTGCGGTTAGTTTAGGGTTCTGCAACCCAGTAGTTTCCAGCCTCTCTGGTGTATTGCTACTTTGGCTATTTTTGCTATTTCTCCTCAGCTACCGAAACATAACAACAGCCCCAAAGCATGATGGAACCTCCACCAAATTTTACTGTGGGTAGCAAGTGTTTTTCTTGGAATGCTGTGTTTTTTTGACGCCATGCATAACGCCTTTTTGTATGACCAAACAACTCAATCTTGGTTTCATCAGTCCACAGACCTTCTTCCAAAAATAAATTGCTTCTCCAAATGTGCTTTTGCATACCTCAGCCGACTCTGTTTGTGGCGTGCTTGCAGAAACGGCTTCTTTCGCATCACTCTCCCATACAGCTTCTCCTTGTGCAAAGTGCATTGTATAGTTGACCGATGCACAGTGACACCATCTGCAGCAAGTTGATGCTGCAGCTCTCTGGAGGTGGTCTGAGGATTGTCCTTGACTGATCTCACCATTCTTCTTCTCTGCCTTTCTGATGTTTTTCTTGGCCTGCCACTTCTGGCCTTAACAAGAACTGTCCCTGTGTTCTTCCATTTCCTTACTATGTTCCTCACAGTGGAAACTGACAGGTTAAATCTCTGAGACAGCTTTTTGTATCCTTCCCCTGAACAACTATGTTGAATAATCTTTGTTTTCAGATCATTTGACAGTTGTTTTGAGGAGCCCATGATGCCACTCTTCAGAGGAGATTCAAACAGGTGGACAACTTGTAAGTGGCCACTTTAAGTAACTTTTCTCATGATTGCATACACCTGGCTATGAAGTTCAAAGCTCAATGAGGTAACAAAACCAAAAAAAGTGCTTTAATAAGTCAGTAAAAAGTAGGTAGGAGTATTTAAAACAAGAAAATGATAAGGGTGGCCATACTTCTGCACCTGTCAAATTTTGTTTGGATTCAGATTGCACATTTTCTGTTAGTACAATAAACCTCATTTCAAGGCAGAAACATTACTGTGTCCAATAGTTATTAGATATATCAAACTGAAATAGCTGTTGCAAAAACACCAATTTTTATAAAACATTAAGCTTAAGATTAATAGGGGTGCCCAAACTTTTTCATATAACTGTATGTACTGAGCGTTGGAGCAATTGGCAACCCCATTCTGAAACTCTGCATAGTCTGCCACTTTTTGGCTTATTTGATGATTCCTAAATACTTCGACTTTTCTGTACCTGTCCTGATTGTGGAATATTAAGGAGGGAACGAGTTTCACAAAATGACCAATGGTGGCATCCTATTACTGGACCATGCTCAAGTTCAGTGAGCTCTTTAGAACAACCTATTCTATCACAAATGTTTGTAAAGGCAGATATTAACCTAAAGAGTTACAGAATATGAACTTTTTGTATGACTCTCGTAGAATAAAATATTGTTTATTAATGTGTTACTAATTTCTTGTTAGTGTGAAATCTACAGGGTGGGCCACTTATATGGATACACCTAAAGAAAATGGGAATGGTTGGTGATATCAACTTCCTGTTTGTGGCACATTAGTATATGGGAGCCGGAAAACTTTTCTAGATGGGTGGCGACTATGGCGGCCATTTTGAAGTCAGCCATTTTGGATCCAACTTTATTTTTTTTAATAGGAAGAGGGTCATGTGACACATCAAACTTATTGAGAATTTCACAAGAAAAACAACGGTGTGATTGGTTTTAACGTAACTTTATTCTTTTATGAGTTATTTACAAGTTTATGACCACTTATAAAATGTGTTCAAAGTGCTGCCCATTGTGTTGGATTGTCAATGCAACCTTCTTTTCCCACTCTTGACACACTGATAGCAACACCGCAGAAGAAATGGTAGCACAGGCTTCCAGTATCCGTTGTTTCAGATGCTGCACATCTCGTATCTGAAAGCAATTTTCTATGCTGTGACATGTGACATGCTGTGTATCACACTCAACATGGACCAGAGTAAGCGAAGGAAAGAGTTGTCTCAGGAGATTAGAAAGAAAATTATAGACAAACATGTTAAAGGTAAAAGTTATAAGAATCTCCAAGCAGCTTGATGTTCCTGTGGCTACAGTTGCACATATTTTTCAGAAATGTAAAGCTCCAAGGGACTGTAGCCAACCTCCCTGGACGTGGCCACAGGAGGAAAATTGATGACAAATCAAAGAGATTGATAATACAAATAGTAAAAAAGAGCCCAGAAGAACTTCGAAACAGATTAAAGGTGAACTTCAAGCTCAAGGAACATCAGTGTCAGATCGCACCATCCGTCGTATGAGCCAAAGTGGACTTCATGGGAGATGACCAAGGAGGACACCATTATTGAAAAAATCATAAAAAAGCCAGACTGGAAATTGCCAAACTACATGTTGACAAGCCACAAAGCTTCTGGGAGAATGTCCTATGGACAGATGAGACAAAAATGCAACTTTTTGGCAAGGCACATCAGATCTATGTTGACAGACGGAAAAATGAAGCATATCAAGAAAAGAACACTGTTCCTACTGTGAAACATGGAGGAGGCTCTGTTATGTTCTGGGCCTGCTTTGCTGCATCTGGCACAGGGTTTCTAGAATCTGTGCAGGGTACAATGAAATCTCAAGACTATCAAGGGATTCTAGAGAGAAATGTGCTGCCCAGTGTCAGAAAGCTTGGACACAGGTCATGGGTCTTGGAACAGAATAATGACCCAAAACACACAGCTAAAAACACCCAAGAATGGCTAAGAGGAAAACATTGGACTATTCTGAAGTGGCCTTCTATGAGCCCTGACCTAAATCCTATTGAGCATCTTTGGAAAGAGCTGAAACATGCCGTCTGGAGAAGGCAACCTTCAAACATGGGACAACTGGAGCAGTTTGCTCTTGAGGAGTGGGCCAAAATACCTGTCGAGAGGTGCAGAAGTCTCATTGACAGTTACAGGAATTGTTTGATTGCAGTAATTGCCTCAAAAGGTTGTGCAACAAAATATTTAGTTAAGGGTACCATCATTTCTGTCTAGGCCTATTTCATGAGTTTTATCCTTTTTTTTAATTCTGTGGAAGCATGGTTGAAAAGCAATGTCTGACTTTCATTTGTTCATTTTCATAGATTTTTTATTTATTATTACTTTTGTCAGATTCAAGTTATTTCTGTCACCATTGTGGTTTTTGTCATTAAAAGAGGGGTACCAACAATTTTGACCACGTGTGTATATTATGTTATATAGTATATTATTGCCTTTATTCTTTAATACATTTAGATATATGTAATTTCAAAATAATGGTGAAAATAATTTAGTATTATATTTTTTTTTCCAAACAATCTTTGATTAATTCATTTATTTTCCAATATAGTAATTTGGGTAGAATATTCTGATGTATTCTCATATTTATTTAACCAATAGAAGTCTCTTACATACTCTCATGACGCCTAAAAAAAATCTGGCCTATTTTAAAAGTATTCTTCTTGACAAGACTGTGTCTGCTATTTGTGTTTTGCTTGGTACATTTAAGATTTTCTCGTGTTGTTTCTGAAGAGAACAGCTGTGGTATTCAAGATTTAACAATGCATTCCTCTGCAAGATAAAACTGCCGAGATTTCCCACAGGGACAACATGAGAAGACAGATGCCTCTAAAAATACAAATCCCACCAACTCTGATTAGTGGGGAGCAAGTTAAAATAGCAGTTGATGATCAAGAGTGAAAATTATTACAAGACAAGTAAAAGTACAACTCTTAAGCAAACTTATTGCTCACATGTAATGAAAGTTTTTACCTAGCAAAGTATTTGATGGGCAGGTGCTTTAGTCAATGATGTAATATTAACAGACTATCACTTCTTCAGACTTTTGTGCATCTATATAACTTTTATAGCAATTGTGTGATCGGCAAATACTTACAACTCTCCTTTCGCGTGGCCCTCCCCCATTTTTGACAACCAGCCAAGCTAAAGAAAACAGCTGGGGGCTGGTATTCTCAGGCTGGTAAGGGACCATGGATATTGGCCCCCCTAATGTAAAAATAGCAGCCCACAGCCACCCAGAAAAGGCACATCTATTAGATGCGCCATTCTGGCACTTTGCCTGGCTCTTCCCACTTGCACTGTAGCGGTGGCAAGTGGGGTAATATGTGTTGGGTTGATGTCACCTTTGTATTGTCCGGTGATATCAAACCCATGGATAAGTAATGGAGAGGCGTCTATAAGACACTTATCCATTACTAATCCTATAGTTGAATAGTAAATAAACACACAGATAGAATAAAGTCTTTTATTTGAAATAAATCAAAACACACCATGGTTCTCAGCCTGGATGGTTGCATCTTGGCACCGTCAAGGTTGAAAACTATTAATCCCCAGACATGGATTACAGCGTAGGACAGAACGTCGGAGAGGTGAGGGATATTGTTGTTTTTTATTTCTATTTCTGTTATATTACAGGAGATGAGGGATTCAATGGAATGGGCGTTAGGTGATTATAACTGTGTTTGTTATTTTTAAATAAAAAGTAACAGTGTGTTTGTTTTTATTTTAAATAAAAGAATTTATTCTGTCTGTGTGTTTATTTACAATATAAGTATAGGATTAGTAATAGATAGGTGTCTTATAGACGCCTCTCCATTACTAATCTGTGTTTTGATGTCACCAGACAATACAAAAGAGATCAACCCCACAAATATGAACCCCACTTGCCACTGCTACAAGGCAAGTGGGAAGAGCCGGTCAAAGTGCGAGAATTGGCTCATCTAATAGATGGGCCTTTTCTGGGCAGCTGCGGCTTGCTATTTTTAGGCTGGGGGGATATCTATGGCTCCTTTACCAGACTGAGATTGCCAGCCCCCAACTGTCTATTTTAGCAAGGCTGGTTGTCAGAAATGGGGGGATCCCATGCCGTTTTTTAAAATTATTTAAATAAAAAAACAGCGTGGGGTTCCCTCTAGATTCTTGATAATCAACCTTGCTAAAGCTGACAGCTGAGGGTTGCAACCCCCAGCTGTCAGCTTTGCCTGGCTGGTTATCAAAAATACAGGGGAACCAACACCATTTTTCTAAATTATTTATTTAGAGCGCAGGCGCCAGATGATGAATACCCCCATCAGTCGCCACCTGCTCTCACTGTTATTAGCGGCAACATGCATCGGCTGATGATAGCAGTAGTCCCATCAGCTGATGCCAGATCACTGATGCGGGTAATGATTTTACCGCTAATCAAAAGCAGTGTTTGCCATGCTGTCATACACATGACAGCACGACAAACGCTTTGTGTTCAGGGGGGGTGAACTTTAACCGTAACATGGACTTCCTGGTGAAGTCCGTGCTCGGTGCCTGTGTTAGGTGTTCTGTAAGGATGCCGAACTTTACTGTTTGGCTTCTCCCATCTCTATTCCCAACCTATACAAATTAAACATCCTACTGATACCAAAAGGTTGAGCCTTTTGCCATCCTATTAGCCCTTTTCCTGCACTTGTGTTGTACTTCAACTATGCTCCTACACTTGTAGTCAAACAGCTTAAACCATACAGTCAGGTAATGGTACAGATTTAATCAAATGAAGCACAAACTTGTTACAGTGGTTCATGATGGATGATAAATTTGTCCCCTCTTTAAACAACTTTGTCTAACTTTAAACCACAACTTGGTTGATTCCTCTCTATTTCCAGCTTGAGCGGGAGGTCACATGCTGACTAACAAATTTCCCTGGTTCTTTCAATGTTCTGTTGAGAGAAACAGATGAGAAGTTTATTGGCACATGACTGCAACTATGCAAATCACCTACTTTTGGTCCCATGCTTCAGATGAAAACAGAATTGTATCCTAACAGTGTGCACATAAACACACTGACGAGATTCGGCAATCTGCAATCACAGTGAGTTCAGAAATTTTGTTCAGTCTGGAAAACCCCTTTAACTCATGGCGAAAGAATATACCGTAAATGGAACACACATATTTACACCTGTGTTCAAATACAAGTGAAAATATGGGCAATTATAAAATTGCCTAGTTAGATACATCTCTTATGATATTGATTCACTGTGATTCAAATCTTCAAAGCCTTTCAAATTCATTGCACTCAGTATTCGTACATTGCTATGTGTTCTACATCTGTAGTATAGGGCCCACATTGCCTGAAAAGGGGGATATCCTACTGCTATTGGCTTTAACCCATAAACATATGGACAAGAATACAGGTCCTTCTCAAAAAATTAGCATATAGTGCTAAATTTCATTATTTACCATAATGTAATGATTACAATTAAACTTTCATATATTTTAGATTCATTACACACCAACTGAAATTTGTCAGGTCTTTTATTGTTTTAATACTGATGATTTTGGCATACAACTCCTGATAACCCAAAAAACCTGTCTCAAAAAATTAGCATATCAAGAAAAGGTTCTCTAAACGACCTATTACCCTAATCTTCTGAATCAACTAATTAACTCTAAACACATGCAAAAGATTCCTGAGGCTTTTAAAAACTCCCTGCCTGCTTCATTACTCAAAACCCCCATCATGGGTAAGACTAGCGACCTGACTGATGTCAAGAAGGCCATCATTGACACCCTCAAGCAAGAGGGTAAGACCCAGAAAGAAATTTCTCAACAAATAGGCTGTTCCCAGAGTGCTGTATCAAGGCACCTCAATGGGAAGTCTGTTGGAAGGAAACAATGTGGCAGAAAACGCTGTACAACGAGAAGAGGTGACCGGATCCTGAGGAAGATTGTGGAGAAGGACCGATTCCAGACCTTGGGGGACCTGAGGAAGCAGTGGACTGAGTCTGGTGTAGAAACATCCAGAGCCACCGTACACAGGCGTGTGCAGGAAATGGGCTACAGGTGCCGCATTCCCCAGGTAAAGCCACTTTTGAACCATAAACAGCGGCAGAAGCGCCTGACCTGGGCTACAGAGAAGCAGCACTGGACTGTTGCTAAGTGGTCCCAAGTACTTTTTTCTGATGAAAGCAAATTTTGCATGTCATTCGGAAATCAAGGTGCCAGAGTCTGGAGGAAGACTGGGGAGAAGGAAATGCCAAAATGCCTGAAGTCCAGTGTCAAGTACCCACAGTCAGTGATGGTGTGGGGTGCCATGTCAGCTGCTGGTGTTGGTCCACTGTGTTTCATCAAGGGCAGGGTCAATGCAGCTAGCTAGCAGGAGATTTTGGAGCACTTCATGCTTCCATCAGCTGAAATGCTTTATGGAGATGAAGATTTCATTTTTCAGCACGACCTGGCACCTGCTCACAGTGCCAAAACCACTGGTAAATGGTTTACTGACCATGGTATTACTGTGCTCAATTGGCCTGCCAACTCTCCTGACCTGAACCCCATAGAGAATCTGTGGGATATTGTGAAGAGAAAGTTGAGAGACGCAAGACCCAACACTCTGGATGAGCTTAAGGCCGCTATCAAAGCATCCTGGGCCTCCATAACACCTCAGCAGTGTCACAGGCTGATTGCCTCCATGCCACACCGCATTGAAGCAGTCATTTCTGCCAAAGGATTCCCGACCAAGTATTGAGTGCATAACTGAACATTATTATTTGATGTTTTTTTTGTTTGTTTTGAAAAAATACTTTTATTTTATTGGACGGTTGAAATATGTTAATTTTTTGAGACAGGTTTTTTGGGTTATCAGGAGTTGTATGCCAAAATCATCAGTATTAAAACAATAAAAGACCTGACAAATTTCAGTTGGTGTGTAATGAATCTAAAATATATGAAAGTTTAATTGTAATCATTACATTATGGTAAATAATGAAATTTAGCACTATATGCTAATTTTTTGAGAAGGACCTGTACATGAACAGTAACTAAAACATAAGATGTTACTGCTTTCCGTGCTTACAGAGCTGTTTTCAAATAGGCATAGCAAATAGTCATTGTCAACAGTCTCCCCATGTGTTTCCCATAAGGTATCTGTCATGGGATTTGCATGCAGTCTTTGTTCATCAGATGTTCCTAATTTGAATCAATATGTGCTAAGCCTCTGGTTGGGTAAATTCAAGAGTCCTAGGGAATTTGATGCCATTGCTGTGAACTGCATGAACAAATTTTAGGGTCTTTATTAATCACTTTGTTCCATTTTTCCATAGCAGTAACCAATTAGAATTAATTTGATACACTAGACCTTTAGTGTAAATTGTTTGTGCATTGTATTGAGAAAATGAATGATAGCAACCATATTTATAAGCCTTTAGGAAATAGCTGTTCATTAGTGTTGAGCATTCCGATACCGCAAGTATCGGGTATCGGCCGATATTCGCGTTATCGGAATTCCGATACTTAATTCCGATACTTTTTCCATATCGTATACCGGAATCGGAAGTTCCCATAATTCTTTGAGAGGCAATGTGATTTTAGTCAGCCAATGAGGAATCCTACGAAGTGTGGGCACATCCTGTAATGCTGCGGTCATCTTAACTAATGGCATGGCTGTGATTGGCTGCTGAAATGATGTCAGAATGCACTATAAAAGGCGCCGCCGCCATTTTAGCGTCACTGTGCTGTGAACTCAGTAAGGGACAGAACGCTACTCTGCTCACTCTGAGGGACAGTTAGATATTGCGATTTTGTGTACTACTGTGCTTGAGGCAGGCTAGTTTACCAACCGCTGTGTAAAGCTTCATTTTGCCAGTGTTGTTTTAACAGCTCTGTGCAAGGTGTGTGTGTGACAGTGCAGGTGACGCTGCAGTTTGCTCTGCATCCACCGCTGTTTGTAGGCATCTGCACGTGTCACTGTCACTGACTCTTTTTTTTTTTTTTTTTTTTTTTTTATTTGTGGAATTGGTGCAGCTCCATTATATTAGAAAAAAAAATCAAATCTATTACTGTGACGTGCTTCCATCCGTATACAATACATTGGTTGCAAACACTATAGAAGTACAGAAAGGAGCTTTTCACAGATTGTGGACAGTTGTGTTTCAGTGTTCACTTCAGTCTGTGTTTTTTACTTTTTTGAGTGCAGATCACGCTCCAGTTACATGTTCAAGCACTGCTGCTTGTACTCTGCTGAGCGTGTCTCAGTGGCTCATCCTTTTCATTTATCTCCAATTGGTTCTGCTACATTCCATTTAAAATAAATCTAATCTATTAGTGTGACGCGCTTCCATCCGTATACAATACATTGGTTGCAAACACTATAGAAGTACAGAAAGGAGCTTTTCACAGATTGTGGACAGTTGTGTTTCAGTGTTCACTTCAGTCTGTGTTTTTACTTTTTTGAGTGCAGATCACGCTCCAGTTACATGTTCAAGCACTGCTGCTTGTACTCTGCTGAGCGTGTCTCAGTGGCTCATCCTTTTCATTTATCTCCAATTGGTTCTGCTACATTCCATTTAAAATAAATCTAATCTATTAGTGTGACGCGCTTCCATCCGTATACAATACATTGGTTGCAAACACTATAGAAGTACAGAAAGGAGCTTTTCACAGATTGTGGACAGTTGTGTTTCAGTGTTCACTTCAGTCTGTGTTTTTTACTTTTTTGAGTGCAGATCACGCTCCAGTTACATGTTCAAGCACTGCTGCTTGTACTCTGCTGAGCGTGTCTCAGTGGCTCATCCTTTTCATTTATCTCCAATTGGTTCTGCTACATTCCATTTAAAATAAATCTAATCTATTAGTGTGACGCGCTTCCATCCGTATACAATACATTGGTTGCAAACACTATAGAAGTACAGAAAGGAGCTTTTCACAGATTGTGGACAGTTGTGTTTCAGTGTTCACTTCAGTCTGTGTTTTTTACTTTTTTGAGTGCAGATCACGCTCCAGTTACATGTTCAAGCACTGCTGCTTGTACTCTGCTGAGCGTGTCTCAGTGGCTCATCCTTTTCATTTATCTCCAATTGGTTCTGCTACATTCCATTTAAAATAAATCTAATCTATTAGTGTGACGCGCTTCCATCCGTATACAATACATTGGTTGCAAACACTATAGAAGTACAGAAAGGAGCTTTTCACAGATTGTGGACAGTTGTGTTTCAGTGTTCACTTCAGTCTGTGTTTTTTACTTTTTTGAGTGCAGATCACGCTCCAGTTACATGTTCAAGCACTGCTGCTTGTACTCTGCTGAGCGTGTCTCAGTGGCTCATCCTTTTCATTTATCTCCAATTGGTTCTGCTACATTCCATTTAAAATAAATCTAATCTATTAGTGTGACGCGCTTCCATCCGTATACAATACATTGGTTGCAAACACTATAGAAGTACAGAAAGGAGCTTTTCACAGATTGTGGACAGTTGTGTTTCAGTGTTCACTTCAGTCTGTGTTTTTTACTTTTTTGAGTGCAGATCACGCTCCAGTTACATGTTCAAGCACTGCTGCTTGTACTCTGCTGAGCGTGTCTCAGTGGCTCATCCTTTTCATTTATCTCCAATTGGTTCTGCTACATTCCATTTAAAATAAATCTAATCTATTAGTGTGACGCGCTTCCATCCGTATACAATACATTGGTTGCAAACAATATAGAAGTACACAAACGGGCCTTTCACAGCTACTGAACATGGGTTTTTAATTTTTAACTAAAATATGTATTTTTTCAAATGACACAAATATAAGTAATGTTGAAGAGGAATAGTCCTACATCCATTGTTTGCACAATATTACAGGTGTACATCATGTCCCTTAATCAACAATGTATTATTATATTTACTTGTATGCTTTTATTTAAAAGCCAAGAACACAGAAGGATAACCTTCGCACTGCAGCTGTTGTCAAAGTTCAACCCACATTATGCACTTCCAACATTGCAGCATTTGAGGCATGATGTGAGTTGGATTGGTCAAAGTTATGGAGTGAGAAGGTTCACCATCAGTACCCTATAGCATAAGTATGCTTTTGTGTTAGCATTTGTGTTAGACATGTGGATATCTGCCATAATATGTCACAATTATTTAGTTACAGATTTGTTACCAACACTAATCATTGAATGGTTTTAAATTTGACGTTTCACTTGTTTACAGCTTAGAAATAAGGGTGTAGCCTGATATCTATGTGTAGCACTAGCCACTTTAACATGTCATGTTTTTTTAAACATGTGTAGGTAGGTAGCAGTAATTTTTGCCGGACACACAGCAGGGGAACAGCAGGCGTTACTGAACCCCACTATCACTATAGCTTGTGTATTGGTCTGTGGACACGACACTTCTGAGCAGCAACTGGCAGTGTTGTAGCCCAGGGAGTATAGCTCAGGTGGTAGAAAGATGAACATAACAGGAGACATGGAAAACGTTGTCAACCAGTTAGTTAATCTGAAACCGGACAGGCAAATTCAGGCGAGATCCATGCCTAGTTCATTTTCAGAAAAGTAAGCCGTTCTACATTATCGTAGGATAGTCGCATGCAACGGTCTGTTAGTACACCACCTGCAGCAGTAAAGACGCGCTCCGATAATACACTGCCAGCAGATCAAGCCAGCACCTCCAATGCATACTGGCTAAGCTCTGGCCATGTATCCAGCTTAGAGACACAAAACTTGAATGGGGAAGAGCCATCTGGGAGTACACTGAGAGGGCAAGACATGTAGTCTGTCACCATCTTACGGAAATGTTGCCTCCTGCTGACTGGAGCCGTCTCGGATGGTGTAGACATTGGTGGCGCTGCCACAAAACTTCGACACATTTGGAACATACTGTTCTTGCCCTGTGCAGAGGCGCTGCTTGTGCTCCCTCTTGTTGCAGAGCTGTCTCCACTGCCTCGACGCACAGAGCTGCTTTGTAAATCAGTAGCAGCAGCAGTGCTCTCGGCTGGAATGGAGAACATTATGGATTGCACCAGTGTGTCTTGGTACTTCCGCATTTTACGCTCCCGGTTCAACGGTGTGATGAGGCTTTGTAAGTTGTCCCGGTAGCGAGGGTCTAGGAGGGTGTACACCCAATAATCAGACGTGGTGTGAATGTGTTCGATGCGGCGGTCGTTTCTCAGCCACTGCAGCATGAAATCAACCATGTGCTGCAGACTCCCAACTGGCCAAGAAACGTTGTCCCCTGCAAGAGGCGTCATCTCCGCCTGCTGTGCATCACCCCACCCTTGGTCTACATACTGACTAGAGCATTGTCTACCTCCCTCTGGAGCGATGTCTTCCTCCTCCATTGACTCCTCCTCATCCTCCTCACAAAGTCCTTCAAATACATATAAATTTACAAAATTTAAAACTCAAAATTTAAAAACTTTGTATCATAATTCTGTAACATCAGTTTATGGAAACACAATAGCATTACAAAAGGATAGACAAAAAATGTACATTATGTGCTTTGTAAATACATTAAAAGTTTGTAATGGTTATGAAAATATAGACAGCGACTCTGGAGGTTCAATTGTTGATACAGCATGGTACTTTGAAAGTCCTCCAGCCCTTTGTGAGGAACCACGTTGCGCTGACTGTCCAGAAGGTGATGGAATTTGTGACTCCTCATCCTCCTCACAAAGTCCTTCAAATACATATAAATTTACAAAATTTAAAACTCAAAATTTAAAAACTTTGTATCATAATTCTGTAACATCAGTTTATGGAAACACAATAGCATTACAAAAGGATAGACAAAAAATGTACATTATGTGCTTTGTAAATACATTAAAAGTTTGTAATGGTTATGAAAATATAGACAGCGACTCTGGAGGTTCAATTGTTGATACAGCATGGTACTTTGAAAGTCCTCCAGCCCTTTGTGAGGAACCACGTTGCGCTGACTGTCCAGAAGGTGATGGAATTTGTGACTCCTCATCCTCCACCTCTTCCAAAACCTCATGCCTTAGTGCTTGCAGTGTTTTTTGAAGCAGGCAGATAAGGGGGACAGTCAGGCTGACTAGTGCATCATCTGCACTCGCCATCCGCGTTGACTCATCAAACGCACGCAAAACGTGGCAGATATCCTTCATAGAGTTATTCGCCACTCATTACACTGGCAGTGGCTGCCCATTCATTATAGGATCCAATTCTAATTACTGGTTCTCACCAACATAGCTCTCCACAGCGCAGCACCCCCCTACATCTCCTCCCTTATTTATATTTATCGGCCTAACCGACTGCTGCACTCTGCAAACGACCTTCGACTAACCTCTGCACTAATCCGTACCTCCCACTCCCAACTCCAAGACTTCACCCGCGCTGCGCCAATCCTCTGGAATGCTCTACCCCAAGAAATTAGGACTATCCGCAATTTGGATGGTTTCAGGCGCTCCCTCAAAACACATTTGTTCACAGTGGCCTATCACATTCACTAATCAAAGTCATTCTATGTGTAATTCTGTGTGTGTAGCCCATTCACTATCTCCATGCATCCCTCACTTCCTTAAAATGGCTGGACCATCATTGTAAAAACACCATTGTATATAAACACCTGTACTTTGTATCTCCCACACCTCATTGTAGATTGTAAGCTTTCACCAGCAGGGGCGGCTGATTTTGCTTAAATTATTGTATTGTTAACGTTGTTACTTATGACTCGTGTTTTGAAACTGTTAAACTGTAAAGCACTGCGGAATATTATGGCGCTATATAAAAAAATAATATTATTATTCTTATTATAGAGGCCCACTCAGTAGTGGTGAAGTGTGAACGCCGCAAATTGCGAGTTGACTGCGCCTGATGCAGCTGATACTCCATTACTGTTGGCTGCTGCTCACACAACCGCTCCAACATATGTAACGAGGAATTCCACCTGGTGGGTACGTCACATATAATGCGATGTTCATGAAGGTGAAATCTGCGTTGCAGAGCTGCAATCAGCGATCTGGCCATGCTGGAACGTCGCAAGTGAGCGCACTCTAGGCGGACCTTGTGCAGCAGTGCATCAAGATCCGGATAGTCCCTCAAAAAACTCTGCACGACCAAGTTGAGCACATATGACAGACATGGTATGTGAGTGAGGTTGCCAAGGCCCAGAGCTGACACCAGATTTCGGCCATTGTCACACACTACCAAGCCTGCCTGTAGATTCTCTTCCAAAAACCACACGTCGCTCTCCTGCTTTATGGCATTACAGAGCTCCTGCGCTGTGTGGCTAAGATTCCCCATGGAAATTAATTTCAGGATGGCCTGTTGACATTTGGACACGGCTGTGCTCATATCGGTCGCAACAGGTAAACGTTCACGGGTCCATGTGGAGGTAGACCGTGACGGCTCCTGCAGCGATGATTCTGAGGAACTGGAATAGGAGGAATCAATGTGTACAGACTTGATTCCTGCAATCCTTGGAGTTGGCAGAACACGTACAGCGCCACTCGCAAGATCAGTACCCGGCTGCACAACATTGACCCAATGGGCAGTGAGGGAAAGGTATTGTCCCTGGCCATGGGTGTTAGAACCCTCTTGTTAGGTTTTGTTTCAGTTTGCTGGTCACATGACCTTTTTTCCCTATTTAGTCTGGCTCCGCCCTTCTGGCTTTGCTTGACTTCATTGTATTATCTACTGTTAAGCTAGCCGGGTGCTTAGGTGCCTTAATCTGTGAGTTTTGCTTGATGTTAGGATCACAAAGTATTTATTTTTCTGTTTAATTATCCATGCTACAATTTATGTTAGGAGGTGTCCACCTTTTCTCCCAGTCCCTAGATCTTGTAGGGATTACTCCCTCGCAACTATAGGTCTTCGTTCACACTAGATGAGGACTTTAGCGGGTCTGGTCGCAGGATCAGGTTCCCGTTACATCGTAGGGATTCAGCTTAGTTGTATTGTAGGGACAGAATTCCCTTCTTTCCTTACTGGTTGTAGCAGATCATAACAATGGGTACTGGTCCACGCATCGGTGGTCAGGTGGACCTTGCTACTGAGGGCTTTTAGTAGCGCATGTTTAATTTTTCCCTCAACATGCTTTTGCAGACCAGGGACGGCTTGCCTGCTGAAATAAATCGGCTTGGCACATTGTATTGTGGGATTGACAATGATATTCAGTTACGGAAACTGTCTGTCTCCACCAGCCTGAATCACAGCATTTCAAGGGACAGGAGTTTTGCAATGCCAGCATTCAGAGCCTGTGCTCGTGCATGGTTTGCGGAGTATGGCCGTGTTTTATCCCATGCCTGTGCTACCGCTGGCTGTTTTGTGGCCTGGGAGTGTGAGGATGACAGGGAACTTGCTGCTGTGTGTGGAATAACAGTTTGTCTCTGGACAACAGTGGCCGAGGTTCTTCCATGGCGATCCTGTGAGGAAGCATAACCAGCTGTGTGTGAGCTCGATGAAGAGGCTTCAACACAACCTGAAGATGTAGGTGCTGCTGTAGGTTGGCCTACATCTCCAGTGTGTCTTTGTAACTCAACTACGTGCTTTGTCCGCACATGTTTCCACATATTTGTGGTATTGAGGTGACTGACACTTTTAGCTATTTTTAATTTTTGATTACACAGCTTGCATTTCACATAGCAAATATCATGTGCAAGTGTGTGAAAAAAGGACCACGCAGTGCAAGTCCTGGGAGCGCACGTTTTGACTTTTGGAAGACAACTGCTCCGAACAGGTGCCAAACTGGAGGCTACAGGCAACCGAGTCTGCAGCCTAACTCTCCCTCCTGTTTGTACCGTTGGGGCAATGTCTTCCTCTATCTTCCTTCTATCACTAACCATTTCTCTAGGCCTCTCCCAGCTTTCAACCAAAGTACTGGTTCTCACCCACAAAGCTCTCCACAGTGCAGCACCCCTCCTACATCTCCTCCCTCATTTCTATCTATCGGCCTAACCGACTGCTGCGCTCTGCAAACGACTTTCGACTAACCTCTGCACTAATACGTACCTCCCACTCCCGACTCCAAGACTTCTCCTGCTCTACGCCAATCCTCTGGAATGCTGTACCCCAAGAAATTAGGACTATCCACAATTTGCATGGTTTCAGGCGCTCCCTCAAAACACATTTGTTCAGAGCGGCCTATCACATTCACTAATCAAAGTCATTCTATGTATTCTGTGTAAGTGTGTGTGTGTCTCTAGCCCATTCACTATCTCCATCCCTCAGTCCCTTAAGATGGCTGGAACATCATTGTAAATGCACCATTGTATATAAACACCTATACTTTGTATCTCCCCCATCTCATTGTACATTGTAAGCTGTCACGAGCAGGGGCGACTTATTTAGCTTAAATTATTGTATTGTTAACGTTGTTACTTATGACTTGTGTTCTGAAACTGCTAAACTGTAAAGCGCTGCGGAATATGATGGCGCTATATAAATAAATATTATTATTATTCCTCTGAGCTGCTCCCACCACCTTCCTGTTCTTCATGCCATGTTGGGTATTGGACCTCATCATCTCCACTACCCTCTTCCAACACCTGCTGTTGGGTGGTCTGGCCAGCACCATGCTCAACAGAAACTGGCACCTGGGTCTCATCATCATCATCAGATGCGTTCTGCGGTGTGCTGACCATCGGCACTGTCTCACCCGCCTCTTCAGATTCAGAGAGACACAGCTGTTGCGCATCACTGCATACTCCCTCTTCTTCACATTACAGAATGCTGCTTGGCTGGGCCCCTGTTTGCAAGCCAATAGATTCTGAGAACAGAAGCAGACACTCAGCTGGCTCCTGTACAGAACTCTCTGACTGCCTGGGCAATTTGCCAGGCGGTGAAGAGACAGATGGTTGCCCAACAGTGCTGTGGTCCTGAGAGGAGGTGGAAGCAATTGAAGTCGATGCATTGGCTGAGATCCAAACAACAACGGCTTCAATTTGTTCTTCCCGCAGCAGGGGGGTACTCCGAGCTCCTACAAAAGTGCGCATAAAGGAACGCTCACGGCCCGGGGAAAACTGGTGGATGCTGTGTCACTGGGGGCCGCAGCAGCCACAGAATCCCCACGTCCTCTCCCTGAAGAAACTCCACGACCACGTGCCTTACTCCCTGCCTTCTTCATCTTGGTAGATTGATAAAGAAAGTCTGAAAAGTTATAAGGCCTAAGTGTGGTTATTCCGCAGAGACTGCAGTGAACACTGCACACAACTGTTCAGTAGGTGTGAAAGGCCCCTTTGTGTACTTCTATAGTGTTTGCAACCAATGTATTGTATACGGATGGAAGCGCGTCACACTAATAGATTTTATTTATTTGTAATAGAGTGGAGCAGCAACAATTAGAGAAAAATTTCAAGGATGTGCCAGTGACACACGCTCAGCAGACTACAACCAGCAGTGGTTGAAGAACTAACTGGAGCGTGATCTGCACTCCAAAAAGGAAAACCTCAGACTACAGTGAACACTGCACACAACTGTTCACTACCCAACGCGTCTCAGCAGGAAGGCAGTCTGTGCGTCAAAACAAAGGCGCAAGCATACATCCACGTACCCTGTTTATAAAGCTATATAAAAAAAATTATGTAGTAGTGACGCACACTTTATTGAGGTACAGTATTACATCGCCATTCACCATCTGTGGCTATGCAGTGTCATCTATATATACCTTATCTATCCGTTGTCATGCTTGCAAGTCGACAGTCAGGCATAAATAGCAATTTTCACTATGCACTATGCACTTTTTAAAGGTTATGTTTGTTAATAAACATGATTATTGCCACATATTATGAGTATTACATGATGGAAATTGTATAATTTTGTATAAACTGTTTAGTGACATTATTCAGCAAATGTAACATTTTAGTAATGTCACAGATAACTTGTAATGCTGATGATGTTTTGAAGTCAGACATTCATTGTCTATACAATAAAAATGGTGTACATACTGTTACTTATCCATCATTAATGGATTCAGATATGTACTTGTATGCTTTTATGTACAACCGTATAGCAGATTCCTTAACTAATTTATTTTGTGGTTTGCATTGCTGTTCAACATGTTAATGTATGTGTTTATGTTTGTCAATTCTTTATTTATCTAGATATTAGTTTAAATGAAATCATCATCTTATGGTAGTAAAGGTTATCTTTCTCTTGTTTGAAGTATAGACATTTAAAATTGACAGGTAACAAGGAAATTACTTGATCTAGTATTTAAACATCCTCCTTGACCCTGGGCTCCAACACCGCCAGTTGTTGCTCGGAAGTGCTGTTAGCACAGTCAACACTTGCTCCTGTGTTACTGGGGTTCAGTAACGTCAGCTGGTCCTCGGTTGTGCCATTGGCTCTTTTCCTTCTGCTGCCCCTCCGGGTTCCAGTACCGTCAGCTGGTTCTCCGCAGTGCCTTTGGCCTAGGTGCCTCCATCTTGGTATCCGAGTTCCAGCAACGTCTGCTGGTCCTTGGTAGTGCTTTGGAGCACAGGTACCTCCTGCTTAGTAACCGTGTCCCAGTAACGTCAGCTGGTCCTCGGTTGTGCCATTGGCTCTTTTCCTTCTGCTGCCCCTCCGGGTTCCAGTACCGTCAGCTGGTTCTCCACAGTGCCTTTGGCCTAGGTGCCTCCATCTCGGTATCCGAGTTCCAGCAACGTCTGCTGGTCCTTGGTAGTGCTTTGGAGCACAGGTACCTCCTGCTTAGTAACCGTGTCCCAGTAACATCAGCTGGTACAAGATTGTGCTACAAATACAAGATACGGAACAAGAGACACAAGAACAATAAGCAGAAGATCTAAAAGCAGAAGAACATGAAGTATAAGACCAAAATGAAGAGCAAAATATATGCTCTAAATTCTAAGCAGAAGAAGACTAAGCAGTGTATGGGGGTGAGTCCGTTCCTCCTCGTGGTGCCCCTGGAAAATGCCTGCTGCTGCAGGCTAAACTGAACACGGACAAATACTGTTGTAATTTAAATCTTTTGTGACAGCAAGAACGGAAGGATGAAAAATTCATACTTTGACAGATTACAAGTACAGGATTCTCTGTCACAAATAAGAATATGATGAAGAAGATGAAGCAGAATATGAATAAGAATAATAGTTTAATAAGAAGAATATGAGTAATGTTAACAAAGATGAATAGCAAGAAGTTTAAGAAGAAGATAAAGAAGGTGAAGATGAAGAATAATTTGATGAAAAAGATGATGCTGCAGAAGATTATGAAGGAGAAAGTGTGTGAAAAGTTAAAAAGGTGAAGATGAAGAGCATGGAAGTTGTGTAATATACATATTTGCCAAAATATAAAAAACGTTAACATTGTCAATTTCTTCGTCAATCCGAACATCTTTAAAAAAAAAAATATTTATGCTATTCCATTTGATTGGGTTAAACATCTATGCCTTTAATGTCTCCTCAACCTTCCCCAATACATTCTACATTAGTCTTTGTTGTTTTCCTTCATGTACAATTAACCAACAAGGCAAGAATGTTTTTTTTTTAATTTCGATATTTTGTTCCCATAGACTTACATGGGACTTCCGGTATCGATATCGGGTATCGCCGATATTTTAGTGATATCGGCGATACCATTCCGATTCCGATACTTTAGGATATCGGAAAGTATCGCTCAACTCTACTGTTCATTAATCCCAGCATCTGGTGATTTACTCAATGCAAATACATGAGGAACAGTCTTGGTTTAAGCCGGGGTCAGACAATCATATGAAAAATCATCCAATTTTCAGCCAGAAAATATGGACGATTGTCACACATTGTCATCCGTCTGTCTGTATTTTATGTCTGTGTGATATCCATGTGACATATATTTTTATACATTAAGATTTTAAAATGTATGAGATCAAATAGTTTCTTAGGTTAATAATGGAAATATATCCATAAAAATCAGTTACGATACAGATATTCCTTATGATATCTAATTTCTTTTGAATACTTGAATGGGCAAGAATAGACTTGAATGGGCAAGTACTGTGGAAGCACTTTGCCGCTAAGCCTCTGTGTGTACTCTGGAACCTCGCCTGTGGGAGTACTGTTCCAAAAAACATCGGTGTATTCTGCAGCCGTGTCTGTACAAGTAGTGTGCCAAAATTGTTTTCTACTCTGCAGTCTCTTTTTGTGAGTATTGTGTCTAAAAAAATTTCTAGTGTGTTGTCGTCTCTTTCCCATTTGTGAGCCGAAAAAAAATATTTAATTTTGCCTCTGTGTCTATATGATTAGTGTGTTAGAAAAACACAGCTGAAGAGTAGAAAGATTTTTTTAGAGTATTGTTTCTTAAAAAAAAAACGTCTAGCATGCAGCCATCTCTTTCCATTTGTGGGCCGAAAAAAATATTTTATTCTACCGCTGTGTCTGTACGAGTAGTGCTTCTAAAACATTATTTTAGTATGCAGCAGTCTCTTTCCTAGTTGTGAACCGAAAATATTATTTAATTGTGCCCTGTGTCTTTACGATTATTGCATCTAAACTATTTTGCTACTGTGCAGCCGTCTTTTTGCAAGTAGTGCTTCTAAAAAAATGTTTCTACTATGCAGCCAACTCTTTCCCGTTTGTGGGCCTAAAAATGTATTTAATTCTGCCACTGTGTGTACAAGATTAGTATTTCTAAACATATTTTCTATTCTGCAGCCGTGTTTTTGTGAGTAGTGTTTCTAAAATAAAATTCTAGTATGCAGCCTCTGTTTGTTCTCTAACAAATGCCTCTGGGAGTACTGTGCCAAAAGTCTCTGTTTGTACTGTAAAAAAAAGCCTCTGTGTGTACTCTGCTAAATTTCCTCTGTACTCTAACAAAAAGCCTCTGGGAGTACTGTGCCAAAAAGCCTCTGTTTGTACTGTAACAAAAAGCCTCTGCGAGTACTGTGCTAAAAAGCCTCTGTACAGTACAAAAAGCCTTTGGGAGTATTGTACCAAAAAGCCTCTGTTCATATTGTAGCAAAAAGCCTCTGGGAGTACTGTGCCAAAAAGCTTTTGTGTACATTGCAGCCATGTGTGTACGAGTTATGTGCCTGAAAAATAATTATGCTCTGCGGCTGTATCTGTATGAGTTGTGTTCTTAAAAAATAGTCATACTCTGCGACAGTGTCTGTGGGAGTGCTATGTGTAAAATCAAAGTTTTCTAATATACAAATGTGTATGAGTACTGTGCCAAAAAACCTGTGTGTACTCTGTACGTATCTCTGTGGGAGTACGCTGAAAAAAGCCTCTGTGATGCACCTGTCTATGATAACACCTCCTGCCATGCTAAACACACGTTCCCACAATGCACTTTCCACAAGGCAGGACAGCACCTACAAGACATGAAGTGCAAGCTCAAGCCATGTCTCCAATTTGGAGATCCAGAAGTTAAATGGACCAGATCCATCCCTCACTATGTGGAGACATGCAGACACATTCTATTCCATCATGTTGTTGAAACTGTCATGCTCATGCATTTGATCCCTTTAGCTTGTGTTTTGTGGTTGGCTTCTCTTTCTGCCATGCCACAGGAAACACATCTTTGTCTTTGATGTTTGGGTTTTATTTTCTAGCTGCAGTCTGTCTCGCTTGACACAGGTGTTTTCAATTGTCCACCTATACCTTTTTTTAGTGTCTAACCTATTATTCCCCAGTAACTTCAGATGGGGTAAAGTTTTCCACATTTTGGCCATCCTAACCATCTCTTCCGAAGTGGTGCCAGTACCCCAGCTGCGTTGGCAACTTGATCCTCCTCTGCCTTATGCTTCCAATGAGCCCCAGCTGTCAGGTGAGGACGTCATCAGTAGTGCGTCTACCAGCGTGCACTTGTATTCACGCATTTTTGGATCTCACTCTAGTGATGGAAGTAAGAATTGCACTTTGTGCTTGTAACGGGGACCTAGCAGGATGGCCACCCAGTAATCAGCACTTGTAACAATCCGGTCAACTCGTCAGTCGTTACGCAGGTACAGCAGCGTGTATTGCCTCATGTGTGTCAAGCTGCCCAGAGACAACAACAAGCTGTCCTCTGTGTATTGTCTGGGTCCTCTGTATCGTCTTTATCCCTCCAGCCAAACTCCAGTGATGCACGTGAGCAGTTTTGAGTGCCACCCTGCTGTGAACACCGCTGTTCTTCATCTTCCTTCTCCTCCAAAACTGTCCTCTGGCTGGACATTTGTTTATATGGCTGCTGTTGGTACAGGAACACATCCTACACGACATGTGTGGCACTTGACCTGATAATGGTGTGAATGCACCCTGTTCCTCCTATTCTTCCTCCCATGCCACCAACTCATCCAGCATCCAGGGAAGCTTTTTTTTTCTAGGAGACATACAAGTTGAATATTAATGCTGAGGATGGCATCATTGGCACTGGCCATGTTTGTGGAGTACTCAAAATAGCGCAAAATGGCACACACATTCCTTCATGGAGGCCCACTTGTTGGTCATGAAATGGTGTTGTTCCACAGAGTGACTCACCCGTGCATGCTGCAGCTCAACCTCCAATATTGCCTGCTGCTTGCATAGTCTCTCCAGCATGTTCATAGTGGAGTTCCACCTTTTTGGTCTGTCGAATATAAGGAGCAGGAAGAAAGAAGTGAAGCTGCAGCTCAGTCAGGCAAGAAGCAGTAGGGTGAGAAAGCCGAAAGCTCTCACCAACATCCTACACTTTCAGCAGCAGCTCTGACTTTTCTGTGTAATTAAGGAAGCTCTATACCAACAAATTCAGCACATGCGCCAAGCAAAGGATGTGCGTCAAAATGGATAGGCCTAGAGCTGCTATGAGATTTCAGTGCCAGCTGGGGTTTTTAACACCAGATTTCAATAAAAAGCAAGGCTTGAGGTTTATGGGCACCAGCCACACATCTGTCTGTTGTTTCATCCCCATCTACAGCTCCTGCATGGTGTGGGATTTTTTCCACATATAAATAAGTTTAAGAACAGCATGCTGTAGTTTACCCTTGGCTGTGCTGAAGTTGGTGATGCAGGTGTTACGCTGACTTGATGAGGAAGCATTGGAGATAGTGGAGTAGGATGAGGAGGCAACATGGACAGAGACACATCCAAAAAAAATCCAGGAATCCTCTGCGGTGGTAGGACATGCACTAAAACCTTTCCTGCTTCAGGCCCAGTTGACATAACATTTACCCAGTGGGCAGTTAGCTACAGTATAATGTTCCTGCCCGTACTTACTGGTCCATATGTTGGTGGTAGTGTTGACCTTTACACTGATGGCTTTGTGTAGTTCACACCACATGTTCGTACAGGGCAGGGATGGCCTGAGTGTAAAAGTAGTGGTGGCTGGGAAAAGCTTACTGTGGTTCCTATGATCCCAACGTATTGTTAGCCCTTAAGCAATCACTTGTAAGGCCACATATAGAATGTGATTCAGTGTTTGGTGGATGTATAGCTGAACACTTCAATGGGATGTTGTGGAGATGCTTGGTGACACTGCTGGTGGTGGTGCTGTCACATTCTCTCTTTGCAGGGAGCCAGCTGGCTCAGTTGCTCAGCAGGTGAGGAAGAGGCCAAGACAGCGAAAGAAAAGGGAGGAGGCTAAGATATTTCCTGTTTTTTTAAGGTGTGTACTCCTCTGTAGCTCATGCTTTGTATTCAGATGCCTCGTCATGCAAGTATTGATCAGGTTAAGAAGATTTATGCCTTGTTTCAGTCTCTGACGGCACAGCATGCAAACACCCATGTATTGTCAGGGAGCTCCTTTGAGCTGGCGTTGGTGTGCTCAGTTCATCGGCGTGGTGGCCAATAGCCGACATGCTGGCTAAGTTCCGCCTGTGGTGCTTGTGCACCCTGCTTCCTTTTTTGCTGTGCAGCTGAGGCCGCGTAACCACCACCTCTGACCTCAGAACTGCCCACGTTGGATGGGCTTGTCTACATGTGGGGTCTAGGCTAGGACCTCATCACCCCCATCGCATCCACCTCTCTAATGTGTCCTTAACTCTGCTACCCTACAAATCCACTTCTGTCCTCGCTACTCCACATTTTCCCTCTGCAAATCTCTTCATTGTCTCCCAGTTCCACAACATAATTATATCTCTGAACTAATCTCCCGATATCTCCCACCACGTAATCTCTAGTCCTCCCAAGACATTTTTCTCTCCTCCAGATTCGTACGTTCCTCATTCAATCACTTGCAAAACTTCTAAAGACTATCCCGCATCCTGTGGAATTCTGTGGCCCAACACATCCGAACCTACTGTCTCCTTCCTCATTATCCTGTAGGATGCAAGGCCGCAAAGGTGGGGTTCTGTCCCCTCTGTACCTGTCTGTCACTATAAGGCTAGTTTCACATTAGCGTCTTTGTGCGCTGCGCATCATGTGCAAGTAGAAACGCCTGCAAAAATGCATGCAAGCCCATACAAATGCATCATTTTTTTAATGCATCAATGTATGCATTATGACAAAAAAACACAGCATTTGCATTTGTTTTCATGCGTTTTTGCATGCGTTTTGCGTTTTTTAGGCACATGCGTTCTCTAGGTGTCACATTTCACAGGAGGAAAATCCTTGAAACAGACTCCACCAATGGGACACCAGTAGAGTTGAGCATTCCGATACCGCAAGTATCGGGTATCGGCCGATATTTGCTGTATCGGACTTTAGATACTTAGTTCCGATATTTTCCATATATCGTATACCGGAATCGGAAGTTCCCATAATTCTTTGAGAGGCAATGTGATTTTAGTCAGCCAATGAGGAATCCTAAGAAGTGTGGGCACATCCTGTACTGCTGCGGTCATGTTAACTAATGGCATGGCTGTGATTGGATGCTGAAATGATGTCAGAATGCACTATAAAAGGCGCCGCCGCCATTTTAGCGTCACTGTGCTGTGAATTCAGTTAGGGACAGAACGCTGCTCTGCTGACTCTGAGGGACAGTTAGAGATTGCGATTTTGTGTACTGTGCTTTAGGCAGGCTAGTTTAACAACCGCTGTGTAAAGCTTCGTTTAGCCTTGCAGTGTTGTTTTCACAGCTCTGCAAGGTGTGTGTGTGAGTGCAGGTGACGCTGCAGTTTGCTCTGCATCCAACGCTGTTTGTAGGCATCTGCACGTGTCACTCACAGACTCTTTTTTTTTTTTCTTTAGTGTAATTCTTGCAGCTCCATTCAATTGAAATTATAGTGTGACGTGCTTCCATCCGTATCCAATACATTGGTTGCAAACACTATAGAAGTCCACAAAGGAGCCTTTCACAGATAGTGACCAGTTGTGTGCACTGCAGTGTTCACTCTAGTCTGTGATATATTTTTTTTTTGCTGAGTGCAGATCACGCTCCAGTTAGTTCTTAAACCACTGCTGGTTGTAGTCTGCTGAACGTGTGTCACTGCCTCATCCTTGTGATTTTTCTAGAATTGTTGCTGCTCCATTCTATTTAAAATAACTCCAATCTATTAGTGTGACGCGCTTCCATCCGTATCCAATACATTGGTTGCAAACACTATAGAAGTCCACAAAGGAGCCTTTCACAGATAGTGACCAGTTGTGTGCACTGCAGTGTTCACTCTAGTCTGTGATATATTTTTTTTTTGCTGAGTGCAGATCATGCTCCAGTAAGTTCTTAAACCACTGCTGGTTATAGTCTGCTGAACGTGTGTCACTGCCTCATCCTTGTGATTTTTCTAGAATTGTTGCTGCTCCATTCTATTTAAAATAACTCCAATCTATTAGTGTGATGCGCTTCCATCCGTATCCAATACATTGGTTGCAATCACTATAGAAGTCCACAAAGGAGCCTTTCACAGATAGTGACCAGTTGTGTGCACTGCAGTGTTCACTCTAGTCTGTGATATATTTTTTTTTTGCTGAGTGCAGATCACGCTCCAGTTAGTTCTTAAACCACTGCTGGTTATAGTCTGCTGAACGTGTGTCACTGCCTCATCCTTGTGATTTTTCTAGAATTGTTGCTGCTCCATTCTATTTAAAATAACTCCAATCTATTAGTGTGACGCGCTTCCATCCGTATCCAATACATTGGTTGCAAACACTATAGAAGTCCACGAAGGAGCCTTTCACAGATAGTGACCAGTTGTGTGCACTGCAGTGTTCACTCTAGTCTGTGATATATTTTTTTTTTGCTGAGTGCAGATCACGCTCCAGTTAGTTCTTAAACCACTGCTGGTTATAGTCTGCTGAACGTGTGTCACTGCCTCATCCTTGTCATTTTTCTAGAATTGTTGCTGCTCCATTCTATTTAAAATAACTCCAATCTATTAGTGTGACGCGCTTCCATCCGTATCCAATACATTGGTTGCAAACACTATAGAAGTACACAAAGGAGCCTTTCACAGATAGTGACCAGTTGTGTGCACTGCAGTGTTCACTCTAGTCTGTGATATTTTTTTTTTGCTGAGTGCAGATCACGCTCCAGTTAGTTCTTAAACCACTGCTGGTTATAGTCTGCTGAACGTGTGTCACTGCCTCATCCTTGTGATTTTTCTAGAATTGTTGCTGCTCCATTCTATTTAAAATAACTCCAATCTATTAGTGTGACGCGCTTCCATCTGTATCCAATACATTGGTTGCAAACACTATAGAAGTCCACAAAGTAGCCTTTCACAGATAGTGACCAGTTGTGTGCACTGCAGTGTTCACTCTAGTCTGTGATATTTTTTTTTTTGCTGAGTGCAGATCACGCTCCAGTTAGTTCTTAAACCACTGCTGGTTATAGTCTGCTGAACGTGTGTCACTGCCTCATCCTTGTGATTTTTCTAGAATTGTTGCTGCTCCATTCTATTTAAAATAACTCCAATCTATTAGTGTGACGCGCTTCCATCCGTATCCAATACATTGGTTGCAAACACTATAGAAGTCCACAAAGGAGCCTTTCACAGATAGTGACCAGTTGTGTGCACTGCAGTGTTCACTCTAGTCTGTGATATATTTTTTTTTTGCTGAGTGCAGATCACGCTCCAGTAAGTTCTTAAACCACTGCTGGTTATAGTCTGCTGAACGTGTGTCACTGCCTCATCCTTGTCATTTTTCTAGAATTGTTGCTGCTCCATTCTATTTCAAATAACTGTAATCTATTAGTGTGACGCGCTTCCATCCGTATACAATACATTAGTTGCAAACACTATAGAAGTACACAAAGGGGCCTTTCACAGCTAGTGAACAGTTGTCTGCAGTGTTCACTGCAGTCTCTGCGGAATAACAACACTTAGGCCTTTTAACTTTTCTGACTTTCTTTATCAATCTACCAAGATGAAGAAGGCAGGGAGTAAGGCACGTGGTCGTGGCCGTGGAGTTTCAGCAGGGAGAGGACGTGGGGATTCTGTGGCTGCTGCCGCCCCCAGTGACACAGCATCCACCAGTTTTCCCCGTGAGCGTTCCTTTATGTGCAGTTTTGTAGGAGCTCGGCGTACCCCCCTGCTGCGGGAAGAACAAATTGAAGCCGTTGTTGGTTGGATGGCAGCCAATGCATCGCCTTCAATTGCTTCCACCTCCTCTCAGGACCACAACACTGTTGAGCAACCATCTGTCTGTTCACCGCCTGTCAAATTGCCCAGGCAGTCAGAGAGTTCAGAACTGGAGCCAGCTGAGTCTCTGCTTCTGTTCTCAGAATCTGTTGGCTTGCAAACAGGGGCCCAGCCAAGCAGCATTCTGGAATGTGAAGAAGAGGGAGTATGCAGTGATGCGCAACAGCTGTGTTTCTCTGAACCAGAAGAGGCGGGTGAGCCAGTGCCGATGGTCAGCACACCGCAGAACGCATCTGATGATGATGAGACTCAGGTGCCAGTTTCTGTTGAGCATGGTGCTGGCCAGACCACCCAACAGCAGCAGGTGTTGGAAGAGGGTAGTGGAGATGATGAGGTCCAAGACCCAACATGGCGTGAGGGACAGGAAGGTGGTGGGAGCAGCTCTGAGGATGAGATTGTCCCAACGGTACAAACAGGAGGGAGAGGTAGGCTGCAGACTCGGTTGCCTCTAGCCTCCAGTTTGGCACCTGTTGGGAGCAGTTCTCTTCCAAAAGTCAAAATGGGCGCTCCCAGGACTTGCACTGCGTGGTCCTTTTTTGACAGACTTGCAGATGATATTTGCTATGTTAAATGCAAGCTGTGTAAGCAAAAAGTAAAAAGAGGTAAAAATTGCAGTAACCTCAATACCACAAATATGTGGAAACATGTGCGGACAAAGCACGTAGTTGAGTTACAAAGACACAGTGGAGATGTAGGCCAACCTACAGCAGCACCTACATCTTCAGGTCGTGTTGGAGCCTCTACCTCCAGCTCACACACAGCTGGTTCTGCTTCCTCACAGGATCGCCATGGAAGAACCTCAGTCACTGTTGTCCAGAGACAAAGTGTTATTCCACCCACAGCAGCAAGTTCCCTGTCATCTTCACACTCTCAGGCCACAAAACAGCCATCGGTACCACAGGCATGGGATAAAAGACGGCCATACTCGGCAAACCATCCACGAGCACAGGCTCTGAATGCTGGCATTGCAAAACTCCTGTCCCTTGAAATGCTGTCATTCAGGCTGGTGGAGACTGACAGTTTCCGTAACTTAATGGCATTGGCAGTCCCACAATACAATGTGCCAAGCCGATTTTATTTCAGCAGGCAAGCCGTCCCTGGTCTGCAAAAACATGTCGAGGGAAACATTAAACATGCGCTACTAAACGCCGTCTGTAGCAAGGTCCACCTGACCACCGATGCGTGGACCAGTACCCATGGCCAGGGACGATACCTTTCCCTCACTGCCCATTGGGTCAATGTTGTGGAGCCGGGTACAGATCTTGCGAGTGGCGCTGTACGTGTTCTGCCAACTCCAAGGATTGCAGGAATCCAGTCTGTACACATTGACTCCTCCTCCTACTCCAGTTCCTCAGAATCATCACTGCAGGAGCCGTCACGGTCTACCTCCACATGGACCCGTGAACGCTTACCTGTTGCGACCGATATGAGCACAGCCGTGGCCAAACGTCAACAGGCCGTCCTGAAATTAATTTCCATGGGGAATCGAAGCCACACAGCGCAGGAGGTCTGGAATGCCATCAAGCAGGAGAGCGACGTGTGGTTTTTGCCAGCGAATCTCCAGCCAGGCTTGGTAGTGTGTGACAATGGCCGAAATCTGGTGGCAGCTCTGGGCCTTGGCAACCTCACTCACATACCATGTCTGGCACATGTGCTCAACTTGGTCGTGCAGAGTTTTTTGAGGGAGTATCCGGATCTTGCTGAACAGCTGCAGAAGGTCCGCCTAGAGTGCGCTCACTTGCGACGTTCCAGCATAGCCAGATCGCGCATTGCTGCTCTGCAACGCAGATTTCGCCTTCCTGAACATCGCATCATATGTGACGTACCCACCAGGTGGAATTCCACCTTACATATGTTGGAGCGGTTGTGTGAGCAACAGCCAGCAGTAATGGAGTATCAGCTGCATCAGGCGCAATCAACTCGCAATTTGCGCCGTTCACACTTCACCACTACTGAGTGGGCCTCTATGAAGGACATCTGCCACGTTTTGCGTGCGTTTGATGACTCAACGCGGATGGCGAGTGCAGATGATGCACTAGTCAGCATGACTGTCCCCCTTATCTGCCTGCTTCAAAAATCACTGCAAGCACTAAAGGATGAGGTTTTGGAAGAGGTGGAGGATGAGGAGTCACAAATTCACTCACCTTCTGGACAGTCAGCGCAACTTGGTTCCTCACAAAGGGCTGGGCAGGGCTCACTTTGTGAGGAGGATGAGGAGGAGTCAATGGAGGAGGAAGAAATCCCTACAGAGGGAGGTACACAACGCTCTAGTCAGTATGTAGAGCGAGGGTGGGGCGATGCAGAGCAGGCAGAGATGACGCCTCTTCCAGAGGACAGCGTTTATTGGGCAGTTGGGAGTCTGCAGCACATGGTTGATTTCATGCTGCAGTGCCTGAGAAACGACCGCCGCATCGCCCACATTCTCACCACATCAGATTATTGGGTGTACACCCTCCTAGACCCTCGCTACCGGGACAACTTACAAAGCCTCATCACACCGTTGAACCGGGAGCGTAAAATGCGGGAGTACCAAGACAGACTGGTGCAATCCATAATATTCTCCATTCCAGCCGAGAGCACTGCTGCTGCTACTGCTTTACAAAGAATCTCTGTGCGTCGAGGCAGTGGAGACACCTCTGCAACAAGAGGGAGCACAAGCAGCGCCTCTGCACAGGGCAAGAGCAGTATGTTACAAATGTGGCGAAGTTTTGTGTCAGCGCCACCAATGTCTACACCATCCGAGACGACTCCACTCATCATGAGGCAACGTTTACGTAAGATGGTGACAGACTACATGTCTTTCCCTCTCAGTGTACTCCCAGATGGCTCTTCCCCTTTCAAGTTTTGGGTCTCTAAGCTGGATACATGGCCAGAGCTTAGCCAGTATGCATTGGAGGTGCTGGCTTGCCCTGCTGCCAGTGTATTATCTGAGCGCGTCTTTAGTGCTGCAGGTGGTGTACTAACAGACCATCGCATGCGACTATCCTCAGAGAATGTAGACCGGCTTACTTTTCTGAAAATGAACAAGGCATGGATCTCACCTGAATTTGCCTGCCCGTTTTCAGATTAAATAACTGTTTGCCAACGTTTTCCATGTCTCCTGTTATGTTCATCTTTCTACCACCTGAACTCTACTCCCTGGGCTACAACACTGCCAGTCACAGGGGAATGATCAGTTACAAAACAAAATGTTATCCCCAACAAATAGACTCAACGTAGGGTCACGGAGTTGCGCCGTACCAAAATTGTCACCTGACACATTTAAGTATTACAATTCTGTTCCCGGTGGCAAATCTTCCATCTCCCCAACTAACACTTCTATAGGAGAGGTGTTTTCCTCCTCCACCGAAGGCAAAGGTAATACTGACCACTGCACACATGTGTTATGCATAGTGAGACTGATAGTAGCCAAAGTTGTTGTCCATGGGCTCAGTCAGGTGGGGGCAATCAGCTTTCACATGTCATGGTTCTTGGCACCGCCAACAGATTATGGGGCCCCTTTCGTTCCCCGACCCTTCCTGGGCAGCCCTCAGAGTCTCTGCTCGCCGAGCTGTGGGTGAAGGTTTGGTGAATTTAATTGGTAGCTTCCGGGTAGTCTCTCCCTGTATCTCCTTGGTAGGCCCATATCTTTCAATGAGGTCTACCATTTGGAGACCATCAGTAGGGGCTGCCTGTCCAACCCATGTTTGAAGGGTGTGGGGCAAAGTTCGCCCGAATTTATCAGTCACTATACGATCCAGCATATCGCGGGGTGACAACACCTCAGGCTGAAAGCACTTTTCTATCAGGTGTATCAAGTCATAATACTGGGACCGAGCTGGCTCGGAAGGGGAAAACTTCCATTGTTGTACACGCTGGGCCAGGAAAAAAACATTTACCCCAAGACGTGCAAGTATCTCACCATTCACGCTCTCATAGTCCTCCTGTTGCTGGGGGGGTAGGTCCCTATAGGCTTTAGCGGGTCCTGAAGTCAAAAACGGAGCCACGATCTCGGCCCACTGGTCCCGGGGCAGTCTCTCCCTTTTAGCCACGCCTTCAAACATCTCCAGCTACACCTCAACGTCATCTGATTGCTCCATCTTTCGGATCGCTCTACGCACCGCTTTCCGGACATCATGGCATCCCCGGGCAGCTCTTACTGTCTGCGGCGCTGTGATGTGCTGCATCAGTAAACTATTGGTTTCCTGTTGCTGTCGATTAAATATCTGCTGCTACATAGCCTGCTGCTGTATAGCCTGCTGCCGCTACATAGCCTGCTGTTGTATAGCCTGCTGCTGCTGCATAGCCTGCTGTTGCTGCTGTGTAGCCTGCTGTTGCTGTCGCATGGCCTCCACTAGCATTTTTACTTTGTTCTCCATCTTCGGACAGTTATCCAGCCGGTTTTGGTGCACTTTCTAAAACCAGGACATTTACTGTCATGCATGAAAAACAGCCTGACCTCACTGCATTGCCCGCATTCTCCACCAATTGTAGGGAACCGCTGTGGTAGGCAGGGCTGGGCCGCAGTAATGAGGCAAACACACAGCCTTTTATTTCAAAGTTCAGTGATTTTAATCATGAGTTCAACAAAAAGTCCATATAACAAAATGAAAACACAACATAAATCACTCCAGTTTGGAGAACCACTGGTCACAGACTCACCCTTGCTTGTGACGGGCTTAACTAAGCGGCTGCAGGTCAGCTGAGACCGCCAGGTCACATTCCGGGTGGTCTGTTACTCGCTTCCTGGTGCACACTGCCACACAGTAACAAAACAATGTTCCAGGCTTACTCCAGCCAAACTCCTTCCTTACACACAACAACTACAACAGCTCCTTGTTTTATAGGCCTACAAAACACCATCAGGTGACGTACACATCAGCTGACCAGATCACGTGACTATGACCTCATCACAGGTCGTAGTAATCATGGAAAATCATGAGCATACTTCAGTCTGGTTGAAGAAATATATCTCCCATCTTGTCAAATCAATTGTCTACCACCTCTTCTATAATATTACGCAGGCGATTTCTGTAGAAATAATGCACTTGTAGAGTTTCAATAAAGTGAGAAGGGGGCTAATTGAATTTTTCCATAATCTCCTTGGATGTCAGCCACCTACACTCTTTTAGGTGCATGAGATGGAATACTGTATGTATAACTTTAGTATGCCACGTCTCAAAAACGCGGTCTGTCACTCCCACTGGGAATTCTGGGTGAGCCCATAAAGGCATGTGTTTAGATAACTGAGAAGACAACCCATGCGCTCGTCTGGTTGCCTTACAGGCAATTACTGTATCGCGTAGTAGCGCTGATCACTATGACCGGGAGTTTACAAATCACAGTGTCAACACATGAGGCCAAAATACAACCCTCTGTCAGTCCAGATTCCAGCAATACATCTGAGTAGGACTAAGTCCCCTTAAACCAATCTCTCCCCACTCTGATCAAGCACGAAAAGTTATAACTCCTAACGTTTGGCACGGCCAGGCCCCCATCTTTTACTGCACGCATAATTTTTCGTATTGCTATTCTGGGCCGTTTTCCCCTCAAGATGAATCTGGTCAATGCTTTTTTTATCCGTGAAACATCATCTTTACGTAACAGGATTGGAATAGTCTGAAGCGGGTATAATAGCCTTCCAAAAATAATCATCTTAAGAAGGTGACAACGGCCCAGAAGAGACAGGGGCAAATCATGCCACCGCTCCAATTGACGTACAACCTTGTTCAATTAGGGTTCATAGTTAAGTTTGTATTGAGAACTAGAATCTCGTCCTATTTTGATTCACAGATATGTTATAAATAAATGTTTTAATTACTTCTGTCCACCATCAGTAACCACACCAAAGCTCACGAGGATTAGGCTTTAACAATTGAAAAATTTCACTCTTGTAGTCTTTGAAGCGAAACCACAGAATTAGTTAAAAAATTTTTTATCCAGTCTAATAGCCCTTTGAGATGGTCTTGGGGATGTGCCATATAAATGAGTATATCGTCTGCAAACAATGTGAGTTTGATCTGCCGACCCCTACCTTTATACCGTCATATACTGTGTTATCCTCCACGTGTGTAGCTAATGGCTCAAGGGCTATATCAAAGAGCAAAGGTGATAATGGACATCCCTGAGGAGTTCCCCTCTGTATTGTGAAAGTAGCCGAAAAGTGACCTGTGTTGTGTATTTGTGCCTGTGGGTTGGCGTAGAAACCTGATAGGAAAGTCATAAACGTGCCTCTCATGGCAATTTTGTCCAGGACCATTGGCAACCAACTTCAGCTCACCCTATCAAATGCCTTATCGCCATCTAAGGATAGCATGACAGGACTCGATGTTGTCAGACAACGATATTTATCTACAACTGCTATTACTTTCCTAATGTTATTCATGGGCGATCTTGGTCTAACAAAGGCCACTTGTGATGGCCCTATCAGCGTAGGAAGAATGCTACTCAAACGATCTGCCATGATCCTGGACAAAAGCTTGATATCCTGGTCAATGAGTGAGAATGGACGATAGGATCCAGCCAGATGTGAAGGTTTGTTGGGTTTTAGTAGCACCTTCATGTGTGCCATGTTTGAATGGATGGGCAACCCTCCTGTCTCCAATATATGATTGAAGGTGCCTACCAATGTGGACGGGATATCCTCACTCAATAATTTTAATAATTTGGCTGTAAACCCGTCAGGTCCTGGAGCTTTCCCGGATTTAAAGTCACTTATCGCCGCTGTCACTTCCGTCACCTCAATTGTTTTTTTTAAAAGGAGAAGCTGATAGTTTGTGAAGGATGGTAACCGTATTCCATCTAGAAAGGTCTGACCCTCCGCACTATCCGTATGTTCCACCTTATATAAGTCTGAGTAGTATTCTTGTAGAATCGTGATTATGCTTCGAGGGTCTGTGTTCATGATCCCATGTTTATTCGTTAACGCAGTAATATGTTGATGACGAATGTGATTTCCTTTCGCTAGTCGTGCTAATAGTCTCCCTGATTTGCTACCATAACGATATACATCGGCTCTATAATTATTGTGCTTTGGAAAAAGCACTATATTGTTATTCACATTATTCTTTTTCCGTGTTCTTCTTCTTCTCCAGATTTGCGCAATTAATACAGCCCGAACCGCTCGGTGTACAGACTCCGTTCAAACAAGGTTTTGAAGCTAGCTGCCGTGACAGGTGTGCTAAGTATTTTTGGAGTCGATTGGATTTTTTGCTTTTTAACCCTTTACGTTTGAAAAAAAAAAATCTTCCCATTGGAATGCATTGATTTTGAACTTAAATGTACGTCTCGGGCTTGGAATTTTTTAAAATCGAAAAATTTATTGACGTACAGTATAACATCGACATTACCCATCAGAGGCTGCCCACTGTCTACAACAGACATAGTATATACCTTTGCTATCCGTAGCCTTTGTTTCACCTCCACTTGCAGGCACCCACTTAAATTGTGACAATGTTTTTTTTATAAAAAATTTTTTTTTTTTATCGTACATTAGTGGTTCATCTCATCACTTTGATGAGTCCATGCTGGACATGTAATAAATGCTGTCCGAAATAACAATTTTCGTGAGTGAAATAATTGAAATCTGTGTGACTGTCACAGATTTCTTGTAATGATGATGATGAGTGACTATTACAAAATCCATTGTCTTCACTATGTTATGGTTTAACATAGCGTTCCTTACGCATCATTCCTAAATACAAAAATGGACTTTTATTCCTAAATTTACATCACTATATTTTGTAAAAATAATTTTGGGTGGTGTGTTGTTCCATTTCTTGTTGCCATGTGCTTATATGCGTTTATATTTTAAGGGTGTTTATTTTTATTCTTGGAATTGAAATTCATCATTTTATTGTCCTAGTAAAACTTCATTTTTTATAGTTTGAAGTACATACATTTGCAATGGCCACGTAACAAGGCAATAACTCAATATTTAAATTTAAAACCCTTCTTGACCCTGGGCTTCAACAACGCCAGTTGCTGATCGGAAATGTTGGATGCACAGATCAAAACAATCGCTGATGTGTTTGTGGGGTTCAGTAACGCCTGCTGTTCCCCTGCTGGGTGTCTGGCAAAAAATTTTGCTGCTAACTCCAAATTTAACTTCAAACATCTCATATTAGGCCTCTGCCTACACCCTCCTTGACCCTGGGCTCCAACACCGCCAGTTGTTGCTCAGAAGTTCTGTTAGCACAGTCAACACTTTCTCCTGTGTTACTGGGGTTCGCTAATGTCAGCTGTTCCCTTGCTGTGTGTACGGCAAAAAGTCCTGCTGCCTCCACCCTGTTCTCTTCTCATCCCTGAATTATTTAAGAAATTAAATGAAATGAAATGGAAATTAAATTCAGGGAAATTAAATTCATAGAAAGAGGTTATACTTTACACTTTATGGGTTAATATGAAGAAGAATAATAGTTTAATAAGAACAATCTGAGTAATGTTAACAAAAAGATGAATAGCAAGAAGTTTAAGAAGAAGATAAAGAAGGTGAAGATGAAGAATAATTTGATGACAAAGATGATGCTGCTGAAGATTATGAAGGAGAAATTGTGGCAGAAGTTAAAAAGGTGAAGAGCATGGAAGTTTTGAAACATACATATTTGCGAAAATAGAAAAAAGGTTAACAACATTGTCAATTTCTTCGTCAATCCGAACGTATTTCAAAAAAAAAATATATTAATGCTATTCCATTGGATTGGGTTAAACATCTATGCCTTTAATGTCTCCTCAACCTCCCCCAATACATTCTACATTACTCTTTGTTGTTTTCCTTCATGTACAATTATCCAACAAGGCAAGAATGGGGTTTTTTTAATTCCGATATTTTGTTCCCATAGACTTACATTGGATTTCCAGTATCGGTATCGGGTATCGCCGATATTTTGTGTGTATCGGCGATACCATTCCGATCCGATACTTTTGGATATCGGAAAGTATCGCTCAACTCTAGACACCAGTGGGCAATTGTCATGGGAATTCTTTATATAGACACTGTAACAGCTGAATTCTTCAGATTTTGCTGCTGTTTCCTGTGTCACTATGGATCTGCGTTGGGAGAGTTTTCGCTTCAAATTGGATCTGGACATCACGCTGTCTCAGGCTTTTGCATTTTCTTGCCAGCAAGAAAGGCAGAGAGAGAGACAGCGAAGACGGCAGCGGCGGAGTTTTTGGATACATCCGATTATTGAAGTCCTGGAGAGCCGTGGAGTGTACCACACCCTCTTCAGCGAGTTCCAGGCAAACCCGGTGAAATTTAGTGACTATACCCGGATGTCCCAAGAAAGCTTCATGTATTTGCTTGGTCGTGTTGAAGGAGCCATCCGGACACAGGACACGCAGCTCTGTTGTGCGATTCCTCCTGAGGAACGGCTCCTGGTCACATTACGGTACGTAATATTTAAAACTAATGCCTGCATAATTGTTTTTGTTCTGCCATTTACTAATCCAAAGCCTGCAGAATTATTGTTCTGCCATGTAGTAAACAAAAGCCTGCTGAGTTATTATGCCATGTACTTAAATTTTTTCATGTCAGTGTTTTGTAAAACCCTAGACAAAAATATTAATTTTTTTCTTTCTCTGTTTGGCAGATTCCTGGCTACTGGAGAGACCCTATCATCACTCCACTTCCAGTACAAGCTTGGAATCTCCACATTGTCGGGAATAGTTGCGGACACCTGCTGGGCTTTGTGGGACGTTCTTTGTCCAGAATTTATGCCCCTGCCCACCGCGGAAAAGTGGATTGAAATAACTGAACAATTCTTGACAGTCTGCAATTTCCCAAACTGTTTGGGAGCAGTGGATGGGAAACACATAAGGATAACCAAACCCGCAAAAAGTGGATCGGAGTACTATAACTATTAAAAGTACTTTTCTACAGTACTCATGGCCATTGCGGATGCGGACTGTCGGTTTGTTGCGGTGGACATTGGGGCATTTGGCCGGGGCATTGACTCCCAGACTTTTAAGAACTCGGACATGGGCCGTAGGTTGTATGTAAACCATTTTAATTTCCCCCTGCCACGGCCTCTTCCCCACACTGAAGGTCCACCACTGCCATTTGTAATGGTTGGGGATGAGGCCTTTCAAATGTGCCAAAACCTGCTGAAACCCTACTCCAGCTGGGACTTGGACCACGCAAGAAAAATCTTTAATTACAGACTTACAAGGGCACGAAGAACTGTAGAGTGTGCCTTTGGGATTCTTGTGTCCAGATGGCGCATTCTCGGCACAGCCATTAATCTTAAACTGGAAACGGTGGTTGAGCTGGTGAAAGCATGTGTGGTTCTTCACAATTTTGTTATGGCTAAAGAGCGCCCTAACTTTGAACTAGATGAACCAGCTGCCAACCCATTGCCTGATTTCACTCAGCACCCTCTCAGGTCATCAGCTGACGTTGGCCAAATGAGGGACCAATTTGCGGCATACTTTATCTCTGATGTAGAACGTGTGGCATGGCAAGATCAAAGGGTGTAAAAAAAATTTCTTGTGTGTAGTTAAATAAAAAAAATATTTTGATACCTGTGCCGAGTGCACTCTGTCTTTATACAACTCCAATCCAATAATCACCTGCCCTGGTGTCCCAGTGAAGTCAGGATGCTGTGTTTTGTGCATCCTGACTTTACTAGGACTCCTGACCAGGTGAGTCTACAGAGAAAAGTTGTATGACCTTCATCATCTCTCCAGTCTGTGTTCAATAAGGCAGATTGCAGCGAGGTGGAGATAATACGACTAATATTTATATCACCTGGCCTGATGTTACAAATAGTGATTTTGGGATGCACTAGCATCCTTCACTCTTTATGACACCTGACCATATGAGTATAAATATTATTTGTAGTATCTCCACTGTGGCTTCAGTATGCACGCAGACTGGAGAGATGATAAAGTTTATACAACTTCTACAAAATTCCCTGGCCTGGTGTCATGCTGAAGTGAGGATGCCAAAAAAAAACGCATCCTGACTTCAGAATTTTATGACACCTGGGCAGGTGAATACAGATATGAGTTAACCTCCAGCATCTCTCCAGTCTGCGTACAATAGATAATGCAGACTAAAGCGACGCTGCAGATGACAACTCATAGATATATTTAGCCAGGTGTGCTAAATAGTTATGATACCAAGCCAGGGTATTGTAGATATGACGTGTATTTTCTCCATCATCTCTTCAGTCTATTCGCCACAGACTGCATAGATGATGTGGTTAATTCCAAGGAATATCTAGAATCCCCTGGCCTAGAGTCACAAAGAGTGAAATGATGATGGCCAAATCACACCATCCTCAATTCACTCTTTATGATACCTGGCAAAGTGAGAATAGATATGCCTTGCACTCAACATCATCCTCTATTCAGTCTGACCAATATTAGCAGACTGAAGAGACTGGTGTTGAAAATACAAGTCATATATTTGTGTTTTTGAAAACACATAGCTCCAGAACTGACACAAGAAACATGTGTCAGTACTGGAGCTATGTGGTGGCAAGAACACAAAGTGTACAGCGCAGTGTGTGTAGGCGGCGAAAGACACAATTAAACCAAACAGTTGGGGAAAACCAAATTACATTTATTTAAAAACACAAAAAAAAATTACTGGGAGCGACGTTTGGAGGAAGATGGTGGGAACTTGGGGGTGTGGAGGGATGAGGAATGGTTTAATGAAGGCGATGAAGGGGTTCTAGGGGAAGGGGTGATGAAAGTTGTGGGGGAAGGGATCGGGTGAGACAGTGGGAGGTGAGGGGGGATGGAGTATAACAGTTTTTCTTTTTTTGTGGCCACTTTTATGGCTTCTGCAGCCCGTTGGCATGGTGTCCTTCCTGGAGCGCCTAGTGCTGGTGGACCCCTGGAGCTGGGGGACCTCCTGGAGCTGGGGGACAGCCTGGCAGGATCCTGAAGCTGCTGCGGCATGCTGGTGGTGATGGCGGTCCTGCCATGGTCCGTGGTCCTGAATAAGGAATGTGGGTCCCCCAGCTGCTGCTCAGTGGTGGCGGTGGTGGTGGCGGTCCATGCAGGGGTGGTGGTGGTGGAGGTCCAAGCAGGAGCAACGCTTGGCATGGTGGTAGCCGGGAAGTGTCCAGCTGCACTCGACCTTGGTGTGGTGTCCGGAATGGCTTGGAATGCAGGTGGACGTGCAGTGGTATGCAGCAGAAGTCGGTAATGAGGTGAAACTAGTCAGTGGTGGCACAGTTGGTAATGCTGCACGTACTGACTCTGCTGCATAGCCTGCACGTAAGCAGTGTTGCAGGCCCGCATCACATACAGCTGGAGCTCAGGACTTAGGTGTTCCGCCATGCCCCATACAATTTGGTGAAAGAAATGGTGCGCTGGTCTGTTGAGGTCGGCTTCCAGATGGTCAAGGCGACGGTCGACAGCCTGGAAGTGTGTTTCCATTAGGGTAAAACCGCTTTCCAGTCTGTGGCTCATCGCCTTGAGGCCATTCTGAAAAACCGAACTCAAGTGAATGAACTCTGCATTAGAGTCCTGTCCGAGGCCTTCTGCCGCTGGCTGGAAGTGCCCGCAAAACCAGTGGCAGAGACCTGGGACAGGGGAACACCTGATGGACCAGCTTCCTGGTCTCCAGCTGTCTGTGGTGCCGACCCACAAGCTGATTCTTGGCTGCTGGATGGCTGGGACGGGTCCGAGGCAGCTCACTGAAGGACTGCTCCAGGACCAGGCTGCAGGGTGCTGCTCCAGGTGCTGTGAAAAGAAAAGAAATACATTAGTATCATGCATTTACAATAGTCAAAGCGCCAACTCCTGAGGAATAGAAAAACAGAGAGTAAACACAATACAATACAACAACATAATACCGGTCTTAAGAAGGCCAACGCCCGATGATAGCGATATTTTTGGGTGGTCCTTGCTGCAGCACCACTGCGACCCTTGCTCTCCTGACGCACATCCCTGTTGAAGCGGTCCTTCATTGAGCGCCAACGGGTTCTGACTTTGTTCACTGTGGGAAAAAAAAAAACTAAAAATTAGACAATGCACTGTAGGCTGGGTTAACACAAATGTGTGTGATGCTAGAAACTCACAGGAGTTACTAGCATCACACAGTTGTGTGATCCCGGCCAAGGTCACTGGCGCATCACACAGCATTGAAATACTTACGAAATTCCTTGCGGACCCTTGGAGAGGCGTTGTCCCAGCCATCCATCAGCCCTGCGGCCACCTCATTGCAGAGCCGCCGGATCACCACGTTGTCCGAGTGCAGTGGATCACGGCTCCTGGACTAACTGGATCACAGCATCATTGTCCAGGGTGAGGTCTTCATCCCATTGTGGAGACTAGAAAAGAAAGAAAAACATTAATTTTGGACAGATTTGGAAATGAAAAAGATAGAAAACAAGACAGAAAAGAAGCAAGATTGAAGAGGAAAAACAGGCCACAAAAAAGTCAGGGAAAAAAAAAAAGAGTACAATCAGTCAGTCTATACTAATCTGCCGTCTCCCCGCCTGCACTTGCACTGGCTGCTCCTGCTGTTCCTCTGCTGCCATGGATGATAAGGTCTGAAAATGAAAAAAAAAAATTGCCACGTGTAGATGCAACAGCGATTACTTACCAATCAGTAGGGAAGGAAGGTACTCACTTCACTCTCTGCTTGGGCCAGTTCACCAGGGGCCGGCTGGTACTCCTCTCCAGAAGACATGCTGCAATAAAAAAAGGAGACATTAGTACATAATAAATTGAGAAAAAAAGGACAGGCAGACATTAGGTTTATATACTCACATTATTCCAGTTGATGCGCACGCCAGCATCCCCATAGACTGTAATGCTTTGTTTTGACGTGTTCTGTGCACAAAGCGAACACAATCGTTTTTTTTACGCCTTTGGGCGGACCAATTAATGCAATTTGTTGTGTCGGGCGCAACTAGACGCTCACCTGGAAATAACGCACGCGCACGAAAACGCTGACGATCGCATGCAAACGCAAGACCATGTGCACGCGATATTAAATATAGGGGCGCATGAGACATGCGATCGGATGCGCCCTTCTCATGTGCACGTTTGTTTGCAGGGCAATTATCTTACTGTTACCTCCATTTAGCTTCCTTTTGCAGCCCCCTACCCCTTACTATAACCCATTTTACAGCCATTTTAAAGCACCAAAGTTTGGGTCGCCATTGACTTCTATTAGGTTCGAGTTCATGGTCAAGTTCGGATACCGAACTAAACTTTCAACTGTAGTTCGGCCGAACCTGACGTACACGAACATCCGCTGGTCCAGTCATCCCTACTTATTGGTACATGAATAATGAATGATATATGTGCCAAAGAATCACACACAATTTAGTAGACACTAGCCATACTGGAAAGAAACTCATGCAAAAAGTTATTCTCCATGTTATCCTGTCACATATATCTTTATTGGCTGTCAGCTGAATGTAAATATACTGTCATATTCAATGCTCTACCATCAATGATGTAAAATACTATAAAAATTGTGAAATTTTCTTAACATAAAATTACTGTACAATCTACCATATCATGCAGGAGAAGCGGAGCAGACTGATGTATAATTTTTTGGGCATAACAAATTGTATTCGTATTTTATTAGTATAACTTATATTTTTAAATCTCTGCCCATTCTGGACATATAAGTCAAGTGGTCGGTATCACTTAATGATTAATCGCTTTCACTGTTTGAGCATACATAGAAAGATAGCTGTCAATCACTAATTAGGTCGACCCATTGGACTCACAGATCTCACATAATATTCAACCTGACAAGTTCCCTTTTAAGCATATATGTCATGAAAATATGCTTTCATTTTCAGGGGCAGAATTTTAAGGGTATGTTTCCACTATCAGGAAACAGTCCGGAATCGCTGCGTGTTTGACGCTGTGCGTTGGCGCAGCGTCAAACACGCAGCGTCCAGATGTTACAGCATAGTGGAGGGGATTTCAAGCAATCCCGTCTCCACTATGCGTAAAAACATGCAGGCGGAAGACCTGCGTTTCCGGACATGCGGCACGTCTTTTCAGACCGCAGCATGTCCTAGTCCCTTGCGGCGACGCTGCATCGCCGCAAGGGAAATAACACAGGGCTATGCAGCCCTGCGATCATTCCGCATGTGTTCCGGAGGTGTCCTGAACACATCTGGAATGAGCGCGCGTACAAAAGGGGGCGGGGCTTTGGACGGAGCGGAATTTCCGCTCCGTCCAAAGCGCTGTGGTTCCGGACCGTGGAACCACAGCCTATCAGGTTCAAAAAAACAACACAAAAATTTGGAAAGTATTATTATTATTTAAGTGTCTTTGTCAGGTACCAGGAGGCTATCTTTGCTCAGCCATTGGCTCTGAACTCTTTAATAGGTTTCAAAAAGTCATAATGGAAAAAGTCTTTACTTTGCATTAGAACACTGATATAGAGATATATGATTTTTAAGGTTGATTTCAGGCAACCCCATTGTTTGGATTTGACAATACAAAGCAATTTTCATTTTTGCAGAGTTCTTTCTACTCATATGTATAGGACTAGAACGAGAGGACCTACTCTCTGGTTTCCTTTAAATGAGTATGTGATAGCTTGGAGTATAAGAAGCAGAAAATGTATAAAACGTCTCAGAATGAAGTATGAAGGTGTTAGCAAGAGTTATAGAAATATTTGCTGGTATATTTTATTCCTATGCCTTACATAAGATGTGAATGCACACTTTTGTATGCATTTTAATCTTTGTTGTTGTCATTGCACACTGGACATATTAATCATGTCTAAAGTTAAGTGAGAATTTATTAATATTAAAAAAAAAGAAATGGCAAATAGGTAACTGCAAAGTCAGTTGTATTCTACTCAACTTCAGTGGTCTATTATTTTGACATAGCCTAGGCACATCGGGGGGTCTTATACTGTTATAGTGAGCTAGTTTAAGCTAGATAAAGAAACCACCAGAGCATTTAATGGAGGAGGGCATGACTTTGGGAGGGGCGGACCTTGAACTCCTGCTGTTTTCCTTGTATACCGGTGTAGATTCTAAGCAAGAGTGATGTTGCTTCAAGACGAAGCAACATAGTATAGTATGCCGATTCATGATGTGTTACTTTGAGGCGGTCTCTCTCTGTGAAGAGGGGGGGCTAGTCTCTCTCTGAGGAGGGTGGGGGCTGGCCTCTGTCTGTGAGGAGGGTGGGGGCTGGCCTCTCTCTGTGAAGAGGGTGGGGGTAGTCTCTCTGAGGAGGGTGGGTGCTGGCCTCTCTCTGTGAGGAGGGTGGGGGCTGGCCTCTCTCTGTGAGGCGGGTGGGGCTGGCCTCTCTCTGTGAAGAGGGTGGGGGCTAGTCTCTCTCTGAGGAGGGTGGGGGCTGGCCTCTCTCTGAGGAGGGTGGGGGCTGGCCTCTCTCTGTGAAGAGGGTGGGGGCTAGTCTCTCTCTGATGAGGAGGGCTAGTCTCTCTCTGAGGAGGGTGGGGGCTGGCCTCTCTCTGTGAGGTGGGTGGGGGCTAGCCTCTCTCTGTGAAGAGGGTGGGGGCTAGTGAGTCGCACAGCCAGGGCCAGTTGGGTACTCGGCACCGAGCCCGTTCACTTCAATGGGGATGTCACAGGTAGCACAGCTCGGTCCGTGGCCCTGGGGCTCACCTCAAATGTGGGATATTTACAGGGGATTAAAGTATACAGTTTGTTTGTGACGCCACCTGTGGTACCTGGTTAGGGTGACCAGCGCTGCAGGGTAGATCCGCTGAGGGGTTGTTACTGGGCAGCAAGGTGTTAAGTCTTCCACAGGCAAGACTGGATCCCTCAGGGTATATGGCGGTGTAGGGGTGCAGGAGCAATAAGGCAGACACACACACGAAAGTCTCTTTCTGTACCTTTACTGATGATAGTTGCAGGCACGTCCCGGGAAGCTGGCAGGGTGGAGGATGCACGTCCAGTAATCCCACTGAGTAGGTGTAGGGCCTCCATACTCCTGTATGTGTGAGTTTCTGACCTGTATGAAACGAAGTCTAACTCTGTCTTCAGTTATACGCCCAGCTGACTTTGTAGTGAGGCCTTCTCTAGGATAGAACAGTGTCTCTGTATGCAGGGCCCTGCTAGACTCCGTCTTCCTGACCCCGGTTACGTATCAGCACTTGTGGGCCCCTGCGACTTGAAGTCCCACAGGGTCTCCGGTATCTCCTACTAGTCGTGTAGATGCTAGCAAGCTCAGACCCGGTGTCCGGTTGTTCAGAGTAGAGGTAAGCGATCAATGCTGTTTCAACCTCTGTCACTCTCTTTTCCCTTCCACTCGCCTTTCGTCCTACTTCGACCCTTAACATAAGCACACTAGCAGTAGATAGCTTATTCTCCTTTCTCTTCACCGCTCTCAAAGCATCGGCACGCTTGCTCACTGAAACTACACTCAGTTGACTCAGTTCTGACCAGGCTGAAGTGGCTATCTTCCTCCACTATTACTGGACTCCACACAATAAACTAAGTTCAAGCTGCAGTCTTCAGTCTTTCAGTCACTGCTGTTCCCTTTCTTTCTTTTCCTTCTATCGCTCAGTCTGAAGCAGCTATCAGGACCTTCCGTCTAACTGATCTGTGCACACTTCAAGAGCTAACTTTCCACGCTCCAAGGGAACAAACAGCTTCACAGCTTCTTTCTGAGGTGACTAGACTGTCTGAGGTAATTTGATCTCATCTCCTCAGCTCTCCCAGCTAATCTCACTGATCTGAGGTAACTGACGTGTCGTCACTACCTTTAGAAACTGCGAAAGGGCTCCCTCTGGTTGATCTAGGGAATAGTGCAGGTGTGTTGTGTGCATATAGGTCTCTGTGGGTTTACCTTTGATGCATCCACCTGGGAACATGTGGCTCCAGGCACAGCTGGGCTACACATCCCCCCCTAGTTATCATCAGCACTCCCGGGCTGAAAAGAAATACATTTTTATATAACATCAACATAAACAATAACTCTAACTCGTCCCTTGCGGGAGGTGAGGACTCTTTAAACGTTACAATAAATACAAATACAAGTAGCAAATACTTTCAAGTGCAAATATACAAGATTCTTGTGGAGGACCCGTGCAAAACCTCCCACGGTGGTCCTGGGTGGGCTGCAGGACTTCCCTTTGCAGACCTCACTCTAGGCCACACCACACGAGTTTTTCTTCTGAGGTAGTGGTCTAAGCTAGATAAAGCACCTAAGGAGGTGCTAACTATTTACATAATGTCTCTCTGCTGCAAGAGTCCTCAGCACCAGTCCATACTCAGAGAATCATAGCAAAATCACATTTCTATCATAAATTACATTACTACTCATTACCCAACCGGGGTATATTATGCATCATATCTATGCAAACATTCAAATACAGCAGGCACCTGTCCAGGTGCAGCAATACTTCATCAACTATATACAGTGCTGAAACCTTGTCCAGGTTAAACATTTACTTAGCTGGGGCGACACCTGATGGCTGTGCAAGCACAGGACCATTCCTATTCACGGGCCCAGTGCCTAACACCAGGATCATCGACTCCACCATCGGGGTCTGTGTGGCTGGTGTGCACTGGGCTGGTGGGGGTGTCAGGGGTTCCAGCAGGGTGTCATCATCTGCAGCAGGGATATCATCGCTGGTTACCTGCAGAGCCGGTTCACTCCACTCCTCTAGGCCGTAGGGCCTGTCTTCCTCCTTCATCCCTGCCGGGAGACAGCTTTCCTCTGCTACAGGTATGGTGTCTGGCTCCGGGGTGGACCGGCGTTCTGGTCCGGGTGAGGCCTCCGCAGCCTCCTCTCTGGTTGCCGCGTCCTCGGTGGGGTCAGGTATGGCTCCTTCCGGATCAGCCTCCGGCCAGATCTCAGACTCTGCTTCAGGTGGCGCCAGTGGCAGAGGCGCAGGCGGTGTAGGGAGCGGTTGGCTCTGCTGCAGCCGCAGCTTCAGAGCCCTCCAGCTTTGCTCCATTTCCTCCACTTCAGCGCGGTGCCGGGCCAGATACAGCAGGGCAGCGTCCACTTCTTCAATGGAGAGGGTCAGCTTCTCCAGGTCACAACGGATCTCTTCATCAGGAGGGGCCCGCTCTTTGGTACAGGGGCGGGACCTTCGTATCCTTTTCCGCCCACCAAGGAGGATGAGGAGGCGGATCTCCTTGACTGTAGGGCAGGTCCGCACATTACAATAATACTTGGACTGAGCGGCCATAACTTTCGCACCACAGGGGTGGGTACGCCCACGAATACATGCCCTCCTTCTTCACCAGCGCCTCAGGGCGCGAAGATGGTGGCAAAATGGCGGCAAATGGCGCCAAAAATCACAAAAACAGCAATACAGTCTTTTGCACAAAACCAGTCCAATTCAGGCACACAGGACTCGCATATAGCGAGCTTCGTATCCAGTTCTTGACGCCAAAAATGAGTCGCACAGCCAGGGCCTGTGGGGTACTCGGCACCGAGCCCGTTCACTTCAATGGGGATGTCACGGGTAGCACAGCTCGGTCCGTGGCCCTGGGGCTCACCTCAAATGTGGGATATTTACAGGGGATTAAAGTATACAGTTTGTTTGTGACGCCACCTGTGGTACCTGGTTAGGGTGACCAGCGCTGCAGGGTAGATCCACTGAGGGGTTGTTACTGGGCAGCAAGGTGTTAAGTCTTCCACAGGCAAGACTGAATCCCTCAGGGTATATGGCGGTGTAGGGGTGCAGGAGCAATAAGGCAGACACACACACGAAAGTCTCTTTCTGTACCTTTACTGATGATAGTTGCAGGCACGTCCCGGGAAGCTGGCAGGGTGGAGGATGCACGTCCAGTAATCCCACTGAGTAGGTGTAGGGCCTCCGTACTCCTGTATGTGTGAGTTTCTGACCTGTATGAAACGAAGTCTAACTCTGTCTTCAGTTATACGCCCGGCTGACTTTGTAGTGAGGCCTTCTCTAGGATAGAACAGTGTCTCTGTATGCAGGGCCCTGCTAGACTCCGTCTTCCTGACCCCGGTTACGTATCAGCACTTGTGGGCCCCTGCGACTTGAAGTCCCACAGGGTCTCCGGTATCTCCTACTAGTCGTGTAGATGCTAGCAAGCTCGGACCCGGTGTCCGGTTGTTCAGAGTAGAGGTAAGCGATCAATGCTGTTTCAACCTCTGTCACTCTCTTTTCCCTTCCACTTGCCTTTCGTCCTACTCCGACCCTTAACATAAGCACACTAGCAGTAGATAGCTGATTCTCCTTTCTCTTCACCGCTCTCAAAGCGTTGGCACGCTTGCTCACTGAAACTACACTCAGTTGACCCAGTTCTGACCAGGCTGAAGTGGCTATCTTCCTCCACTATTACTGGACTCCACACAATAAACTAAGTTCAAGCTGCAGTCTTCAGTCTTTCAGTCACTGCTGTTCCCTTTCTTTCTTTTCCTTCTATCGCTCAGTCTGAAGCAGCTATCAGGACCTTCTGTCTAACTGATCTGTGCACACTTCAAGAGCTAACTTTCCACGCTGCAAGGGAACAAACAGCTTCACAACTTCTTTCTGAGGTGACTAGACTGTCTGAGGTAATTTGATCTCATCTCCTCAGCTCTCCCAGCTAATCTCACTGATCTGAGGTAACTGACGTGTTGTCACTACCTTTATCAACTGCGAAAGGGCTCCCTCTGGTGGATCTAGGGAATAGTGCAGGTGTGTTGTGTGCATATAGGTCTCTGTGGGTTTACCTTTGATGCATCCACCTGGGAACATGTGGCTCCAGGCACAGCTGGGCTACACACTAGTCTCTCTCTGAGGAGGGTGGGGGCTGGCCTCTCTCTGAGGAGGGTGGGGGCTGGCCTCTCTCTGTGAAGAGGGTGGGGGCTAGTCTCTCTCTTAGGAGGGTGGGGGCTGGCCTCTCTCTCTGAGGAGGGTGGGGGCTGGCCTCTCTCTGTGAGGAGGGTGGGGGCTGGCCTCTCTCTGTGAGGCAGGTGGGGGCTGGTCTCTCTCTATCCCTCTTTCTCTCATTAGACGAACTCCAGGAAACAAACTAAAATAAATCTGTGGCCATTTTGACAACCAAAAATAATGTGTTTTGTGTATTTATTCTAGTGCCTAGGTTTACTGTAGTTATGGTTGTTTTAAGATGGAGTGGGGTCTATCCCATATCCAAAAATCATGTTCAGTTTGATGACCTATATTCATAAGGCTAAGTGCACACGTTCAGGAATATTTGCGTTTTTTTCGCGTTTTTTCGCGGGAAAAAACGCGTCAAAAACGCATGTATTAAGCATCCTATCATTTAGAATGAATTCCGCAAATTTTGTGCACATGGTGCGTTTTTTTCCGCAAAAAAAACGCATCGCGGAAAATCTAGCAGTTTGTCCATTAATTTTGCAGATTTCTAGCGTTTTTCCCTCTTTATTATTGACCTAGAAAGTTCAGGAAAAAATCGCGGTAAAAACGCGTCAAAACCGCGCAAAAAACGCGCAAAAAAACGCGCGTTTTTGCCGCGCAAAAAAGTCCGGTTTTGCTCAGGAATATTCTGCAAACATTCTGCAAACGTGTGCACTTAGCCTCAACGTTCTTTATTTTCCTTACATTGTTGTAATTGCTTTGATTTAGACATGAAGAAAGATAGTTATTAGTTGATATTTTTACCATTCATGTACCGAATGGATCCCAATGCCTGGCATTTGATGACATTCTGGAATTGAAGGATATTTCACAGACCGTGCAGGTGCAGACATGATAGTCTATGCTACTACTATTTTTTACTTGTGGACAATCCCACTCAATGGGTTCTTTCAATAACAAAGTGTAATATGAATTATGGTAGATTATTTCCAAGCCTATTCATATGAGTCCAATGTCTGTTTTTGTACTTAGTGGGAGAAAAGAGTGGGGGACAGTGATGGGGGCTTTACATTCCTTAATTTGCACAAGACAACTGTACAGATGCATTGTGTGCCTCTGTTGGGAACAAACCATGACGGTTATTTTCTCACATTAGTCAGGGATTTCATGAGGCTTGATGAAGTTTCTCAAAGAATTCAAACAATTTGTCTATGAAATTTCAAGTCTGTTGTGAAGGTCCACCTGTTTTGGCTTTGGAAAAGTTACAAAAACTTAAAGGTTCTGATATTCTGTCTACCACACGATATTGAGGTTTCCTGGATTAATCCCATGGGGATTGTTAGCAGTGAATAAGGGAATTGCTGACAGTCTAAGAATATGTTATAACACATGCAGCACATTTAAGCATCTTCTAGGGTTACATACACAGTGTATATACTCCCCTCTATACTGCCAATATAAGCCATGTAAGCTTTTGTGCACTGAAACTTATAGATTTGATGGCAAAAAAAATACAGGAAAAAATGCTGTACATTTGTATTGCAATTTTATGAATATGTAACAATAATAATGAAATTAATAAAATATTTTCAAAAACAAAAACACCCTATTTCAATATAATAAAATAATGTAGTGGATATACTCAATATACTAATGCACAGGTCAATCCATGATTTTATAAATGAACTATGTATATAAATACAGTGCCTTTAAGTAGTATTCAACCCCTGCAGATTTAGCTGGTTTGATAAGATGCAAATAAGTTAGAGCCTTCAAACTGCAAACGAGAGTAGGATTTATTAACAGAAGCATAAATCTTACAAAACAAAAAGTTATGTTGCTCAGTTGAATTTTAATAAATTTTAAACATAAAAGTGTGGGTCAATTATTATATAACCCCTATGTTTAATATTTCGTGGAATAACCCTTGTTTGCAATTACAGCTAATAATCGTCTTTTATAAGACCTGATCAGGCCGGCACAGGTCTGTGGAGTTATCTTGGCCCACTCCTCCATGCAGATCTTCTCCAAGTTATCTAGGTTCTTTGGGTGTCTCATGTGGACTTTAATCTTGAGCTCCTTCCACAAGTTTTCAATTGGGTTAAGGTCAGGAGACTGACTAGGCCACTCCAACACCTTGACTTTTTCCCTCTTGAACCAGGCCTTGGTTTTCTTGGCTGTGTGCTTTGGGTCGTTGTCTTGTTGGAAGATGAAATTACGACCCATCTTAAGATCCTTGATGGAGAAGCGGAGGTTCTTGGCCAAAATCTCCAGGTAGGCCGTGCTATCCATCCTCCCATGGATGCGGACCAGATGGCCAGGCCCCTTGGCTGAGAAACAGCCCCACAGCATGATGCTGCCACCACCATGCTTGACTGTAGGGATGGTATTCTTGGGGTCGTATGCAGTGCCATCCAGTCTCCAAACGTCACGTGTGTGGTTGGCACCAAAGATCTCGATCTTGATCTCATCAGACCATAGAACCTTGAACCAGTCTGTCTCAGAGTCCTCCAAGTGATCATGAGCAAACTGTAGACGAGCCTTGACATGACGCTTTGAAAGTAAAGGTACCTTACGGGCTCGTCTGGAACGGAGACCATTGCGGTGGAGTACGTTACTTATGGTATTGACTGAAACCAATGTCCCCACTGCCATGAGATCTTCCCGGAGCTCCTCCCTTGTTGTCCTTGGGTTAGCCTTGACTCTTCGGACAAGCCTGGCCTCGGCACGGGAGGAAACTTTCAAAGGCTGTCCAGGCCGTGGAAGGCTAACAGTAGTTCCATAAGCCTTCCACTTACGGATGATGCTCCCAACAGTGGAGACAGGTAGGGCCAACTCCTTGGAAAGGGTTTTGTACCCCTTGCCAGCCTTGTGACCCTCCACGATCTTGTCTCTGATGGCCTTGGAATGCTCCTTTGTCTTTCCCATGTTGACCATGTATGAGTGCTGTTCACAAGTTTGGGGAGGGTCTTAAATAGTCAGAAAAGGCTGGCAAAAGAGATCATTAATCCACACATGTGAAGCTCATTATTCTTGGTGCATGAACTACTTCTTAATACTTTAGGGGGACCAAACAGAATTCTTGTGGTTTGAGGGGTTGAATAATAAATGACACTCTGAATTTACTTTTAACGTTTTTAAAAAAAAAAAAAAAAAATTACAACAAAAATTTTTGCTGCAGTGCATTTCCCACTTCCAGGCTGATCTACAGTACAAATGTCACAATGCCAAGTTAATTCCGCATGTGTCAACCAGCTAAATCTGCAGGGGGTTGAATACTACTTGTAGGCACTGTATATATAGTTCAGGTATACAGTCATGTGTTAAACTGTGCATTTTCTCACAATTGACTTCAAAGCGTTATACAGTAAAAAAGGATAGAATATCTGTAAAGCATCCTCTCTTTAGTATTTACACAAGTAAATCTGAAGTCTGCCAAAAATCACAAGTAGGGTCATCCATACACCCTTCAAGGCACCAACTGTAGTGCCTCATTCATTTATTCTGAACAAAGTGTAATATTGGTACTCCTACACTCATAAAAGCTCTGAACTCAGTGCAAAGCCTGCCAACAATTAAAAGGAGAGTCAGCCATACACCCTTGAAGGCACCAACTGTAGTGCCTCATTAATCTATTCTGAACAAAGTGTAATTGTGGTACTCCTACACTCATAAAAGCTCTGAACACAGTACAAAGCCTGCCAAAAATTAAAAGGAGAGTCATCCATACACCCTTGAAGGCACCAATTGGAGTGCCTCATTCAAATATTAAGAAAGTGTAGTTGTGGTACTTCTACCCTCATAAAGGCTCTGCACACAGTACAAAGCCAATAAAAATTCTAAGGAGGGTCATCAGTACACCCTTAAAGTCACCAACTGGAGGGTCTATTTAAAAAATTAAGAAAGTGTAGTTGTGATATTTCTACACTCAAAAAGGCTTTGCACAAGGTCATCCCTAAACTCTAGAAGGCAACAACTGGGGGCCTCATTCAAATATTAAAAGCACGCTGCTGTCATCTGGTGGTGTGGAAAAGTCAGGTGTAATCCAGGCTTTGTTCATTGTTATCAGAGTGATCCTGTCTGCAGTTTCTGTTGAAAGGCAAAAGCACCTGTAAGTTATGACCCCCCAGATGGCACTAAAAACCCGTTAATACAAGACGCTAGCGGCAGGGCAGCACAACACCTCCAAGGCATAGAGGGACAGCTCATGCCAGGTGTCCAGCTTTGAGATACAATAGCTGAAGGTTGCATAGGAATTACGGAGTACACTGGTTTTGTCAGCCAGGTATTGCTTGACCAAATTTAAAAACTTTTCCCTCCTTGTCAAAAATACCGTTGTAATCAGGGCATGGATGCTGGGAGGGTGTCATGAAACTGGCCCAGGCCTTTGACAGTGTACCTCTGTCTCTACTGTACCTGGTGTGTGTCCCCCTTTGCTCTCCTTTTTGGTTGGGTAAGGAAGCTTGCCCCTGCTGCTAACATTGTCTGATGGGAAAGGCTCAGCACACAGTGAAAAGCCCCCCAAAAAATGTAAGAAGAGTCATACATATGCTTCTACACTCATAAAGACTCTGCACATAGTGCAAAGCCAGAAAAATAATTCAGTTCTAAGGAGGGTCATCCATACACCCATGAAAAAATAAATAGTAAGTATGCCTGTGGCATAGTAAGTAGTAAATAACTTTATACCACCGGCATACTTACTATTTATTTTTTGAGACATTACTCTTTTGGCGCTCCCTGACAGAGAGCAACTCATCTGCCACCAAAACCATATCTGGTAATATGTAGTGCATGATCTTTGGGACTACCTGGGATATTGGTATTTATCCAACATTTGCCCATTTAGCATAAGATATCTTAGAGCAAACACACAAGGTAATTAACTCTGGTTATACTCTCATGTAGCGACCAGACTGAGTACGTTGAGAGGCACTAGAATCCCATTAAGTTACGGATCTAGTGAACCTGCAGAATATTGGTATTTTTATACCACGCATATAAGAAAACCAACTCTGACTCTTCCCCTCCACAACGCTTTGATAGTATACATTTAGGGGTATCAATATACCGTATCTATACAAGTTAATAATATTCTGCTTAAGGTTTTTGGTGAACCAGTGGCAGTGTAGTATATTTTTGCTATTTTATACATTTTAACTATTAATTAAAGGTTAAGTTTTATATTGGTCAATCTGCTGTAATACCTAGCTTCAACATAGCTTGTTGCCGCTTTGCTGAAGCAATGCTGCAGAGCTTCTAGCCTTTGAAGCTGATGTGGACAACGTGATCCGATATAACACATCGGGGATGAGGAGGAGAATGAGGGGGTGCAGGAACTGGTGTTGGAGGTTGAGGAGACCCTGATGGATGTAGGGCCAGCAATCCTCGGCAATGGTAGCACACGTGCCTTGCCAGGGTGGCACTCGGCCCCAGTCTCTACAATGTTTACCCATTGTGCCGTCAAAGAAATGTAGCGTCCCTGACCACAATCGTTTGTCCATTTGTCCGTTGCTAAGTGGACAATCCCAATAAGTGTGTTGGTAAGGACACAGGTGATGTTCCTGGACATGTGCAGGTACAATTTGGAGATGCCATGCCAGGAGAAATAGTTGCGGTTGGGGACCAAGTACTGAGGGACGGCAGAAGTCTTCCTTGTTTAGAATCCTAAACGGCAACTTTTCCAAAGAAAGCAGTCTGGAAATATGCCCATTTAGTGTTTGAGCCTGTCAGTAGGTGGTTGGGTTACTTTTTTGTTCCAAGACCTGGGGTAGGGAAAGCTGAACGCTGAGCTGGGACAAGGATTTGGAAGTGTCTGATTATAGTGCCTCAGAATGTGGAAGGACCGGTGCAGGGTGAGAGGCGTCTTCACCAGTGTCATGGACAGGGGATTGGCAAGCAACTAGCACAGGGGAAGAGATAGTGGTATCACCTGCTGCCATCAATTGTGGACCCAGGAGGTTGGCCCACAGAGTCAGGTTCTTAGATGACTTGTGCCTGATCATGCTGGTGGTAGTTAGGCTCTTAGTGGTCAGGCCCCTGCCGAGCTTGGCATGGCATAGGTTGCAAATTATATTTTTTTGTTTCAGAATTCTCTTTAAAAAAGTCCCAGACTGGGAAACACTTGTCTCTTTGATGGAAAAATTCACGAGTGTCGGTGTTACCCGACTTCTCCCTCTGGTTAGCCCACTGCCTCTGTCTGCCTGTTTCGTTTGCTGCCAATCCCTCCCTATCAGTGTTTCTGGCCTCGCTCTACATTCTAAATTCCCAGGTTGGGTCAGTGACTTCATCTTCCACCACCTTGCCTTTCACCCCTACACCCTGGTCCTCCTGACTTGGTGACTTAACAATAACCTGACTTATTGACTGTGTCTCATCATCATGCACTACCTTAGACAAAATTTGCCATTCCCCACCATGACTTGTGACTGTGGCTGCTCTAAGTTTTGTACATCACTAAATAGCATGTCCTCCTGTCCCAATTGGAACATGCAGTGTGAGAGGCCACAATAAAGAAATAATGATGTAAAGAGCTCCTCGGAGTGTACTAGTGTGGGATCACTGGTCTACGTGGACTCTGACATGGTGGGAGAAAGGAGGATCAGGGTGAGGATTAAGTGATCCAGACTCTTGGGAGGTGAGACTGGACTGTGTAGAAGACTAGGTGGTGCTGGCAAGCATTATCTGCTATCCAACTGACCATCTGTTTGCACTAGAGTGGCTTCAGAAGTGGTGCAAAGTGAAACAGGAAGATATGTGCCATGTGCCATGGATGGGCATGTTGCTTATGGTCCAGCAACAGGCACAGTTGCACATGCCCCACATCCTCGCTGTCTGCGTGCACCATCATCAGCACTTCCACTTCCCCATCCCTTACAGCACGCCTTACACATTTTGTAATTGCTTTGTCAATGGAAACCAAGTTTCCCTGATTAATTGAAACTTAATATTTTTAATTAAAAAAATGTGATCACCTGCAGCAGGCCAAGCAGTTTTTTAAAATGTTCAAACCAATTTCACATAAAGCACGTCAAACTGTATAAATGACAATAATCAAGTTTTGGAGAAAAAAAAATTGTGAATTGTAGCAGGCCAAGCGGTTTTTACAAATTTTAAACCATGTTAATTTTACACAAAGCACATTAAACTGTATGAAGGACAATAGTCAATTTTTGGAACAAAAAATTTTGAGAACTGTAACAGGCCAAGCAGATTTTACAAATGTTCAACTATCATAATTTTACACAAAGCATGTTAAACTGTAGGAATGACAATAGTAAATTTTTGAAACAAAAATGTCATGAACTGTAGCAAACGTTTTACACCTGTGTAATTTTACACAAAGCACGTTAAACTGTATGGATGACAATGTAGTCAATTTTTTCACCCCCAAATATATGGCTACCTGCAGCACCTATATATTTAGCAATGGACTGTAAAGCCCTAAGCCATGCCTAGAGGCTTTATTCAGCCACTCTCTTTGCTCCAACAGTTGTTCCCAGGTTAAATGTAGAATGTATCACATTTAAATATAAAAAGAACAATAAGTACCCTAAGAAGGACCTTTAGGCCGTAGTCACACTACCATACATCGCATAGCACTCAGACCTGTGTTAATCTATGAAGAAGCTCACATCACTGTATTTTTTCGCAGGCGTATTCAACTTGTGTGTAAAATCGCAGCATGCTGCCATTGTACGCATATATCATGCGAGACTCGCCAGTGCAAGCCTATGGGTGCGAGAAAAACTCAGACACCACACGGACACCTTGTGACAAATACGCACACATTTTCCTCATTTCAGACCATTGAGCCATTAAATTCAATGGAGAAAATCAGTGAGAAATGTAAAGCCATACGCATGTCATATGGATGTCATACGGATGCATAGGTGAGAGAAAATCGCATCATCGCATTGCAGATGCATTACACACGGATGACCATACGAAGAACACTTGGACGACTCTCGGCAGGGAGACTCGGATCGATTTTATTTTTCCATACGTTTAGTGTGACGCCGGCCTTAGTATGATGGTTCAGCATAGCATGTTGGTTCAGCATCAGCACCAGTAGCACCACTAGAGGATTAATGAAAGTGTGCACACACAGGCCTGGACAACTAATCTCTCACTCTAATCACAACTGCCCCTGAGCTGTGCAATGGTATCAGTGATCTGAGCGTGGCAATGCAAGTTCTTTTATAGCCTCTGATGAGGTAATGCAGCCAAGTAATCACAGTAATGCCACTACAAAGATGGCTACAGAGACTCGCAGGCAATTCTCACATGTTTATTTGCTGTGTAATAGGTGCCAAACATGCAGGATGGGGATTCGAGCATTCAGTCCGAGCACCAACCAATGCTCAATGAGTGCCTAGCATATCCGAGCACCCAACTACTGAAGTGATATCCCGGTATCACCGAGCACGTTCGCTCATCACTATTTGTTAGTTATGTATGGAAATGGCTACTCTTAGTATGCACCTGTTCAGACCAGTATTCTGTTTGGAAGTGACAGTCTTTTGATATTTGTTCATTTTGTGTGAAAACTAGAAGAAGGCATCCATCTTTATGGTTCGTCTATGATATCTCCAAAATGATGAATATTGTAGATTATGATTTTCTGAGCATGCCCTTTTAACATGACGTTAGCAAAGGCCCAAATTGATGCTTTCAAAAAATGTGTACACATTTTTTCATATTAGATGTGGTGTGCAGAAGTTTCAAAGCATCTACTCTTTAGATTTATTTATCATAACTTTTCATATATTTCTAACCCTTTAATGACTGCCAATACGCCTTTTAACTGCGGCAATTAAGGGTACTTATTCCTCAGCGCCGCTTTTTAATGGCGCTGAGAAATAAGTGTATAGCGCCCCCCAGCGTCAGAATTTCTCCGGAGTCTCAGCTACCGGGGGTAGCCGAGACCCCAGAGAACATGATTCTGGTTGTTTTTTTACCAACGGAATAACGGTGACCGCAAAAAAAAAATTTGATTTCCCATTTAATTTCTCTCTCCTCTGATGTGATCGCACATCAGAGGAGAGTGAAAAGGGGTCCCCCGATTCCCCCTGGTACCTCCCGTGTCCCTGCATCCCCCGTGAAGTCCCCTGGCTGGAAGAAAATGGCGGGTGCATGCGCAGTGCACCCGACGAGATCTGCTGGCCGCATCCAGCAACAATAGTAAATTTTTCCTATTGGTTCATTTTGATCACTGTGATAAGACCTATCACAGTGATCAAAATAAAAAAATAGTAAATAAAACCCCCTTTTATCACCCCCTTAGTTAGGTAAAAATAATGCAATTAAAAAGTATTTATTTCCATTTGTTCATTAGGGTTAGAGTTGAGCTAAAGTTAGGGTTAGGGTTTGGGCTAGGGTTAGGGTTTGGGTTAGGGTTGGGCAAAAGTTAGGGTTGGGCTAAACTTAAGGTTGGGCTAGGGTTAGGGTTGTGGTTATGGTTGGGATTACGGTTTTTGTTGGGATTAGGGTTAGGAGTGCGTTAGGGTTAGGTTTGTGGTTAGGGTTATGGTTAGGGTTGGGATTAGGGTTAGGGGTATGTTAGGGTTAGGGTTGGAGTTAGAATTGGGGTGTTCCACTGTTTAGGTACAGTCATGGCCAAAAGTTTTGAGAATGACACAAATATTATATTTTCACATGATCTGCTGCCCTCTGGTTTTTATGTGTGTTTGACAGATGTTTTTATCACAGACAGAAATATAATAATTGCAAACATATGAGTAACAAAAGCTTATATTGACAGTTAGAATGAGTTAATGCAGCAAGTCAATATTTCTTCTTCAGGACCTCTGCAATTCTCCCTGGCATGCTCTCAATCAACTTCTGGGCCACATCCTGACTGATAGCAGTCCATTCTTGCACAATCAATGCTTTCATTTTGTCAGAATTTTTAGGTTTTTGTTTGTCCACCCGTCTCTTGATGATTGACCACAAGTTCTCAATGGGATTAAGATCTGGGGAGTTTCCAGGCCATGGACCCAAAATCTCTATGTTTTGTTCCCTGAGCCATTTAGTTATCACCTTTGCTTTATGGCAAGGTGCTCCATCATGCTGGAAAAGGCATTGTTGATCGCCAAACTGCTCTTGGAGGGTTGGGAGAAGTTGCTCTTGAAGGACATTCTGGTACCATTCTTTATTCATGGCTGTGTTTTTAAGGTACTGCCACACTAAACGCTCCCGCTAACGATCACAATAACGACGCATACTAATGCGATCGTTTTTGTGATCGTTTTAATGTCGCTAGTAGCTGCCACACTTAGCGATCTCGTTAACGACTCATAAGCGGTTAGCGATCTCATTAACGACTTTAACGGTCATTGCGATGTAAAAAACAGCGCACATCGCTCACAAAAGGTGCCAGACACAGCGATATAGCGTCACCAGCGGGACGCCAACGATCTAAATACGGTCCAGAACTCTAGTGAACGATCAGCGAGATCACAGCAGGGGCCACGTCGTTGCTACATGCCACACACAATAGCGTCACTAACGAGATCGCTAAATAGTGACGTTTTTTAGCGATCTCATTAGCAACCTTGTTTAGTGTGGCATACCCTTTAGGCCAGACTGTGAGAGAGCCAATTCCCTTGGCTGAGAAGCAACCCCACACATGAATGGTTTCAGGATGCTTAACAGTTGGCATGAGACAAGACTGGTGGTAGCGCTCACCTTGTCTTCTCCGAATGAGGCGTTTTCCTGATGTCCCAAACAATCGAAAAGGGGATTCATCAGAGAAAATAACTTTACCCCAGTCCTCAGCAGTCCACTGCCTGTACCTTTTGCAGAATATCAGTCTGTCCATGATGTTTTTTTCTGGAGAGAAGTGGCTTCTTTGATGCCCTCCTTGAGACCAGGCCTTGCTCCAAGAGTCTCCACCTCACAGTGCGTGCAGATGCACTCACACCTGCCTGCTGCCATTCCTGAGCAAGCTCTGCACTGCTGGTAGCCCGATCCCGCAGCTGAAACACTTTTAAGAGATGGTCCAGGCGCTTGCTGGTCTTTCTTGGGCGCCCTGGAGCCTTTTTGGCAACAAGGGAACCTCTCTCCTTGAAGTTCTTGATGATGCGATAGATTGTTGACTGAGGTGCAATCTTTCTAGCTGCGATACTCTTCCCTGTTAGGCCATTTTTGTGCATTGCAATGATGACTGCACGTGTTTCTTTAGAGATAACCATGGTTAACAGAAGAGAAACAATGATGCCAAGCACCAGCCTCCTTTTAAAGTGTCCAGTGGTGTCATTCTTACTTAATCATGACAGATTGATCTCCAGCCATGTCCTCATCAACACCCACACCTGTGTTAATGGAGCAATCACTGAAAAGAGGTTAGCTGGTCCTTTCAAGGCAGGGCTGCAATGATGTTGAAATGTGTTTTGGGGGATAAAGTTCATTTTCTAGCCAAATATTGACTTTGCAAGTAATTGCTGTTAAGCTGATCACTCTTTATAACATTCTGGAGTATATGCAAATTGCCATTAGAAAAAGTGAAGCAGTAGACTTTGTAAAAATTAATATTTGTGTCATTCTCAAAACTTTTGGCCATGACTGTACATCAGGAGGTCTCCAAAAGCGACATTGCTCCACCATTGATTCCAGCCAATTTTACGTTCAAAAACTCATACGGAGCTCCCTTCATTCTGAGCCCTGCCATGTGCCCAGTGGCTTTCCCCCACATATGGGGTATTGGAATACTCAGGAGAAATTGCACAACAAATTTTGTGGTCCATTTTCTCCTCATACCCTTATGAAAATAAAAAAAATTGGTTCCAAAGTAAATTTTTTGTGAAAAAGTAAAATGTTCATTTTTTCCTTCCACATTGCTTTAGCTCTCGTGAAGCACCTGAAGGGTTAATAAACTTCTTGAATGTGGTTTTGCACACCTTGAGGGTTGCAGTTTTTAGAATGGTGTCACTTTTGGGTATTTTCTGTTACATGGACCCCCAAACTCACTTCAAGTGTGAGGTGGTCCCTAAAAAAATGGTTTTGTAAATTTTGTTGGAAAAATGAGAAATCGCTGGTCAACTTTTAACACTTATAACTAGTGATGAGTGATTTTTTTCAGAAAACAATTGCCAAATATAAATTTGACACAAATATGGCACATTCGGATTTGTGATCGGAAACCTGAGCAAAATTTTATAAAATCGGTAAAAATCGGTAACATTTGGTAAAAGAGCAGAAAAATATTTGCATTGCGACAAAAATATTTTCAACACTTTAGCAACGATAATGGTGGTGTATCATGAGTGTTTGGCATGTGTTTGAGGGGAGGGGGTCTGCAGAGCTCAAAGGCTCGGCATTCTTGTAATCAGTCATTTTTTTTTCCTAACTTTATGTGTGCATATTGCGGCTAGCCAATCAGGGCGCAGGAAACACCCACAATGTCCTGACACTACAGCTTGTGTCATTGGCTGCTCAAATCACATGTCCCTCTCCATATAAATAGCGGACATCTTGTTTTAGCACCATTTTGTCACTGTAACAGTGCATAGTGGCTGCTCCTAACGCTGGCACTGTTAGCTGCAAGATTTTAGCTAGTTAGTTAGGCGGTTGTATATCAGTCAGATAGTGTAGCTAGATAGTGTCCAGTGTGGCTGTAAAATTTACCTTCCGGAATATTTTTTTTTGGGCCATTACAGAGGTCCACAGACAAAGCCAGCAGGGCATGTGTTGTGCACTGCTTCTTTTGTGCTCCGTGCATGAGTATAGCATTCTAATTAATATTTTTTCACTAGGTAAATGTGAGAAAGCCTGCTGTATCCCACATTTTAGCTAGTTAGGTAGATGGTTGTATATCAGTCAGATAGTGTAGCGAGCTACTGTCCAGTGTGGCTGTTAAATTTACCTTTCAGCATTTTTTTTTTTTTGGACATTATTGAGGTCCACAAAGAAAGCCAGCAGGGCACATGTTGTGCACTGCTTCTATTGTGCTTTATGCACGAATATAGCATTCTAATTCACATGTAGCTAGTGTAAAAATATTAAACAGCCTGCTGTATTCCACCTTGTCATTTAGTGCCGTGGTGATATGAACCTTTCTGCAGACCTAAGGCACATTAAAAAAAATATATAATTTTTCAGTTGCAAACAGTTAGACAACCCGCCGTATCACACTTTGTCATTTGGTTGGGTTGAAATTAAGCTGTAGAGGCCTGATCTATAGGCCACAAAAAAGTCTTCTGTTATTAACGTTCAGGAACCTGACTTTAAAGTAGTTTGTAGTATCTAGTGTGTTATAGAAGCCTGATCCATAGGCCACAAAAAGTCTTCTCTTATTAACGTTAAGGAACCTGACTTTAAAATAGTTTGTAGCATCTAGTGGGTTATAGAGGCCTGATCCATAGGCCCCAAAAAAATTTCTGTCTTTAAAATTGTTTGTAGCATAATTTCTTTGTCATAAAGGCCTCATTCACACTCAGACAATTCTTTTTTTCTGTGACACACACAAGGCAACATGCCATATTTCAACTTTGAATTTACTGTCGCTGAAATTCAGCTGTTTGCAGAGTTTAAAATCTAATTTTTGTTGCTAATACTGTGCTCCTACCAAACTATCTGAGCAACATGACTGGGAAAAAGCGAGGCCATGGTGGAAGGGGAATTAGGCTTGGTGTTCAAGATGTAAGTAGGGTAGGTGGTAATGTTTGTGAAAGCACTAGTGAAGCAATGTCACATCCTATGAAATAACAACTGACAACTTATGTAACTGGACAGGCCACACCACTACCTTTCTTTGGCAGACACACAGTGGTACGCCTTTTCGATTATGCCCAGAAAGAGCATGAATTTGAGTGGATGGCAAGTGCAGCTTAAAGTGACCTCTCCTCTTTCTCCACCTCAACATCACACCCAGTACAGTCCAGAAAGGTGGCACCAAAATTCCTCTTGCCTCCCTCCGCATCGCAACTATCCAACCATTCAACTGACTGTACGGAACCACAGATGGGTTAGTCTGAAGAGCTGTTCACACATTCTATGCCATGTTCATCAGAAGTGTACTCAAAAGCTTCGCAGAGTCAAGAGAAGGAAATTTGCACGGATGCCCAAAATTTTTTTAGCTTGGAACAGGGCAGAATGAAGTACAGTCCAAACAGCATCTTGACCCTCATCATCAGACGTTGGGAGGAGGTGATCCTTGTTATGAGCTCGGTTGCAACAACGTTATTATGCAATGGATTGCAACCGAACCCGGGGTCCGCGGCGCAATTTATGTTCACTGCTGCCAAACACCCTTTGATTAGGAGGGTAATAACTGACAACTAAATATAAGGATCTCGCCTGTGAACTTCACATTGAGCAAGATATAGCATTTGCACTATCTCCGTTAACTTAACGGGAGCAGTGCTGACGGCTGGCATAGACATAGCCCTGTTAAATAGCACAGAAGCCACTTGCCAGATATTAGGTAGTGCATGGGACTCACGCCAGGTGTACGTGCTGTCAGCTAGTGTGCGACCGGACTGAGGAACCTTGCTATTCAGCTGATGGCAATGCCCGCGTGTTGCCAACCAGGGTTTGACCGGACTAAGCAACTTCAATGTTCAGCTGGTGGCGATGCCCGCGTGCTGGCAGTCGGTGTGAGACCGAACTGAGCCACTCTCTGTTCAGCTTGGCAGGCGATGCCTAGGTTACGCGCCCCCGCAGTCTGCTCAGGGTGTATAGCTACCCTATATTCGTAGCAGGACTGCACCACGATAGCTACAGGTTACACGCCCCACAGTCTGCTCAGGGTGTATAGCTACCCTATATTCGTAGCAAGACTGCGACATTGGCTACCTGCCTGGCATAAGCTGAACCTGCCTGAAGGACCTGAGCTAATAAGCCGAGAGTACTCTGGCAAGGTCCCGGAGAGCAAAGCTAGAGAGCACGTGGAGCCCAGATTCTGGTACGTCCACACATGAGCACTGCCTATTTTAATATGATCTGACCGCGCCGCGGACAGACAAGCTATTTAAGGGCTAAGCTATGCCCCCAGTCATCTCGTCAATCGCATCACCAATGACGTCATCCGTGACCAATCAGGCGATGCCAGGTCAGCGGATCAGCTGACACTAAGCACCAATCATGGCTCGCCATGTCACGGACATGCTCAGTGCAGGCATTTCTGGACTTAGGCTTGCAACAGCCTTTTCTTGTTCCGTAACCTAGGTTTAAGGCTACTATGAACAAAGACCCGAGTAACTATTTGTGCCTCTCGGGTATTGGCTAGGTGTTGGGATCGACGGCGAAGCTGAGCATGATCTACCTCAGCCGGGTCTGGATGGGAGACCACAGACTCCTTGGATCTAGGTTCAGATCCTGCCGTCGCCCGATGCCTAACAATCCTGATGAGACTCAGATACTGAGGCTCACGTAGACTGTACTGTGCTGTCAGGGCAAGAAGAGGAGGAGGGTGACTCCAATGGCGAGGAATGTGATAACACCAGATGATGATGCTGAGGTGTTAGATCCCAGTTGGCGTGAACATAGAGGCACACAGCTGAGTAGGTCATCTGAGGAGGAAGACAAGGAGGTTACGTTGTGCCATACATCAGACACGCAGTGATGCAGCCACGACGAGTGATGCATCCTCAGCCACAACTGTGCCTCTGACCAGCAGCGTCCGCCAGTCTGCAGCTCACAGGGGTGGCAAGAGTTGCCTAGCCTGGGCCTTTTTTGACACTGCAAAGGATGAGCCAACTCACGTAATCGGCAAACTTTGCAAAGAAAACTGAGTTGAGGTAAAAAAATGCAATAATTTCACTACTACATGTATGAACCTTAACATCCGCAATCAACATGCTTTACTGTAGGAATCCCACTGCACAAAAATACGGACCTCAACAACCATCAGCAGCTCCATGAATCTCATCTGCTGCTTCTTCCTCCTACTCTGTTATCGAGCCAACTATTGAGTTGCAGGTCTTCGACCGCAGAATGTCCGGTACTTTACTCGCTCCTGTCACGCTGACTGAGAGGCAGCCTTCAGCTGTAACGGAAGCGGACATGCCTTCTGTCTTTGATCGATCTCGGAGAACGAGCACACCACAAGTTTCTCAATCCACAATAACATCTCCGCCTGCACCTCTCACAGTCCAGCAGTTTGTCCATTTCACCTTACTCCGCTCTCTCTCAGCACTGCAGCCAGCCCATGGTTCCGCAGTTGTTGTCACGTAAAAGATTGTTTCTTCCTATGCATGACAAAGCTAAGAGGTTGAACTCCACCATCTCCAATTTATTGTCCATGGAATTGCTGCCTTTCCGCCTGGTAGATACAGACGGTTTCCGAAAGCTGATGGCCATCGCAGTCCCCATTACCAATTACCTAGTTGCCATTACTTTTCTAAGAAAGCTGTGCCTGCGCTACGACAGCATGTCACAGACAACATCACCCGTTCCTTGACAAAATCTTTGTCTGCCAGGCTGCATTTCACCACAGACACTTGGATGAGTAAGTATGGCCAAGGACGTTACATCTTGCTTAAAAGTCTTAAAATTTATATGCCTTGGAGATCACAGTAATACAGCTTAAGAGTTGAGGACAGCTCTCCAGGCTGAGTTCGATCAATGGCTGTTTCTGCTGAACCTGCATCCCGGGAAGGCTGTGTCCGATAATGGTGCGAAACCTAGTGGCGGCCCTACGCGAGGCAAGTTCACACACGTGCCTTGCATGGCTCACATCCTCAACCTGGTGGTACAGTGTTTTCTCAGCCACTATCTTGGCATGGGTGAGCTGCTCCATAAAGCACGTAAGCTGTGTGCTCATTTCCGCCGTTCGCACCCCTCTAGTCATCGACTTGCATCGATACAGAGGTCTTTGTCCATGCCAGTTAACAAGATGATATGCGATGTGCCTACACGGTGTAATTCCACTCTGCACATGTTGCATCAACTGTGGCAGCAGCAACGAGCCCTGATGCAGTATATCATGTCGTATAGCCTCGGCCAACGCAGTACGGACGTGATGCTTATCACGTTTACAGAGTGGGCACGATTAAGGACTTTTGCACCCTTCTGCACAGTTTCGAAATGGGTACTAAGATGGTTAGCGCTGACGACGCCATCATCAGCGTCACTATTCCGGTCATTTATATGCTGGAGCAGACTTTAAATAGTCTGCGGTAGGAGATGGTGGTCCCAGAAGAAGAGGAGGAAGCAGGAGAGGATGCGGAAGTGTTAACATTGTCTCTAAATTAAAGACTGTTATCACACAGGTGGGTGCCAAAGGAGGGTCGATTACTGTGATCAAGGGGAACTGGTGATAACAGACAAACTGTTATCGAAGGTGCAAGATCCGAGGAACAAATGGATGAGGAAGAGGTGATGGGCGAGCAACTGTCAGAAGAAGAGGATAATCCTCCGCTCTCTGTTGTTTGTGGTTGGCTAGAGGGGATGGAGGAAACGAGCCTCTTGTTACTCAGCCACCAACAAAGCATGGGCTTGGACCTCATGGTAGAGCCCAACACATGAGTGCCTTCTTGCTGAACTATCTGCAACATAATCTCCGTATAGTTATGATTAGGAATAAGCTGACTACTGGGTTGCCACTTTGTTAGATCCACGTTATAAAACCAAATTTTGCCAAATGATTCCCGCCCTAGAAAGGGACCTGCAAATGCTGGAGTATCGAAACACGCTTTTACACAACCTTAAGAGAGATTTTCCTCAAGACAGTAGTGAAGCAATGAAACTTTAGACTTCCAACCGCCGGTACGTCAATACGTCAAGCCAAAACATTAGCTGCAGCAACGGTGGAAGTGGAAGAAGCAATTTCTGTGAGTCCTTTGACACTTTTTTAGACCAACTTGTGCACCAGCACAACAGAGTCCAAGTCTTACTCATGGCGAACGAGTGGAGAGGATGGTGCAGGAGTATCTAGAACTAAAAATCAATACCATCAGGGAGGGTTTGGACCCTTTCACATTTTGGTCTTCCAAAATGGAGGAGTGACCTGAGCTCGCCTCACATGCCTTGGAGGTTTTATCATTCCCGGCAGCCAGCGTTCTCTTGGAACGTGTCTGCAGCATTGCTGGTGGTGTCCTGATGGATAAGCGCAGCCAGTTGTCCCCTGAAGGCGTAGACCACCTAACTTTCATTAAGATGAACAAGTCATGGATCTCCAAGGACTTTTGCACCCCAATCGCAGAATGTACAGACTAGGTGATATTGCATTTTTTAGTGTGATGCATTAATGTCACATAACTGCACTCTGTGATATCTTTAGTGTGGCTTCTGTGCCTGCTGTGGCTGCTGCTGCTGATGTTAACACAAATTTGTGGAACTGTGAACAGTCATGGTTGGTCTACATCTGCTGGGTTAGCTGTAGTGGAAGACGTCTCGGTCCTAATTATACTATTTCTAATCTCGTGACCGTTATTCCAATTCAGTGGTGTCAGGCACTCAGTTTTTAAAATGTGAACACTCCTGGTTGGGTGTCCATCTGTTGTATTGGGTGTAGTGGAAGACCTGTCGGTCCCTATTATACTATTTCTACTGTGGTGAAATTGATGCCTCTTCTGTGGTATCTGTCAATAGTTATTGGAAACATGAACACTCCTGGTTGGGTGCCCATCTACTGCATTGGGTGTAGTGGAAGAACTGTCGGTCCCTATTATATTTCTACTGTGGTGAAATTGATGCCAGTTCTGTGGTGTAAGGCCCTCATTTCTTTAAATGTGAACACTCCTTGTTGGGTGTCCTTCTGCTGCATTGGGTGTAGTGGAAGAACTGTTGGTACCTATTATACTAATTCAACTGTGGTGAAATTGATGCCACTTCTGTGGTGTCTGCCAATAATTTTTGGATATTGAACACTCCTGGTTGAGTGTCCATCTGCTGGACTGGGTGTAGTGAAAGAACTGTTGGTCCCCATTATACTATTTCTACTGTGGTGAAATTAATGCCACTTCTGTGGTGTAACGCCCTCATTTCTTTAAATGTGAACACTCCTTGTTGGGTGTCCATCTGCTGCATTGGGTGTACTGGAAGAACTGTCGGTCCCTATTATACTATTTCTATTGTGGTGAAATTGATGCCAGTTCTGTGGTGTAAGGCCCTCATTTCTTTAAATGTGAACACTCCTTGTTGGGTGTCCTTCTGCTGCATTGGGTGTAGTGGAAGTCCTGTCGGTCCCTATTATACATTTCTACTGTGGTGAAATTAATGCCACTTCTATGGTGTAACGCCCTCATTTCTTTAAATGTGAACACTCCTTGTTGGGTGTCCATCTGCTGCATTGGGTGTACTGGAAGAACTGTCGGTCCCTATTATACTATTTCTATTGTGAAATTGATGCCAGTTCTGTGGTGTAAGGCCCTCATTTCTTTAAATGTGAACACTCCTTGTTGGGTGTCCACCTGCTGCATTGGGTGTAGTGGAAGAACTGTCGGTCCCTATTATACTATTTCTAATGTGGTGAAATTGATGCCATTTCTGTGGTGTCTGCCAATAATTTTTGGAAACGTGAACACTCCTGGTTGAGTGTCCATCTGCTACATTGGGTGTACTGGAAGAACTGTCGGTCCCTATTATACTATTTCTATTGTTGTGAAATTGATGCCATTTCTGTGGTGTCTGCCAATATTTTTTGGAAACGTGAACACTCCTGGTTGGGTCTCCTTCATGCTTGTTGCTTGTAGCAGTAGGCCTCCGAGACTGTCAGGCCTCCACTTCCTTGGACTCAACTACCCGTGTTACTGTCCTTAAATTGTTCTGACAATGGTAGTCTAGAAAACTGATATTTGTGCCATTTGAGTGTGGCTCAGCATGAAAGCAAGTAGAGGTGTTGCATGTGGTATCAGGGCTCCCAACAAAGGGGCCCTACACCGATCCCTCACCCACCTCATCTTATTGTGACGTTCAATTGAAAGCTGTAAATGCTGTCCCAGACCACGTTACCTCACGCCTGGCTGATTGCTGCAGTTCCATGCTAAAATCTGTACTGTGGGTGAACTAAGGCCACTTACCTGGTGTCTGTCCCTCATTTGATGTGTTTTGGCAGCATTTGGGGCCGTTATAAAGTGTTGTGCATGCATTTGTTTTTGCCTCCCATTGACATGAATGGCGTTCGGTTATGTTCGGTGAATAATCAACAAATTACCGTATATACTCGTTTTGATATAGGAAAGATGTGTATCTTCGTACCGTGTTAGCCAGTAGATAGAAAAATATTTAGACTTGAGAGTCCTCAGTGGTTGATACCTTTTAATGGCTAACTGAAAAGATGCTAACAAATTGCAAGCTTTCGAGACTACGCAGGTCTCTTCTTCAGGCAAAGACTAAAACAAAAGCTGAAGAATCACATATTTATACACAAGAGGACACAGGAATAATGTAATATGTAAGACAAGTGACGTGAAGCAGAACTGTCATTATGGCAGAGGGATGAACATAAATATGACTAGTTCATAGATAAGGAGTGAAAGTTTTATTACCCTCTGATTGGGGTCTGGTATTGTGTTGTGATGACCCTAAAAGGTCAGGGAAGCAGATTCCTTAATTGTTGTAGAAAGACATAAAACTCTGGGATATATTCATCCCAGCACTAATGGATTTACCTGTGGCAAAACTTTTGTATGCCCGGTCATAGCATGACGGATATGGAATTACTTGTATTAAAATCTAACTTCAAATCTGAGAAGGATAGAAAAGTCTGGGAATATAAACTTATGATGACCTTTGACACTCTTAGTGCTGGGATGAATATATCCCAGAGTTTTATGTCTTTCTACAACAATTAAGGAATCTGCTTCCCTGACCTTTTAGGGTCATCACAACACAATACCAGACCCCAATCAGAGGGTAATAAAACTTTCACTCCTTATCTATGAACTAGTCATATTTATGTTCATCCCTCTGCCATAATGACAGTTCTGCTTCACGTCACTTGTCTTACATATTACATTATTCCTGTGTCCTCTTGTGTATAAATATGTGATTCTTCAGCTTTTGTTTTAGTCTTTGCCTGAAGAAGAGACCTGCGTAGTCTCGAAAGCTTGCAATTTGTTACCATCTTTTCAGTTAGCCATTAAAAGGTATCAACCACTGAGGACTCTCAAGTCTAAATATTTTTCGTATATACTCGTGTATAAGCCGACCAGTGTATAAGCCGACCCCCCTAATTTTGCCACAAAAAACTGGGAAAACTTATTGACTCGTGTATAAGCCGGGTGTATAAACTGCCCTCCTGCTCTGTGCTGCCCCCGTCCTGCTCCTTGCTCCCCCATCCAGCTCTGTGCTCCCCCATTCTCCTCTGTACTCCCCCCTCCTGCTCCATCCTCCGCTGTGCTCCCCCATTCCTTCTCCGTCCTCCTGTGCCCCCCCTTCCTGCTCCGTGCTCCTCTGTGCCCTCCATCCTCCCCGTCCTGCTCCGTGCTCATTGTCCTCCTCCATGCTTCCCCCGTCCTCCGTTCTCCCCCCTCCTCCTCCATGCTTCCCCCATCCACCGATCTCCCCCCGTCCTGCTCCATGCTTCCCCCGTCCTCCGTTCTCCCCCCGTCCTCCTCCATGCTTCCCCGTCCTCCGTTCTCCCCCCCGTCCTGCTCCATGCTTCCCCCGTCCTCCGTTCTCCCCCGTCCTCCTCCATGCTTCCCCCGTCCACCGTTCTCGCCCCCCGTCCTGTTCCGTGCTCCTTGTCCTCTCCTCCATCATACTCACCCCTCGCCGTGCCATTGCTGAGCATCCCTGCAATCCTGCGTTCTCCCCGGCTTCCTGCAGCTCTCCCCGGCTTCCTGCAGCTCTCCAGCACTGAGCGGTGATGTAATACCGCTCATTAAGGCCATGAATATGGAGGCCACGCCTATGGGAGTGGCGTCGCGTCCATATTACATGACCTTAATGAGCGGGTATTACATCGCCGCTCAGTGCTGGAGAGCTGCAGGAAGCCGGGGAGAGCTGCAGGAAGCCGGGGAGAATGCAGGATTGCAGGGACGCTCAGCGATGGCACGGGGAGGGGTGAGTATGATGTCCCAGCCACCGGCTCCTGCCGCGGCACCCCCTCCCCCGCTGGTTTCTGCCCTATGACTCGTGTATAAGCCGAGGGGGCATTTTCAGCACGAAAAAAGGTGCTGAAAATCTCGGCTTATACACGAGTATATACGGTAATCGGCAAATATTGCAAATTCGGCGAACGTAATCCTAACCGAACATTGAAATATTCACTCATCTCTATTTATAACGTCCACTCCTAACGAAAAAAAATAGTTTCCAAAATTGTGCTGATGTAAAGTTGGCATGTGGGAAATGTTATTTATTAACTATTTTGTGTGACACCACTACCTGATTTAAAGCTACAAAAATTAAGTTTGAAAATTGCAAAATTTTCAAGACTTTTGGCAAATTTCCATTTTATCATAAATAAATGCAAATTTTATTGAAGAAATTTTACCACTAACATGAAGTACAATATGTCATGAAAAAACATTCTCAGAATCAGTGGGGTGCGTTGACGCATTCTAGAGCTATAATCTCAAAGTGACAGCGGTTAGAATTGTAAAAATTGGCTTGGTCATTAAGCACCAAATTGGCTCTGTCACTAAGGGGTTAAGGTAACTTGATTGTACCCTACTGACACAAGTGTTGAAGAACATGTTATGGGACACACTGATGTAAATCCAGCTAATAGTTTCCAAAGCGTTAAATATAATTACTTGTCGGACAAATATTTGCATGCCTTTTCTTGGTTCATTTGTGCTATGGACTGGACTGTTTACACATAAATTTCCATGAACACATACAGTGCCTACAAGTAGTATTCAACCCCCTGCAGATTTAGCTGGTTTGATAAGATGCAAATAAGTTAGAGCCTTCAAACTGAAAACGAGAGTAGGATTTATTAACAGAAGCATAAATCTTACAAAACAAAAAGTTATGTTGCTCAGTTGAATTTTAATAAATTTTAAACTTAAAAGTGTGGGTCAATTATTATACAACCCCTATGTTTAATATTTCGTGGAATAACCCTTGTTTGCAATTACAGCTAATAATCGTCTTTTATAAGACCTGATCAGGCCGGCACAGGTCTGTGGAGTTATCTTGGCCCACTCCTCCATGCAGATCTTCTCCAAGTTATCTAGGTTCTTTGGGTGTCTCATGTGGACTTTAATCTTGAGCTCCTTCCACAAGTTTTCAATTGGGTTAAGGTCAGGAGACTGACTAGGCCACTCAAACACCTTGACTTTTTCCCTCTTGAACAGGCCTTGGTTTTCTTGGCTGTGTGTTTTGGGTCGTTGTCTTGTTGGAAGATGAAATTACGACCCATCTTAAGATCCTTGATGGAGGAGCGGAGGTTCTTGGCCAAAATCTCCAGGTAGGCCGTGCTATCCATCCTCCCATGGATGCGGACCAGATGGCCAGGCCCCTTGGCTGAGAAACAGCCCCACAGCATGATGCTGCCACCACCATGCTTGACTGTAGGGATGGTATTCTTGGGGTCGTATGCAGTGCCATCCAGTCTCCAAACGTCACGTGTGTGGTTGGCACCAAAGATCTCGATCTTGGTCTCATCAGACCATAGAACCTTGAACGAGTCTGTCTCAGAGTCCTCCAAGTGATCATGAGCAAACTGTAGACGAGCCTTGACATGACGCTTTGAAAGTAAAGGTACCTTACGGGCTCGTCTGGAACGGAGACCATTGCGGTGGAGTACGTTACTTATGGTATTGACTGAAACCAATGTCCCCACTGCCATGAGATCTTCCCGGAGCTCCTTCCTTGTTGTCCTTGGGTTAGCCTTGACTCTTCGGACAAGCCTGGCCTCGGCACGGGAGGAAACTTTCAAAGGCTGTCCAGGCCGTGGAAGGCTAACAGTAGTTCCATAAGCCTTCCACTTACGGATGATGCTCCCAACAGTGGAGACAGGTAGGGCCAACTCCTTGGAAAGGGTTTTGTACCCCTTGCCAGCCTTGTGACCCTCCACGATCTTGTCTCTGATGGCCTTGGAATGCTCCTTTGTCTTTCCCATGTTGACCATGTATGAGTGCTGTTCACAAGTTTGGGGAGGGTCTTAAATAGTCAGAAAAGGCTGGCAAAAGAGATCATTAATCCACACATGTGAAGCTCATTATTCTTGGTGCCTGAACTACTTCTTAATACTTTAGGGGGACCAAACAGAATTCTTGTGGTTTGAGGGGTTGAATAATAAATGACACTCTGAATTAACTTTTAACGTTTTTAAAAAAAAATAAATAAAATTAAAACAAAAATTTTTGCTGCAGTGCATTTCCCACTTCCAGGCTGATCTACAGTACAAATGTCACAATGCCAAGTTAATTCCGCATGTGTCAACCAGCTAAATCTACAGGGGGTTGAATGCTACTTGTAGGCACTGTAAATTAATGGACCACAGATTAAAGCTTATATCCACCTTTGATCACTAATTTGCATATAAAATATAGTTGCTTCACTTGTTTTTAACTAATTATAATTCAGAGCAGCAATTATAGTTTGGAAATGTTTATAGCTACCTGGTTGCACAATGTTTGGCAGCAGTGACAGACTTCAAGATATTTTTATTCATCTGTTAGCTTTTTGCAACTCTCTGCTGGTAATCCTGATTTTTTGCAGGCTTCCTTTTCCCTACAGAGTTCAGCTGGATTTAGATAAGGTCTCATTGCTGGAAGGTTTAAAACAAACTATTTTTAATTTTGTTCCTTTTTAATCATTCTTGTGTACTTTTGATGTGTGCTTTGGGTCATTATTCTAGGACCATTTTTGCTGGACACCAGCCTAGTTTTCTTCAGTATGCATACAATAAGCAACAGTGGCCATGATCATTATGGATTCATAAGCATACTTCCACTATAGGGACCCAATGTAAAAAGAGTATACTCCATAATATATATTTTTTGGCAAAAAAAAATATTGAGATTGCGCTGTCCTATAAAGATTAACAAATTGTATGCCTTGGAGTGAAACTGGGGGGAGGAGTTCCACTGTGGGGGTACCATACGCAGTGTGTGGGTGGGGGGCATCGTTGGAAGTATCATACTCGATAATGCCTATAAAAGTGGCAATTTGTACTTTTGGAATGGGCTATAGGGCTCACTTCCATTCGAAACTGAAAGGTGTCCCTCTGTGCCAGTACTGTACAGAACTGGCAGCAATTAACGGGAACCAGTTACACACATCTGGCCAGACATGGTCTTCATGGAAGAATTATGGACAAAAATCATACAATTGATATGGAACAATGCCAAGTCACTCAGTTATGCACAAAAACAGGAGCTAGGATGGCAAAAAATTGAAGGAGGTACTCTTTATTCATGACTCAAAATGTAAAATATTTGGCCTTAACAGAAGTTAGTTTGTTTGCTGAAAGACTGGAGAATGTTGCAACAACGAGTGCCTGCAGGCAACTGTGAAGCATGGTGGTGGTTCCTTGAAAGTTTGGGGCTGCAATTTAGCAAATGGATTTAGGAAAGATTATTGGTATCCTCAATGTTGAGACATACAGGTACATACTTATTCACCATGAAATACCATCAAAGAGGCATCTGATTGACTCCAAATGTATTCTGCATCAGGACAATGACCACAAAACATACAGCCAATACTATTAAGAACTACTGTATCATAAGCCACTCCATTTACCAGACCCCAGTTGTTGCCCCTACCTTCACCCTTCAACCTCTGTACAGGGATTTGATCTTACACAGGTACATCTAGACTGGGGTCAAAGGGTCAGCTGCTCTTTAGTAGTACAGCTGGCAAGGATGGTCATGTAGCCAGGTCAGAACCAAGAAGGCAAGCAAAGTACAAAAACTTCAGGCAAAACAATGGTCAGTAAAAGAGCGAGGTTAGATAAAAAAAAAATCAACTAGAAAACAAGAGCTGAAAATCATGGTATGTGAACCAGTCAAGCAGAACTATATCTGGCAGCTTCCAGAAGGAATCTTGGAGTTTTAGTAGGGTGTGGTGCTGTCCAATTGACCAAATTAGAGAGATTACTCCAGCTGACAGCACACATTCCCATACTGCCAAACTGGATGGCACATCGGGTCCCAGCTATCCTATTCAATGGCTGAACAGAGGCTGCACCATACAGAGCTCCTGGTACTGATATCTCCCTCTAAATCAAAACCAGTGCCAATAGCAGAACCAATACGGTGCCACCTGATAATGGGTGCAAGTCCCCGGAGAGTTGTGATAGTATGGTATAATTATTGCGCCTGTATTACAAACCTCTTGTATGGCCTAACAGCTAGATATATATGGCCCTTCTATTAAATAAGTTAGATATTATCAATATTGACCATGACATCTACTGGTTATAGGGTTATATGATCAAAGACTGCAGCTAGTAGCAGTGTGTGTATCAGGATTGTCCCATGTACTATAATGCAAATTTCTGAAGTGCTACTGTAAAGAGTTGGTATATTTGAAAAATTTACCCCTCTAGCAGAAAAAGCTAATGTTGAAACTGTGCTAATTGCTTATTTATATAGCGTCATGTTACTCTGCAGCGCTTTACAGATATTGTCAACGTTGTCCCCATTGGCTCTCACAATCTAAATACCCAATCAGTATGTCTTTAGAGTGTGGGAGGAAACCAATGCAAACACGGGAAGAACATACAAACTCCTTGCAGATGTTGTCCTTGTTGGGATTTGAATTCAAGACACCAGCACTACAAAGCAACAGTGCTAACCACTGAGCCACTGTGCAAAAAAACATATTTGGCATGTTTTTGTGTAAGGTGCTTTTTTCTACTTCCAATTAATTTCAATGTAAAATTGGGTACAAAGAATTGACATGATTTTTTTTATGTGGAAAAAATGTGCAAGAAATACATCTTGTGTTCTATAAGTGTATTTTACCACTGATATAAATCAGAACTTTGAGTTTAAAGTGAAATGCATTTTTTGTTTCAGACTTGACATTGATTCTGCTCTAATATCCAGTTTAATTAATGTGTCTGTGTGTTTTAATAGAAATTGATACTCATTGAAAATAATTAGGAATGTAATACTTTCCTGCCCTCTTACAGTATTCAATATTTAGATGAATTTTCCAATGGCTAGCTAATCCAATAATACATTGATTCCAACTAAAAATGTATGACTGCTTCTCTAAGACAGATTATTTGATTGAAATCAATGTTCGCAGAGGCATAATAGTTAGATCAAGCACTGTTAGGGTCTAGTATGACTCTGGAGATGATGTACAGTAACATACTTTTTTTTAAAGATAGACTTGAAAGAAAATCTTTGTATTCCGTATTATACATATATTTACTGCCATCTGCCACCATGTGACTCTTCACTGATGACACTTGATGTTGTAATGGGCCTTTTTAATGAATTGCATTTTTTAGCATTGAGTGTCTCAACATATTAGTTCCAACACATCGCTGGTGACTTCACTTAAGGTGGGTGGGTTTCGTCGATCACTCACTTTAGCTATTATGAAGTTATCAATGAGGACATTGTAGGACTCGCGCTTACTCCAGAGAATTGGAACATTCTGTTCATGTCTCTTCCCTGGAAAATACTCACAGTAATGAAGATTAAATGGATTAGAGATGGGGCACATATACAAGATGAGCCAGTATCTTGTTTGAATAACCACTGATTGTGCTTTCTTGTATTTCAGTGGCGCAGAACCAGAATGTGAAATGTCTGTGTTTGAGTAAAGCTTGCCCAGCACTGTACAATTGCCAAAGTCCTGCCAAACAAGTTTAGTTTGTTAAGCTTTGTTAGTTGCTGCCCATTGCCCACACCAGCGAACATGCTGAGAAATAAAACTCTGTGAATAGCACAACACATGCAAACAAAAGACTTCCTCAATGTCATAGCTCTACTGTTATTACTGTCTGAGAAACGCTCACTTGCCGGACTGCTAATAGAAATATCCGGGGTCTTGTAGCTGATTACAAACATTAAGGGGGAAGTCATCTAGACTGTTGTTTTATATATATGAGTCTTGATCCATAGTCTACTGCATTACCAGACAATGGATTTGGCGCATCCTTCAGTTGCCGGTGGACCGGAGTCAGAAAATGAACTCCAGCCCAGGGTTGCCAATTTGACTCTTAATTTTTTAATGGACAACTTACCGTATCAAAAAATCTTGGACAGACAATAATTTATTTGAACACATTGGAAAACCATAATAAATCATAATAAATCATGATGACTGTACAGAAGAATGTAAAAGTTTGGGCACCCTTGGAGATTTGGATACTCCTGCTCCTCACCATAAAATACAGAGTAAAAAATATGCAAATATCATCTAAACAAGTGTGATGAATTTTAGAAACAAGTCCTGTGGACCGATGAGGTTAACATAGAACTCTTTGGCCACAATGATCAAAGGTACAGTATGTGTAGAGAAAAAAAGGGCACATAGTTTGAGGAAAAGAATATCTTGCCAACTATTAAGCATGGGGATGGATCATTCATGCTTTGGGGTTGTGCTACAGCCAATATCACAAGTAGAAGGAAAAATGGATTTAATGAAATTTCAATAAATTCTTACTGCAAACATTACATTATCTGTAAAAAAGCTGAAGTTGATGGCTTCTGTAAATGGATAATGATCCTAAACACATATCAAAATCCACAATAGACTACCTCAAAAGGCTCAAGCTGTAGGTTTTACATTGGCCCTCACAGTCCCCTGATCTGAACATCCCTGAAAATCTGAGGCTAGACCTCAAAATAGCAGTGTATGCAAGATGACCCAGGAATCTCACAGAACTGGAAGAATTTTCCAAGGAAGAATGGATTAAAATCCATCAAACAAGAATTGAAAGGCTCTTGTCTGCCTACAAAAGCATTTACATTCAAGCTGTGATACTTTCAAAAGGGGCTGCTACTAGGTACTAACCATGCAGGGTCCCCAAACTTTTGCATCGGCCCATTTTACTTTTTGTAATTTTTAAAATGTAAAAGATGAATATACATACGGTATGTATATTTTTTTGCCTAAAATACAAATGATATGTGTCATCTTTAACTTTAGGCCTTTTAGAAATCATTTCATCTTCTACTTGCTTAACTGTTCACAGTAACAGTAATTTTGAACAGGGGTGCGCAAACTTTTACATGCCACTGTAAGTGATCCATATCTACAGTCCATAATTCTGATATGAAGACATCAGCTGCATTCACTGTAAACTGTAAAATGATGATAATTACATCAAAATAATCTGTAGAAGTTTCTTCAGCTTCAAAATGTCACGCACGGATAATTCTTTTACAGATAGGGCAAAAAAGTGCCATATTTTTTAGGGATGTCCTAGAATTTCTGGACAGTTGGCAACTCTGCTATAGCTTAGTCTTAGAATTGGAGGACATTTCTGCTATAATGTATGCCACGTTAGTGAAATAAATTATAGTGAATCTATCGAGCCGTGTGATGAAGTGACCCCTCTTGCTAAGTTTCATCCACTTTTCAAAAAAATTTGTAAAGGTGGCCTAAAAATGTGCAAAAGATGCAAAATTTTGAGCATTTTTCGCTTCATTTTTGCATAAGGTGTTTGATGAGCACCCCACTTACCCTGCTCCTGGCATCCGAGGAAGTCAATGACCCACTGATTTTGGAATGAAGGTTAGTAATATGATCTTCATGCACCCCCCTCATGGCAACATCATGCAGGGATCTTAATATAACAAGATTACCAGACAGTTTTGACTTTTGTTACCCAGTAATTTTGTTTTTCATTTTTCATTACCAACATCCAGGAGCCTTAGCCTATTTTCTTACAGCCAGCGTAGCCATATGATGACTTATTCTTTGAAAGATTAGTGCTATTTTTCAATTGAAACATTTTAAGGCTATGTGCACACGTTGCGGAATTGCCATGGAAATTTCCGCGGCAATTCCGCACCTCCCTGCCGCGGGAAATACGCATATTATAAGTATGCGTATTCCCGCTAAAAACTAGCGTTTTGCAAGCGTAATTAGCTTGCAGAATGCTAGCGTTTTACAAGCTATCTGACAGGTTGGTCACACGAGTCAAACAAGTGTTTGACTCGTGTGACCAACTTTTTACTATTGATGCCGCCTATGTTGCATCAATAGTAAAAAGATCTAATGTAAAAATAATAATAAAAATAATAAATAATGATATTCTCACCTTCCGGCGGCCCCCGCAGCTTTCCCGCCTCTCAGCGACGCTCCCGGCCAATCCCGTTCCCAGGAGTCCTTTGCGACAATCACCCCGATGACGTAGCATCACGCGAGACCGCTATGTCATCTGGGTGATCTCGCAAAGGACTCCTGGGAACGGGAGCGTCGCTGAGAGGCGGGAAAGCTGCGGGGGCCGCCGGAAGGTGAGGATATCATTATTTTTTATTTTAATTATTATTTTTACATGGATATGGTACCCAGGGTCTGGAGGAGAGTATTCTCTCCTCCAGACCCTGGGTACCATCCGCACATGAACCGCTTACTTTGCGCATGGTGGGCACAGCCACATGCGGAAAGTAATTGGTTCAATGCATTCCTATGGCGGCGGAATCGCCGCGGTTCCGCAAAAAAGAATGAGCATGCTGCGGATTCTCCCGCGATGCGATTCCGCCGCGGAAAAACCCGCAGCATGTGCACAGCATTGCGGAATCTCATAGGTCATAATGAGTTGTATTGTGTATGCGGTTTTTGCCGCGGTTTCGCGGCGTTTCCGCAGCGAAAAACCGCGGCAAAACTGCTAGGAATCTGCAACGTGTGAACATAGCCTCCGGTACATATCATGTTTTCAAACTTTTAATAATTCTCGTTTGAAGGAGAATAGAAATAAGCAGCAACAGGCAGAAAGGAAGTTACCGGTAAATCTGTTCCAGGTATTGTACCAGCTGTTTGTTAGGGTTCATTTAGATCAGCATAGTACATATCTGTGTGCTGTCCATATGCAAAAATGGTAGCAAACATGAACAGTACATGGACCAAGGCAAGTCAATATGGTAGTTTACTTGACCATTCTTACTCATGGACCTATGGTCTGCAGATAAAAAATCATAGCATACACTACATTGATCTGTTTTTTTTTACATTAGACTCACCTTTTATATATCAATGGATGTGCAAAACCTGAATCACATACAAGTTACCATCAATATGTCATGTGTTTTTCATAGATTCATGACAACTGTTTACATAACATCATCTTTTTACTGTATGAAAAGCGGACGATGTTACATATGCTTGTGTGAGCCTGTCCTTACAGTTCACACCCATTGCTAGTGATCCATTATCCTCTATTGAACTAATGACATCATGGCACTGAACATGTATTTAGCAACAGAGCCATATATTTGCACTGTGGGTGTCAGGATGGGTTTACGGGATTTGTCCAGGCTTTGGTCCCAAGTCTACAGTCACTCTGACTGCACACTTCTGAATCCTCACAGCCAGCACAGTGCATGCTGTCAGGATTCTATGGTTCCGGCCACATTCCTGCTAGACGTGTTTCGCCTCACTTATTTCCCTTGTATTGACTGAAGTCACACACGTCTAGTCGGCATGTGACCACATATATGCAAGTCGCATACTTGCGGTCACGCGCCCTCTCCCAGAGAATCCTGACAGCACACGCATAGAGTGACTGCAGACTTGAGCCCCAAGCCTGGAAAATACGTTTAAGTTTTTGTTGGGATACTTGGTATTTTGGTAAGATAGCATTTTCCTTCTATGCAGTGTTTTTGTGAAGTGTTGTAGCAAACAGAATGGAAATGTTTTAAGTTGACAACCTTTTAATTGATTTCCAGGTTTTAATATTGAATGCGGGCAAGCAATGATTGAATAGCACGACCAGACACCACAAAAAAAAAAAAAAAACAGATTGGCACTGTTTTTAAAACTACAGATAATTGGACACAGTGTTCTAGTGGGACATTAATGGTCTTGGGTAGTATTCCTAAAATTCACACTTTGATTGTCTATCTTATTAATATTAAAAAATTGAAACTTTTTTAAAATGACTGTAGAACAGAATTAATAAAAAACGATAATGATTGCCCGGACATCCATAAATGTAAATTCACTGAATTGTATCCTTACAATGTATAGCAACAAAGTAGTTCTATTTCTAAGTTGTTACTCAGGTAGTCAGTGCTTGGAAACAATGATTCTTGTTTTTCCTTTCAGATAATACTTTAGGCATTGTCCTTGGGTGTGTCTTTGGATTCTTAACCCTCTTACTCCTCCTAATCTTGATTGCCCTACATGAAAAAAAGCAAAGCAAGTAAGTGATTCAACATTAAACTGATATTCTAGAATTAAATGTTATGTTACAGATAAATTTTAATTAACATTGTTTATTGTAACTAAACTGAAACAGTTAACATTTTCTGGATAGTTCCTGTGTGCAGCTACGATCATTGAAAGACCTAAACTTAAGCTAAATAACACTCAAATCCTGCAATACTTCACTTGCTGTGGTCTTTACACTGTATCTCTGCTTTAGCTGGCTGTTCCCGTTGACAAAGCATGGATATGCCGTGAATAAAAATGGCCTTTTCTCCATACTCCCTTAATTGTATTAGTTTTTTAGATATACTCATTTGCAGAAAATACTACTGTTTCTAATTGGTTAAACTGCCAGGATCTGATTTTTCTCAGATCCCAGCAGTTGCGATAAGAACTGGACATTATATTATAGTTGTGGTCCTGCTGTAAATCAAGACATCTGATTACTATACCTGATGCCACTTATTTTGTGCTTACCATATGTATGGTTGACGTGTTTTGAGAGGCTAAACCTCCTTGGATTAGAGTTATCTCTTGTCCCGGCTGTTGCGGGAGGGACTCGATGTTATATTACGACAGTGGTCCTGCTGCTGATCCCAAAACGATTCCCACTTTTTAGTTAAAAGAGATGATTCAAAAATAAAACTTTTCCCACTTGTTGTACATGTATGCTTAGAAGAAATGTATGTAAAAAATTCAAAAATATACATAATTCTGTCCAAGCAAACAAAGAAAAGAGAATAAAATTGAGTGGTAAGTTGTTAGGGTTCGAGTTCCCGCTGCTGCACAAGGGGAGTCTCAAACCAGTCCTGCTGCGGTCCCCCATTCATCTCCAGCCGCAGTGGAGCCTGCTCAGCAGAGACGTCGGTCCCAGCGTCTTGCCCATTCCAGTACTGTGCAGAGACTTGCTGCTGCCTCTCCTGGATCTGCTATTATAGCCAGTGCTGGAGCAGACGTCTTTGGGACGAAGTCCTGCGTTTCCCCTTCTGAGCATGCCCAGGGTAAGATCTCTCATTGGAGATCAGGGGTCATATGTTCAGGTACTGCAGCAGCTCCTATTGGTCCGCCAGGAAGGTCCTGAAACTACATGTGTTTTGGAACAGTTTCTCATTGGTCCTTGTTTCTGGCAGGTCCTGTAGCTGTTACTATAAAAGGGTGGCAGGTGGCATGGCTGGGCCGCCATGCTCTAATATCAACCGTTATATGCTTTGCGCCAGTGTGGTCATGCGTGTGTGTGGTTAGGGCGGCTTAACCGGTGAGGAGTTTGATTGCCGTATTCAGGGCCTGGCGTTCAGACGCCAGATTGCGGGTGACTACCGCGAGGACATTAGCGCATGATCACGTTCTATGTTCGCTTAGCTGTTCACTGTGTACCTGGGTGCCTGACAGGACACAGAAGTTTGTCTCAGCGGCTCTGTGATGTAACAGTGTTCGCTTTCAACGCTAGACAGCGCCCTAGCGTGTTTACTTTGCGACTCAGTGGTGTTAAGTGAGTTCGCACACATCGCCATATAGCGTTGCGGCACTCCTTCTAGCGACTCTGTGGAATAACAGAGTTCGCACATATTGCCACAGCGCGTTACGGCGTTTATTTTGGCGACTCTGCGGGATAACAGAGTTCGCTTCTTGCGCCATTTTACTAGCAGCAGGCTCCGCCTGCACGGTGGACCCCGGGCTGCGAACGCACCTCTCTACATCTTATATTTGGTGCGTTCCACAGACCCTAACAGTAAGTGCCCAGTCTTCTGCATGTGCTACTTTGAACATAATAGCCATAAACCTGATGGTTCAGTGTTCTTGATCCTTCCTTTCTTTCACGAAACGTATAATTATCTAACTACCTTAGCACATTGTAATGCGAGTCGGAATGATCTAAGTGACCGCAATATTAAAAATAAGCAATGATGAAAGTGTCCAATACATGACCTGGGTGCTATAATCCTTCACAGTTTGTTACGTGTACAGAATGCCAACATCATCAAATTAAATGTGGTGATTAATAACACGCCGCATCTTGGCAAAGTATCAAAATATAAAAGTGCTTCTTCCTGAGCCTTGGGTGACACAGGCAATGTTACAAGATAACCTTATACGCATCCTCTCATCTTCCTGAGCAGGCCCCCTTGCCAATAGCTAAATGTTTAAAACATGATAGGTGAGGGCCGTCCAACCTTCGACTAAATATCATGCTATTTTTAGAATTCTCAAGAGTAGAATTACTTAATTTTGTAACAAATGCTTCCTGTTAATTCCACCATTCATTGATAAAGTAGGGTAAGTGCTTTGATGGATGATATCCCATACCTATGAATTAAAGGGCATGTAAGAAAGGAATCCAGAACATGTCTAAATGACTGAGGCTTGTACATGGACATTTAAAAGGAGGTAATTGATATTCTGTTGCTATTCTGTTCAACACTTGTATTCCCAACTTCTGTGGTTTATACAATGTGACCTCCAGCTACCAAATGGATAGTAATAGAATAATTAGAAGCACTTGCAACTAATTATAGTGTGAAGCGCTGCGGAGAGAATTTCAAAAGATCTAATAAACAACCAGGTGCCAACCTTACCTTGTAAGTAAAGGCTTGAATTGCATCCTAGACGAGTCCCCAGTCACCTTGAGGACCTTTCCTGAAAGGCATGCAGGCCTTATAGCGCCCTGGTATGGAGCGGCATGGTCTGAATCATGTCCTCTAAATGCATTGTAGAATCCCTCCGTACATACAGCATCTGATGCAACATTTCTTTTGTCCGACAGATTTATCTGGAAAAACCTTTGTACAGTATGTCTAAAGTGTATTAATCTCTAACTATTTCTGTTTTGCAGAAAGAAGCAGATGAACGTCCCTTCAGTGACTTTCCATCAATCTAAAGACCCATAGAGCAATGTCTGTACTTTGTATACAATGTTCTATTTTACAGAACTCTCAATGTAACAAAGCCTGGAAGATATTAATACATTTATCAGAAATCATTTCCCTACCAGATTGCAACTGTCAAGTAGCAATAGTTGATGTTTACTATTTATAAAGTCCACCAGCTCATCTTCTGCCCAACTATTCCAGTCCCAATCTACAATAAAGAAAATTTGACCATAATAACTACCTGCTTTGTCTGGCTGAATATACATTTGTTTTCCTGTCTTTATATTGAGACATCCATGGAAAGAACAGTGTGGCGTTAGTGAGTGTGACAGCTGATACATGCTGCCCGATCTGTGGGCAGAATGTATCCGACACTGGCTGTATGATCTCAGCTGGTATGTATGACTCTGAAATTCTGCATCGTTTCAGAGGAGCCAAGCTACATGGGAGACTAGTTGGAAGGGCGGGATCCCAGTGTCCTCTCCCTGCCCGCTCTCCTAGAGTGTCAGATCTCTTCTTGAGTAAAAGAAGGGGAGGTCCAGCTTCACAGACATGCAAATATTTATGGATGAGTACAAAAGCCATACAAAAAAGATTAAAATATCATGATAGATACATCCTTAAAACATCAAGTTTTTAATGCGTGACACCCTTACTCTTTTTATTTTCCTTGGATTTTCTGCATCTAGGCATAGACGCCATCGTTGCTCCAAACTGCTGGAGATCATACGTGGGTGAACTGCACATTTTCTTCTTCTCACCCTGTGTGCCTGTATAGGGAAAGACCTGTCAGTCATTGGCATTGGGCGGGGAGAAGCCACTGGGGACCCGACTAGTCTCCCATGCAGCTTGGTCCTTGGCAGCTTTTAAATTATGTTTTTCCTTGAAATGCAGTAGCTTTTCAGAGTCTAACATACATGGCTGAGATCATACAACCAGTCAGTGGTGTAACGCCAATGGCAGCAGACCACATGTCCACTATGGGGCCAGTAAGTCGAGGAGCCAGGTGCCAGCGCAGACATCGGGAACACCTGCCTGGCATTGCACTTTCAACTATATTGGCATCCTACATGCCAATACAGTTAAAAGAAATGATGGAGAGGAAAGTGTTAGCTGATGTTCCCTGCTCCATCATTCTACCTCTGCATTACTACAACGCACTCACTGTGCCGAGCAATGCAGAGCTGCAGAAGACACCCAGAGGAGACCAGAGCAACAGTGATCGGGGAGAGGTGAGTATTTTATTCATTTATGTATATCTTTTAATCAATGAGTACATTGTGAGGCCATTACATTATATGAAAGGCTCTGTGGGGGCATTACATTATATGGAAGGCTATGTGGGACCCATTACATTATATGGAAGGCTATGTGGGACCCATTACATTATATGGAAATATCTATGTGGCCATTACACTATATGGAAGGTAGTGTGAACCTATTACATTATATGGATGGTAATATGGGGCACTTTACATTATATGGAAGGCAATGTGGGGTCATGACTAGAGTTGAGCGATACTTTCCGATATCCAAAAGTATCGGAATCGGAATGGTATCGCCGATAACATTAAAATATCGGCGATACCCGATACCGATACCGGAAGTCCCATGTAAGTCTATGGGAACAAAATATCGAAATTAAAAAAACCCTATTCTTGCCTTGTTGGTTAATTGTACATGAAGGAAAACAAGAAAGAGTAATGTAGAATGTATTGGGGAAGGTTGAGGAGACATTAAAGGCATAGATGTTTAACCCAATCAAATGGAATAGCATAAATATTTTTTTTTTTAAAGATGTTCGGATTGACGAAGAAATTGACAATGTTGTTAACGTTTTTTCTATTTTGGCAAATATGTATATTACACAACTTCCATGCTCTTCATCTTCACTTTTTTAACTTTTCACACACTTTCTCCTTCATAATCTTCTGCAGCATCATCTTTTTCATCAAATTATTCTTCATCTTCACCTTCTTTATCTTCTTCTTAAACTTCTTGCTATTCATCTTTGTTAACATTACTCATATTCTTCTTATTAAACTATTATTCTTATTCATATTCTGCTTCATCTTCTTCATCATATTCTTATTTGTGACAGAGAATCCTGTACTTGTAATCTGTCAAAGTATGAATTTTTCATCCTTCCGTTCTTGCTGTCACAAAAGATTTAAATTACAACAGTATTTGTCCGTGTTCAGTTTAGCCTGCAGCAGCAGGCATTTTCCAGGGGCACCACGAGGAGGAACGGACTCACCCCCATACACTGCTTAGTCTTCTTCTGCTTAGAATTTAGAGCATATATTTTGCTCTTCATTTTGGTCTTATACTTCATGTTCTTCTGCTTTTAGATCTTCTGCTTATTGTTCTTGTGTCTCTTGTTCCGTATCTTGTATTTGTAGCACAATCTTGTACCAGCTGATGTTACTGGGACACGGTTACTAAGCAGGAGGTACCTGTGCTCCAAAGCACTACCAAGGACCAGCAGACGTTGCTGGAACTCGGATACCGAGATGGAGGCACCTAGGCCAAAGGCACTGTGGAGAACCAGCTGACGGTACTGGAACCCGGAGGGGCAGCAGAAGGAAAAGAGCCAATGGCACAACCGAGGACCAGCTGACGTTACTGGGACACGGTTACTAAGCAGGAGGTACCTGTGCTCCAAAGCACTACCAAGGACCAGCAGACGTTGCTGGAACTCGGATACCAAGATGGAGGCACCTAGGCCAAAGGCACTGCGGAGAACCAGCTGACGGTACTGGAACCCGGAGGGGCAGCAGAAGGAAAAGAGCCAATGGCACAACCGAGGACCAGCTGACGTTACTGAACCCCAGTAACACAGGAGCAAGTGTTGACTGTGCTAACAGCACTTCCGAGCAACAACTGGCGGTGTTGGAGCCCAGGGTCAAGGAGGATGTTTAAATACTAGATCAAGTAATTTCCTTGTTACCTGTCAATTTTAAATGTCTATACTTCAAACAAGAGAAAGATAACCTTTACTACCATAAGATGATGATTTCATTTAAACTAATATCTAGATAAATAAAGAATTGACAAACATAAACACATACATTAACATGTTGAACAGCAATGCAAACCACAAAATAAATTAGTTAAGGAATCTGCTATACGGTTGTACATAAAAGCATACAAGTACATATCTGAATCCATTAATGATGGATAAGTAACAGTATGTACACCATTTTTATTGTATAGACAATGAATGTCTGACTTCAAAACATCATCAGCATTACAAGTAATCTGTGATATTACTAAAATGTTCCATTTGCTGAATAATGTCACTAAATATTTTATACAAAATTATACAATTTCCATCATGTAATACTCATAATATGTGGCAATAATCATTTTTATTAACAAACATAACCTTTAAAAAGTGCATAGTGCATAGTGAAAATTGCTATTTATGGCTGACTGTCGACTTGGAAGCATGACAACAGATAGATAAGGTATATATAGATGACACTGCATAGCCACAGATGGTGAATGGCGATGTAATACTGTACCTCAATAAAGTGTGCGTCACTACTACATAATTTTTTTTATATAGCTTTATAAACAGGGTACATGGATGTATGCTTGTGCCTTTGTTTTGACGCACAGACTGCCTTCCTGCTGAGACGCATTGGGTAGTGAACAGTTGTGTGCAGTGTTCACTGCAGTCTCTGCGGAATAACCACACTTAGACCTTATAACTTTTCAGACTTTCTTTATCAATCTACCAAGATGAAGAAGGCAGGGAGTAAGGCACGTGGTCGTGGAGTTTCTTCAGGGAGAGGACGTGGGGATTCTGTGGCTGCTGCGGCCCCCAGTGACACAGCATCCACCAGTTTTCCCCGTGAGCGTTCCTTTATGCGCACTTTTGTAGGAGCTCGGAGTACCCCCCTGCTGCGGGAAGAACAAATTGAAGCCGTTGTTGTTTGGATGTCAGCCAATGCATCGACTTCAATTGCTTCCACCTCCTCTCAGGACCACAGCACTGTTGGGCAACCATCTGTCTCTTCACCGCCTGGCAAATTGCCCAGGCAGTCAGAGAGTTCTGTACAGGAGCCAGCTGAGTGTCTGCTTCTGTTCTCAGAATCTATTGGCTTGCAAACAGGGGCCCAGCCAAGCAGCATTCTGTAATGTGAAGAGGGAGTATGCAGTGATGCGCAACAGCTGTGTCTCTCTGAATGTGAAGAGGCGGGTGAGACAGTGCCGATGGTCAGCACACCGCAGAACGCATCTGATGATGATGAGACCCAGGTGCCAGTTTCTGTTGAGCATGGTGCTGGCCAGACCACCCAACAGCAGGTGTTGGAAGAGGGTAGTGGAGATGATGAGGTCCAAGACCCAACATGGCATGAGGAACAGGAAGGTGGTGGGAGCAGCTCAGAGGAATAATAATAATATTTATTTATATAGCGCCATCATATTCCGCAGCGCTTTACAGTTTAGCAGTTTCAGAACACAAGTCATAAGTAACAACGTTAACAATACAATAATTTAAGCTAAATAAGTCGCCCCTGCTCGTGACAGCTTACAATGTACAATGAGAGGGGGGAGATACAAAGTATAGGTGTTTATATACAATGGTGCATTTACAATGATGTTCCAGCCATCTTAAGGGACTGAGGGATGGAGATAGTGAATGGGCTAGAGACACACACACACTTACACAGAATACATAGAATGACTTTGATTAGTGAATGTGATAGGCCGCTCTGAACAAATGTGTTTTGAGGGAGCGCCTGAAACCATGCAAATTGTGGATAGTCCTAATTTCTTGGGGTACAGCATTCCAGAGGATTGGCGTAGAGCAGGAGAAGTCTTGGAGTCGGGAGTGGGAGGTACGTATTAGTGCAGAGGTTAGTCGAAAGTCGTTTGCAGAGCGCAGCAGTCGGTTAGGCCGATAGATAGAAATGAGGGAGGAGATGTAGGAGGGGTGCTGCACTGTGGATAGCTTTGTGGCTGAGAACCAGTACTTTGGTTGAAAGCTGGGAGAGGCCTAGAGAAATGGTTAGTGATAGAAGGAAGATAGAGGAAGACATTGCCCCAACGGTACAAACAGGAGGGAGAGTTAGGCTGCAGACTCGGTTGCCTGTAGCCTCCAGTTTGGCACCTGTTCGGAGCAGTTGTCTTCCAAAAGTCAAAACGTGCGCTCCCAGGACTTGCACTGCGTGGTCCTTTTTTCACACACTTGCACATGATATTTGCTATGTGAAATGCAAGCTGTGTAATCAAAAATTAAAAATAGCTAAAAGTGTCAGTCACCTCAATACCACAAATATGTGGAAACATGTGCGAACAAAGCACGTAGTTGAGTTACAAAGACACACTGGAGATGTAGGCCAACCTACAGCAGCACCTACATCTTCAGGTTGTGTTGAAGCCTCTTCATCGAGCTCACACACAGCTGGTTCTGCTTCCTCACAGGATCGCCATGGAAGAACCTCGGCCACTGTTGTCCAGAGACAAACTGTTATTCCACACACAGCAGCAAGTTCCCTGTCATCCTCACACTCCCAGGCCACAAAACAGCCATCGGTAGCACAGGCATGGGATAAAAGACGGCCATACTCCGCAAACCATGCACGAGCACAGGCTCTGAATGCTGGCATTGCAAAACTCCTGTCCCTTGAAATGCTGTGATTCAGGCTGGTGGAGACAGACAGTTTCCGTAACTGAATATCATTGTCAGTCCCACAATACAATGTGCCAAGCCGATTTCATTTCAGCAGGCAAGCCGTCCCTGGTCTGCAAAAGCATGCGCTACTAAAAGCCCTCAGTAGCAAGGTCCACCTGACCACCGATGCGTGGACCAGTACCCATTGTTATGATCTGCTACAACCAGTAAGGAAAGAAGGGAATTCTGTCCCTACAATACAACTAAGCTGAATGCCTACGATGTAACGGGGAACCTGATCCTGCGACCAGACCCGCTAAAGTCCTCATCTAGTGTGAACGAAGACCTATAGTTGCGAGGGAGTAATCCCTACAAGATCTAGGGACTGGGAGAAAAGGTGGACACCTCCTAACATAAATTGTAGCATGGATAATTAAACAGAAAAATAAATACTTTGTGATCCTAACATCAAGCAAAACTGACAGATTAAGGCACCTAAGCACCCGGCTAGCTTAACAGTAGATAATACAATTTTGTCAAGCAAAGCCAGAAGGGCGGAGCCAGACTAAATAGGGAAAAAAGGTCATGTGACCAGCAAACTGAAACAAAACCTAACAAGAGGGTTCTAACACCCATGGCCAGGGACAATACCTTTCCCTCACTGCCCATTGGGTCAATGTTGTGCAGCCGGGTACTGATCTTGCGAGTGGCGCTGTACGTGTTCTGCCAACTCCAAGGATTGCAGGAATCAAGTCTGTACACATTGATTCCTCCTCCTACTCCAGTTCCTCAGAATCATCGCTGCAGGAGCCGTCACGGTCTACCTCCACATGGACCCGTGAACGTTTACCTGTTGCGACCGATATGAGCACAGCCGTGTCCAAATGTCAACAGGCCGTCCTGAAATTAATTTCCATGGGGAATCTTAGCCACACAGCGCAGGAGCTCTGTAATGCCATAAAGCAGGAGAGCGACGTGTGGTTTTTGGAAGAGAATCTACAGGCAGGCTTGGTAGTGTGTGACAATGGCCGAAATCTGGTGTCAGCTCTGGGCCTTGGCAACCTCACTCACATACCATGTCTGTCATATGTGCTCAACTTGGTCGTGCAGAGTTTTTTGAGGGACTATCCGGATCTTGATGCACTGCTGCACAAGGTCCGCCTAGAGTGCGCTCACTTGCGACGTTCCAGCATGGCCAGATCGCTGATTGCAGCTCTGCAACGCAGATTTCACCTTCATGAACATCGCATCATATGTGACGTACCCACCAGGTGGAATTCCTCGTTACATATGTTGGAGCGGTTGTGTGAGCAGCAGCCAACAGTAATGGAGGATCAGCTGCATCAGGCGCAGTCAACTCGCAATTTGCGCCGTTCACACTTCACCACTACTGAGTGGGCCTCTATAATAAGAATAATAATAATATTATTTATTTATATAGCGCCATAATATTCCGCAGTGCTTTACAGTTTAACAGTTTCAAAACACAAGTCATAAGTAACAACGTTAACAATACAATAATTAAAGCAAAATCAGCCGCCCCTGCTGGTGAAAGCTTACAATCTACAATGAGGTGGGGGAGATACAAAGTACAGGTGTTTATATACAATGGTGTTTTTACAATGATGGTCCAGCCATTTTAAGGGAGTGAGGGATGCATGGAGATAGTGAATGGGCTACACACACAGACTTACACATAGAATGACTTTGATTAGTGAATGTGATAGGCCACTGTGAACAAATGTGTTTTGAGGGAGCGCCTGAAACCATCCAAATTGCGGATAGTCCTAATTTCTTGGGGTAGAGCATTCCAGAGGATTGGCGCAGCGCGGGAGAAGTCTTGGAGTTGGGAGTGGGAGGTACGGATTAGTGCAGAGGTTAGTCGAAGGTCGTTTGCAGAGTGCAGCAGTCGGTTAGGCCGATAAATATAAATAAGGGAGGAGATGTAGGGGGGTGCTGCGCTGTGGAGAGCTTTGTTGGTGAGAACCAGTAATTAGAATTGGATCCTATAATGAATGGGCAGCCACTGCCAGTGTAATGAGTGGCGAATAACTCTATGAAGGATATCTGCCACGTTTTGCGTGCGTTTGATGAGTCAACGCGGATGGCGAGTGCAGATGATGCACTAGTCAGCCTGACTGTCCCCCTTATCTGCCTGCTTCAAAAAACACTGCAAGCACTAAGGCATGAGGTTTTGGAAGAGGTGGAGGATGAGGAGTCACAAATTCCATCACCTTCTGGACAGTCAGCGCAACGTGGTTCCTCACAAAGGGCTGGAGGACTTTCAAAGTACCATGCTGTATCAACAATTGAACCTCCAGAGTCGCTGTCTATATTTTCATAACCATTACAAACTTTTAATGTATTTACAAAGCACATAATGTACATTTTTTGTCTATCCTTTTGTAATGCTATTGTGTTTCCATAAACTGATGTTACAGAATTATGATGCAAAGTTTTTAAATTTTGAGTTTTAAATTTTGTAAATTTATATGTATTTGAAGGACTTTGTGAGGAGGATGAGGAGGAGTCAATGGAGGAGGAAGACATCGCTCCAGAGGGAGGTAGACAATGCTCTAGTCAGTATGTAGACCAAGGGTGGGGTGATGCACAACAGGCAGAGATGACGCCTCTTGCAGGGGACAACGTTTCTTGGCCAGTTGGGAGTCTGCAGCACATGGTTGATTTCATGCTGCAGTGGCTGAGAAACGACCGCCGCATCGAACACATTCACACCACGTCTGATTATTGGGTGTACACCCTCCTAGACCCTCGCTACCGGGACAACTTACAAAGCCTCATCACACCGTTGAACCGGAGCGTAAAATGCGGAAGTACCAAGACACACTGGTGCAATCCATAATGTTCTCCATTCCAGCCGAGAGCACTGCTGCTGCTACTGCTTTACAAAGCAGCTCTGTGCGTCGAGGCAGTGGAGACAGCTCTGCAACAAGAGGGAGCACAAGCAGCGCCTCTGCACAGGGCAAGAACAGTATGTTCCAAATGTGTCGAAGTTTTGTGGCAGCGCCACCAATGTCTACACCATCCGAGACGGCTCCAGTCAGCAGGAGGCAACATTTCCGTAAGATGGTGACAGACTACATGTCTTGCCCTCTCAGTGTACTCCCAGATGGCTCTTCCCCATTCAAGTTTTGTGTCTCTAAGCTGGATACATGGCCAGAGCTTAGCCAGTATGCATTGGAGGTGCTGGCTTGATCTGCTGCCAGTGTATTATCGGAGCGCGTCTTTACTGCTGCAGGTGGTGTACTAACAGACCGTTGCATGCGACTATCCTCCGATAATGTAGAACGGCTTACTTTTCTGAAAATGAACTAGGCATGGATCTCGCCTGAATTTGCCTGTCCGGTTTCAGATTAACTAACTGGTTGGCAACGTTTTCCATGTCTCCTGTTATGTTCATCTTTCTACCACCTGAGCTATACTCCCTGGGCTACAACACTGCCAGTTGCTGCTCAGAAGTGTCGTGTCCACAGACCAATACACAAGCTATAGTGATAGTGGGGTTCAGTAACGCCTGCTGTTCCCCTGCTGCGTGTCTGACAAAAATTAATGCTGCTAACTCCAAATTAAAGTTCAAATTAAAGTTCAAACATCTCATACTAGGCCTCAGGCTACACCCTCCTTGACCCTGGGCTCAGAAGTGTTGGATGCACAGATCAAAACAATCGATGATGTGTTTGTGGGGTTCAGTAACGCCTGCTGTTCCCTGCTGTGTGTCCGGCAAAAATTACTGCTACCTAGCTACACATGTTGAAAAAAACATGACATGTTAAAGTGGCTAGTGCTACACATAGATATCAGGCTACACCCTTATTTCTAAGCTGTAAACAAGTGAAACGTCAAATTTAAAACCATTCAATGATTAGTGTTGGTAACAAATCTGTAACTAAATAATTGTGACATATTATGGCAGATATCCACATGTCTAACACAAATGCTAACACAAAAGCATACTTATGCTATAGGGTACTGATGGTGAACCTTCTCACTCCATAACTTTGACAAATCCAACTCACATCATGCCTCAAATGCTGCAATGTTGGAAGTGCATAATGTGGGTTGAACTTTGACAACAGCTGCAGTGCGAAGGTTATCCTTCTGTGTTCTTGGCTTTTAAATAAAAGCATACAAGTAAATATAATAATACATTGTTGATTAAGGGACATGATGTACACCTGTAATATTGTGCAAACAATGGATGTAGGACTATTCCTCTTCAACATTACTTATATTTGTGTCATTTGAAAAAATACATATTTTAGTTAAAAATTAAAAACCCATGTTCAGTAGCTGTGAAAGGCCCGTTTGTGTACTTCTATATTGTTTGCAACCAATGTATTGTATACGGATGGAAGCACGTCACTGTAATAGATTTGAATTATTTTAAATAGAATAAAGCAGCACCAATTTTAGAAAAATGACAAGGATGAGCCAGTGACAGACACTCAGCAGAGTACACGCAGCGGTGGTTGAAGAAGTAAATGGAGCGTGATCTGCATTTAAAAAAAATAAAATAAAAAAAATACCTCACAGACTGCAGTGAACACTGAAACACAACTATTCACAATCTGTGAAAGGCTACTCCTTTGTCTACTTCTATAGTGTTTGCAACCAATGTATTGTATACGGATGGAAGCGCGTCACACTAATAGATTAGATTTTAAATGGAATGTAGCAGAACCAATTGGAGATAAATGAAAAGGATGAGCCACTGAGACACGCTCAGCAGAGTACAAGCAGCAGTGCTTGAACAAGTAACTGGAGCGTGATGTGCACTCAAAAAAAAAAAAACACAGACTGCAGTGAACACTGAAACACAACTGTCCACAATCTGTGAAAGGCTACTCCTTTGTCTACTTCTATAGTGTTTGCAACCAATGTATTGTATACGGATGGAAGCGCGTCACACTAATAGATTAGATTTTTTTCAAATATAATGGAGAAGCACCAATTGGAGAAAAATGAAAAGGATGAGGCACTGAGACACGCTCAGCAGAGTACAAGCAGCAGTGCTTGAACAAGTAACTGGAGCGTGATATGCACTCAAAAAAAAAAAACACAGACTGAAGTGAACACTGAAACACAACTGTCCACAATCTGGGAAAGGCTACTCCTTTGTCTACTTCTATAGTGTTTGCAACCAATGTATTGTATACGGATGGAAGCGCGTCACACTAATAGATTAGATTTTTTTCAAATATAATGGAGAAGCACCAATTGGAGAAAAATGAAAAGGATGAGCCACTGAGACACGCTCAGCAGAGTACAAGCAGCAGTGCTTGAACAAGTAACTGGAGCGTGATATGCACTCAAAAAAAAAAAAAAACAGACTGAAGTGAACACTGAAACACAACTGTCCACAATCTGTGAAAGGCTACTCCTTTGTCTACTTCTATAGTGTTTGCAACCAATGTATTGGATACGGATGGAAGCGCATCACACTATAATTTCTATTGAATGGAGCAGCTAGAATTACACTAAAGAAAAAAAAAAAGAGTCTGTGAGTGACACGTGCAGATGCCTACAGACAGCGTTGGATGCAGAGCAAACTGCAGCGTCACCTGCACTCACACACACCTTGCAGAGCTGTTAAAACAACACTGCAGGCAAAAGGAAGCTTTACACAGCGGTTGGTGCTAGCCTGCCTACAGCACAGTACACTAAATCGCAATCTCTAACTGTCCCTCAGAGTGAGCAGAGTAGCGTTCTGTCCCTATCTGAATTCACAGCACAGTGACGCTAAAATGGCGGCGGCGCCTTTTATAGTGCATTCTGACATCATTTCAGCAGCCAATCACAGCCATGTCATTAGTTAAGATGACCGCAGCATTACAGGATGTGCCCACACTTCGTAGGATTCCTCATTGGCTGACTAAAATCACATTGCCTCTCAAAGAATTATGGGAACTTCCGATTCCGGTATACGATATTGAAAAAGTATCGGAATTAAGTATCGGAATTCCGATAACGCGAATATCGGCCGATACCCGATACTTGCGGTATCGGAATGCTCAACACTAGTCATGACATTATATGGAAGCCTATTCAGGGACCATTACATTATATAGAAGGTTATGTGGTTGCATTACATCATATGGAAGGCTATGTGGGGCCCATTACATTATAAAGAAGGCTATATGGGGCCCATTATATTGTATGGAAAGCTGTGTGGGAGTCATACTGTTTGAAGGGCTATGTGGGAGGCTTATACTGTTGTGAATGATATGTGGGGGGCCATTATGCTGTTAGGAGTGCTAGGGTAGGCTATTATACAGAATGTATGTTTGCTGAAAAGGGCTGAAAAGTTTTGAGATATGCACTTATGTGCCCTACCAAATATATATATATATATATTTGGGTGTGGGGGCAGTTAGAACTTTCAATATGGAGCCCCATAATCTCTATGTATGCGCCTGCAGCCAGGGTCTGATAAATGCTGCATATGGATTGGCATCATTTATCAGTTGTCTGGTTTTCCTTATTAGTGAAGTTTCTGATCTTTAGAATTAAAATGCAAGAAGCTTAAGGGGATTGTCCAAAATTTAGATATTGATGACCTACCCTTATTAATATGAAATTAGTAGGATCAGACAACAAGCAGCCCCATCAGTTAGCTGATACCTGGTGCTGCAGCTGCCGGAAGTTCAGGGTATGGAGCTGGAACACCACAGCTCAAAACACTATGCAGTTGCCATTCTCTGCTACTGCAGCTAAACTCCTATCTGTCAATCAATTATGGTAATTCTGCCCACATTACAGACAGCATCAATCAGAGCCTAGCTGCACGATTGCAACCAAATATGTTTTTTTCTGAAACACTCCAGCAATCGCACAGCCAGGTGCTGATTCATTTTGGAAATGAAAGTCCAGCTCACCAGTGCAGCATACCAGGGATCGGAGCAAGGAACCGCTGTGTCAGACGTAAAACATTGCAAAAGGAGAAAATCCAGCTCAACGATGAAGTAAAGATAAAATGGATCTTTATTCACTTGTCATTCCAAATACAGAGAAAAAGTATCAGCATAGATGGCAGCAGATGAATGCGTTATCAACCATGACCCATGACTAAGAGTGCTGCTTCACCTGAAACGCGTTGATAACGCATTCATCTGCTGCTATCTATGCTGATACTTTTTCTCTGTATTTGGAACGACAAGTGAAAAAAGATCCATTTTATCTTTACTTCATCGTTGAGCTGGATTTTCTCCTTTTGCGCTGATTCATTTTGCCCATGGATTGGGCAGTATGAATCAACTGACAGTTTCCCTTTAAAGTAAGCTGGCTCTGCACAATGATAGAGACGTATTTTTGTCCACAGAAGTAAGCAATCAAAGTCGCTAATGACAATTTGCAAGCAAATATCTTCAAAATTGTGAAGATTTCTAACAGAAAGTACATAGAAATTTTTTTTTAGAATCTTTAGAGGGAAAATATCAGGAGGTTTTTGCTGTGAAATCTGAGGACAGCATGAGGTAGGGGTGAAAACATAGAACTCTACAATGTGTCAAGATGTGTGCTGTTATTTATTTACACTGAAGGTTTTATCACCTTGTGATTATCATTGCTGTGACTAACTGGCATGCTCTTGCAAGTCCTCCAGTGATAAGCAGCTCACTGTCTATAGACAATGTACCTGCAGAGCCTGGTGTGGGCGGGGTTAGCTTTCTAAGCTGTGCTGCATTGCTAAATCTAAAAGCTCTGACTGTGTCAGAACGGCTGCTCCCAGTAATCTGAGTGATACATCATTGGATTCATGGTCTCTTTGCCTTCATCAGGCTGCTCTCAGATGGGGTAGCAAAAACCTGTTGACAGATTCCCTTTAAATTACCCTCATTGGATACATGAGCAATATGTCTTAGGGTGCAGCCACAGATTGTGGCTGACTGCTCAGCTGAACCTCGCGGCATGCTAATAGGTGAGTGATTGTGCATTTTTGTGATTTTGGTGGGGTTGTTTTTAGAAAATTTGTTTTTGTGTTGCTGCATTCAAAGCCTCATAACATTTTTATTTCCCAACATAGCTGTGTTGTCTTGTTTTTTGCAGAATTATTTTTGATCCCTTTTTATTCATTATTTTTGTGAGTCTTGTTCAAACAACAAAAATTTCCACCAGGGGACAGAAGCTTCCTACCTTTTGATTATTTCAACAATACATGGAAACACTTCTGTATTGAAGTGTATTATGCCTTTCAGTGTAAACCTACCGGAAAGCATATTAGGTGCTTCCTTTGACAGGGCCAAAACTTACATGACAGAAATGGGGGACATTTCGAATTCTTATGGTGCTGTAACAGAACATAGGCACAAAGCAAATGTATCGCGTAGGCATTGATGGAGTAATAAAGGAAACTCTCTCCCTCTGTCCCATTGAAGATTTACATGGGAAATCTAAGTGGTAAACGACCATGATCTGAGTTATTTCCCATCTCTGCTGTTACAGCAGGGTGCCAGCAGCAGTATACAACCATCACCCATAAGCATAGGCATAGCTCCTGTAAACCCTGCATCACAGCGCTGTAACAGCAGGAGGGTATTAAGTGGTTAATCCACAAAATAATAAATCAAAATAAATATTATTATTAATAAGTGCGCGCACATACATCAGGTTTCTTGCACAACATTACATTATGTCATCCTGTAATGTGCCAACCGCTGAATGAAGCTCAAGCAGAATTTTTTTCCATGATGCTGAACGACTATTTTCTGAAAGTAGATCACTTGACAACCAGTCTAAGCGTTGTGATACATGGTAACACAAGGTGGGACAGAGGACAGAAATCACTCATGTCTGATTAAAACTAAAAATAAAAACTCTTTCAGAGCATGCTAAGAGTTGTAGTTTTACAACAGCTAGAGCACCACAGGTTGGATATCGACGCTTTATATTGACTGATGTTATTGTTAAGGTTTATTCACACTTCTCGGTCAAATCAGAGCTTGTTCAAACATAGCATTTTTGCTGAGTTTTTATCGCATAAGAGAAAAAAGTGTTGCTTTACAGTAGACGCAAAATAAATGAGATTTCTAAAATCTTTCACACACTGTCCTTTTTTACTTATGCTTTTGGAGCTGCAGTGCACTTTTTTAAAAACCGCAGCATGTCAATTCTTTCAGCGTTTTTTGCTGCATTTTGCTGCACCTATTCAATTGAATGCCTAAAAATGCATAAATAAGCTCAAAATACTCATTGCATTTGTGTGTAATGTAAGTTTTGTTTTTCTTGTCAACATGCTGCATTTTCTATGTGGAAAAATAAACGCTGCAAAAAAGCACAGTCACATACCCTTACATTTTATTGGTCCTGTTCTGTAAAAAATTATGCAATAAAGTAACAATTAATTTTTTCTCATAATAATTAACAGTAATCAGACGCAAAGTACGTAAGAGATATGCTTCCTATTAAATTCATCAGTCTTGTCACTAGTTGCTAAAATATTAATATAGCATTCCCATGAATAATGTCTCAGCATTAGGGTTGAGCATTCCGATACTGCAAATATCGGGTATCGGCCGATATTCGCTGTATCGGACTTCCGATTCCGAGTACCGATATTTTCGTCATATCGGATACCGGAATCGGAATGTCACTGTCACTGTCAGTGTCCGTCGGTCGGGTCTGTCAGGAGTCAGCGGCACTTACCCGGCAGAAGATCTCCGGCGGTCACGTCCTGGACTGCTTGATGGCCGCCATCATCTTCTCCCTGGCAGTCACATGCAGTTTCTCGCGATAACTGCAGTGACTGCTGGGTAATCGCGGCCGTAAAGCAGTCCGATGACGTCACCACCGGGAAGCAGGTAATCAGCTGTGCTGCGCGGGATGTCAGGCTCTGCCTGGCATTGCGATGTAGCAGAGCTGGATCGTCGTGGGACACTCGTTACTATGGACTGCGTCGGACAGGTGGTATACTGTTGGTTTGTTTTTTTTCTTTTTTTACAGGAGATCGATGGCGTCGCAGGAATGAGAGAGTAATAAAATTAATGAAAACTGTGTTGTCTCTTTTATTTCATTAAAATACTTTTTTCTGGCTGTGTCTTTTTTTTAAACATTTAAAAACTTTGGGATTAATAATGGATCGGTGTCTTATTGACGCCTCTCCATTATTAACCGGGCTTATTGTCACCGTGCAATCAACGGTGACATTAACCCCTTATTACCCCGCTTGCCACCGCTACAGGGCAAGTGGGAAGAGCCGGGTAAAGTGCCACAATTGGCACATCTTTTGATGCGCCAAATGTGGGGCTGCTGTAGCCTGGTATTATCAGGCTGTTGAGGGCCAAAATCCATGGGCCTTGACAATCTTTTAATACCAGGCCGCAGCAGTCTGCATTTTACTTGGCTGGTTAACAAAAATAGGGGGACCCCTACGCCGTTTTTTTTTTTTCGAGGGGATCCCCTATTTTTGTTAACCAGCCAAGCTAAACAGACTGCTGTGGCCTGGTATTATCAGGCTGGCAAGGTCCATGGATATTGGATCCTTACCAGCCTGAAAAACCAGGCCTCAGCAGTCTGCTTCATCTGGCTGGTTAACAAAAATAGGGGGGACCCCACGCCAATTTTTTTTTGAGGGGATCCCCTATTTTTGTTAACCAGCCCAGATATGCAGACTGCTGTGGCCTGGTATTATCAGGCTGGCAAGGTCCATGGATCTTGGCTCCTTAACAGCCTGAAAAACCAGGCCTCAGCAGTCTGCTTCATCTGGCTGGTTAACAAAAATAGGGGGGGACCCCACGCCAATTTTTTTCGATCCCCTATTTTTGTTAACCAGCAAAGATAAGCAGACTGCTGTGGCCTGGTATTATCAGGCTGGCAAGCAGGGTCGGACTGAGCCACCGGGACACCGGAGAAACCTCCGGTGGGCCCCAGCTCCTGCGTGGTGGGCCCTGATTCGAAAGGATAGGTCGCACAGCACGCCGATACAGTTACATTCTGCGGCAGAGCAGGGAGAATCGCTCTCCCTGCTCTGCCGCCCGGAAGCTATGGGGCCTGAACAGGCGGTGGGGGGGCCCGGTGCCAGCAGTGGGCCCCCCACCCATAATCAGAGGGTCAGCTGTATCGGCATCCAGCCGATACAGCTGACCGCATAGAGAGAGAAGGAGCCAGCGCTCCTTCTCTCCCATAATCCCCCTCTCAGCGTCTGACAGCGGGTGCGATGACATCACCTGCCGGCGCCCGCTGTCAGACGCTGAGAGGGAGAACAGTGAGCAGCACAGGAGCCGGGAGGTGAGTATTGTTTTTTTTTTTTATTTAATGGGGGTGCATTATACTACAGAGGCTGTATATGGGGGGTGCATTATACTACAGAGGCTGTATATGGGGGCTGCATTATACTACAGAGGCTCCATATTGGGGTGCATCATACTACAGAGACTCCCTATGGGGATGCATTATACTATAGAGACTGCCTATGGGGGTGCATTATAATGTAGCGGCTGCCTATGGTGGTGCATTATATTATAGACTCTGCCTATGGGGGTTTATTATAATATAGAGGCTGCCTATGGGGGTGCATTATACTATATTGAGGACTATCTGGTGTATTATGCTGTATGGATGCTATCTAGGGGCCATCATACAGTGTTGGACCCATTAAATAGTTTGGGGACATTAAGGGGTCAGTATATATCCAGTGAGGGGGCATTATTCTGTGTATAGGGGAGATGTACAGGGGGAGACTTGGGACATTATTAAATGTAAAGTGGACACTTATTGTTATAGGGGAACTCGGGTTACTGTGACTGTCAAAGGGGCACACAGGGCATTATTACAGTCTAGGGGACAAAATGTGGGCACTGTTTTCTAGGGCACTTGCACCCGGCATTACTATATTCTAGAGGGGTGCTTTAAAATTTAGAGGTCACACAGAACCACACAGCAGGTGCAGTAATAGGGACACATACGGCAGCAGCAGCTCAGTATTGGGGTATCAGGTGCAGTAATAGGGACACATACGGCAGCAGCGGCTCAGTATTGGGGTATCAGGTGCAGAAATAGGGACACATATGGCAGCAGCGGCTCAGTATTGGGGTATCAGCAGGATGAGGAGTTTGTGCAGGTTGAGAATAGTCCAATTGGTGACCGTGACAGTGCTAAAAATATGAGAAGTGAAATGTGTCTTTGTTGTAATCTCTGCAGTCGAGTCCTGGCTGGAGAAGTCGTCATGTCGGTCTGGGCCAGATGGAAAAGACATGAAAAGTGAACAATTCCATTAGAAAGAACATCAGCGGTAAGTCATTATCTGTACCTGTGCTGTAATCTATTATATGTTCTGTAGGACTGGTATTATTTACCACAGACCATATGGTAGTAATATCAATATTGGTCTTTTTATATATAGATTATTTTTGGCAACAGCGCGGTCATTTGCTGAGGTTCTCTGATTAGGGGCCCACTCAGAAGTTTCGCCCCCACTAAACCAAAACCCTAGCTACGCCTCTGGCTCTCTCTCTAGTCTTTCTTTCTCTCTCTAGTCTTTCTCGCTCCCTGTTCTTTCTTTCTCGCTCTCTGTTCTTTCTTTCTCTCTCTCTTTTCTTTCTTTCCTCTCTTTCTTTCTTTCTCTGTTTGTTCTTTCTCTCTCGCTGCTCTTTCTTTCTTTTCCTCAGTACCAGCCACTGTGCCCTCATTACCAGTCAGTGTGATCAGCAGTGCTAAATGGGTACACTTGGGGCGAGGATATGGGTGTGATTAGCTGTGAAATGGGTGTGGTCGGGGCGTGGCCTAAAATTTACAGCCGCAGCCTTTAACCCTCTTTCCTGTCTTCAAAACTTGGGAGGTATGCTGTATGACCTCCCTACAACTTCTGGGCATGCTCCTGATGAGCGTGATGGATGGTCTCCTGAGGGATCTCCTCCCACACCTGGACTAAAGCATCCACCAACTCCTGGACAGTCTGTGGTGCAACGTGGAATGGCCTAAAATTTGCTGCAGCAGGCACAGCGTGCCACAGCCTTTGTCCCTCTTTCCCTTCTTCAAAGGTTGGGAAATATGATGGTGGGCCCCAAGAATAATTTTTCTCTGGTGGGCCCAAGGTGCTCCAGTCCGACGCTGCTGGCAAGGTCCATGGATATTGGCTCCTTAATAGCCTTAAATACCATGCCTCAGCAGCAGGGGCGTACATAGAAATCATGGGGCCCCATAGCAAAAGTCTGAATGGGCCCCCCCCCAAAAAAAAAACCCAGAGCCATTGTAAATGTAAAGTGCCAGCACAGTGAGGGGACACATTAAAAAAAAAAATGTATTATGCCCCCATAGATGCTCCATAGATCATGCCCCCATAGATTGTGCCCCCATAGATGCTCCATAGTATAGGCCCTTATGCTGCCGCAGCTGCTGCAACCAAAAAAAAAAAAAAAGACATACCTCTCATCGCTGGGGGCCAGGTGCCGGTGTCCTGAGCAGGGGGTGACACCAGGTGCCGATGTCACCGCTCGCTCAGGGCCCCGGCACCTGAGATATTTACCTGTCCTCTCTCCACTGCTGAGTGCCGCTGTCTTCGGGGTCCTCCAGCAGTGAATGACCAGGCAGAGGGCGCGGCGCGCACTAACGACGTCATCGCGCCCTCTGACCTGAACATTGCAGCAAGAAGACGCGAGCAACGGTGGAACGGGACAGGTAAATATCCCTTGTACTCACCCTTCTGCCGGCGCGGTCTCTGCAGCCCCTGCTCTTCTCCCGCGGTCTCCGCCGCCAGTGTTCAGCGGTCACGTGGGACAGCTCATTAAAGTCATGAATATGTGCATATTCATGACTGTAATGAGCGGTACCACCTGACCGCTGAACACAGGCGTCGGAGACCGTGGGAGAAGAGCAGGGGCTGCAGAGACCGCGCCGGCGGAAGGGTGAGTATATAGAAGAGCTGCGCTCCCCCTCCCCCGCCGACCCCCTGGTAGTACTGTGTCAGCACAGCTACCCGATCGTCGCGGGCCCCCTCACCTGTCCGGGTGTTGTGAATGGGCTTGAGATGAGTTCTGAGCAGAGGCTCCCTCTGGTGGTTACAAGCGGTACTGGTCTGTTCAGTGAAGATTGTGAGGACTGGGAATCAGGTGTTACTGACTGGTCTTATATAAGGGAGTCACCTTCCCATCAGGGTTGCCGGTGATCAATTGTTCTGGTCTGAATCCTTGATTCCAGTTTTCCTTGTAGTCTGCTGTGTCGTGTCTGCATCTCCTTCTAACAGATAAGACATTTTCTTCTTTTTGTTTCTGTGCTTGATTTTTGCATTTTGTCCTGCACTTCTGTGGGGGCCTTCTGGGTCCCCTCAGGGGGCTTTTGCCCTCTCAGTTTAGTTCAGCCACTGATGTTTGTACTTTTGCTTTTTCCAGTTTTTTCAGTGGCTGCTGTTTTGATTTTGTTACACCAGAGAGCTAATTTAGGTGGTAGAAGTCGTGTGATCTCAGGTGTTTTTGAAATTAGTAGAGTTGGTGCTTTCAGGGTTTTTTTGGGATTGCAGTAAGTACCCTTCCTATCCTTTTCTATTTAGTTAGTTTGGGCCCCAACGTTTGCTCATACTATTTTCTGTCTGTGTCAGTATTTCGTCTTGTCTAACCGCCATTACATGTTTGGGGGCTTGCTATTATCTTTGGGGTTCTGCTCCGGGGCAGATAGCTTTCCTATTTCTATCTTTAGGTGTAGTTAGTTTCTCAGGCTGTGACGAGGCGTCTAGGACCAACGTAGGAATGCTCCACGGCTGCCTCTAGTTGTGGTGGTTAGTCAGGGTACTGCAATCTCATAGATTCCAACTGCTCTGGTGTATTGCCTTTTTGCCTGCACTCCTCAGCTACCGAATCATAACAGTATCACCGGCCCAAAAAATTGAAAATTGTATGGTACTCACAGAAGGGAAAAAATATTGTGAAAGAAAAAAAAAAAAAAAAGGTTGTCAGAGTTGTCAGAGATATTTTTCTGTTTGTTGCATTTTTTTTTTTTTCCCTCTGTATCTCTGGGTGCTGGGGAGGATTTTTTTTTCTCTCAATGGAGTTTGCACAGTTGTCTGGCCGTGTGGATCAGCTTGCCACTGAGGTTCGGAGTATTGCTACCTATCTTGCTAGGTTGCCTGTTGTGGAACCTAGGATTCCCATGAAAGATTTGTTTTTAGGGGATCGAGCTAAGTTTCAGAATTTCAAAATAATTGTAAATTGTTTTTTGCCTTAAAATCTAAGTCCTCAGGAAATGCAGCGCAGCAGGTTCAAATTGTCATCTCTCTCCTGCGCGGCGATCCTCAGGATTGGGCTTTTTCCCTGACACCTGGGGATCCTGTTTTGAGTGATGTTGATGCATTTTTTCAGGCTTTGGGGTTATTGTACGATGAGCCTAATGTCACTGATCAAGCTGAAAAAGCCTTGTTGGCATTAAATCAGGGGCTTGATGACGCTGAGTTATACTGTCAGAGATTCAGTAGGTGGGCAGTCCTGACCAAGTGGAATGACGACGCTTTGGCGGCCCTTTTTCGGAAGGGGCTGTCAGATAATGTAAAGGATGTTATGGTGGGATTCCCTGTCCCCTCTGGTCTCAATGATTCTATGTCATTAGTGATTCAAATTGACAGACGTTTGCGTGAGCGGAGAAGTATGCGTGGAATAGTGTTGCCTTGTGAACCTGCTTCTGAATCCATGCAGTGTGATAGAGTGGTGTCTGGGGCACAGCGTCATGAGTTTCGAAAGCGCAATGGGTTATGTTTCTACTGTGGTGATGCCTCTCATGCTATTTCAGTCTGCCCTAAGCGGGGAGGACGTTTTGCACGCTCAGTTGTCTTGGGTAGTGTTCAGACTAAGTTTTTACTAACTGTCACTCTGATATGCTCTCTGTCCTCATTTTCTGCTCAGGCTTTCGTTGATTCTGGAGCAGCTATTAACCTGATGGATTATGATTTTGCTAAACGTTGTGGGTTTCCCTTGATACCCCTACAGAAGTCTATTCCCCTTCTGGGGATCGATTCTACCCCTTTGGCTGAGAATAAACCTCAGTTCTCTACTCAGGTTATAATGAGGGTTGAACCTGATCATCAAGAGTGCTGCAAATTTTTGGTTCTGTATAGTCTGCATGATATTATCGTACTGGGTTTCCCTTGGTTACAGTCTCATAATCCTGTTTTGGATTGGAAATCTGTGTCTGTAACCAGTTGGGGCTGCCAATGTGTTAATACCAACACTCCTGTTTTTTCTGCCTCCCCCCAGGCTCAGGATGTTCCTGACTTTTTGATTGATTTTTCTGATGTGTTTAGCGAAAGTAAATCTGCATCCTTGCCTCCCCATAGGAGCTATGACTGCGCTATTGAATTAGTGCCTGGTAGTAAATTCCCTAAAGGTCGCCTTTTTAACTTGTCTGTACCTGAACATGACGCTATGCGGTCTTATATCAAGGAGTCATTGGAGAAAGGTCATATCAGACCATCCTCTTCACCCTTAGGTGCCGGTTTTTTCTTTGTGGCCAAAAAGGATGGTTCATTAAGGCCGTGTATTGATTATCGTCTTTTGAATAATATTACTGTGAAATATCAATACCCGTTACCCTTGATTTCTGACCTGTTTTCCAGGGTGAAAAACGCTACTTGGTTTACCAAGCTTGACCTCAGGGGGGCATATAACCTTATTCGCATTAAGCACGGGGATGAATGGAAGACGGCATTCAATACCCCGGAGGGGCATTTTGAGTACCTTGTGATGCCCTTTGGGCTCACTAATGCTCCTTCTGTCTTCCAGTCCTTCATGAATGACATTTTCAGGGATTTTGTGGATAAATTTTTGATTGTTTATTTGGATGATATCTTGATTTTTTCCAATGACTGGGACTCTCATGTGAAACATGTTCGAACTGTATTCCAGATTTTGAGAGAGAATGCTCTGTATGTGAAGGGATCAAAGTGTCTTTTTGGCGTACAGAGGATCTCATTTCTGGGATTCATTTTGTCCCATCTGTTATTGAAATGGACCCGGTCAAGGTTCAGGCCATCTGTGATTGGGTCCAACCTACTTCATTAAAGGCTCTTCAAAGATTTTGGGTTTTGCCAATTTTTATCGTAAATTTATTGGTAATTTCTCAGTTATTGTTAAACCATTAACTGATTTGACCAAAAAGGGTTCTGATGTGGTGAATTGGCCTCCTGAGGCAGTTTCTGCATTTCAGGAACTTAAGCAGAGATTCACTTCTGCTCCTGTTCTACGGCAGCCTGATGTTTCTCTGCCATTTCAGGTGGAGGTTGATGCTTCTGAAATTGGGGCAGGTGCCGTATTGTCCCAAAAAGATCCAGAGACCTCTAAAAGTAACCCTTGTGCCTTTTTCTCTCGAAAATTTTCTCCTACTGAACGTAATTATGACGTGGGTAATCGGGAGTTATTGGCCATGAAGTGGGCTTTTGAAGAGTGGAGACATTGGCTGGAGGGAGCCAAACATCGGGTGGTGGTCCTTACGGACCATAAGAATCTGGTTTATCTGGAATCTGCCAAGCGACTCAATCCTAGACAGGCCAGGTGGGCCTTGTTTTTCACACGTTTTAATTTTGTGGTTTCCTTTCTTCCTGGCACTAAGAATGTTAAGGCGGATGCTCTCTCGAGGAGTTTCCTTGCGGACTCTCCTGAGTTATCTGATCCTTCTGTTATTTTGAAAGAGGGTGTAGTTCTTTCCGCCATCTCACCCAATTTGAGACTTGCTCTGGAGGGGTGTCAGGAGGATAGGCCCGAGCGCTGCCCTGTTGGAAAATTGTTTGTCCCGGACCAGTGGAAAAAGAGTGTGATGTCTGAGATTCATTGTTCCGCGTTGGCTGGGCATCCCGGAATTTTTGGTACCAGAGACTTGGTTAGTCGGTCCTTTTGGTGGCCTACCTTGTCTCGTGATGTCAGGGAATTTGTGCAGTCCTGCGGGACTTGCTCTCGCTCTAAGCCTTGCTCTCGCTCTGGTGGTTTGTTGATGCCATTGCCTGTGCCCAAGAGACCATGGACCCATATCTCTATGGATTTCATTTCCGATCTTCCTGTTTCTCAGAGAATGACCGCCATCTGGGTGATTTGTGATAGGTTTTCCAAGATGATACATCTTGTGCCATTGCCTAAGTTGCCTTCCTCCTCTGAATTGGTGCCTTTGTTCCTTCAGCACGTGGTTCGTTTACACGGCATACCTGAGAACATTGTGTCTGACAGAGGAGTCCAGTTTGTTTCCAGATTTTGGAGGACCTTTTGTTCTATTGTCTTTCTCCTCGGCGTTTCATCCTCAGACCAATGGTCAAACTGAGAGAACAAACCAGATATTGGAGACTTATCTAAGATGCTTTGTGTCTGCTGATCAGGATGACTAGGTTTCTTTTTTGCCTTTGGCTGAGTTTGCTCTTAATAATAGGGCTAGCTCTGCCACTTTGATGTCTACATTTTTCTGTAATTCTGGGTTTCACACTCGATTTTCTTCGGGACAGACGGAGGCTTCTGTCTGTCCGGGTGTTGACTCTGTTGTGGAGCGTATGCAACAGATTTGGGACCAGGTAGTGGAGAGGTTGTCCCTCTCTCAAGAGAGGGCCCAGCGGTTTGCTAACCGGCATAGGACTGATGGTCCTCGGTTTAAAGTAGGGGACTTGGTCTGGTTGTCCTCAAAAAATATTCCTATGAGAGTAGCATCTCCTAAATTTAAGCCTAGGTTCATTGGACCTTATAAGATCATGGAGATTCTTAATCCTGTTTCTTTTCGTTTGCTTCTTCCAGGGACATTTAAGATCCATAACGTGTTCCACAAGTCCTTGTTGAAGAGGTTTGTTGAGCCAGTGGTTCCTGCTGCTGTGCCTCCTGACCCTGTTTTGGTTGAGGGCAATCTGGAGTATGTGGTTGAGAAAATATTAGATTCTCGTTTTTCTAGACGGAAACTCCAGTATTTGGTTAAATGGAGAGGTTATGGTCAGGAAGACAATTCTTGGGTGTTTGCTTCGGACATCCATGCTAGGAGACTCATACGTGCGTATCATAGAACTCATCCTGACCGACCTGGTTGCTCAAAGGAGGGTTCGGTGACCCCTCCTCAAGGGGGGGGTACTGTTGTGAATGGGCTTGAGATGAGTTCTGAGCAGAGGCTCCCTCTGGTGGTTACAAGCGGTACTGGTCTGTTCAGTGAAGATTGTGAGGACTGGGAATCAGGTGTTACTGACTGGTCTTATGTAAGGGAGTCACCTTCCCATCAGGGTTGCCGGTGATCAATTGTTCTGGTCTGAATCCTTGATTCCAGTTTTCCTTGTAGCCTGCTGTGTCGTGTCTGCATCTCCTTCTAACAGATAAGACATTTTCTTCTTTTTGTTTCTGTGCTTGATTTTTGCATTTTGTCCTGCACTTCTGTGGGGGCCTTCTGGGTCCCCTCAGGGGGCTTTTGCCCTCTCAGTTTAGTTCAGCCACTGATGTTTGTACTTTTGCTTTTTCCAGTTTTTTCAGTGGCTGCTGTTTTGATTTTGTTACACCAGAGAGCTAATTTAGGTGGTAGAGGTCGTGTGATCTCAGGTGTTTTGAAATTAGTAGAGTTGGTGCTTTCAGGGTTTTTTTTGGGATTGCAGTAAGTACCCTTCCTATCCTTTTCTATTTAGTTAGTTTGGGCCCCAACGTTTGCTCATACTATTTTCTGTCTGTGTCAGTATTTTGTCTTGTCTAACCGCCATTACATGTTTGGGGGCTTGCTATTATCTTTGGGGTTCTGCTCCGGGGCAGATAGCTTTCCTATTTCTATCTTTAGGTGTAGTTAGTTTCTCAGGCTGTGACGAGGCGTCTAGGACCAATGTAGGAACGCTCCACGGCTGCCTCTAGTTGTGGTGGTTAGTCAGGGTACTGCAATCTCATAGATTCCAACTGCTCTGGTGTATTGCCTTTTTGCCTGCACTCCTCAGCTACCGAATCATAACACCGGGCCCCATAGCAGCTGCATGGTCTGCTTCATTCACGGTACGCCACTGCTCAGCATTCTGCTTCATCAGGCTGGTTAACAAAAATAGGGGGGACCCCACGCCATTTTTTTTTCGAAGGGAACCCCTATTTTTGTTAATCAGTTCCCTCTGACGTCACTGATTGTGTCCCTGGCTGACCTGAAGTGAAAGTGGAAAGCAATCAATTAAGCTTTCCACTTCCTCTCCTGTCAGCCAGGAGAGGAACTCATTCATTTGGGGGTTTACTGTGAGGCTGCAGCATTAGCTGCGGTCCCTGCAGTAAACATTAACCCTTTCTGAAGGATTACACCGTGGGACCTGACTGTGCATGGGATAGGTAAGAATAATTTTGCTTTTTTATTTTATTTTTATTACAGGAAATGGTTTTTGCAGTAAAATAAAAGATGGTCAAAAACATGTGTCTTTATTTCATTAAAATGATTTTTAATTAAAGTGTGTGTGTTTTATTTTTATTTCATGCAATAGGATTAATAATTGATAGTTGTCTAATTG
>JARQOD010000001.1:833303417-833367366 GCA_033576555.1 Oophaga sylvatica | reverse complement strand
TTTTTCCAGTCCCAGACCACTGCCAGTCTGTTCTGTTTCTCCTGTAACGGAATTAAAGGCTGATTCTGTTCTTAATTAGTGCACACTTTCAATTAAAATTGGTAAATGACACAAACATCTGCACACTAAGCTCGAATTTACTCATTTCTTGCACACATGGGCCGAATAATTGTCCATAATGGTTACCGGCAAGCAGTTTATGAAAATATAAAAAAACCTGTACCACTAATACAGTACCATGCAAATCTTACGGCGTATTCTCAACAGAAACAGAAAATATTTTTTTCGTTATTTTATTAGAATAGTTTTTGCCATATTTCCTTTGTGTCATGTTGCAAATGAATCATTACTTATTTTTATTTATTTTACTCACTTATATAGCACCATTAATTTCCATAACCCATTGCAGAAATTATCATCACTGTCCCCATTGGGGCTCACAATCTAAATGTTATTACTAGAGATGAGCGACTTTGCCTCCGGAGGGTCGAGTCGGGTTTCGCTCCACCCGACTTTTCCAAAAGTCGAGTCGAACGAAATCGACCGACTAACGGAAAAAGTCGAAGGTCCGACTGACACTTGAACCGACCCCAATGCAAGTCAATGGGGAAGAAAAGTCGGCAGTGAGTGGAGGACAGTAAACACACCTACAGTGCCCATTTCAATGCCAACGACATCAATTCTTATTACTTAAGCTTGTCAACCTTAATTAACTTTATAATAATAGTTACGCATTGAAAACTGGGGGTTATTTGGCTAAAGTTGTGGGGGGGCAGGGCTGGCTCCAGGTTTTTGTGGGCGAAAGAGTCTCAGTGGGCCCCTTTAACACATACCACAATTCATGATGCTCCGATACGGCAGAGAAATATAGGTATAGTACAATGCCAAATACTTCACTTCTTACATTACATGAGTGATATCTTTTGTAAATTCTACAATAGTTCAAAAACCGGACAGTATAGTCCTCCATACAGTATTATGAGCACCACATAGTGCGCCATACAGAATAATGGGCCCCATATATTGCTCTATACAGAATAATGAGCCACATATATTGCTCCATACAGAATAATGAGTCCCATATATGATGCGCCATACAGAATAATGGGCCCAATATAATGCTTCATACATATATTATACATATATATATACATATATTTGGTCTCGCTTTTTATTCCCTTCCTAGCGTCCTTTCTACTCCGGTCCACTGCTCTCATAGGCAGCTACCCCCTGGGCTTTGCTGTAATTCCAGATCCCTGTAAGGGTCTCGGGGTTTCTCGGGGTACTGTCTTACCTGCAGTTCAGACCTGCATTGAGTGGACGTCACATTATATCTGGCCCTAAAAAAAAAAAAAACCTTTTTATATATATTCTGGATATATATAAAAGCATTTCCTAACCCTTTCTCTGAATTTTTTTTCCTTCCTCTCCTTTTCTGTGCTGATTGTGTTGCTAAAGCACCTGTGTCCGGCTTCATTGCTCAGTCCTGTGGAGGATCACTCCCATCATCTCCTACTAACATGCTGCACAAGCCACAGTCTGGAGATCTCTGGGAGAACACTGGACGTCAGCACCTGGGTAGCTCTGGCCATGCTTGCCCAGGTGCCCAGGTATTGCCCGCTGATGCGGCCAAAGTCCTTTTACCTACTTCTTTGTCTTACTTGAAGAAATCTGTGTGTGTGGAGGCTTATGTGGATAGTGGCTCAGAAAGGAATTTCATAGATTTCCTGGTAGTGAGAAATCTTGGTGTACCACTGCTAAAGCTTAATGCGCCCATTAAAACCACTGCTATTAATGGCACTCCTATGGTCCAGAATGGAGTGGAGTTTGTCACTGAGGAAATATCAATGTCAGTGGGATCGTTACATGCTGAACATGTGTCATTTTTTGTTATCCACAATTTATCATCCGCTGTTGTTCTGGGTATGCCATGGTTACGCAAACATAATCCCTTCATTGACTGGCACTTGGGTGATATCGTGCGCTGGAGCCCAGAGTGTCAGGATAATTGTATATCGCTATCAGTGAACCAAGTTAAAATCACACCTCCTCCCTTTATACCCTATGCATTCAGAAATTATGAGGATGTATTTTCTGTCTTGGAATCAGAGAAATTACCCCCTCATAGAAAGTATGATTGCCTCATAGACTTAGTACCAGATTCTCTCCTCCCTAAGGGGAGAATATTTAACCTCTCTGGTCCAGAACGTCAGGCCATGAAAGACTACATAACAGACAGTTTGCGAAAAGGGTTTATTAGACCATCCACCTCAACAGTGGGGGCCGGGTTCTTTTTTGTGGAAAAGAAAGATAGTGGTCTCAGACCTTGCATTGATTACCGTGAGCTAAACGCAATCACTGTGAAAAACCAGTATTCGCTTCCACTCATTCCTGATCTTTATAATCAGCTGTTGGGAGCCCGTTGGTTTACTAAACTTGACCTCCGAGGAGCATATAATCTTGTCCGGATAAGAAAGGGAGATAAGTGGAAGACCGCGTTAAACACACCCCTCGACCACTTTGAGTATCTCGTAATGCCGTTCAGGCTCAGTACTGCACCTGCAGTGTTTCAGAATTTTGTGAACGAGATTTTCAGAGACATTAGTGGTGTTTATGTGGTCATTTATTTGAACGACATCCTGATTTACTCTTCTGACATTGTGACGCACGTCCAACACGTCTGCTCTGTCCTCCAGAGACTCAGAGAGCATTCTTTATTCGACATACTGGAGAAATGTGTCTTCATGATGCAGGAGATACAGTTTCTTGGGTATATTTTGTCGGCTGAAGGGTTTCACATGGATCCTTCTAAAATTCAACCCATTAAGGAATGGGTAAAACCCCAGTCTCTAAAGGCACTGCAGCAATTTTTGGGTTTCGCTAACTACTATCGTAAATTTATTAAAGGTTTTTCCGAGATAGCCAAACCACTCACTGATTTGAATCGGAAAGGGGCGGAAGTGATTAACTGGAAGCCTGAAGCAATTCATGCATTTTCTGCCTTAAAGAAATGTTTTTCCTCTAACCCGATATTGGTTCAGCCTGATCTGGACTGCCTCTTTATTGTAGAGGTAGATGCCTTTGAAGTTGGAGTCGGGACAGTGCTTTCGCAAGGCACTGCATCCCTCACTCAACTTCGTCAGTGTGCCTTCTTTTCCCGAAAATTCTCTTCCACCGAGAGTAATTATGATATACAGTACAGACCAAAAGTTTGGACACACCTTCTCATTCAAAGATTTTTCTGTATTTTCACAGCTATGAAAATTGCAGAATCACACTGAAGGCATCAAAACTATGAATTAACACATGTGGAATTATACATTACACTTTACAAAAAAGTGTGAAACAACTGAAAATTTGTCTTATATTCTAGGTTCTTCAAAGTAGCCACCTTTTGCTTTGATTACTGCTTTGCACGCAGAAAAGGTGAACGGATGGATTCTACATGCCTGGTTCCCACCGTGAAGCATGGAAGAGGTGGTGTGATGGTGTGGGGGTGCTTTGCTGGTGACACTGTTGGGGATTTATTCAAAATTGAAGGCATAGTGAACCAGAATGGCTACTACAGCATCTTGCAGCAGCATGCTATTCCATCCGGGTTGCGTTTAGTTGGACCATCATTTATTTTTCAACAGGACAATCACCCCAAACACACCTCCAGACTGTGTAAGGGCTATTTGACCAAGAAGGAGAGTGATGTGGTGCTACGCCAGATAACCTGGCCTCCACAGTCACCAGACCTGAACCCAATCGAGATGGTTTGGGGTGAGCTGGACCGCTTCAATTTTGAATAAATCCCCAACATTGTCACCAGCAAAGCACCCCCACACCATCACACCACCTCCTCCATGCTTCACGGTGGGAACTAGTCATGTAGAGTCCAGCCGTTGACCTTTTCTGCGTGCAAACCAGTAATCAAAGCAAAAGGTGGCTACTTTGAAGAAACTAGAATATAAGACATATTTTCAGTTGTTTCACACTTTTTTGTAAAGTGTAATGTATAATTCCACATGTGTTAATTCATAGTTTTGATGCCTTCAGTGTGATTCTACAATTTTCATAGTCATGAAAATACAGAAAAATCTTTGAATGAGAAGGTGTGTCCAAACTTTTGGTCTGTACTGTACAGTCATGGCCAAAAGTTTTGAGAATGACACAAATATTATATTTTCACATGATCTGCTGCCCTCTGGTTTTTATGTGTGTTTGACAGATGTTTTTATCACAGACAGAAATATAATAATTGCAAACATATGAGTAACAAAAGCTTATATTGACAGTTAGAATGAGTTAATGCAGCAAGTCAATATTTGCAGGTTTGACCCTTCTTCTTCAGGACCTCTGCAATTCTCCCTGGCATGCTCTCAATCAACTTCTGGACCAAATCCTGACTGATAGCAGTCCATTCTTGCACAATCAATGCTTTCATTTTGTCAGAATTTTTAGGTTTTTGTTTGTCCACCCGTCTCTTGATGATTGACCACAAGTTCTCAATGGGATTAAGATCTGGGGAGTTTCCAGGCCATGGACCCAAAATCTCTATGTTTTGTTCCCTGAGCCATTTAGTTATCACCTTTGCTTTATGGCAAGGTGCTCCATCATGCTGGAAAAGGCATTGTTGATCGCCAAACTGCTCTTGGAGGGTTGGGAGAAGTTGATCTTGGAGGACATTCTGGTACCATTCTTTATTCATGGCTGTGTTTTTAGGCAAGACTGTGAGAGAGCCGATTCCCTTGGCTGAGAAGCAACCCCACACATGAATGGTTTCAGGATGCTTAACAGTTGGCATGAGACAAGACTGGTGGTAGCCTCACCTTGTCTTCTCCGAATGAGGCGTTTTCCTGATGTCCCAAACAATCGAAAAGGGGATTGATCAGAAAAAAAAAACTTTACCCCAGTCCTCAGCAGTCCACTGCCTGTACCTTTTGCAGAATATCAGTCTGTCCATGATGTTTTTTCTGGAGAGAAGTGACTTCTTTGTTGCCCTCCTTGAGACCAGGCCTTGCTCCAAGAGTCTCCGCCTCACAGTGCGTGCAGATGCACTCACACCTGCCTGCTGCCATTCCTGAGCAAGCTCTGCACTGCTGGTAGCCCGATCCCGCAGCTGAAACACTTTTAAGAGACGGTCCTGGTGCTTGCTGGTCTTTCTTGGGCGCCCTGGAGACTTTTTGGCAACAATGGAACCTCTCTCCTTGAAGTTCTTGATGATGCGATAGATTGTTGACTGAGGTGCAATCTTTCTAGCTGCGATACTCTTCCCTGTTAGGCCATTTTTGTGCATTGCAATGATGACTGCACGTGTTTCTTTAGAAATAACCATGGTTAACAGAAGAGAAAGAATGATGCCAAGCACCAGCCTCCTTTTAAAGTGTCCAGTGGTGTCATTCTTACTTAATCATGACAGATTGATCTCCAGCCATGTCCTCATCAACACCCACACCTGTGTTAATGGAGCAATCACTGAAAAAAGGTTAACTGGTCCTTTTAAGGCAGGGCTGCAATGATGTTGAAATGTGTTTTGGGGGATAAAGTTCATTTTCTAGCCAAATATTGACTTTGCAAGTAATTGCTGTTAAGCTGATCACTCTTTATAACATTCTGGAGAATATGCAAATTGCCATTAGAAAAAGTGAAGCAGTAGACTTTGTAAAAATTAATATTTGTGTCATTCTCAAAACTTTTGGCCATGACTGTAGGTAATCGGGAATTGTTGGCAATCAAATGGGCCTTTGAGGAATGGCGCCACTTCCTCGAAGGTGCCAAACATAAGATCACTGTAATTACTGACCACAAGAACCTGACCTACTTGGAGTCAGCAAAAAGACTGAATCCTAGAAAGGCAAGGTGGGCCTTGTTCTTTTCTAGGTTTGATTTTGTGATTACTTTTCGACCGGGTACTAAAAATGTAAGGGCTGATGCCCTTTCTCGAAGTTTTTGCCCCTCACAGGTCGAGGACTCTGAACCGACTTCAATACTAGCCAAGGGAATTGTTATGTCAGCTGTATCCTTGGATCTTCTGGAAGAAATCCGTAGATCCCCAGAGCAGGCACCTGACACTACTCCTCCCCAAAAACTATTTGTCCTGGCCACATTCTGCCTTCAAGTTCTGAAGGAATCACATGATTCCGTCCTTGCAGGGAATTCAGGCAACAAAAACACCATCAGACTTGTAACTAGGAATTTTTGGTGGCCAACTGTAGTAAAGGACTGTAAGGACTATGTGCTGGCCTGTGAAACCTGTGCTCGCGCTAAGCTCTCCCATAATCTCCCTGCCGGGTGGTTCCAGTCCTTACCTGCCCCTGAGAGTCCTTGGACCCATATCTCCATGGACTTTATTACTGATCTGCCACTCTCAGAAGGGAAGACGTGTATCTGGGTGGTGGTGGATAGATTCAGCAAGCAGTGTCATTTTGTTCCTCTGTCCGGATTACTTAATTCCGAGACCCTGAGCAAATTATTCATTACTCATGTCGTGCGATTGCATGGTTTTCCTGTGAATATCGTGCCCGATAGGGGCACCCAGTTTGTTTCGAAATTTTGGAGGGCATTCTGTAAACAAATTGGAATGGAATTGTCCTTTTCCTCTGCCTATCACCATGAAATCAATGGTCAAACCGAACGCACCAACCAAGCGCTTGAGCAGAATCTACTTTGTTATGTTTCTGAGCATCAGTCCGATTGGGTGGAACACCTACCGCTAGCAGAGTTTGCCATGAATAATCAGTACCAGGAGTCTATCAAGACTACCCCTTTCTACTGTAATCATGGGCTGCACCCACGCTTTGGTTCGTTCTTGTTATGAGCTGCTTTGTTTGTGGAATTAGGCAGTTCAGAGGTTAATCTGGACGGCCTCATTTTGGGATTCTGGGAGGCTTCTTATAGCCTCATTGTGGAGCCATTCCCTGTCGCTTATACTTTGACCCTTGGCCGAGTGTGTGTGACCCTGTGCTTTGTGCTTGTGCTACTTTATGCTTGCTTGGTTTTGACTTGGTTCTGTTCCCGTTACGAGTTCTGCCTGCCCCTCCTGTACTGCGTTGCTATCTTGTGTATGACCCCTGGCCTTTGTCCTGACAATTCTCTGCTTATCCCTCCTGTACTGCATTGCTATCTCCTTGTATGACTCCTGGCTTATGTTGTGACTATTCTCTCCTCACCCCTTCTGTACTGCGCCGTCCTCTCTGTGTATGAACCCCGTTTGTCTGACCTGAGTTTCCCTCTTTACTAATCCAGGGTCCCTGTAAAGTCCTGTACTCATCTCTAGCAGCAGGACGCTAAGCCCCGCCCCTTGTGGTCACATGATCGCAGGTCCTTTTGCTTACTGCTACCTTCAGTGTCCCCTCTCACCACGCTGCTCAGGTCCCCTCTGCCTGAGCCTCCCCTGCGGCATCTGACCCCTGGCTCTTCCACAGTGTGAGTGAGTCACCCTGCTCAGCCATGGCAGTTCGCTGGCGCTGACAGGAGCATGATATTATAAGCGACCGCACATTTTTTTTTTCTTGGGGATAGTTGTATGGGTCTTCTGAGCATATTTGCAGCATGGATCCCCTGCAGGGTTTGACCGATCAGGTCAAGGATCTAACCCAAATGTTCCAAAAGCTCAATGTGGAACAGTGCACGATGGTCCATACCCAACAGCAGTTGATGGACACCGTGCAGGGGCCGTTGTGACAGGGTCTCCAGGTTCCGGGAGTTGGGACGTATCTGTGATATCCCCTGAATCTCCGGTCAAATTGCCTGATCTCTTTTCAGGGGATAAAGAGGAGTTTAGGTCCTTCAAGGAAGGATGTAAGCTTTTTTTTTTCTTTAAGGCCCTGTTCCTCTGGGGACGAATTTCAGAGGGTGGGGGTTGTTATTTCTCTACTGCATGGTGCCCCTCAAGCTTGGGCTTTCTCTCTGTCTTCCACTGCCCCCGAGAGAATGACAGTCGATGCCTTCTTTGAGACCCTGGGCCGCATATATGATGAGCCTGACAGGGTACGTATGGCTGAAGATAATGTCATGAGTGTGTGCCAGGGTAAACGCTCGGCTGAGTGGTTTTGTGCGGAGTTCCAATGCTGGGCAGCGGAGGTCTCATGGAGTGATGCCGCCCTTCGGGACTTATTCCGCAGAGGCCTATCCGAACGCCTCCAAGATGCTCTGGCCCTCCATCCACCACCTGACACCTTGGAAGATGCCATTACTCAGGCTGTGCGTATGGACCGCAGGCTGCGGGCTAGGGGTGTCATGCATTCCGAGACGTCCCTATTCTCCAGCAGCAAAGAGACCGGTGTCGCTCCTGAACCCATGGAGATTGGCGTCACTTCGGTCAAGGAGATGGAGAGGAAACGCCGCCGAGAAAAACAGCTCTGTTTTTATTGCGGGGAGGCTGGTCATTGGAAAAAGGATTGTCCCTCTTGCCCATCGTCCTCTAAAGCGACGGGAAAACGACTAGGTCTGGGTAGTGGTCGAGGAGGCTGCCCAGACCTTCAGGTACTTTCTTCTTCATGTCCTAAAGTTTTTCTAAGGGTTGAACTGCTGGTAGACAACGTCCGTTTTTTCTCTACAGCACTGGTGGACAGTGGTTCATCACTCAACCTGGTCAGCTCTTAAGTCGTTTCCCAACACCAGATAGGGACAGTCAGGCTTCCTACACCACTTAAAGTCGTGGCCATTGACTCATCTCCTCTTACCTGAACTGGGATCATTTCTGTGTCTGAAAAGTTTATGTTGAGAATTGGTTCTTCCCACATAGAAGAAATTGAATGTTTTGTCATGGACAAATTACCTGCAGGGCTGGTACTGGGAATGCCGTGGCTTCGGTGCCATAACCCAGTGATTGACTGGGAATCTGGGGAGATTGTTAAGTGGGGGTCCAAGTGTGCTGACTGTCACCATAAATCTATTTGTTGTATGAAAATTGCTAAATCTGTCTCTGTGTCTTTTACTAGTCTGGAGGGTATTCCGGAGTACCTGAGAGACTTTGAGGACGTGTTCTCTGAGAGCGAGGCTGAGGCGCTACCCCCTCATAGGCCATTTGATTGTGCCATCGATCTGATTCCTGGAGCCAAATTGCCTAAAGCTCGCCTGTTCAATCTGTCTGGCCCCGAGCGCCTTGCTATGAAACAGTACATTTCTGAAAGTCTCCGTAAGGGGCACATAAGACCCTAAGTTTCCCCGGTAGCTGCGGGGTTTTTCTTTGTTAAGAAAAAAGATGGCGGCCTACGTCCCTGCCTCGACTTTCGTGAACTAAATAAAATTACTGTCAGGAACACATATCCCCTACCGTTGATTCCTGATCTCTGTAATCAGCTTTCTGGTTCTAAATGGTTTTCTAAACTGGATCTGAGGGGGCTTACAACTTAATAAGAATACGAGAGGGGGACGAGTGGAAAACGGCTTTCCTTACGTCTGAGGGGTTGTTTGAGAATCTAGTAATGCCGTTTGGGCTCAACAACGCACCTGCAGTGTTTCAAAATGTTATCAATGTGGTATTTTCGGATCTCATAGGCCGTTTTGTAGTGGTATACCTAGATGATATCCTGATATATTCTGTTGATAGAGCTTCCCATTTGTTGCATGTTAAAACTGTACTTCAGAGGCTAAGAGAAAACCAACTGTATGTCAAACTCGAGAAATGTTAAATTTTTGTTCAGGAGTTGTCATTTCTAGGTCTGATAATTTCACCTCAGGGTTTTCGATGGATCCCAAGAAAGTGCAAGCTATTGTGGAGTGGGTCCAGCCCAGGGACCTTAGCAGTGTCGGACTGAGGCACCGGGACACCGGTGAAATCTCCAGTGGGCCTCGGCCCCCAGCCCCTGCCTCCTTCATTAGTCCCTGCCCTGCATGTCGATAGTGCCTACACAACTGACCGGCCATGCTGTGTGCAGATGTGAGGCGCAAACTCCCCTCATCCAGCTGAGAGCACTGCGCCAGCCATTTCCACATCATCCTATAAAAGTATAAATCATTCCTAACAATCACATCCCTAGGCTGCTCTGTGCGCACTGGGCACAGGCCTGTGATGAGGTCACGGGAGGGGAGGAGTTAGGGGTCACATGATCAGGGGCCTCTGTATGCAGGACTTTGCAGTGCTGATTGTCATGGTGCTGGATGAGGGGAAGTTTCTGTGTGAGGTCAGGAGGGGTTTACAGGGTGGATGTAGCAGAGCTGTTTGTGTATGAGGTGTATGGAGCAGAGCCACGTGTGTATGGGGTGTACGTAGCGGAGCTGTGTGTATGGGGTGTACAGAGCGGAGCCGCGTGTGTATAGGGTGTACGGAGCAGAGCCACGTGTGTATAGGGTGTACGGAGCAGAGCCACGTGTGTATAGGGTGTACGGAGCAGAGCCACGTGTGTATGGGGTGTACGTAGCGGAGCTGTGTGTGTATGGGGTGTACGGAGCAGAGCCGCGTGTGTATAGGGTGTACGGAGCAGAGCCGCGTGTGTATAGGGTGTACGGAGCAGAGCCGCGTGTGTATAGGGTGTACGGAGCAGAGCCGCGTGTGTATAGGGTGTACGGAGCAGAGCCGCGTGTGTATAAGGTGTACGGTGCAGAGCCACGTGTGTATGGGGTGTACGGAGCAGAGCCGCGTGTGTATAAGGTGTACGGTGCAGAGCCACGTGTGTATGGGGTGTAAGTAGCGGAGCTGTGTGTGTATGGGGTGTACGGAGCGGAGCCGCATGTGTATAGGGTGTACGGAGCAGAGCGCTTGTGTATAGGGTGTACGGAGCAGAGCCACGTGTGTATAGGGTGTACGGAGCAGAGCCGCATGTGTATAAGGTGTACGGCGCAGAGCCACGTGTGTATGGGGTGTAAGTAGCGGAGCTGTGTGTGTATGGGGTGTACGGAGCGGAGCAGCATGTGTATAGGGTGTACGGCGCAGAGCCACGTGTGTATGGGGTTCTCAGTAGTGGAGCTGTGTGTGTATGGGGTGTACGGAGCGGAGCCGCATGTGTATAGTGTGTACGGAGCAGAGCCGCGTGTGTATAGTGTGTACGGAGCGGAGCCGCATGTGTATAGGGTGTACAGAGCAGAGCCGCGTGTGTATAGGGTGTACGGAGCAGAACCGCGTGTGTATAGGGTGTACGGAGCGGAGCCATGTGTGTACGAGGTGTACGGAGCAGAGCCACGTGTGTACGGGTTGTACGGAGCAGAGCCCAGTGTGTATGGGGTGTACGGAGCGGAGCAACATGTGTACGGGGTGTACAAAACAGCCCTGTGTGTACGAAGTGTACGGAGCTGAGCCGTGTGTACAGAGCAGAGCCACGTGTGTACGAAGTTTACGGAGTGGAGCCATGTGTGTATGGGAGGGGAGCGGGGAAGGAACAGGCACCAGGAGAGAGGAGAGCTGGGCGAGGAACTGGTGGCTGTGTCCGCAGCTGGCTCTAGGCTGTTCCTCATCCAGCAGTGGGCAGTCTGTGGACGCCCAGCCGTGCATTATGGCGGCTGTGGAAGTCACCGGGACCAGCAGCTGCAACGGGAGCAGCGACACCTCCAGCCCCGGCGAGGAGAGGATGAGGCGCCTCTTCCAGACCTGTGATGGGGACATCGATGGCTATATCAGCAGGTATGGGGGGCACAACTTTCCAACTTACTCCTGTCCTGAATAGTTGGCTGCAGGGTTCACTTATCCCCCTGTGAGTGCAGGAGGCTGGGCTGAGAGCCCTTGTGCCCACTGATGATGCCACCCTCCGGGCCCTGGGGGCACAGGGGCTCCACTCATTCTGCTCTGGTACAGCACATGTCCCTCCTTGCCCCTGTGCTGCCCACTTTCCTGGGTACAGCAGGGGGAATCTGCTGGCAGGGTGAGTCCTCAGGGCGCTGCTGCCATTGCTCTGAGAAGTGGAGTTATTTCTAGCAATTCCTGACATTTGTGCCCATGTACTTAGAAGAGATTATGAAGGGCAGCGCTGGCACATGAGAAATCCCAGCGGGATGTGACATTCGGGCTCAGTCTTACAGGATTTATGGCAGATATGACACATCTTAGTTTACCTGAGGCCATGTTCACACTGAAGTGTAAGTGCACCAGAATCTGAAGCAAAAAAATCTGGGGCTGACCCTGTGGTGCTCGCTGTGGGGTCTGCGCGTGGAATACCCCATCCCATTGTGTAAGGCCACGGGCCACCCACTGCGGTGTTCAGGAAGATTGTTCACTAGGTGACATGTCACAGGTTAAAATCCACTGGAATGACCAGCAGTGCAGATTACCCATTGCAGTTTATGGGGGCGATTTGTGGGTAGTTCATATGTTAATCTGCTCTGTGGAGACTGAGGTAGGCTCATACTGAGGTGTTTTTTCTCAGTTTTTGCAGTAGAAAATCTTTAAAAAAAACACCAGTTTTAGAGTTTGTGTTGTAAAACACTGCCAAAAAACCCTCTGTGTGAACATGTTCTACGAGAGGAAAAACAATCTGTTTTTCAAGAAGAAAACTCTTTGGGAATTATTACTTTTCTCTTGGGTTTTGTAGACCTAAAATCGCCTTTATATTAGTATTTTTTGGACTTTACTTGAGCTCTTTTTCAACACTTTATTCTTGCTGGAGCTTTTTCTTTATGGGAGCGTCTTACTGACAGTCAATGACTTTAAAAAATATATATTTATAACGAATAAGGCCTCTTTCACACATCCGTTTTTTTGTGTCAGGCATGATCCGTCGAATACCTGAAGGGATGGATCCGGCACTGAAATGAAAAAACTGATGCAACGGATCCGTATTTTTGGTGGATCCGACCTGAACTTTTGAACCCGGAAAAAGAGGGTTTTGGATGTCCGGAGACAGTGGAAAATGTAGTAGTAGTAGTAGTAGTAGTAGTACTAGTAGTAGTCCCTGATTTCCAAAATCCGGATCAGTCTTTTGACGGATTGCACAAAAGTCTGATCCGGTTCCATTGAATTCTATTATTTCCGGCCACCTGATGCGCCGCTTCAGGCACTATCAGGCGGCTCCGGCAAACAGAAAAAACGTTGCATGCACAGTTTTGTCCGGCCGCCGGAATGTACATTTCCGCCGGATCCGGACAAAAACGGATACAACGCAATGACATCAGGCATGATCCGGCGCTAATGAAAGTCAATGGTAAAAAAACGCATCCGGTACCGGATCCGTTTTTTTAACAACACGCCGGATCATGCCTGATACAAAAAACGGATGTGTGAAAGCAGCCTAAGAAAACAGTAGCTTTTTTTTTTTTAAAACGAAAGCACTGACATACGCTTGAAAAGACTTCATGATCTTGACATCTTTTTAGCTTTCCCATTGACTTATATTTTAAAGGGAACTTCTCATATCACCAAATAATGTTAATCTGCAGATATCAGCCGCCGCCTGAATCAGCGTGGGAGCGATGAGGAGAGGTGAGTATAGTTATATATATATATGTATGTGTGTGTATATATATATATATATATATATATATATATATAATGTCCTGGTTGCATGATACCCTGTATGAGGAGGGCTGCATTATATTCTGTGGGGGGCTGTATTATACTATATGAAGGGGCTGCATTATATTCTATGGGGGGCTGCATTATACGCTATGATGCTTGCTGCATTATATTCTATGGGGAGCTACATTATATTCTATGAGGAGGGCTACATTATATTCTATGAGGAGGGCTATATTATACTATATGAGGGGGCTACATTATACTATATGAGGGGGCTACTTTATATTCTATGAGTTGGCTACTTTATATTCTATGAGAGGGGCTACCCAACCCCTGCTACATAATTACTACCTTATATTATACCCTGATATTAGCGCGTTTTACCGCACAATTGGTGGTCATGTATTTATTTCTATGTAGCTACATAGCGGGCCCCAAGAATGATTTTCTCTGGTGGGCCCAAGGTGCTCCAGTCCGACACTGGACCTTAGGGGTATCCAGCGCTTCTTGGGATTTGCGAATTATTATCGCAAGTTCATTAAAGGTTTTTCTCAGGTGACTAAGCCTCTCACGGACCTGACTCGTAAAGGGGCAGATGTCAGAAACTGGTCCTCGTTAGCTAAACAATCCTTTCTTACGCTTAAAAACTGTTTCTCATCTGCTCCTATCCTGGTCCAACCGGATCCTTCCAAGCCATTTGTGGTTGAGGTGGATGCTTCCGAGGTTGGGGTGGGGGCAGTTTTGTCGCAAGGTCCAGCTTCTCTGACTAATCTCAGGCCCTGTGCCTATTTTTCTAAGAAATTTTCTCCGGCGGAGAAAAATTATGACGTAGGTAACAGAGAGCTTCTGGCTATTAAGTTGGCGTTCGAAGAATGGAGGCATTTTTTGGAGGGGGCGGCTCACTCTATTACGGTTATCACTGACCATAAGAATTTGGAATACATCAAATCTGCTAAAATACTGACTCCCAGGCAAGCCCGCTGGTCACTTTTTTTCTCCAGGTTTCAATTTTCTATTACCTTTCGGCCAGGGTCTAAGAACATAAAGGCTGATACCTTATCACGTAGTTTTGAGCCGTTATCCGCCCCCGATCCGCCATCCCCCATTCTTCAACCCAGTCTCGTGGTTGCCGAGGTGTAATCGGAATTGGAGCGAGAGATCGTAGGAGCTCAATCTTTGGCTCCAAATTCCAAACCTGTTGACAAGTTGTTTGTCCCGCAGCATTTGCGCAACAAACTCCTGTGGGAGTTCCATGATTCGAAGTTGAGTGCACACCCTGGTATAGCCGCCACACGGGAAGCAGTGGCAAGGGTCTTCTGGTGGCCTTTAATGACTTCAGATATCAAGAAACATGTCGCAGCATGTGGTATATGTGCCCGTTCCAAGAGCTCTAGTTGCCGGCCGGGGAATTGGTGCCTTTGCCAGTCCCAGTAAGGCCATGGACTCACTTGTCCATGGACTTCATTACCAATCTTCCATCATCTCGTGGTAATACTGTAATTTGGGTAGTGGTGGACAGGTTTTCGAAGTTGGCACATTTTGTACCCATGACAAGTTTACCCTCAGCAGAGACGCTCTCTAGGCATTTCCTGTCCCAGGTGGTACGCTTACATGGGGTTCCCACTAATATTGTGTCAGACAGAGGGACTCAGTTTGTGTCTAAATTCTGGCGGCCCTTCTGCAAAAAACTGGGGATATCTCTGTCTTTTTCCTCAGCGTATCACCCTGAAACCAACGGACAAATGGAGCACACCAACCAGTCGCTTGAACAGATTCTTCGGTGCTTGACTTCTACCCTGCAAAGCGACTGGTCTGATGCCTTACCTTTAGCAGAATTCGCCTTCAACAACCAGGTAAACTAATCTACCGGTAGGTCACCATTTTTGATTAATTATGGCGAATTTTCTCGAATAGATTCTGGTTGTCCGGGGGCAGAGGACGGGGTCAATCATCTTAAGGATCTTTGGTCAAAGGTTCGTTTAAATATTTCTAAGGCTCAGGAGAAATATAAACGTTTTGCGGATAGAAAAAGGGACTCTGCTCAGACGCTGCTTTGTGGGGATAAGGTGTGGCTGTCTACACAAAATATAAATCTTCGACTGCCCTCCGCTAAACTGGGGCCTAAATTTATTGGTCCCTATGAGGTCATTGAAGTAGTGAACCCCGTAACCTACCGCCTCCGTCTTCCTTCCTCCTTAAAACTCCATAATGTTTTTCATAGGTCTTTACTTAAACCCTTGGGTGCGGTGAGAGAAGAGACTGAAACTGCTCCTCCTCCAGTCTTGGTTGAGGGACATATGGAGTTTGAGGTACAACATATTGTGGATTCCAGGCGGGTTCGGGGGTCTTTGCAATATTTGGTACATTGGAGGGGGTATGGTCCGGAGGATTGGTCATGGGTACCAGCCAGATCAGTACACGCTGACCGTCTGGTTCGTGCGTTCCATGCCCGGCATCCTGGGAAGCTTGGGGTCCGGAGGCCCCCCGTTGAGAGGGGGGTACTGTCATGAGCTGCTTTGTTTGTGGAATTAGGCAGTTCAGAGGTTAATCTGGACGGCCTCATTTTGGGATTCTGGGAGGCTTCTTATAGCCTCATTGTGGAGCCATTCCCTGTCGCTTATACTTTGACCCTTGGCCGAGTGTGTGTGACCCTGTGCTTTGTGCTTGTGCTACTTTATGCTTGCTTGGTTTTGACTTGGTTCTGTTCCCGTTACGAGTAGTGTTGAGCATTCCGATACCGCAAGTATCGGGTATCGGCCGATATTCGCTGTATCGGAATTCCGATACTTAGTTCCGATATTTTTCCTATATCGTATACCGAAATCGGAAGTTCCCATAATTCTTTGAGAGGCACTGTGATTTTAGTCAGCCAATGAGGAATCCTACGAAGTGTGGGCACATCCTGTACTGCTGCGGTCATCTTAACTAATGGCATGGCTGTGATTGGCTGCTGAAATGATGTCAGAATGCACTATAAAAGGCGCCGCCGCCATTTTAGCGTCACTGTGCTGTGAACTCAGTTAGGGACAGAACGCTGCTCTGCTGACTCTGAGGGACAGTTAGAGATTGCGATTTTGTGTACTGTGCTTTAGGCAGGCTATTTTACCAACCGCTGTGTAAAGCTTCCTTTTGCCTTGCAGTGTTGTTTTAACAGCTCTGTGCAAGGTGTGTGTGTGAGAGTGCAGGTGACGCTGCAGTTTGCTCTGCATCCACCGCTGTTTGTAGGCATCTGCACGTGTCACTCACTGACTCTTTTTTTATTTTATTTTGTGGAATTGGTGCAGCTCCATTCAATAGAAATTAACAGTGATCTATTAGTGTGACGCGCTTCCATCCGTATACAATACATTGGTTGCAAACACTATAGAAGTACAGAAAGGAGCCTTTCACAGATAGTGAACAGTTGTGTGCAGTGTTCACTGTAGTCTGTGAGCTTTTCATTTTTTGAGTGCAGATTACGCTCCAGTTAGTTCTTCAACCACTGCTGGTTGTAGTCTGCTGAGCGTGTGTCACTGCCTCATCCTTCACATTTTTCTCAAATTGGTGCTGCTCCATTATATTTGAAAAAAATCTAATCTATTAGTGTGACGCGCTTCCATCCGTATACAATACATTGGTTGCAAACACTATAGAAGTACACAAAGGGGCCTTTCACAGCTACTGAACAGTTGTCTGCAGTGTTCACTGTAGTCTGTGAGCTTTTCAATTTTTGAGTGCAGATTACGCTCCAGTTAGTTCTTCAACCACTGCTGGTTGTAGTCTGCTGAGTGTGTGTCACTGCCTCATCCTTCACATTTTTCTCAAATTGGTGCTGCTCCATTATATTTGAAAAAAATCTAATCTATTAGTGTGACGCGCTTCCATCCGTATACAATACATTGGTTGCAAACACTATAGAAGTACAGAAAGGGGCCTTTCACAGATAGTGAACAGTTGTGTGCAGTGTTCACTGTAGTCTGTGAGCTTTTCATTTTTTGAGTGCAGATTACGCTCCAGTTAGTTCTTCAACCACTGCTGGTTGTAGTCTGCTGAGCGTGTGTCACTGCCTCATCCTTCACATTTTTCTCAAACTGGTGCTGCTCCTATTATATTTGAAAAAAATCTAATCTATTAGTGTGACGCGCTTCCATCCGTATACAATACATTGGTTGCAAACACTATAGAAGTACACAAAGGGGCCTTTCACAGCTACTGAACAGTTGTCTGCAGTGTTCACTGTAGTCTGTGAGCTTTCATTTTTGAGTGCAGATTATGCTCCAGTTAGTTCTTCAACCACTGCGGTTGTAGTCTGCTGAGCTGTGTCACTGCTCATCCTTCACATCTTTCTCAAATGGTGCTGCCATTATATTGAAAAAAATCTAATCTATAGTGTGACGCGCTTCCATCCGTATACAATACTTTGGTTGCAAACACTATAGAAGTACACAAAGGGGCCTTTCACAGCTACTGAACAGTTGTCTGCAGTGTTCACTGTAGTCTGTGAGCTTTCATTTTTTGAGTGCAGATTACGCTCCAGTAGTTCTTCAACCACTGCTGTTTGTAGTCTGCTGAGCGTGTGTCACTGCCTCATCCTTCACATTTTCCTCAAATTGGTGCTGCTCCATTATATTTGAAAAAAATCTAATCTATTAGTGTGACGCGCTTCCATCCGTATACAATACATTGATTGCAAACACTATAGAAATACACAAAGGGGCCTTTCACAGCTGCTGAACAGTTGTCTGCAGTGTTCACTGCAGTCTCTGAGGAATAACCACACTTAGGCCTTATAACTTTTCTGACTTTCTTTATCAATCTACCAAGATGAAGAAGGCAGGGAGTAAGGCACGTGGTCGTGGCCGTGGAGTTTCAGCAGGGAGAGGACGTGGGGATTCTGTGGCTGCTGCCGCACCCAGTGACACAGCATCCACCAGTTTTCCCCGTGAGCGTTCCTTTATGCGCACTTTTATAGGAGCTCGGCGTACCCCCTGCTGCGGGAAGAACAAATTGAAGCCGTTGTTGGTTGGATGGCAGCCAATGCATCGACTTCAATTGCTTCCACCTCCTCTCAGGACCACAGCACTGTTGAACAACCATCTGTCTCTTCACCGCCTGCCAAATTGCCCAGGCATTCAGAGAGCTCTGTAAAGGAGCCAGCTGAGTCTCTGCTTCTGTTCTCAGAATCTGTTGGCTTGCAAACAGGGGCCCAGCCAAGCAGCATTCTGGAATGTGAAGAAGAGGCAGTATGCAGTGATGCGCAACAGCTGTGTCTCTCTGAATGTGAAGAGGCGGGTGAGCCAGTGCCGATGGTCAGTACACCGCAGAACGCATCTGATGATGATGAGACTCAGGTGCCAGTTTCTGTTGAGCATGGTGCTGGCCAGACCACCCAACAGCAGCAGGTGTTGGAAGAGGGTAGTGGAGATGATGAGGTCCAAGACCCAACATGGCGTGAGGAACAGGAAGGTGGTGGTAGCAGCTCTGAGGAAGAGATTGCCCCAACGGTCCAAACAGTAGGGAGAGGTAGGCTGCAGACTCGGTTGCCTGTAGCCTCCAGTTTGGCACCCGTTCGTAGCAGTTCTCTTCCAACAGCCAAAACGGGCGCTCCCAGGACTTGCACTGCGTGGTCCTTTTTTGACACACTTGCAGATGATATTTGCTATGTCAAATGCAAGCTGTGTAATCAAAAAGTAAAAAGAGGTAAAAGTGTCAGTAACCTTAATACCACAAATATGTGGAAACATGTGCGGTCAAAGCACGTGGTTGAGTTACAAAGACACACTGGAGATGTAGGCCAACCTACAGCAGCACCTACATCTTCAGCTCGTGTTGGAGCCTCTTCCTCCTGCTCACACACAGCTGGTTCGGCTTCCTCACAGGATCGCCATGGAAGAACCTCTGTCACTGTTGTCCAGAGACCCAGTGTTATTCCACCCACAGCTGCAAGTTCCCTGTCATCCTCACACTCCCAGGCCACAAAACAGCCATCGGTAGCACAGGCATGGGATAAAAGACGGCCATACTCGGCAAACCATCCACGAGCACAGGCTCTGAATGCTGGCATTGCAAAACTCCTGTCCCTTGAAATGCTGTCATTCAGGCTGGTGGAGACTGACAGTTTCCGTAACTTAATGGCATTGGCAGTCCCACAATACAATGTGCCCAGCCGATTTTATTTCAGCAGGCAAGCCGTCCCTGGTCTGCAAAAGCATGTTGAGGGAAAAATTAAACATGCGCTACTAAACGCCGTCAGTAGCAAGGTCCACCTGACCACCGATGTGTGAACCAGTACCCATGGCCAGGGACGATACCTTTCCCTCACTGCCCATTGGGTCAATGTTGTGGAGCCGGGTACAGATCTTGCGAGTGGCGCTGTACGTGTTCTGCCAACTCCAAGGATTGCAGCAATCCAGTCTGTCCACATTGACTCCTCCTCCTACTCCAGTTCCTCAGAATCATCGCTGCAGGAGCCGTCACGGTCTACCTCCACATGGACCCGTGAACGCTTACCTGTTGCGACCGATATGAGCACAGCCATGGCCAAACGTCAACAGGCCGTCCTGAAATTAATTCCCATGGGGAATCGAAGCCACACAGCGCAGGAGCTCTGGAATGCCATCAAGCAGGAGAGCGACGTGTGTTTTTTGCCAGCGAATCTCCAGCCAGGCTTGGTAGTGTGTGACAATGGCCGAAATCTGGTGGCAGCTCTGGGCCTTGGCAACCTCACTCACATACCATGTCTGGCACATGTGCTCAACTTGGTCGTGCAGAGTTTTTTGAGGGACTATCCGGATCTTGATGCACTGCTGCACAAGGTCCGCCTAGAGTGCGCTCACTTGCGACGTTCCAGCATGGCCAGATCGCGCATTGCAGCTCTGCAACACAGATTTCGCCTTCCTGAACATCGCATCATATGTGACGTACCCACCAGGTGGAATTCCACGTTACATATGTTGGAGCGGTTGTGTGAGCAGCAGCCAGCAGTAATGGAGTATCAGCTGCATCAGGCACAATCAACTCGCAATTTGCGCCGTTCACACTTCACCACTACTGAGTGGGCCTCTATGAAGGACATCTGCCACTGTTTTGCGTGCGTTTGATGAGTCAACGCGGATGGCGAGTGCAGATGATGCACTGGTCAGCCTGACTGTCCCCCTTATCTGCCTGCTTCAAAAAACACTGCAAGCACTAAGGGATGAGGTTTTGGAAGAGGTGGAGGATGGGGAGTCACAAATTCCATCACCTTCTGGACAGTCAGCGCAACGTGGTTCCTCACAAAGGGCTGGGCAGGGCTCACTTTGTGAGGAGGATGAGGAGGAGTCAATGGAGGAGGAAGACATCGCTCCAGAGGGAGGTACACAACGCTTGTCAGTATGTAGAGCGAGGGTGGGGTGATGCAGAGCAGGCAGAGATGACGCCTCTTGCAGGGGACAGCGTTTCTTGGCCAGTTGGGAGTCTGCAGCACATGGTTGATTTCATGCTGCAGTGCCTGAGAAACGACCGCCGCATCGCCCACATTCTCACCACGTCTGATTATTGGGTGTACACCCTCCTAGACCCTCGCTACCGGGACAACTTACAAAGCCTCATCAAACCGTTGAACCGGGAGCGTAAAAAGCAGGAGTACCAAGACACACTGGTGCAATCCATAATGTTCTCCATTCCAGCCCAGAGCACTGATGCTGCTACTGCTTTACAAAGCAGCTCTGTGCGTCGAGGCAGTGGAGACAACTCTGCAACAAGAGGGAGCACAAGCAGCGCCTCTGCACAGGGCAAGACCAGTATGTTCCAAATGTGGCGAAGTTTTGTGGCAGCGCCACAAATGTCTACACCATCCGAGACGGCTCCAGTCAGCAGGAGGCAACGTTTCCGTAAGATGGTGACAGACTACATGTCTTTCCCTCTCAGTGTACTCCCAGATGGCTCTTCCCCATTCAAGTTTTGTGTCTCTAAGCTGGATACATGTCCAGAGCTTAGCCAGTATGCATTGGAGGTGCTGGCTTGCCCTGCTGCCAGTGTATTATCGGAGCGCGTCTTTAGTGCTGCAGGTGGTGTACTAACAGACCGTCGCATGCGACTATCCTCCGATAATGTAGATCGGCTTACTTTGCTGAAAATGAACAAGGCATGGATCTCGCCAGAATTTGTCTGTCCGTTTTCAGATTAAATAACTGGTTCGCAACGTTATCCATGTCTCCTGTTATGTTCATCTTTCTACCACCTGAACTCTACTCCCTGGGCTACATCACTGCCAGTTGCTGCTCAGAAGTGTCGTGTCCACAGACCAATACACAAGCTATAGTGTTAGTGGGGTTCAGTAACGCCAGCTGTTCCCCTGCTGTGTGGCCGGCAAGAAGTCTCCTGTTCCCTACACATGCACAGAAAAACCCATGTGGAACATGCTCCAAATAGGGAAGAGCCGTCACCCTGATTGCTATGCTTAAAACAGGAAATTGTGAAGTTTTTCAGGCCTAGAATGATAAATTTTTATAACAAATATGGACAAATAATAATTTGTCATCACAGCGCATATCTGCACATGTCTATTAGAAATGGTAACAAAAACTAAAACATAGTGTTCACTTTTTGAAATTAATGCATAAAAGTACATTTCATACTTATCAATTAATGCTTTTTAAGGAACTTTATCTGTACCTGTAAGATAATGCAGTCAATGGATGTACGAATCATAAAATCCTCATCATCATCATCACGAGTTTTATTTATGACAGACATTATAAAATACACATACTGATGCCAATTGTAACTTCACACACCATATATGAAATGGCCAGCATCTAAACCTGGTAATAATGTGCAATAATAAATTATTACATCTAGAAAGTGCATCATGCATACTGACAATAGGTAGTTATACCTGCAAGTGCTGTTGAAACAAGCACAACAGATATAAATTAATAATGGTATATAGGTATCACAGTGCATAGTTACTCATGGACAATGTCGATGTAATACTGTACCTCAATAAAGTCAGCGTCAACCATTATGCTTGTTAGTCTTGTAGATTGTTAAAGAGGGAACGTGCTTTTTTTGTTGGTCACAGGTGGAGTATTAGACAGTAAATGATTACTGCTGTCGTATTTTTGGCGTCCCTAGGGCACAATAACGCTGCGTAACGTCACATTTTATAGAGTCATCTAATTGACACACGCTACCTTACCCTACGCGTGACAGTAGGAAGGTCGTGTTGACAGATAAAGCCTTGCGCAACCAGACATGCTTTTACCCTCTTCAACACTGTACAAGCAAAAAATGCATGATTGCAGCCGCAGACTTTATTGACGTACAGTATAACATCGCCATTACCCATCAGAGGCTGTCCACTGTCTGATACAGACATAGAATATACCTTTGCTATTCGTAGCCTTTGTTTCACCTACACTTGCAGGCACACACTTACATTGTGACAATGCATAATGTTTTTTTAAATGGTTAATTTTTATCGTACATTATTGCGTCATCACATTGATGAGTCCATGCTGGACATGTCATACATGCTGTACAAAGTAACATTTTATTAACTTAAATAATTGAAATGTCTGTGACTGTCACATATAAATTGCAATGATGATGATGAGTGACTATTACAAAATCCATTGTCTTCACTATGTTATGGTTTAACATAGCGTTCCTTAAGCATTATTCATAAATACAAAAATGGACTTTTATTCTTAAATTTACAACACTATATTTTGTAACCAATTTTTTGGGTGGTGTGTTGTTCCATTTCTTGTTGGCATGTGCATATATGCGTTTATATTTGCAGGGTCTTTATTTTTATTCTTGAAGTTAGGAAACATGTGTATCTTCGTACCGTGTTAGCCAGTAGATAGACAAATATTTAGACTTGAGAGTCCGCAGTGGTTGATACCTTTTAATGGATAACTGAAAAGATGGTAACAAATTGCAAGCTTTCGAGGCTACTCACGTCTCTTCATCAGGCAAAGACTAAAACAAAAAATGAAGCATCACATATTTCTATACACAACAGGACACAGGAATAGTGCAATAGGTAAGACAAGTAAGTCACGTGTAGCAGAACTGTCATTATGACAGAGGGATGAACATAAATATTGGAACAGTTCCTAGATAAGGATAGAAAGTTTTATTGCCCTCTGATTGGGGTCTGGTTTTGTGTTTTCATGCCCCTGGAAGGGCAGAGACGCAGATTCCTTAATTGATATAGAATGACATAAATCCGTGTGATCTATTCATTCCATCACTAAGAGTGTCAAAGGTCATGATGAGCTTATATTCTGAAACCTTTGTATCTTTCTCATATTTGAAGTTATATTTTAATACCAGTAATTCCATATCCATCATGCTATGACCGGGCATACAAAAGTGTTTTGCCACAGGTAAATCCATTATTTTTTCTCTTATTGTGTGGCGCTGATAATTCATCCTTGTTCTCATTTTTTGGCCGGTCTCCCCTCACTTGTCCCTCCCTCACTTGTCTTACCTATTCCTGTGTCCTGTTGTGTGTAGAAATATGTGATTCTTCATTTTTTGTTTTAGTCTTAGCCTGATGAAGAGACCTGAGTAGTCTCGAAAGCTTGGAATTTGTTACCATCTTTTCAGTTAGCCATTAAACGGTATCAACCACTGAGGACTCTCAAGTCTAAATATTTTTCTATTCTTGGAATTGAAATTCATCCTTTTATTGTCCTAGTAAAACTTCATTTATTCTTGTTTGAAGTACATACATTTGCAATGGCCACGTAACAAGGCAATAACTCAATATTTTATGCCTACACCCTCCTTGACCCTGGGCTTCAACACCGCCAGTTGCTGCTCAGAAGTGTTAGATGCACAGATGAAAACAATCGCTGATGTGTTTGTGGGGTTCAGTAACGCCTGCTGTTCCCCTGCTGTGTGTCTGGCAAAAATTACTGCTGCTAACTACAACTTCAACTTCAAACATCTCATACAAGGCCTCTGCCTACACCCTCCTTGACCCTGGGCTTCAACACCGCCAGTTGCTGCTCAGAAGTGTTAGATGCACAGATGAAAACAATCGCTGATGTGTTTGTGGGGTTCAGTAAGCCTGCTGTTCCCCTGCTGTGTGTCTGGCAAAAATTACTGCTGCTAACTACAACTTCAACTTCAAACATCTCATACAAGGCCTCTGCCTACACCCTCCTTGACCCTGGGCTTCAACACCGCCAGTTGCTGCTCAGAAGTGTTAGATGCACAGATGAAAACAATCGCTGATGTGTTTGTGGGGTTCAGTAATACCTGCTGTTCCCTGCTGTGTGTCTGGCAAAAATTACTGCTGCTAACTACAACTTCAACTTCAAACATCTCATACAAGGCCTCTGCCTACACCCTCCTTGACCTGGGCTTCAACACCGCCAGTTGCTGCTCAGAAGTGTTAGATGCACAGATGAAACAATCGCTGATGTGTTTGTGGGTTCAGTAAGCCTGCTGTTCCCCTGCTGTGTGTCTGGCAAAAATTACTGCTGCTAACTACAACTTCAACTTCAAACATCTCATACAAGGCCTCTGCCTACACCCTCCTTGACCCTGGGCTTCAACACCGCCAATTGCTGCTCAGAAGTGTTAGATGCACAGATGAAAACAATCGCTGATGTGTTTGTGGGGTTCAGTAACGCCTGCTGTTCCCCTGCTGTGTGTCTGGCAAAAATTACTGCTGCTAACTACAACTTCAACTTCAAACATCTCATACAAGGCCTCTGCCTACACCCTCCTTGACCCTGGGCTTCAACACCGCCAGTTGCTGCTCAGAAGTGTTAGATGCACAGATGAAAACAATCGCTGATGTGTTTGTGGGGTTCAGTAACGCCTGCTGTTCCCCTGCTGTGTGTCTGGCAAAAATTACTGCTGCTAACTACAACTTCAACTTCAAACATCTCATACAAGGCCTCTGCCTACACCCTCCTTGACCCTGGGCTTCAACACCGCCAGTTGCTGCTCAGAAGTGTTAGATGCACAGATGAAAACAATCGCTGATGTGTTTGTGGGGTTCAGTAACGCCTGCTGTTCCCCTGCTGTGTGTCTGGCAAAAATTACTGCTGCTAACTACAACTTCAACTTCAAACATCTCATACAAGGCCTCTGCCTACACCCTCCTTGACCCTGGGCTTCAACACCGCCAGTTGCTGCTCAGAAGTGTTAGATGCACAGATGAAAACAATCGCTGATGTGTTTGTGGGTTCAGTAACGCCTGCTGTTCCCCTGCTGTGTGTCCGGCAAAAATTACTGCTAGCTACCTACACATGGTGAAAAAAGCATGACATGTCAAAGTGTCTAGTGCACACATAGATATAGGCTACACCCTGATTTCTAAGCTGTAAACATTTGAAACGTCAGCTTTAAAACCATAAAATGATTAGTCTTTGTCACAAATCTGTAACAAAATAATTGTGACATATTATTTCAGATATGCACATGTCGAAAACAAATGCTAACACAAAGCCTACTTATGCTATAGGATACTGATGGTCAACCTTGTCACTCCATAGCTTAGACAAATCCAACTCACATCATGACTCAAATGCTGCAATGTTGGAAGTGCATAATGTGGGTTGAACTTTGACAACAGCTGCAGTGCGAAGGTTAGACTTCAGTGTTCTTGGCTTTTAAATAAAAGCATACAAGTAAATATAATAATCCAATGTTGATTAAGGGACGTGATGTACACCTGTAATATTGTGCAAACAATGCATGTAGGAATAGTCCTCTTCAACATTACTTATATTTGTGTCATTTTAAAAAATACATATTTAATTAGAAAGTTAACAGCCCATATCATAAAGGTCCTTCATGTAAACATGATAATCGCTAACAAAAATCATGCATTACCTTGTTAAAGTCAATAGGGCATAGTCACAATAGCAAAATATATACCTGTAAGTGGTGCTGAAAGAACGACAACTGATAGAATAGGTGAATGATATCTATTTATCAGACTGAATAGCGACACCTGTACAATGTCGATATAATACTGTACCTTAACAAAACAGCTGTGTCACACCTCACACTCGTTTTTCTTGTAGCTTGTTATGTAATAGGGCACATGCGTGTATGTTTCATCATAGGTGCATGTTTACTGAGTAAAGCAGTCATGACAACGCCTTTGTGTTGTCGGTACGCTTGCGATGATGAACGATGCGCACCGTGAATGTTAGTCTGCGTCATAAGACGCACAGACGCTCCAATACCCAACGCGTCACAGCAGGAAGCCAGTCTGTGCGTCCAAACAAAGGCGCAACCATACATGCACGTAACCTTTTATAAAGCTATATAAAAAAAAGGATGTAGTAGTAACGCACACTTTATTGAGGTACAGTATTACATCGCCATTCAACATCTGTGGCTATGCAGTCTCATCTATATATACCTTATCTATCCGTTGTCATGCTTGCAAGTCCACAGTCAGGCATAAATAGCTGTTTTGACTATGCACTATGCACTTTTTAAAGTTTTTGTTTGTTAATATAAATGATTGGCACATATTATCAGTATTACATGATGGAAATTTTAGATATTTTTAAAAACTTTTTAGTGATATTATTCACCAAATGTAAACTTTTATGAATGTCAAAGATAACTTGTAATGCTGATTATGTTTTTAAGTCAGCCATTCATTGTCTACACAATAGAAATGGTGTACATACTGTTACTTAGCCATCATTAATGGATTCTGATATGTACTTGTATGCTTTTATTTAAACCGTATAGCAGATTATTTAACCTATTTTAATTGTGGTTTGCATTGCTTTTCAAGCAAGTTAATGTATGCGTTTATGTTTGTAAATTATTAATTTACATATATTTTTTTAAGTAAAATCATCATCTTATGGTACTAAAGGTTATATTTCTCTTGTTTGGAATATAGACATTTTTAATTGACACGTAACAAGGAAAATACTTAATCTAGTATTTAAACATCCTCCTTGACCCTGGGCTCCAACACCGCCAGTTGTTGCTCGGAAGTGCTGTTAGCACAGTCAACACTTGCTCCTGTGTTACTGGGGTTCAGTAATGTCAGCTGTTCCCCTGCTGTGTGAACGGCAAAAAGTCCTGCTGCCTCCACCCTGTTGTCTTCTCATCCCTGGGCTACAACACCGCCAGTTGTTGCTCGGAAGTGCTGTTAGCACAGTCAACACTTGCTCCTGTGTTACTGGGGTTCAGTAATGGCAGCTGTTCCCCTGCTGTGTGAACGCAAAAAGTCCTGCTGCCTCCACCCTGTTGTCTTCTCATCCCTGGGCTACAACACCGCCAGTTGTTGCTCGGAAGTGCTGTTAGCACAGTGAACACTTGCTCCTGTGTTATTGGGGTTCAGTAATGTCAGCTGTTCCCCTGCTGTGTGTACGGCAAACAGTCCTGCTGCCTCCACCCTGTTGTCTTCTCATCCCTGGGTTACAACACCGCCAGTTGTTGCTCGGAAGTGCTGTTAGCACAGTAACACTTGCTCCTGTGTTATTGGGGTTCAGTAATGTCAGCTGTTCCCCTGCTGTGTGTATGGCAAACAGTCCTGCTGCCTCCACCCTGTTGTCTTCTCATCCCTGGGCTACAACACCGCCAGTTGTTGCTCGGAAGTGCTGTTAGCACAGTGAACACTTGCTCCTGTGTTATTGGGGTTCAGTAATGTCAGCTGTTCCCCTGCTGTGTGAACGGCAAAAAGTCCTGCTGCCTCCACCCTGTTGTCTTCTCATCCCTGGGCTACAACACTGCCAGTTGTTGCTCGGAAGTGCTGTTAGCACAGTGAACACTTGCTCCTGTGTTATTGGGGTTCAGTAATGTCAGCTGTTCCCCTGTTGTGTGTACGGCAAACAGTCCTGCTTCCTCCACCCTGTTGTCTTCTCATCCCTGGGCTACAACACCGCCAGTTGTTGCTCGGAAGTGCTGTTAGCACAGTGAACACTTGCTCCTGTGTTATTGGGGTTCAGTAATGTCAGCTGTTCCCCTGCTGTGTGAACGGCAAAAAGTCCTGCTGCCTCCACCCTGTTGTCTTCTCATCCCTGGGCTACAACACCGCCAGTTGTTGCTCGGAAGTGCTGTTAGCACAGTGAACACTTGCTCCTGTGTTATTGGGGTTCAGTAATGTCAGCTGTTCCCCTGCTGTGTGAACGGCAAAAAGTCCTGCTGCCTCCACCCTGTTGTCTTCTCATCCCTGGGCTACAACACCACCAGTTGTTGCTCGGAAGTGCTGCTAGCACAGTGAACACTTGCTCCTGTGTTACTGGGGTTCAGTAATGTCAGCTGTTCCCCTGCAGTGTGTTCAGCAAACAGTCCTGCTGCCTCCACCCTGTTGTCTTCTCATCCCTGGGCTACAACACCGCCAGTTGTTGCTCGGAAGTGCTGTTAGCACAGTCAACACTTGCTCCTGTGTTACTGGGGTTCAGTAATGTCAGCTGTTCCCCTGCAGTGTGTTCAGCAAAAAGTCCTGCTGCCTCCACCCTGTTGTCTTCTCATCCCTGGGCTACAACACCACCAGTTGTTGCTCGGAAGTGCTGCTAGCACAGTGAACACTTGCTCCTGTGTTACTGGGGTTCAGTAATGTCAGCTGTTCCCCTGCAGTGTGTTCAGCAAAAAGTCCTGCTGCCTCCACCCTGTTGTCTTCTCATCCCTGGGCTACAACACTGCCAGTTGTTGCTCGGAAGTGCTGTTAGCACAGTGAACACTTGCTCCTGTGTTATTGGGGTTCAGTAATGTCAGCTGTTCCCCTGTTGTGTGTACGGCAAACAGTCCTGCTTCCTCCACCCTGTTGTCTTCTCATCCCTGGGCTACAACACCGCCAGTTGTTGCTCGGAAGTGCTGTTAGCACAGTGAACACTTGCTCCTGTGTTATTGGGGTTCAGTAATGTCAGCTGTTCCCCTGCTGTGTGAACGGCAAAAAGTCCTGCTGCCTCCACCCTGTTGTCTTCTCATCCCTGGGCTACAACACCGCCAGTTGTTGCTCGGAAGTGCTGTTAGCACAGTGAACACTTGCTCCTGTGTTATTGGGGTTCAGTAATGTCAGCTGTTCCCCTGCTGTGTGAACGGCAAAAAGTCCTGCTGCCTCCACCCTGTTGTCTTCTCATCCCTGGGCTACAACACCACCAGTTGTTGCTCGGAAGTGCTGCTTAGCACAGTGAACACTTGCTCCTGTGTTACTGGGGTTCAGTAATGTCAGCTGTTCCCCTGCAGTGTGTTCAGCAAACAGTCCTGCTCCTCCACCCTGTTGTCTTCTCATCCCTGGGCTACAACACCGCCAGTTGTTGCTCGGAAGTGCTGTTAGCACAGTAACACTTGCTCCTGTGTTACTGGGGTTCAGTAATGTCAGCTGTTCCCCTGCAGTGTGTACAGCAAAAAGTCCTGCTGCCTCCACCCTGTTGTCTTCTCATCCCTGGGCTACAACACCACCAGTTGTTGCTCGGAAGTGCTGCTAGCACAGTGAACACTTGCTCCTGTGTTATGGGGTTCAGTAATGTCAGCTGTTCCCCTGCAGTGTGATCAGCAAAAAGTCCTGCTGCCTCCACCCTGTTGTCTTCTCATCCCTGGGCTACAACACCACCAGTTGTTGCTCGGAAGTGCTGCTAGCACAGTGAACACTTGCTCCTGTGTTACTGGGGTTCAGTAATGTCAGCTGTTCCCCTGCAGTGTGTTCAGCAAACAGTCCTGCTGCCTCCACCCTGTTGTCTTCTCATCCCTGGGCTACAACACCGCCAGTTGTTGCTCGGAAGTGCTGTAGCACAGTAACACTTGCTCCTGTGTTACTGGGGTTCAGTAATGTCAGCTGTTCCCCTGCAGTGTGTTCAGCAAAAGTCCTGCTGCCTCCACCCTGTTGTCTTCTCATCCCTGGGCTACAACACCGCCAGTTGTTGCTCGGAAGTGCTGTTAGCACAGTCAACACTTGCTCCTGTGTTACTGGGGTTCAGTAATGTCAGCTGTTCCCCTGCTGTGTGAACGCAAAAAGTCCTGCTGCCTCCACCCTGTTGTCTTCTCATCCCTGGGCTACAACACCGCCAGTTGTTGCTCAGAAGTGCTGTAGCACAGTGAACACTTGCTCCTGTGTTACTGGGGTTCAGTAATGTCAGCTGTTCCCCTGCAGTGTGTCGGCAAAAAGTCCTGCTGCCTCCACCCTGTTGTCTTCTCATCCCTGGGCTACAACACCGCCAGTTGTTGCCTGGAAGTGCTGTTAGCACAGTCAACACTTGCTCCTGTGTTACTGGGGTTCAGTAATGTCAGCTGTTCCCCTGCTGTGTGAACGCAAAAAGTCCTGCTGCCTCCACCGTTTCTTCTCATCCCTGGGCTCCAACACCGCCAGTTGCTGCTCAGAAGTGCTGTTAGCACAGTCAACACTTGCTCCTGTGTTACTGGGGTTCAGTAATGTCAGCTGTTCCCCTGCTGTGTGAACGGCAAAAAGTCCTGCTGCCTCCACCGGTTCTCTTTCATCCCTGGGCTCCAACACCGACAGTTGTTGCTCGGAAGTGCTGTTAGCACAGACAACACTTGCTCCTGTGTTACTGGGGTTCAGTAATGTCAGCTGTTCCCCTGCTGTGTGAACGGCAAAAAGTCCTGCTGCCTCCACCCTGTTCTCTTCTCATCCCTGGGCTTCAACACCGCCAGTTGTTGCCTGGAAGTGCTGTTAGCACAGTCAACACTTGCTCCTGTGTTACTGGGGTTCAGTAATGTCAGCTGTTCCACTGCTGTGTGAACGGCAAAAAGTCCTGCTGCCTCCAACCGGTTCTCTTCTCATCCCTGGGCTCCAACACCGCCAGTTGTTGCTCGGAAGTGCTGTTAGCACAGTCAACACTTGCTCCTGTGTTACTGGGGTTCAGTAATGTCAGCTGTTCCCCTGCTGTGTGAATGGCAAAAAGTCCTGCTGCCTCCACCCTATTCTCTTCTCATCCCTGGGCTTCAACACCGCCAGTTGTTGCCTGGAAGTGCTGTTAGCACAGTCAGCACTTGCTCCTGTGTTACTGGGGTTCAGTAATGTCAGCTGTTCCCCTGCTGTGTGAACGGCAAAAAGTCCTGCTGCCTCCAACCGGTTCTCTTCTCATCCCTGGGCTCCAACACCGACAGTTGTTGCTCGGAAGTGCTGTTAGCACAGTCAACACTTGCTCCTGTGTTACTGGGGTTCAGTAATGTCAGCTGTTCCCCTGCTGTGTGAACGGCAAAAAGTCCTGCTGCCTCCAACCGGTTCTCTTCTCATCCCTGGGCTCCAACACCGACAGTTGTTGCTCGGAAGTGTCATTGGCACGGGTACTCACTCCTGCCCAGACTGGTTACAGCACGCCATCTGTTTCCTGTCAGTGTAAACGTCACTTAGCCTCCAATAAGTTGTCCTGTCGTGTTGCGGTCGGGTTAGCCGACTCTGTGGTGCCTGGAGTTTAGGTGCTTCCTATGTGTGCTTCGGGATATGCAAATAAAGGCTGTTTCCGTTGTGACAATAGGACAATCACCCACTGTAGTACTGTGGGATTCGGTAACTGCGGCCGGCTCGCGGCCTGTCAACTTAAATTTCCATGGGTACCTTCTGCTACCCGTCCGGGTTCCAGTACCTTCAGCTGGTTCTCCGCAGTGCCTTTGGCCTAGGTGCCTCCATCTCTGTATCCGAGTTCCAGCAACGTCTGCTGGTCCTTGGTAGTGCTTTGGAGCACAGGTACCTCCTGCTTAGTAACCGTGTCCCAGTAACGTCAGCTGGTCCTCGGTTGTGCCATTGGCTCTTTTCCTTCTGCTGCCCCTCCGGGTTCCAGCACAGTCAGCTGGTCCTCGTTACTTGCATTGGCTCTTGTACCTTCTGCTACCCGTCCGGGTTCCAGTACCGTCAACTGGTTCTCCGCAGTGCCTTTGGCCTAGGTCCCTCCATCTCGGTATCCGAGTTCCAGCAACGTCTGCTGGTCCTTGGTAGTGCTTTGGAGCACAGGTACCTCCTGCTTAGTAACCGTGTCCCAGTAACGTCAGCTGGTCCTCGGTTGTGCCATTGGCTCTTTTCCTTCTGCTGCCCCTCCGGGTTCCAGCACAGTCAGCTGGTCCTCGTTACTTGCATTGGCTCTTGTACCTTGTTCTACATTTACAAATTGAAGATTTTTTCAATGTTTTTTTGGGAAATCACTCTGGATCTCCAACAATGAAGACGACGACCCTGATGACCACCCCGAAGAAGATGACGACCACAAGGATGACGAGCATCAAGCCAACCAGCCTGAACACCATCACAGAGAAGAAATAAAAGATTACCCAAAAGAAGATCACCAACAGGACAAAGAAGGTTAAGACAAACTACAAGATACAGAACAAGAGACTTAAGAACAATAAGCAGAAGATCAAAAAGCAGAAGAACATGAAGTATAAGACCAAAATGAAGAGCAAAATATATGCTCTAAATTATAAGCAGAAGAAGACTAAGCAGTGTATGGGGGTGAGTCCGTTCCTCCTCGTGGTGCCCCTGGAAAATGCCTGCTGCTGCAGGCTAAACTGAACACGGACAAATACTGTTGTAATTTAAATCTTTTGTGACAGCAAGAACGGAAGGATGAAAAATTCATACTTTGACAGATTACAAGTACAGGAATCTCTGTCACAAATAAGAATATGATGAAGAAGATGAAGTACAATATGAATAAGAATAATAGTTTAATAAGAAGAATATGAGTAATGTTAACAAAAAGATGAATAGCAAGAAGTTTAAGAAGAAGATAAAGAAGGTGAAGATGAAGAATAATTTGATGAAAAAGATGATGCTGCTGAAGATTATGAAGGAGAAAGTGTGTCAAAAGTTAAAAAGGTGAAGAGCATGGAAGTTGTGAAATATACATATTTGCCAAAATAGAAAAAACGTTAACAACATTGTCAATTTCTTCGTCAATCCGAACATCTTTAAAAAAAACTCCACATCTCTCCGACTCACAAAGATCTCCTGATACAGGCCTGGCTCATGGATGAAGCCCCAGCCTTTGCGGAGTTGAAATTCTCTGACTGACCCCTGGCGCCGCGGTTCCCGAAGCGTACCTTTATTCCTCCGGACATTCTCCTTGTCGGCGAGGAACTTCTCATGGTACCGCTGACGCTGCTGCTGCGCCTCTCTCTGCTCCTGCTGGCGTTGCTGCTCCTGCTCCTGGCGCTGCCACTCGCTCTCGAACTGGACGTCATATGTCACATCGTCCAGATATTCCATTGCGTCCCAATCGATCTCCGGCACGGACGGCTGGGACCTCTCCGGTGTCCCTACCGGGGACTGTACTCCGCTGCGCCTCCTGGCCTGGCTGGCACTCCGGTCTGGGCAGGGCCTCCTCAGCCTCCGTTTCTCCCGCCGCATCATCGGTGGAGTCGCGATCAGCTCTTTCGGGGCCGGCATCCGGTTCCTCATCAGCCGCTTGCAGTGGTGGCACAGGTAACGGTTGTGCTCCTGGAGGGGAGAGTATTGCGTCCCACAGCAGCCGCTGTTTCCGGGCACGCCATCTTTTCTCCAGCTCCTCCATATCTTCACGGTGTCGGGCCAGGTCCCTTAACACCGCTTCCACCTCCACCACTTCTTTCATGGTTTGGTCTGCGTCCCGAGCTGGGGACGGCTCCGGTACAGGCAGTAGCTTTCCTGGGGAACGGGGCCTGCGCGCCACCGCTCCTCCACACAGCGTCTCCTGTCCTTCCGCCATCTCACTCCAGGCCAGACTGTGCTTTCCATCTGGAACAATCTGGTCTCTTCCGTGGAGGCGGGATTTGCGCTTCCTCTTCTTAGCATAGAGAATGAAGAGGAGGCGGATCTCTCTTGCTGTAGGGCAGGCTCTGGTATTGTAATAGCATTTTGATAAGGCGCCCATCACTTTCGCGCCACAGGGGGGTACACGCCCACGAATGCACGCTCACCTTCTTCACCAGCGCCTCAGGGCGCGAATATGGCGGCAAAATGGCGGAAAATGGCGCCAAAAATCACAAAAATAGCAAACAGTCTTTTTGCAGAAAACAGTTCAATAGGCACACAGGACTCACATCCAGTAAGCTTCTTATCCTGTTCGTGACGCCAAAGATGACGCGCACCACATGTGGGTACCAGGGCTATGGGGTACTCGGCACCGAGCCCATGGAAGTCTATGGGGGATGTCACTGGCAGCAGAGCTCGGTCCGTGGCCCTGGGCGGTCATGCAATGGGGGATATTTACAGGGGATTTTAGTAACAGTTTGTGACGCCACCTGTGGTTTCTGATCAATTTGACCAGCGCTGCAATATGAATCTTCTGAGGGGATGTTATGAGGCAGCTGGATGTTAAGTCCCCCACAGGTGGGACTGTTCCCTCAAAGTCTATGGTGATGCAGGGTGCGGATAAGAAGTCAGTCACACACAATGCAGTCTCTTTCCATACCTTTACTTGTAGATGTTGCAGGTATGTCCCGGGAAGCTGGTCAGGTTGGAGAATGCACATTCCGGAAATTGCTGAGCAGGTTTAAGGCCTCCTTTCTCCTTAATGTGTATGTGAGTCCTAACTTGCATAAAGTCAAGTTTAACTCCTTCTGTAGCAGCTACGCCCGGCCAACATTGTGGTGGAAGTCTTCTTGTTGGATAGAACTAAGCCTACGTGGCTGATCAGGCCAGACTCCTGTTCTCCCTGACTCCAGTTACGTATCAGCACTTGGGGCTACCTTCTGTGACTTGAAGTCCAGCAAGGCCTCCGGTGTTTCTTATTACTAGGCATGAAGCACTAGCAACGCTTCGGACCCCGGTGTCCGGTTTACTAAGTGAAGGTGATCTGTCACCTAGGTCACTTGTCCTTCTTTTTCCACTCGCCTGTCGCCCTGCTCTTGCCCTTAACATAAGCACAGGTCAGCAGTGGTTGTAGTCGTAAGCTTTCCTTCCAGAGCTCACTGACCTGTTCTCAGTTGCCTCGTTGTTATAACTGCAGTAGTTCCCTACTTTCTTTCCTTCCAAGACTCTGTCCAGAGTGGCTATCAGGGCTTCTGTCGACTGATCTCATGCACGCTTTGAGAGTTACTTTCCACGTTCATGGGGAACACAGGAGCTTGTTCTGAGGTAACTGTTTCAGGTTCAGATGTAACTCTGACTAGGCTAGAGTGATCTCCTCCACTCGTACTAGCCTCCACTTCAGTATAAGGTGAGCTACAGGAGCTCTGTCAGATCTCAGTCTTATCTCCTCTCCCTCCAAGACTAGAACTGCCCCGTCCTGAGACAGGAACTAGACTGAATCTCGTCTCTTCTCTCTACTGACTGACTACTGCTACGTCACACTACTTAAATAATCTAAGTTGCCCTCTGGTGGCAGTGTTGGGAAATGTGTGATGTGAATGAATATCAGGCTTCACAATTACCTTTCCTGTGCATTTTCCAGGAGACATGTGTGCCACGCGCAGCTGGGCCACACATCTTCAATGAAATCTCTCTGGTTATGTCCTTCTGGACTTAAAAATACTTAAATATTTATGTCCAAAATACTTTATTGCTAATATCTCTGCAGTGGTGTGACGAAATTTAAAAAAAACAGTTTTATTCAGCTCTGCAGCGCCTATTACTTAGTATGTCCAGTTCAACATGAAAAATGTTGAAAAAGGTTCTCATAATATATTTATATATACATATATATATATACACTGCTCAAAAAAATAAAGGGAACACTTAAACAACAGAATATAACTCCAATTAAATCAAACTTCTGTGAAATCAAACTGTCCACTTAGGAAGCAACACTGATTGAAAATCAATTTTACATGCTGTTGTGCAAATGGAATAGACAACAGATGGAAATTATTGGTAATTATCAAGACACATTCAATAAAGGAGTAGTTCTGCAGGTGAGGACCACAGACCACATCTCAGTACCAATGCTTTCTGGCTGATGTTTTGGTCACTTTTGAATGTTGGTTGTGCTTTCACACTTGTGGTAGCATGAGACAGACTCTACAACCCACACAAGTGGCTCAGGTAGTGCAGCTCATCCAGGATGGAACACCAATGCGAGCTGTGGCAAGATTTGCTGTGTCTGTCAGCATATTGTTGAGAGGCTGGAGGCGCTACCAGCAGACAGGACAGTACACCAGGAGACGTGGAGGGGGCCATAGGAGGGCAACATCCCAGCAGCAGGACCGCTACCTCCACCTTTGTGCAAGGAGGAACAGGAGGAGCACTTCCAGAGCCCTGCAAAATGACCTCCAGCAGGCCACAAATGTGCATGTGTCTGCACAAACAGTTAGAAACTGACTCCATGAGGATTGTCTGAGTGATCGACGTCCACAGATGGGGTTGTGCTGACAGCCCAACACCATGCAGGATGCTTGTCATTTGCCACAGAACACCAGGATTGGCAAATTCGCCACTGGCGCCCTGCGCTCTTCACAGATGAAAGCAGGTTCACACTGAGCACATGTGACAGACGTGACAGAGTCTGGAGACGCCATGGAGAGCGATCTGCTGCTGCAACATCCTTCAGCATGACCGGTTTGGCAGTGGGTCAGTAATGTTGTGGGGTGGCATTTCTTTGGAGGGCCGCACAGCACTCCATGTGCTCACCAGAGGTAGCCTGACTGCCATTAAGTACCGAGATGAGATCCTCAGACCCCTTGTGAGACCATATGCTGGTGCGGCTGGCCTTGGGTTCCTGCTAATGCAGGACAATGCAAGACCTCATGAGGCTGGAGTGTGTCAGAAGTTCCTGCAAGGTGAAGGCATTGAAGCTATGGACTGGCCTGCCCGTTCCCCAGACCTGAATCCGATTGAGCACATCTGGGAATATTTCATTCATTCAGATCTAGGATGTGTTATTTGAGTGTTCCCTTTATTTTTTGAGCAGTGTATATATATGTATATATATAATAAATACAGTATTAAAACTGAAGCAGTAAACTTTGTGAAAACTAAAATGTGCGTCATTGTTTCATTCTCAAAACGTTTGTCCAACCATGACTGTATATCTCCACAGTCAGGCTGTTAAATATGCGGATTAAAGGACTTTGGAATGTACTATTCTATATTTCTGTTTCATATTAGTCATGGTACGAGATCACCTCGCCATTCTAAAATGTATTTCTGAATGTGAAGTTTATATGTAATCAGGGCTACTTTTTCCTTTACCATAGATTTCAGGATTTGTTCAGCCTTGCCTTACAGTTTTTGGTGTTCAAGGAAAACAATTGCCGGGAAAACACACCTGGTTTTCAAGGTATAGCTGTGTCTTTGTGACTCACAAAGTGCTTACTTTGACTGAAAAGACTGATTTTACCGATTACCCCTCAGGCGATATTGCTATTCTCAAACAGTACTCATAGCATTCCTGGAATAACTGTGACACTTTAGGTTCATATCTAAGCCTGAGCTTTTCTGACATCAAAAGGCCAACAGCTATTGATGTAAACAAGTCAAAGTTGTGATTGCGATTGGGATTTTGAAAATAACTCTCTAATAGCAGAGCTATACAAAGTCTAAGGCCGGGATCACACATGCGACGAAGTCATCCGACACTCGCATGTGAAATCCCAGCTCTGGCGCCGGCACTCGGGAGTGGAGCGAGTGGCTGCATAGAACTACATGCAGCCGCGCACTCCACTCCCGAGTGCCGGCGCCAGAGCTGGGATTTCACATGCGAGTGTCGGATGACTTTGTCGCATGTGTGATCCCGGCCTAAGGCCGGAGTGACTCTGCAGTATAACACGGCCAAATGCTATGTGATAAAACATTGCATTCCACTTGGCCCAGTGTTACTCTATGGGGCAGATCACATCTGCTATTATTTTCTCATGCCGATTCAGCATGAGAGAACAATTGCAGCATGCTGTGATTGACAGCGAGACTCGGCTCACTCGCATCCATACAAGTCTATGGGTGCGAGTGAAACATCGCACTGCACGTGGATATCACCCTACACAGACAGCAGAGGAGATGGAGAAATTACTTTCTCAATCTCCTCCGCAGCTGTGCTCTGATCCTGTCTTGTGAGAGGATCGGAGCTCAGAGCACTGACACTCAGCTCACGCTCTCAGCAGAGCAGGAGCCAATGGTCATTAGCATATCGCATCCGATGCTTTCATATCGGACGAGATATGCTAGTGTGACTCTGGCCTAATACTGATGCTAATATGCAATATTGAGATTTGAGGTGGCTATAAGCCATCTGAAGTGCACATTTAATGGTACCGCTCATCATTATGGCTCTCCCGCTAGCCTCTTTGTGACATGGCAGCTGTGAACTGAGGTAACTTTACTAATGTCACCCCTCATTACAGCAGCCGGGTTCTCACGGAGCGCAGCGTGAAAACCGGCAGTGGCTGCTGCTCCAGTCAATGGAGTTTTGTGCTCTGAGCGGGGCTACATACACTGGACGAAGAAGACGGGATCGTCATGGAACCTTTATTTTTTGGATTATGGAAGACTGGTATGGATTATTATTAGTGATGAGCGAGTATGCTCGTTGCTCTGGTTTTCACATGCATGCTCTGGTGGTCTCCGAGTATTTGGAAGTGCTCGGAGATTTAGTTTCTGTCACCGCAGCTGCATGATTTGTGGCTACTAGACTCAATATATGTGGGGATTGCCTGTTTGTTAGGGAATCCCCACATGTATTCAGGCTGTCTAGCAGTCGCAAATCATGCAGCTGCAGCGACAGAAACTAAATCTCCGAGCACTTCCAAATACTCGGAGACCACCCGAGCATGCTCGGGAAAACCCAAGCAACGAGCATATTCGCTCATCACTAATTATTATTTTTTTCCTTAATAAATGGGTAAAAGAGGGAAATTGACAGGAATTTTTACAAATAATGGATTTCTGTCTATGCTTATCTCTTTTGACTATGGGGTTAGAAATGGGGGTGTCTGACAGCTGCTGACATCAACACCACAAACCCATTGCCCTGATTGCCAATGCACCAGGACAATTGGGAAGAGCCAAGGCAAAGCGCCAAAATTGGCGCATCTAATGGATGCACCAATTCTGGGGTTGCTGCGGCATGATATTTTTAGACTGAGAAGGGCCACATAACCATGGACTTTCCCAGCCAATTAATATCAGACCACAGCTGTCTGCATTGCCTTTGCTGGTAATCAAAAATGGAGGAGATCCCATAGAATTTTTTTAGGGTCCCTCCATTTTTTGATAACCAGGAAAGGCAATGCAGACAGCTGTGGGCTGATAACCATGGACCTTCCAAGCCTATTAATATCTGTCCCAGTCTGATAATATAAGACCACACCTGTCTGCTTTCCATTAGCTGGTTATGAAAAATAGGGGGGAGCTCCACATCATTTATTTCAATTATTTATTTATTTAATAGGTGAAATAGGCCTAAACACCCTTTAGTGCCACATGAAAGGCACAAAAGGGTGTTAATTTATTATATGTAAGGGAAATGTGACAGTAAATTTCAACCTTACATCTATCAATTATATTTATCTATCTATATATCTATTCTATCTCTCTATTCTGATGGTTTGAACTGTGAATTTACTATACTTGGTTGATGAAATGTCAGCTTTCCTTGGAGATGTCTGCATAAAGATTGGATGACGCACGCATGGTCTGTGTGCTGAGCAATTTTCTTCTCCCACCCATTGACTTACATTGGCGAGTTAGATCCGATTCTTGCAGACAATACCAACATGCTGTGATTGTTATCTCAGTCCGATCTGAGCTGAGAAAAACTCACAGATGAGCACTGACTCATTTTATAACATTGGTCAGAGTGCTATGTGATATTTCTTCGCGTTGCACTGCTCCATGTTATACACTAGAGTGAGCGATCCCTTAGGACTCATTCAGATATCCATGTGTCATGTGCGTGTTCTAGTCATGGTTTTGCTCTCCAGTCTTAATGAAAGGTGAATAGGAGTAAGATGCGCCTAATTCATTAAGAGGTACACGCATGTGTGCCTCCGGCAAAAAAGTTACTCGTTTCAGAAGCTGGCATACATTTCTGGTGTAATTCACTCACTTTTGTGATGCAAATTATGATGTATTTAACTACAGATTTTGTCGTGGCCTGGACAGGCATAAAAACTCCACAAGTCGCAACGTATTTTGTGCAACTTTGAGTTGTGAAAAAATTTGTGCAGAAAGCTGACAAAAACTCTTGATGAATTAGGGTCTATGTTTTTACAAAGCTTACAGAATAGAATATACTCGTATTGTAGTAAATAGTAAAAAAATTGTTCAAAGAAATTTGCTTTGAAAACAAGGAAATAGCATATAATTATGGACAGATGGGCTGAATAATGGTGCGTTGCTACACTATTGACTGTTAACAAGGCCCTTCTTATTAAACAAAAGAAAGCTGGTATAATTAACAGTCCAGATGGAGTGCAGCTTGTGGCTTCATCTGGTGCATACTTCACATTACTAGCATTACCTGGTCCCAACAACCAACTACACTAGTGTCTTCCATGTGTACCACCCCTCATTTGTGGTTTACTTATTTTTATATATCAAAAGACACAAGGTAATGTGATAACTGTGAAATCATCTCACTAAAAATAAGTCACATATTTCGTTAACAAATGAAGTGTCAGTTCAGTTCATCTAAGGCTCATACACTTAGCCTTATGAAGTGGCCATAGAGGTGGATGGGGCCCTAATGTCTACATGCCTCGTTCATGACAGCGTTCATATATGGCATGTTGTAATTTATTGTACTGTATATATAGAAAGAAGATAAGGATGGGACTGATAAATAGAGATGATAGATAAAGATAGATAGATAGATAGATAAGATAGATAGATAGATAGATAGATAGATAGATAGATAGTAAGATAGATCAATAGAATAAGAAAAATGGAGGCATTTTTTGTTATTTTGTATAGGGGGTGTTATCTTTACCTGGGCTTGGCACCCCACATTTTTTTGCAAATGCTGCTTCTAATTTTCTTTTTCTAGATAGATTGATAAATAGATAGTTAAATTCACGGGACAGTAAAGACTGAGCCCTTAGTCACCTGACATGTAATGGGACATGTCTCATGATGATGGGGGCATCATGTGATAGGTCGCATGATGAACTCACAGGTGCTCTGGTGCACATTTGCAGAGGACAAAGAGCAGCGCATTAGGGCTCTGTGCCAACAATTTTGCATTATAAACAGTCAAAACATAACATGAGATGACACTCAGTAATACGAGAAAAAAATATAATAAACGTTCACATGAATTATTTGATTTTATATGGTTTTTGATACATATATTTTGACCACCCCTTGTCATGATGATAGATTTTCTTTCCTTTTATCTTTAAAATTATGTTATGTAAATATTTCTGTGCATATATTTAATTTATTATAAATATATAAAATGAATATATTATATATATTTTTCTATTATATAATTTTCTATTTATGTATATACATACATAGTTTCCCACCATCCCAGATTCAGTGGGACTGTCGCAGCATGTAAGGGTATTGCCCAGACTTCTAATACCTCTCTCCGACATTGTCACTCTGTGGCTCCTCCTCTGGTGGGGCAGGGCCACATTGCTCTGCTCTGAGATATCTAATATATAAAGCTGAATGTATGTATGTGTGTATGTATGTATGTGGGTATGTTTGTCCGGGATTGGAATCCGCACCGTCGCACTTACGGGCATGAAATTTTGCACGCCCGCACGTCTCGACCCCGAAAGAGTCCTAGGCTATGTTTTGAATCGAAATTTTAACCCCGCGCGTTCCAAATCGCCAAACAATTTTGGCCCTATCTACATAATGGGGAGAAAGCTGAATGCTTGTGTGTATGTCCGGCATAGGAATCTGCATTTACGGGCATGAAATTTTGCACACCCGCACGTCTCGACCCCGGGAGCGTCATAGGCTAGGTTTTGAGTCGAAATTTTAACCCCGCGCATTCCAAATCGGCAAATAATTTTGGCCCGGGATAGGAATCTGCACCGTTGTACTTACGGGCATGAAATTTTGCATGCCCGCACATCTCAACCCCAGGAGCGTCCTAGGCTATGTGTTGAATGGAAATTTTAACCCCCGCACGTTCCAAATCGCCAAACAATTTTGGCCCTATCTACATAATGGGGAGAAAGCTGAATGCTTGTGTGTATGTCCGGCATAGGAATCTGCATTTACGGGCATGAAATTTTGCACACCCGCACGTCTCGACCCCGGGAGCGTCATAGGCTAGGTTTTGAGTCAAAATTTTAACCCCGCGCATTCCAAATCGGCAAATAATTTTGGCCAGGGATAGGAATCTGCACCGAATCCGCACCGTCGCACTTACGGGCATGAAATTTTGCACGCCCGCACGTCTCGACCCCGAAAGCGTCCTAGGCTATGTTTTGAATCTAAATTTTAACCCCGCGCGTTCCAAATCGCCAAACAATTTTGGCCCTATCTACATAATGGGGAGAAAGCTGAATGCTTGTGTGTATGTCCGGCATAGGAATCTGCATTTACGGGCATGAAATTTTGCACACCCGCACGTCTCGACCCCGGGAGCGTCATAGGCTAGGTTTTGAGTCGAAATTTTAACCCCGCGCATTCCAAATCGGCAAATAATTTTGGCCCGGGATAGGAATCTGCACCGTTGTACTTACGGGCATGAAATTTTGCATGCCCGCACATCTCAACCCCAGGAGCATCATAGGCTATGTGTTGAATGGAAATTTTAACCCCCACACGTTCCAAATCGCCAAACAATTTTGGCCCTATCTACATAATGGGGAGAAAGCTGAATGCTTGTGTGTATGTCCGGCATAGGAATCTGCATTTACGGGCATGAAATTTTGCACACCCACACGTCTCGACCCCGGGAGCGTCATAGGCTAGGTTTTGAGTCGAAATTTTAACCCCGCGCATTCCAAATCGGCAAATAATTTTGGCCCGGGATAGGAATCTGCACCGTTGTACTTACGGGCATGAAATTTTGCATGCCCGCACATCTCAACCCCAGGAGCATCATAGGCTATGTGTTGAATGGAAATTTTAACCCCCGCACGTTTTGGTGTGTGATTTTTATGTGCAGAATAAATTTTTGTTAACATAGTCTATTTTGTTACAGCTAACAGCAGTTATTAATTAACCCGGGCGAAGCCGGGTACTACAGCTAGTATTAAATAAACTATTCCCTTCTCTTGTGATCTGGTCTTCCTGAGGCCCAAATTCACAATCTCATGTTCACAAGCAGCAGTTTAAGCTATGAGACACAGGCCACAATGATAAACATAGGGGAATTTGGTAATCTTGAGCTGACTTGCAGGCAGTTAACCCAGAATCAGATTATACAGGTGCATAGAGATACATTTGTACACAGCAGTGTATCTCTAGGTAACTGTATTCTAGTGGTGAGCAAAAGTCAGATTTTTTTGTTCGTATAAAACTATTAAAAATAATAAAAAACAATTACAAAAATGTAATTTTCTTTTTTATGAGTCTCCCTGGGACTTGAACCTACAGCCTAATTGGGCTTTCTTACTGCACCCCAATATTAGGCCTAACAATTTTAAGTGGAAATCTGGCCTTCTGATTTGTCTCTGAAACACAGTTTTATCACAAACTATTTGGATTCACTAATTTGGCCTTCTAGCAGCACCCCAATATTAGGCCTGATGATTTTTTAGTGGAAATACGGCCTTCTGATTTGTCACTGAAACAGTTTTATCACAACTGATTTGGATTAGCCTTCAGACACTGCCACACAGTTTTTGCACAATCTAGTTAGATTCTGGAAAATTGATTTCACACAGTACAGGATCCTAACTAGCTAACTGACAAGTTCACTTGCAGCACTAGCAGGAGCCGCTTCACTGCACTGTGACAAAATGGCGCCAGCAAAACAAGATGTCCACTTTTTATATGGCCAGCGACATGTGACTTCAGCAGCCAATCACAGAATACATTGTGTCATAATGTTGTGGATAGTTTCTGCTCCCTGATTAGCTGTCGGAATCAACACATATAAAGTTAAAGGGAAAAAAAGAGCGCGCTGCTCCTATAAACTCTCCACACCACCTCAACTCATCAAACACATCCCCCCAGCTCATCATACAGCATCACTATCCTAGCCGAAGTAATAACAAAAGTGCGACACCCCAGGGCCGTGAGGTACTCGGTCCGAGTCAGACAGTTCCGCAGCAATGGCCCGGTCCGTGGCCCTGGGCATGCAATAAAATGAGGGGGAGATAAGTTTATAGGGGAATAAGTTCATGATGCCACACGTGGTATTCGGCAATAGATGGCCGATGCTGCGATTCAGGTCCACTGGGGCAGTTGGTGATGCAGCAGAGATGTTACAGCTCTCCACGGTAGAGCCAGGGCCGGCTCCAGATTTTTATGGGCCCCGGGCGAAAGAATCTCAGTGGGCCCCTTTAACACAGACCACGATTTATGATGCACAGATACTGCAGAGAAATATGGGTATAGTACAATGCCAAACACTTCTCTTCTTCTATTACATGACTGATATCTATTGTAAATTGTACAATAGCTCAAAAACCGCCAAATCCTCACAGCGCACAGTACAGACTGGACAGTACAGTCCTCCATACAATATTATGGGCACCACATAGTCTCCCCCTCATCACCCATATAATACCCCATGCAGGATGTCACCCCCCCATCCCCCATATAATGCTCCATACAGAATACTGGACCACATAAATTGCTCCATACAGGATACTGGTCCCCATATAATGCTCCATACAAAATATGGAGCTCTCCTCTACATTGTGCTGCGTTCTGCACTGTTACGGCTCAGGAAAGGGTACTGTTGAAAGACTCCCCATTATCATCATCATTGCCTGCCCATTATTATCATCATTGCCTGCCCATCATCATCATCAATGCTTCCCCATCATCATCATTGCCTCCTCATTATCATTGCCTCCCCATCATCATCATCATCATTGCCTCCCATCATCATCATCATTGCCTCCCAATCATCATCATCATCATTGCCTCCCCATCATCATCATCATCATTGCCTCCCCATCATCATCATCATTGCCTGCCCATCATCATCATCATTGCCTCCCCATCATCATCATTGCCTCCCCATTATCATTGCCTCCCCATCATCATCATTGCCTCCCCATTATCATTGCCTTCCCATCATCATCATCATCATTGCCTCCCCATCATCATCATCATTGCCTCCCCATCATCATCATCATTGCCTCTCCATCATCATCATCATTGCCTGCCCATCATCATCATCATTGCCTCCCCATCATTATCATTGCCTCCCCATTATCATTGCCTCCCCATCATCATCATTGCCTCCCCATTATCATTGCCTTCCCATCATCATCATCATCATTGCCTCCCCATCATCATCATCATTGCCTGCCCATCATCATCATCATTGTCTCCCCATCATCATCATTGCCTCCCCATTATCATTGCCTCCCCATCATCATCATTATCATTGCCTCCCCATCATCATCATCATTGCCTCCCCATCATCATCATCGTCATCATCATCATTCCCTCCCCATCATCATCATCATCATTGCCTCCCCATCATCATCATCATTGCCTCCCCATTATCATCATCATTGCCTCCCCATCATCATCATCATTATTGCCTCCCCATCATCATCATCATTGCCTCCCCATCATCATCATCATCATCATTGCCTCTCCATCATCATCATCATCATAGCCTCTTCACCACCATCACTGCCTCCCCCACCACCATCACACATACAGCACCACACACAGACAGCACCGCAGCACTCTCTCACATACATACACACACACACTGATACACACACCTCACATCTCACCTGTCTGGCGTCCGCACTCTCTCTGCCACAGCCGGCCGCTGAATGATGATGTCATTCAGCGGCGCTGCTGTGAGAGGAAGCGCAGGTGCCCCCTGGAGCCCGGAGCTGCGGCAGCGGAGGCACGGGGAGAGGTAAGTATTGCGCCAGCTGCTGCTAGGGCCCTGAGCAAGTGGGGGGGGCCCAGTAGTGGCGCTGGCACCGCTAATGGGCGCCGGGGTGCCCAACGGCGAGTGTGCCCCCCCGCCTGCTCAGGGCCCTGGCATTTGCCCGGGTATGCCGGGTGCTGATGCCGGCCCTGGGTAGAGCTAGGCGCCAGGGCAGTTATAGGGTTAATTCGACGATGGTAACTGTTGTAGTACAGGACAGGTGACGCAGTAAATAAATCCAGGACACAGCAGGGTGCAGTCTTCACACTTTACTCACAGTCTTTAGGTTACAAACATCAGCTGGGTGTTGTGTCATCTGGGTCAGTGGCCAAGCCAGCTCTTGGGTAGTTTGGGGTACACCTTCTTATGTACCTTCTCCAGTCATCTCTCCCTGCGCTGGCTAACACCTTTCCTGCCCTGCGCCTCACACACAGTGTCCCAAGCCAGCAGCCTCAGATCCTATCGGGTGACGTCCTCCTGGTCCCCTTGATCCTATGTGGCTACCTTTTCGGCAAATGTGTGGATTTGGATATTGCTCATACAGTCACAACAGCCACTGGTTTGCTAGCTGAGTCCTATAGTTTCTCCACTAGTCTGGGACCGGTCCCTCCACTGCTACTTGGTCCCTCAGTCCGACTACGGTCGGCCTGGATACGGGTGCCACAGGTGGATCCCTCACATCCCTGGCCCCTAAGACCCCTTCTTACTCTCAGGAGCTCCTTCCTACACCAGTGCTCCTCTCAACTTCTTTCTCTACTCTCTCCTTCCAACTGTCACACTCCCTTCCCACCTGAACTGAGGCTCCCCCCTTCCCTTGGGGTGGTATGTGGTGTTGGATGCACATATGTGAGCACCCGGTAGTGCCCCCTCCTTGCCTGAGAGCTGAGTACCACACCTCTGGCTGAAGTGCAGTACTTCCATGGTGACTGGACCCTCAGGGGCGCCACAAAAGCATTAGTGGAAACTCGATGATTTACCGAAATGTGACTGAATTTTGCCTAAGTAAAAATGCTCGTGAAAGCGAACACGAATCCAAATGTGCTACCTGAGTGCCGAATTTGAGGTTGGCTAACGTTTTCCGAGCAAGTTCACTCATCTCTACCAAGGAGGTTTTAAAAACCACTTCAATAAATGACATACCTCTTACTGAAGCAGTGAGTGTGGCTGCCCACCTTTGATTCTGCCAAGAAATTTTGGTGGGCAGCTACACTCAGATTTGCATCACTGCATGCAGCTAATCCACATGCAGATCTGTGGCGGTTGAGATAACATTTTTGCATTGTCAACCTCTGATTTCTACTGGATATTATTCACAGCAGATTTTTGTAATCTATAAAACCTCTCTGTGTGAACATACCCTTTCATGTCCACTATAATATGATTAAAATACAACTTTGTTTTGGTCCTTTCCATTTTTGCTTCCCAAACAATTAAATATATATATTTTAATTTTTTTTTGACCATAAAACACAATCCATCAGGCCCTGTGCCACTCCAGCTGCTTCTATTCTGCCACACAGGGCAGAACTAAAGCAACTAGTACACGACTGTCTAATCCTCACCATAGAGACAGACAAATACAACTGTTTGAAAGGACGTGGGATGGTAATTTGGGAGTCTTGACATGTTTGTACCATTATACTGTAGATTACATTTTTACTACGGTCATCAGTAAACTGTAAAAAGGAGACAGATAACATCAAGTGTTTCATTTTGGAATAGATCTCACAGCAGAACACAATACAGTGATTCACAAACATTAAAATATGCAGACAATCTATATTCCCATTACGTCTAGCTGCAAATGATTACACCATTTTGTTCATATAGAAGCATACCACTATTCAAAAGCTTAGGGTTAGGGTTAGGGTTATCATTGCCTCCCCATCATCATCATCATCATTGCCTCCCCATCATCATCATCATTGCCTCCCAATCATCATCATCATCATTGCCTCCCCATCATCATCATCATCATTTCCTCCCCATCATCATCATCATTGCCTGCCCTATCATCATCATTGCCTCCCCATTATCATTGCCTCCCCATCATCATCATTGCCTCCCCATTATCATTGCCTTCCCATCATCATCATCATCATTGCCTGCCCATCATCATCATCATTGTCTCCCCATCATCATCATCATTGCCTGCCCGTCATCATCATCATTGTCTCCCCATCATCATCATTGCCTCCCCATTATCATTGCCTCCCCATCATCATCATTATCATTGCCTCCCCATCATCATCATCATTGCCTCCCCATCATCATCATCATCATCATCATCATCATTCCCTCCCCATCATCATCATCATCATTGCCTCCCCATCATCATCATCATTGTCTCCCCATCATCATCATCATTATTTCCTCCCCATCATCATCATCATTGCCTCCCCATCATCATCATCATCATCATCATCATTGCCTCCCCATCATCATCATCATCATCATTCCCTCCCCATCATCATCATCATCATCATTGTCTCCCCATCATCATCATCATTGCCTCCCCATCATCATCATCATTGCCTCCCCATCATCATCATCATCATTCCCTCCCCATCATCATCATCATCATTGCCTCCCCATCATCATCATCATTGCCTCCCCATCATCATACATCCATCATCATCATCATCATCATTGCCTCTCCATCATCATCATCATCATAGCCTCTTCACCACCATCACTGCCTCCCCCCACCACCATCACACATACAGCACCACACACAGACAGCACCGCAGCACTCTCTCACATACATACACACACACACTGATACACACACCTCACATCTCACCTGTCTGGCGTCCGCGCTCTCTCTGCCACAGCCGGCCGCTGAATGATGATGTCATTCAGCGGCGCTGCTGTGAGAGGAAGCGCAGGCGCCCCCTGGAGCCCGGAGCTGCGGCAGCGGAGGCACGGGGAGAGGTAAGTATTGCGCCAGCTGCTGCTAGGGCCCTGAGCGCTGGCACCGCTAATGGGCGCCGGGGTGCCCAACGGCGAGTGTGCCCCCCGCCTGCTCAGGGCCCTGGCATTTGCCCGGGTATGCCGGGTGCTGATGCCGGCCCTGGGTAGAGCTAGGCGCCAGGGCAGTTATAGGGTTAATTCGACGATGGTAACTGTTGTAGTACAGGACAGGTGACGCAGTAAATAAATCCAGGACACAGCAGGGTGCAGTCTTCACACTTTACTCACAGTCTTTAGGTTACAAACATCAGCTGGGTGTTGTGTCATCTGGGTCAGTGGCCAAGCCAGCTCTTGGGTAGTTTGGGGTACACCTTCTTATGTACCTTCTCCAGTCATCTCTCCCTGCGCTGGCTAACACCTTTCCTGTAGTGTTGAGCGATACGATAATGCAAATATGGCTATCGGCCGATATTAGCTCTATCGGCCTTTCGATAATTCGTTTCGATATTTTCGTCATATCGAATACCGGAATCGGATTTGTCACTGTCACTGTCCGTGTCCGTCGGTCGGGTCTGTCACTGTCAGTGTCCGTCGGTCGGGTCTGTCAGGAGTCAGCAGCACTTACCTGGCAGAAGATCTCCGGCGGTCACGTCCTGGACTGCTTCATGGCCGCCATCCTCTTCTCCCCGGCGGTCACATGCAGTTTCTCGCGATAACTGCAGTGACTGCTGGGTAATCCCGGCCGTAAAGCAGTCAGTCCGATGACGTCACCGCCGGGGAAGCAGGTAATCAGCTGTGCTGCGTCGCGATGACAGGCTCTGCCTGTCATTGCGATGTAGCAGAGCTGGATCGTCGTGGGACTGTCGTTATGGACTGCGTCGGACAGGTGGTATACTGTTGGTTTGTTTTTTTTCTTTTTTTACAGGAGATCGATGGCGTCGCAGGAATGAGAGTACAATAAAAGAAATGAAAAGTGTGTTGTCTCTTTTATTTCATTAAAATACTTTTTTCTTGCTTTGTCTTTTTTTTATACATTTAATAACTTTGGGATTAATAATGGATCGGTGTCTTATTGACACCTCTCCATTATTAACCGGGCTTATTGTCACCGTGCAATCAACGGTGACATTAACCCCTTATTACCCCGCTTGTCACCGCTACAGGGCAAGTGGGAAGAGCCGGGTAAAGTGCCACAATTGGCACATCTTTTGATGCGCCAAATGTGGGGCTGCTGTAGCCTGGTATTATCAGGCTGTTGAGGGCCAAAATCCATGGGCCTTGACAGTCTTTTAATACCAGGCCGCAGCAGTCTGCATTTTACTTGGCTGGTTAACAAAAATAGGGGGGATCCCCACGCCGTTTTTTTTTCGAGGGGATCCCCTATTTTTGTTAACCAGCCAAGCTAAGCAGACTGCTGTGGCCTGGTATTATCAGGCTTGCAAGGTCCATGGATATTGGATCCTTACCAGCCTGAAAAACCAGGCCTCAGCGGTCTGCTTCATCTGGCTGGTTAACAAAAATAGGGGGGACCCCACGCCAATTTTTTTCGAGGGGATCCCCTATTTTTGTTAATCAGCCAAGATATGCAGACTGCTGTGGCCTGGTATTATCAGGCTGGCAAGGTCCATGGATCTTGGCTCCTTAACAGCCTGAAAATCAAGGCCTCAGCGGTCTGCTTCATCTGGCTGGTTAACAAAAATAGGGGGGACCCCACGCCAATTTTTTTCGAGGGGATCCCCTATTTTTGTTAACCAGTTCCCTCTGACGTCACTGATTGTGTCCCTGGATGACCTGAAGTGAAAGTGGAAAGCAATCAATTAAGCTTTCCACTTCCTCTCCTGTCAGCCAGGAGAGGAACTCATTCATTTGGGGGTTTACTGTGAGGCTGCAGCATTAGCTGCGGTCCCTGCAGTAAACATTAACCCTTTCTGAAGGATTACACCGTGGGACCTGACTGTACATCGGATTGGTAAGAATAATTTTGCTTTATTATTTTATTTTTATTACAGGAAATGGTTTTAGCAGGAAAATAAAATATGGTCAAAAACTGTGTGATTATTTCATTAAACTTCTTTTTTATTAAAGTGTGTGTGTTTGATTTTTCTTTCATACAATAGGATTAATAATTGATAGTTGTCTAATTGACAGCTCTCAATTATTAACCTGGCTTAAAGTGACCTTTCAATTGCAAGGTCATTTTAACCCCTTATTAACCCATTCGCCACCGCTACAGGGCAATGGGAGTAGACGGGCAAAGTGCCAGAAAAGGCAAATCTAATTAGAGATTTGCCCTTTCTGGGGTGTCTGGGGGCAGATGTTAGTAGCCGGGGGGGGGGCCAAAAATAATGGTCCCTCTCTGGGCTATTATTATCTGCCCCCACTCACTGGCTTTGTCTGTCTGGTTGCGAAAATAGGGCGGGAGCCCACGCATTTTTTTTCAGCAATTTTACACCTCATATATATATATATATATATATATACATGTCATTGAGTTTGTGACACAATATATAATATATATATATATATATTTATAGTTCATACACTTCTACATAGTATAATAGCCGCTAATTCAATTGCCGGCTTTTGTGAAAATGCAGAACCCGACATGAAATGACACTTGGTGTACATAGGGTTAACCATGTCCTTTGCTATCTGATTTGCACAAACAATTAAATCAGTCTATGTGTGCAAAATTTCACACCTGTAGGGGTTAATTAAAGGTGTAAATTCGTAGCAAAAAAGTCCGTTTTTTTTTACAACGAATTTACACCTTTAATTAACCCTACAGGTGTGAAATTTTGCAAACATAGACTGATTTAATTGTTTGTGCAAATCAGATAGCAAACGACATGAAAAGACATGGTTAACCCTATGTACACCAAGTGTCATTTCATGTCGGGTGCTTCTGTCTTTTCACTGAAGCCGGCTTTACCCGGCAATTGAATCAGAGGATATTTTACTATGTAGAAGTGTATAAACTATACATATATGTATATATATATGTCACAATGACATGTATATATATATATATATGTATTCTATGTGTGTATATTTAGTGTTTACAAGGAAATAAAGGTTTTTTTTAGTTGCGATATTTTGTTCCCATAGACTTACATGGGACTTCCGGTATCGAAATCGGATATCGCCGATATTTAGTGATATCGGCGATACAATTTCGATACGATATTTTTAGATATCGAGCAATATCGCTCAACACTACTTTCCTGCCCTGCGCCTCACACACAGTGTCCCAAGCCAGCAGCCTCAGATCCTATCGGGTGACGTCCCTCCTGGTCCCCTTGATCCTATGTGGTCACCTTTTCGGCGAATGTGTGGATTTGGATATTGCTCATACAGTCACAACAGCCACTGGTTTGCTAGCTGAGTCCTATAGTTTCTCCACTAGTCTGGGACCGGTCCCTCCACTGCTACTTGGTCCCTCAGTTCGACTACGGTCGGCCTGGATACGGGTGCCACAGGTGGATCCCTCACATCCCTGGCCCCTAAGACCCCTTCTTACTCTCAGGAGCTCCTTCCTACACCAGTGCTCCTCTCAACTTCTCTCTCTACTCTCTCCTTCCAACTGTCACACTCCCTTCCCACCTGAACTGAGGCTCCTCCCCTCCCCTTGGGGTGGTGTGTGGTGTTGGGTGCACATATGCGAGCACCCGGTAGTGCCCCTTCCTTACCTGAGAGCTGAGTACCACACCTCTGGCTGAAGTGCAGTACTTCCATGGTGACTGGACCCTCAGGGGCGCCACAAAAGCATTAGTGGAAACTCGATGATTTACCGAAATGTGACTGAATTTTGCCTACTTTAAGTAAAAATGCTTGTGAAAGCGAACACGAATCCAAATGTGCTACCTGAGTGCCGAATTTGAGGTTGGCTAACGTTTTCCGAGCAAGTTCACTCATCTCTACCAAGGAGGTTTTAAAAACCACTTCAATAAATGACATACCTCTTACTGAAGCAGTGAGTGTGGCTTCCCACCTTTGATTCTGCCAAGAAATTTTGGTGGGCAGCTACACTCAGATTTGCATCACTGCATGCAGCTAATCCACATGCAGATCTGTGGCGGTTGAGATAACATTTTTGCATTGTCAACCTCTGATTTCTACTGGATATTATTCACAGCAGATTTTTGTAATCTATAAAACCTCTCTGTGTGAACATACCCTTTCATGTCCACTATAATATGATTAAAATACAACTTTGTTTTGGTCCTTTCCATTTTTGCTTCCCAAACAATTAAATATATATATTTTAATTTTTTTCTGACCATAAAACACAATCCATCAGGCCCTGTGCCACTCCAGCTGCTTCTATTCTGCCACACAGGGCAGAACTAAAGCAACTAGTACACGCACTGTCTAATCCTCACCATAGAGACAGACAAATACAACTGTTTGAAAGGACGTGTGATGGTAATTTGGGAGTCTTGACATGTTTGTACCATTATACTGTAGATTACATTTTTACTACGGTCATCAGTAAACTGTAAAAAGGAGACAGATAACATCAAGTGTTTCATTTTGGAATAGATCTCACAGCAGAACACAATACAGTGATTCACAAACATTAAAATATGCAGACAATCTATATTCCCATTACGTCTAGCTGCAAATGATTACATCATTTTGTTCATATAGAAGCATACCACTATTCAAAAGCTTCAGAAATACATCTGTACATACTAATAGCTAGGCTTTTTGCAGGTTCAGATGGAATGCTGAAGGTGGAATAATCAGTATATAATACAGCTATCCCATTTAGCGATCCTGGCAGCTTACAGGTCATATGCTATACACTTATAGCATATCCACATCATATCCCGAGAAAGAAGCCATGTCTTGCACTGCGGTTAATGGAAAGGTAGCCATACATGAGCAGCTCTTAGGGTCATGGCTTGTTCACTATCATAGTTGTGAAAGACCAGGTTATGCACATTTCCCAGCTTTATAAAACCCCAGCTTCCTCTAACCTTATGCCGAAAAACCAAAGCCATGAGTTCTTCTAAGCAGCTGTCTACCACTCTGAAATTGAAAAAGGTGGAGGCCCACAAAGCAGGAGAAGGCTATAAGAAGATAGGAAACAGTGGAGGTCAAGGAAATGTCTAAATACCAAGCAAAATTTCAGTGAGAGCTTCTCATAGGATTGCTAGTGAAGCAAATCAGAATCCCTGCTTGACTGCAAAAGACCTTCAGAAAGATGTAGCAAACTTTGGAGTTGTGGTACATTGTTCTACTGTTCAGAGCCACCTGCACAAATATGACCTTCATAGAACAGTCATCAGAAGAAAACCTCTCCTGCATCCTCACCATAAAAAACAGCATCAGAAGTGTGCAAAAGAGCATCTAAACAAGACTGATGCATTTTGGAAAAAAAATCCTGTGGACCGATGAGGGTAAAATAGAACTCTTTGGCCAGGAAAGGAACATCTTGCCAATCATTAAGCATGGGAGTGGATCAATCATGCTTTGGGGACTGTATTGCAGCCAATGACACTTAGAACATTTCACAGGTAGAGAGAAGAATGGATTCAATGAAATTTCAATAAATTCTATTATGTAAACATAACACCATCTGTAAAAAAAAAAGCTGAATTTGGAAAGAGGATGGCTTCTATAAATGGATAATGATCCTAAATAAAGATGAACGAACCTGTTCAGTGATACTCGGATATCACTCCAGCATCTGAGTGCTTGGTTGTGCTCATTACTCGGCGAGCATTAGCGGATGCTCGATTTCAAACTCAAATCCCCACCCCGCATGTTTGGCGTCTGTTGCATAACCAATATGCATGCAGGGATTGCCTGCACATCACTGTAATGCTGTAACCATCTTGGTAGTGGCATTACTGTAATTGGCTGGCCGTGCCTCATCTTCAGGTGTTATAAAAGAACAGATGCCACCAGGCTTGGCACACTGACACCATTGCACAGCTCTATGATAGTTATTATTGAAGGAACAGAGTGCTTGTCTAGGTGTGTGTGCACAGTTTAATGAATCAGAGTCATGCAGTGTTGATACTGGTGCTGAAGCTAAACTATCATACTAATAGCCCTTTTAATCTAGTGCTTTGCTGTTTGTATCAGATACAATCTGAATTTAAACTAGGGAGGGATATAGAGTAGCAGGAGCATGGAGAGTGGCAGAATACAGTTTCTAGGCAGGGATTAGGGCTTTGCAGTTCGTTGCTAAATATATAGCTGCAGCAGTTGACCACATTTTTATTTTTTAGGTGAAAAAATTGACTATATTGTCATCCATAGACAGGTACGGTCTGGGGCTGAAATTCAGCCCTGGCATTTGAAATCACACAGGCCCATGGTGTCGTCACCCCCGAGCACCAGATGGGGATATATTACCCAATATTACCATGGATGGAGAAAAGCAAGATTTACTGCAAGACCAATATTTCTAATGATACCTATGGCCTGCTAGGGTAAGTGACAGAGTCAGTGACTTGGTGCTACGTTACAACTCTGAACAGTATGGATGTTTTGAGAACACAGATTCTGGTAACAACATAGCAGACAAGGCAGCCCACAACCAGACAGGCCCTTCTGGCATTTTCCAGAATTGCCAGATGGCCAGTCCGGCCCTGTCCATAGAGCATTAGGTGCTTTTTGGAACATTTCGGTGCTATATGAGACTCCAAAAAAGCCTTGAAACATTTTTATGTACTCAATGACTCATCCATACATTATTACATGGTCTGTGGAATATTTCAGTGCTATAAAACACCTTAAATGGATATGTTTACATGTAACTTTCTTCATTTGCATCCATTATGTTAGTACTTACCTGTTTGTTGTTGGGACAATGTGTGTTCATGTCTTTTGCCATTCATTTAGGCCCTTATGACCTATTTGAATATATACACTCTCCTAGTGACAAATTGTGTACACTTATTCTACTCATATTGCCCTGGATAAGTATATATATGTATAATTATCTGCTATACTAATCTGGATTTCATTCTTCTGTCCTCCCTCTTTTTGAAGGTTTTTTTTGCCCTGTCTTTTTAATTGTTATTTGCTTTTTAGGTTAGAGTCAAGAAAATGTAGAATTTTTTAATTAAGCATGAATCTCTTCACATCTGGCAGCATCTTTCCTGCTGTAACAGATACAGGTTGTTCACCCCTAAACCTCCTTGTAGGATCTGCCAGATAAATATTCTAATTTCTAATTGACTCCCATTATACGCATTACTTAAAACGAGCACCCGAGAATTACAAATTGCCTGGTTCGAGTAACGAGCATCCGAGCATTTTAGTGCTCGCTCATCAATAATCTGAAATACACGTCAAAATCCACAATAGACTACCCAAAAAGACACAGGCTGAAGGTTTTGCAATGGCCTCACAGTCCCATGATCTGAACATCAATGAAAATCTTTGGCTAGACCTCAAAATAGCAGTGCATGCAAGACGACGCAGGAATCTCACAGAACTAGAAGAATTGTCCATGTAGAGTGCCCAAACTTGTATATAGGCCCATTTTCTTTTTTGTAATTTTTAAAATGTAAAAGATGAAAATATATATATATTTTTGCCTAAAATACAAAGGAAATGTGTTATCTTTAACTTCAGGCCTTTTAGAGATCATTTAATCTTCAACAGTAATTTTGACCAGGGGTGCCCAAATTTATACATAACTTCTTAAAGTAATCTGGAATCTGCAATCTTTCATCCCCCCACCATTCAAACTATTGATATGTGCATGTAGCTTGTTCAGTGATACAGTGGGTATGGAAAGTATTCAGACCCCTTTCAATTTTTCACTTTGTTTCATTGCAGCCATTTGGTAAATTCAAAAAAGTTAATTATTTTTCTCAATAATGTACACTCTGCACCTCATCTTGACTGAAAAAAACAGAATTGTAGAAAGTTTTGCAAATTTATTAACCCCTTTCTGTCATCGGAAGTACTATCCCGTCCATGTGCCCTGGGACTTAATTCCCAGGGACGGGATAGTACGTCCTGAGCGATCAGCTGCGCTCCCGGGGGGAGCGCAGCTGATCGCGGCCGGGTGTCAGCTGATTATCACAGCTGACACCCGACACTATGTGCCAGGAGCGGTCACGGACTGCTCCCGGCACATTAACCCCTGGCACACTGCGATCAAACATGATCGCGGTGTACCGGGGGCACAGGGAAGCATCGCGCAGGGAGGGGGCTCCCTGCGTGCTTCCTCAGACCCTCAGAACAGCGCGATGTGATTGAGGTGCAGAGATGGAAGGTGGGGGACCAGCTGCAGGTGGCGAATCATCTTGGGTGTGATGCTGCCACTCCACAGGGTGCCTCTTCCTGACATGCGTCAACATATTGGTGGTATTAAGATTGCTGACGTTCTTCCCTCTCCGCACAGTTTGTCGACAAAGCTTGCATCTGACTACTGTAACGTCATCTGCAACTTGGTCGAAAAAGGCACCACAACTCTTGGGCACACCCCTTGTGCTCTTTAAAAGAGCCCTGCTCCTAACCAGTGCTGAAGTTGAGGGAGCAGACAACAAATTTTTCCCTCTTCCTCTCCCACGTGGACGGCCACGCTGCGCCACACCTACAAGCTTTTCCACTGAGCTATCCCTACTTGCTTGCTGCCCCTCAGCATGCCATGATGGGTCAAGGACCTCATCATCCAATACACTTTCATCAGCAGAAACTGGCAGCTGAGTTTCATCATCATCTGCTGACTGGGGTCTGGTCACTGTGGGCACTGGCCCACCCTCCACTTCTTCCTCAGACGCACACAGTGGTTGCGCATCTGTGCACACTACCTCTTCTTCAGCTGCAGGAATGCTGTCTGGCTGGCACACAGATTCCAAGCCAACAGATTCTGAGAAGAGGATTAAAGTTGGCTCCTGGCCTTCTGAATGTCTGGGCAATTTAGTGGGCAATGAAGAAGCAGATGGGTGCTGCTCTTCAGTGGCCTGACCCGATGTGGTGGAGAGGTCCTGGGAGGATGCTGCGCTCATTGAGGTGGATGTCTCAGCTGCCATCCAACCAACAACGGTTTCTGCTTGATCATCTCTTATCAGCCTATGGCCCTGTGCTCCTAACAAGCTGCACATAAATGACTGCTGCCGGGTGAAAGTAGGTGCTGAGTGACTTGGGCCTGCTGCTTGCTCTGGATGTGCACCATGTCTAGCTGCTGATGAGCACCTCTTCCGCGGCCACCACGGGGACGTCCCTTACTCCCTGCCTTCATCTCTATTGATGGATTCAGAATGGCAATTTCACTATTAGATTTGAGATCTCTCCCTATCTCCAACAGCAACCTATCCCTATCTGCTTTCACAGTAGAGTGAGGCTAAAATGGCAGGCGCAGCCTTTTATACTGCTTGATCACACCATCCAGCCAGCCAATCGCAGCGCAGCCCCTAGCTAGCAAGTTTGGACACCTCCTACCAAGCTTAGGGAAGTTACACAATGTTGTCAGCAATTCTTCAGCTCCTGATTGGCTCCACAGAGCGCTCAGAGGCTGAAGGATTATGGGATTTCCGATGTGAAAAAAATATCGGAATCGGAAATCGGAATTCCGATATAGCAAATATCGGGCCGATTTCCGATATTGCAATATCGGAAAGCTCATCCCTACTCACCACACATCTAGATAAGTTCATTGAGGGGTCTAGTTTCCAAAATGGTGTCATTTGTGAGGGGTTTCCACTGTTTAGGCACATCAGGAGCTCTCCAAACACGACGTAGCGTCCAGCCAATTCTGCGTTGAAAGAGTCAAACGGCGCTCCTTCCCTTCCGAGCTCTGCCATGCACCCAAACAGTGGTTTACCCCCACATATGGGGTATTAGCGTACTCAGGACAAATTGCACAATAACTTTTGGGGTCTTGTTACCCTTGGGAAAATAAAAATTGGGGTGAAAAGATCATTTTTGTGGAAAAAATATGATTTTATAATTTTACGGCTCTAAGTTATAAACTTGTGTGAAGCACTTGGGGGTTCAAATTGCTCACCACAGATCTAGATAAGTTCCTTAGGGGGTCTAGTTTCCAAAATGGGGTCACTTGTTGGGGGTTTCCACTGTTTAGGCACATCAGGGGCTCTCTAAATGCAACATGGCGTCCAATCTCAATTCCAGCCAATTTTGGTTGGAAAAAGTCAAATGGTTCTCCTTCCATTCCGAGCTCTGCCATGCACCCAAACAGTGGTTCCCCCCACATATGGGGTATTAGCGTACTCAGGACAAATTGGACAATAACTTTTGTGGTCCAATTTCTCCTGTTACCCTTGGGAAAATAAAAAATTGGTGACCAAAAGAAAATTTTTGTGGGAAAAAAATTGGATTTTTTATTTTTATGCCCGGGCATTATAAACTTGTGTGAAGCACTTGGGGGTTCAAAGTGCTCACCACAGATCTATATAAGTTCCTTAGGGGTCTAGTTTCCAAAATGCGGTCACTTGTGGGGGTTTTCCACTGTTTAAGCACATCTGGGACACTGCAAACGGAACATGACCCCCATCAACGTCTGCATTCCAAAACGTAATTACTTCCTTTCCAAGCCCTGCCGTGCGACCAAACAGTTTCCCCCTCCAACATATTTGGTATCAGCGTACTCAGGACATATTGGTCAACAACTTTTGGGGTCCAATTTCCTTGGGAAAAATCAAAAATTTGGGACTAAAAAATCATTTTTGTAGAAAATAGATTTTTTTTTTCACACCTAGGCATTATAAACTTTTGTGAAACACTTGGGGTTCAAAGTGCTCACAACAGATCTAGATAAGTTCCATAGGTGGTCTAGTTTCCAAAATGGTGTTACTTGTGGGAGGGTTTCCACTGTTTAGGCACATCAGGGGCTCTCCAAACGCGACATGGCGTCCAATCTCAATTCCAGCCAATTTTGGTTTGAAAAAGTAAAACGGCGCCCCTTCCCTTACAAGCTCTGCCGTGTGCCCAAACAGTGTTTTTCCCCCATATATGGGGTTTTGGCGTACTCAGGAGAAATTGCACAACAACTTTATCTGTCCATTTTCTCCTTTTACCCTTGTGAAAATAAAAAAAAGTTTGTAAAAGATAATTTTTGTGACTAAAAAGTTAAATATTAATTTTTTACTTCCATGTTGCTTCAGCTCCTGTGAAGCACCTGAAGGGTTAATAAACTTATTGCATGTGGTTTTGAGTACCTTGAGGGGTGCAGTTTTTAGAATAGTGTCACTTTTGGGTATTTTCTGCCATATAGACCCCTCAAAGTGACTTCAAATGTGAGGTGGTCACTAAAAAAATGGCTTTGTAAATTTTGTTGCAAAAATGAGAAATTGCTGGTCAACTTTTAACCCTTGTAATTTCCTAACAAAAAAAATTTGATTCCAATATTGTGCGGTTGTAAAGTAGACATGTGGGAAATGTTATTTATTAACTATTTTGTGTGACATATTTCTCTGTTTTAAGGGAATAAAAATTAAAAGTTTGAAAATTGCACAATTTTCTAAATTTTCGCCATATTTGCATTTTTTTCAAAAATAAACGCAAGTTATATCGAATAAATTTTACCACTAACATGAAGTACAATATGTCACGAGAAAACAATCTCTGAATCGCGAAGATACGTTAAAGCGTTCCAGAGTTATAGCCTCATAAAGAGAATTGTTAAAATTGGCGTGGTCATTAATGTGCAAACCACCATTGGGGATTAAGGGGTTAAAAAGAGAAAACTGAAATATCACATGTCATAAGTATTCAGACCCTTTGCACAGACACTCATATTTAAATGACATGCTGTCCATTTCCTTGTGATCCTCCTTGAGATGGTTCTACTCCTCCATTGGAGTCCAGCTTTGTTTAATTAAACAGATAGGACTTGATTTGTAAAGGCACACACCTGTCTATATAAGATCTCACAGCTCACAGTGCATGTCAGACCAAATGACAATCATGAGGTCAAAAGATCTGGCCAAGGAGCTCAGACACAGAATTGTGGCAAGGAACAGATCTGGCCAAGGTTACAAAAGAATTTCTGCAGTGCTCAAGGTTCCTAAGAGCACAGTGGCCTCCATAATCTTTAAATGGAAGAAGTTTGGGACCACCAGAAGTCTTCCTAGGCCTGGCCGTCCAGCCAAACTGAGCAATAGGGGGAGAAGAGCCTTGGTGAGAGAGGTAAAGAAGAACACCAAGATCACTGTGGCTGAGCTCCACAGATGCAGTGGGGAGATGGGAGAAAGTTCCACAAAGTCAACTATCACTGCAGCCCTCCACCAGTCGGGCCTCTCCTCAGTTCAAGACATATGAAATCCCGCATAGAGTTTGCTAAAAAACACATTAAGGACTCCCAGACTATGAGAAATAAGATTCTCTGGTCTGATGAGAGGAAGATAGCACTTTTTTTTGACAATTCTAAGCGATATGTGTGGAGAAAACCAGGCACTGCTCATCACCTGCCCAATACAATCCCAACAGTGAAACATGGTGATGGCAGCATCATGCTGTGGGGTTTTTTCAGCTGCAGGGACAGGACGACTGGTTGCAATTGAAGGAAAGATGAATGCGACCAAGTACAGAGATATCCTGGATGAAAACCTTTTCCAGAGTGCTCTGGACCTCAGACTTGGCTGAAGGTTCACCTTCCAACAAGACAATGACCCTAAGCTAAATTATCAAAGTAATGGCTTCAGAACAACTCTGTGACCATTCTTGACTGGCCCAGCCAGAGCCCTGACCTAAACCCAATTGAGCATCTCTGGAGAGACCTGAAAATGGCTGTCCACCAAGGTTCACCATACAACCTGACAAAACTGAAGAGGATCTACATGGAAAAATGGCAAAGGATCTCCAAATCCAGGTGTGAAAAACTTGTTTCATCATTCCCAAGAAGACTCATGGATGTACTAGCTCAAAAGGTGCTTCTAATCAATACAGAGCAAAGGGTCTGAATACTTATGACCATATGATATTTCAGCTTTTCTTTTTTAATAAATTAGCAAAAATTTCTACAGTTCTTTTTTTTCAATCAAGATGGGGTGCAGAGTGTAACATTAATAAGAAAAAAATGAACTTTTTTGAATTTACCAAATGGCTGCAATGAAACAAAGAGTGAAAAATTAAAGGAGTCTGAATACTTTCAGTATCCACTGTAAAAACAGTTATACCTTTCCATGGCCAGACTGTTCGTCAGTTACTGAGAAACAAACTTTTGAAGTGATATACAAATAAGGCTGGAGTGCTTTGGTAGATCTGAAACCTCTGTCACTCCAGCTCTGATCCCCTTCCAGAATTGCCTCCCTCTGCTTTTTTTGAAAAACACATGTAACACAAAAACCAGGGGTTATTTTCTGACAAAACAATCTTTTTAAGCTATTGAAAACCACATACCAAATATACCAAATATATCAATTCCCCTGATGCCTGAAATAATTTTTGACCCCAGAATAAAAATCAAACAAAATGTAGATCTCAGAAATAACTGCCAAAATAAATGTAGACTCTAGACACACTATTATCAGATCCCGTATCAGCTTACCCAAATGTATACAAACCCTAGACCAGAAATCCATATTAATATAAACCCCAGACTACCATATATAGATTTTTTTTCTAGGTCTCTCCTGGACTTTCTAGAACAGTTTACAGTCATGGCCACTTTTGTTCCTTACATTTTTAAAGTTAAAAACCTCTTAACAGACATTCTGTAAAAATATGAATCTCACAAAACATCCATTACACTTGTGTATTGAGTATCACTTGACACATGTATTGTGCTATCTCAGATCTCTAAACTTCGAAATGTTTAAGAGGCTCAAAAGAAAAATATTTAGAGTTGAGAGTCCTCAGTGGTTGATACCTACCGCATCTTTATGGAACAGGTATCAACCACTGAGGACTCTCAACTCTAAATATTTTTCTATCTACTGGCTAACACGGTACGAAGATACACATCTTTACTGTAAGAGGCTCAAAATAATTCTCCCATCCCCACAATAACTCTATCATCTATTTGGCATTCCTCCTGCCTGTGTGGCTTGTCTGAGCAATGCTTTCAGCAAGACAATAAGGAGCTTCTTTTTAATTAAAATGTGCTCCACCTCTGACCCCAGCAGTCTTTTCTATTCAGCCATGCCTTATTTCTACCTTCTGACCTGACAACCTCTTAAATACACGTGCTGTATTGTCATGTTAAAGGTCTTACCCCAACAAGACATGCCATATATTAGTGCATTTGTAAGTTCTGCTCCTACATTCTCCTTCCTCATTTCCAGTCAATCATCTCTCTGATTATAACCACCACCTCCATAGCTCCCTTGATTCCCTTTGTGTTTGCGGTCTCAGATATAGAAATTGAAGCAAGTATTAATCTTATTAATTACACCTTCCGAGCAGTTACCAGGAAACCAGTCTGTGAGTGTTAAAGATGAGAAGCCCTACAGAATAGCTGAAATTAAAATTGTGATAGGTATGACAACAATTTCTAGTTGTTTTGGAAACGCATATGTTTGGCGGGGATCCTGCTAGATTTTACTAGTTTTCACATTCTGGTCATATCTTTTTCACCTTTTTTTCAGATATTATTAGAAACTTCATAATCAGTGATAAAGCAACAGACTTTTATTGAACAGTGTGAACTTTAACAAAACTGGATAACATTATAACTAGAGATGAGCGACTTTGCCTTTTTTAGGGTCGAGTCGGGTTTCATGAAACCCGACTTTCTCAAAAGTCGAGTCGAACGAAATCGGCCAACTATCGGGAAAAGTCGAAGGTCCGACTGAAATACGAAACCCAATGCAAGTCAATGGGGAAGCAAAGTCGGCAGTGAGTGGAGGACAGTAAACACACCTACAGTGCCCATTTCAATGCCAACGACATCAATTCTTATTACTTAAGCTTCACAACC
>JARQOD010000001.1:833087526-833303317 GCA_033576555.1 Oophaga sylvatica | reverse complement strand
GGCAACAGCAAAGCAAGTTAGGGCCTCCTTCTGTCCAATGAAGATGGTACGACCAGCCGAAGCGTATCCCCCTTATGATTCCGCTTATCCAAAGCGCCTCCCACGATTTGTGGTGGGCCTTTCTATGAGGGAGGATTCTTATTTTGTCCTGCAGGACCAAAGTCTTCACTTCCCCTGACCCCGTTACGTACTGACTATAGGGGCGTTTGCCGCGACCTAGGGTCCGGAAATTCTTTTTTTTCTCTTCACAGTTGTAGCTAATAGTGATCCTTCGTCCCCATCCGGTAGCAATGTGAGGACTTTTCAAGCCAAACCACTTTTCCAATAATCTTCCTTCCACTTTGCCCTTCGATTTTCTCGACTCTTAATAGATAGTTCAGTCTTTCTTCCAGTGGGGCACAGCTCGAAACAAGGTGAACTAGCCACCTGTCCACCTCCACGTTCTGAACTGATACAGGCTCAAATGGACACGTCTACCTGTCCAAGGCAGGAAATGACTGACTAGAAATCACTCCCTTTCCACACCCCTGGGGTGTGTCAAAGTGTACATGAGTCTGAAGAGACCTTAACTGTTACCCTCCCTCATCCTCCGGTATTGTTACCAGGGCACACATTCCCCCATGGTAAAAGACAGCCCCCGGGTGTAAAATACAAAAAGAATTTTGTTAATGCAGAAAACTTAAACAATTAACAGTAATTCGTCCCACCGGGAGGTGAGGAAATCTTGAACGTTGCAAACATAAACAATATATATAAAACATAAATAGCTTCAATAAATTATAACGGTTAAAAACTTGTGAAGGACCCGCACCAAACCTTCAACGGGGTCCGGGTGGGCTGCAGGCATCCAATGCAGACCTCACTCAGGCCACCCACCGGGTTTTTGGTTCAGGTAAGTCAAGTTTCATGTGAAACCATTAAAAAGGCACTTTATGCAAATTTCAGGATACAGTTTTTGGGCTGGCTCAGTCCTCCCTCTGAGTCCATTGTTAAAACGAAACAAATAGGGAAACCATTTATAACAGACTTTTACAATGTTCAATAAAATTGTTATAACTACCTGATATCTAATGGGAATTTCCCTTTTGGATTCTCTCGATCTACGTGGGATTTCAGTAACAAGTTGCGATCGTCTGCATGCGTAACGGCAAACTATAGAACTGCCTTAATCTTTCTATGATCGGGGCAAGCTACTGATGGCGGGGGCGGGTGAGTCAGCTTCACCGGGATCCCATAGTATGGGGCCCTGCTTTCAATATCCACTTGAGGTTCCACAGGTTAGGGTTTGTGGGATGGGAACTCCTACGGGCCCTCAACTGGCACACAGCACAACGGGTAGAATTTTCCTCTTGTGGCTGATAAAAGCAACACTGGAATTATCACGCATCTCCCATCGGGGCCAATCCGCGGAAATCTCCCAGATCTGTGTGTAGGACCTCCTTTTTTCTCCTTGTTAGGACAAGGGTTTTTTTCACAACGTTTAAGTGTTCTGGACACAACTCAAATGATCTCTGGACACAGTGATTGTTGTTCTTCCTCCGTTTTACTGACGACAAAACTTTTCTGTTGCAATTTAGAATCTTGTATGACGAGGGTTCTGCTCCCCGATTACCAATTTGTGCCTCTTCCTTTTTCTTTTAATACACCTCCCAGGCACAAAGGCTTGGCAGGAATTTCTGTTGAAACATCTCCTGTTTCTCCCGTGCCTTATTGAGCTTTCCTCCACACAGATTTGTCCCTTTCTGTTTGCTCTTGCCGATTGATGTCCCATTTTCACGGCGTCGTTGCCTCCGTTTCTACCACTCCAAGTTCTAGATCCTTTGGTAGTTTTTTCCGGGCCTTGCTCGCATAAGAAAGCGGAGGCGTTAGTTGAGCTTAAGGTTATGATTATACAAATCACCAAATCCGGTAGTAAATCCGGCCATCATTCCTGTCTTCCAACGGTATGGACCAACAATCAAGGACAATATGGTTACTTTTCACAAAGACCGTTGGTTTGAGGGGTATGGTGTTTTCTTATTTTTCTTGCACCCGTACATAGACAAATTCCTTGAATAAATCGCTTCGAAAGCAGGCCTGATTCGGTTAAGACTTCCCGGTCCCAGCGGTCTACAAAGCTTGCTTGAAAGGTCTTCGCTGCCGTCACCGCGGTCGGTCCTTAACTGGAACAACAACCAAAATCTGGAGTAATGCCACCGTCAGGCGTTATGATACCAGATTACTTGGCGACAATTTGACGTGGTCCAGGGCCACAATCTCCAGGGGCGAGTCGTCCGGATAGGTTGCAGGGGTCCTTCTACTACCGTAGTCCTCTTTCTGAACCACAGGGTCCACAGTTCCGACACCACCTCTCGATGGAGGCTGCGCATCCCTACCCAATAGAACCGGCATCTCAACAGGGTTCCACTTTTCCTCCAGCCAAATTCCGCTGATCGTGGTATCTTCCAACACCTTGGACCTGCCTTGGGGCCACGATTTGCCAGACCATCCATGGGGTTCTGGGGTTGCCGTATCTCCTGCACAACTTCCACGGTATGACAACCTGCTTTTCTCGTTCCCCAAGGGCTTGGCGCATAGGTGCATCCTTTTCAAAGAGGAGCCTTCCTGTTTTAACAACTCCTTGAGCGGCTGACCATGATCACTGCCTGAGCCTTTCCGCTGTGATGGGGTAAAGGATTTAATGTTTGCACCATGCTGCTTTCTGGAACTGAGCTCGTGGGGCTACCCCATTTCATGGAAGCGGGGTACTCAATTTTCTTCCAGGTCGTCCGATTCTTCTTCCTATCAAGTCATGCGGCATTCGGGACAACGCATCAGCATTAGCATTCTTTCGACCGCCCGTACTTGAAAAAGGGGAATTTGGGACAACCGAGCCATCCTCGCTGCCCCCATGGCACCCAGCTTGGCGGTTTCCAGGTGCGTTAAGGTTGTTGTCTGGTACGCCGTGAACTTATTGGAGGCCAGATAGGCTTAAAATCTTTCAGTAATGCCCAAACCACGCCAGAAACCCAGCTGAGCTGCTAAATTTTCCGGATTCCTCCCGTGGCCTGAGTTTTCTGCTAGCATAAGCGAGACTTTTTCTTGACCATTCGCTTCTGACTGAGAACTGCCCAGCCCTTCATTACTGGCGTCGGTGTACAACAGAACGTTGGCTGTAATAGGATAGGTTAGATCTCATCACCTGTCGGATCTCTTTCATCTTTTGGAATGCTTCGCCTGTTCTTTACCCCAATTAAGGGAGGGTTTCTGCTCTTTAAGGTTGTCCTACCAGGAGGTCCTGTAAAGGAGCTGCCTTCTTCGTGTAATCTTTCACGAATCTCCTGTAGTAAACCCGTTAGTCCCAGGAACTGTCGCACTTCCTTAAGGTTCTTCGGCTCCGGCCACTTCTGGATGGCAGTGACTTTCTCTGGGTTCCGGCGCTACTCCTTCCGAACAGACGATGTGCCCCAAGTATTGTACCTTCTGTTTGAGTAGATGGCATTTTGGGTTTTTAATTTCATCCCGTACCTGGACAGGGACTCGAATACTTCTGCCAGGTGCTTCAATGGTCCCTCAATGTCTTGGAATACACGATAACGTCGTCTAGGTATAGCAGCACGGTTTCAAATTGAGATGTCCCAGACAGTTTTCCATCACTCTCTGAAATGTTCCTGGGGCACTAACTGAGCCCAAACGGCATTCTGTCGAACTCACAGAGCCCCATTGGGGTGGTGAAGCCGTTTTTCTCACGATCCTCCACAGCAACAGCCACTTGCCAGTAACCACTAGTCAGATCAAGGGTAGAAAAGTAGTTAGCCGTTTTCATGAGCAGCTAATGATTCCTCTATACGTGTTACGGGTTGCATCCTTGTGTGTTATGGCGGTTCACCTGCCGTAATCCACACACATTCTCATACTACCATCTTTCTTTTTTAACCAGAACTAGAGGGGCTGCCCAGGGGCTTACAACTAATCCCTTATCCCCCGGCTTTCTTCATATCATTCAACATTTCTTTAGCCTTCTGATAATGAGCTGGAGTATGGGCCTATACCGCTCTTTGATGGGAGGAAGACTGCCAGTAGGGATATGATGTTGTAACTCCCTTTAATTGTCCAAAATCAAGTGGATTTTTGCTAAACACTTGGGCCGTACCTTGCACCACCCGTAATACCCCTTGCTTCTGGTGAGCGGGAGTGGTGTCCGTCCCAACATGGAGTTGCTGACACCATTTCCGCCACCTGGGTTGCTGGGGTCATTGTCCTCCTCTTATTTGACAGAGTCTAAGGACTCAGCCGGGAGAATAGAATTATTATCAACAGCATGAAGTTTAGCATGGTTGCATAACGGGGTAAATTTACCTCATCATCTCCCCAATTGAGAAGCCGTACCGTACTCTTCCATTCACCACCTCTACTACTCCTCTAGCAGTCATAAGTGTAGGTCTATGTTCTGAATGGTGGGGTTCTACTACAGCTTGGTAATTCTGTCCTCTCAGACCTATGGCTGCCCTGCACCAAATGATCATTTCACTCATTGGGGGTATCACAATAGGATCTGAGTCAGTGACCCGTAACATTACCAATTTCGCCGTCGGTAAGCTTCGCTTGCTGCTGACACACCAGGGCCCGGATCTCTCTTTGGATTACTCCTCTCTGCCTTGGTCGGGCAATCTCAGCGAGCTGTTGGAGCAGAACACAACTTCTCCCAAACAATTTACCGATAATGTTTAGTACCCAAAATGATATTTAAACCATTCTCCTCATTTACAGTCTTTACTACCAGAAGCCCTTGGTCCTTCAACTCCTCTCTGCCCACCTTTACATCTACACATTTTGTTCCGAGTACTTCTACAGGAAGACCATTCGAAGCATACACAGTAAAGTCAAGGCTCGGAGGTTTAAGACTGTCCATTGACCAGTACTTGGTATATAGAGCATCAGGTATTAGGGTCACCTGGGACCCAGTGTCTAACAATGCTGGAACAGCAATACCATCTAGAATAATAGACAGGTAGGGTCGCCCGCCCACATACCTGCGGTTCCATCTAGGGGGCCTGACGGGTATTCTCCTGGGTGTTGGCCCTTGGACCCAGGTTCTGCCCGTTTAAAGGACACTGTGTAGACAGATGACCTTTCCGGTTGCAGCGGTAACAGATGATCTCTCGACGAGAAGGGTGTTGATCAGAGGTTGCTCCTGGGGGTGGCGTTGTCCTCCTCCCGGGGGGGGCGACGTCTTCTTTCTTTCCGGTGCATCCACGGAACGTCTCTGGGCAGTCAGCTAACAAGATCTTCCCTTCCTCTTCTTTCCGCAGCTGTAGGGCACTCATCACAGCGCCAGATTTTTAGTCGCTGGCGCACCTCTGAGCGCAGACAGTCCAATTCCACTAGGAGGTTTCACCTGCGCTTTGGCTTCAGCCACTAGCGGGGAAAAGGGGGTTACTGCCGGTTCCGGAGTGACTTCAGCCTGATGATGTTGGGTTTGCCACCTCGGGTTTGCCCAGGGCCGCAGCCCTTTTATTGCCATGTCCCTTTAGGGCATCAAAGGTAGCATCCGGATGATCTAAGGACCACCAATTTACAGTTCTGCGTTCCTCTGGGGATCTCAATCCCTGTATAAATTGTTCTTTCAACATTTTATTCTCGTCGATAGCATTTAAATTGTTAATTTGCTTGAGGGCTCTCAGGGCTCCCTGTAGTCGGCAAGCGTTAGTCTCGGATGCTGTCACCTGGCTGTGTGAACAGTGATAGAAGGCCATCCGGAGATCCGTTTCTGTGCGGTCTTCAAATATGGCATGTAGCTTCAGGAAGATCGCAGGTACCGACTCCTGATCAACGGTATCCCAAGTCTCCACTTCCCTCTCAGCAGCCGCCAGTTAGCTGCCCTATTGCACAGCAGCTTTTTGTCTCTCAGGCATGGAGTACATTTCTAGGATGCTGCATAACTTCCGCTTGAAGCCTGTAATGTGCCTGGCTCAACCGCTGTACTGGGGAAGCCATTTCGCCCCAGGCATATATGGGAGCGTTAGTGGCATGATCGGGACTACCGGACTGGGTGCAGGGCCTGCGCCCCATCTGGCGCTACAATACCAGACGGTGCGGGATTGGGGCCTCCGGCCGGGGCCGCACTGTCAGCCGGTTGTTGTGACATCTTAGCGCCCCCTTGGTTAAACGGAGCCTACCGGTTTCAGACGCTGCTACTTCACAGGCACCGCAGTGGGAACAGGACCTTCGTCGCAGGCGCTCTGATGTCAGAGCGTTCACTTCCTGTCGCAGGACCCTGCAGCTCTATTTTGCGATGCAATTTGCGATGCGGATTGCAATGCAGATTGTGATGCAGTTTGCTATGCGGATTGTGATGCAGATTGCTATGCAGTTTGCGATGCGGTTTGCGATGCAGATTGCGATGCGGTTTTGCGATGCGGTTTGCTATGCAGTTCGCGATGCGGTTTGCAAAGCAGATTGCTATGCAGTTTGCGATGCGGCTTGCGACGCAGATTGCTATGCAGTTTGGGGTGCAGGTTGGGGGCGTGTCCAAGACTTTGCGCGCTTTTTCAGGTCCGCCCACCTTCTTCTCCAGCGCCTGAGGGCGCGAATATGGCGGCAAAATGGCGGATTTTAGCGCCAAACAATAGCAACAGTCTTTTTCATCAAAACACTCCACAGGCACACAGGGCTCGCAATGCTGCAAGTTTCGGATCCTGTTCGTGACGCCAAGTTTTTGTGTCGACCCGCCACCACAATTGTGGGTTACCAGGGCAATGGGGTACTCAGAGCCGAGCCCATGGAAGTCTATGGGGATTGTCACAGGTAGCTGTGGCTCGGTCTGTGGCCCTGGCGGTCTGGCGTATGTTGGGGATATATTTACAGGGGATTGATTTATATACAGTTCGTGACGCCCCTGTAGTATTCTGGTAATTAGTACCAGCGCTGCTGTAGATCTCTGAGGGGATGGTGATGCAGCTAGATGTCAGGTCCCCTACAGGTGGGACTCTTCCCTCAGGTCGGTAGTTAGGTAGGGATTGTGCAGGCATGCAATAATAACTCAGTCTCACACGGTCAGCGTCTTTCCATACCTTTACTTGTAAGATGTTCAAGCAGGTCCCAGGGAGGCTGATGGGGTTGATGGAGGATGAGCTTTGAGGCAACAGCTAAGCAAGTTAGGGGCCTCCTTTACTGTCCAATGAAGATGAGTACGACCAGCCTGAAGCGTAGTCCCCTCTATGATTCCAGCTTATCCCAAAGCTGTCCTTCCCAGTCAGATTTGTGGTGGAGCCTTTCTATGAGGGAGCTGAATTCTTATTTTGTCCTGCAGAGACTCAAAGTCTTCACTTCCCCTGACCCAGTTACGTACTGACTATAAGGGGCTGTTTGCCGCGACCTAGGGTCCGGTAAATCTCTGGTTTTCTCTTCACTATGCTTGTAGCTAATAGTGATCCTTCGGTCCCCAGTGACCGGTAGCAATGTGCAGGACTTTTCCAAGCCAAACGCACTTTTCCAATAATCTTCCTTCCACTTTGCCCTTCGATTTGCTCGACTCTTAATAGATAGTTCAGTCTTTCTTCCAGTGGGGCACAGCTCTGACTAGACTAAGGTGAACTAGACCACCTGTACCAGCCTCCACGTTCTGAACTGATGACAGGCTCAAACTGGACACGTCTACTCTGTCCAAGGACAGGAAACTGACTGACTAGAAATCACTCCCTTCCACACCCCTGCTGGGTGTGTCAGAAGTGTACATGATGTCATGAAGAGACCTTAACTGTTACCTCTCCACTCATCCTCCTGGTATTGTGTACCAGGGCTACACAACACCACATCAGAAGGCAACCCATGAAGTCTCACAATCTCCCCAATGAACACCTGCGCCAGAGTTTTAGCATTAGGGAGGGCAGGAAGAGCAATGAAATGTGCCATCTTACTGAACCTGTCAACAACCACCAGTATGACAGTCTTCCCTGACGACTGAGGAAGGTCCGTGATGAAGTCCATAGACAAATGAGTCCATGGACGCTCCGGAAGTTTCAAGGGTAAGAGGGTCCCAGACGGACGGGTATGAGGGGTCTTAGAGCGAGCACAAACCCCACAGGACGCGACAAAAGTTAAAACATCTTTATTAACGTTAGGCCACCAAAACCGGCGAGAAAGGAGATCTAAAGTAGCCTTACTCCCTGGATGTCCTGCTAAAGCAGAATTATGATGTGCCTCAATAACCTTTTGTCTCAACTGATTTGGGACAAACAGTCTCCCTGGAGGTCCTGCAGGGGCGTCCCCCTGAGCCTCTAACACCTCCTCCTCAAGCTCAGAACATACAGCCGACACTACCACCCCCTCCTGAAGGATAGGAATCGGGTCATCCATTTTCCCGGCCCCTGGGAAACTGCGAGACAAGGCATCCGCCTTAACATTCTTAGATCCAGGGCGATAAGTGACAACAAAATTAAACCTGGTAAAAAACAACGACCATCGAGCTTGTCTGGAATTCAGACGCTTAGCAATTCCAAATACAGCAGGTTCTTGTGATCAGTAATGACGGTGACCGGGTGGACTGCCCCTCCAAAAAGTGACGCCATTCTTCAAAAGCCAACTTAATGGCCAAAAGTTCCCTATTGCCGATATCATAATTCCTTTCGGCGGACGACAATTTTTTAGAAAAGAAAGCGCACGGATGCCATTTACCAGGGGACGGACCCTGGGACAATATTGCACCCACCCCTACGTCAGACGCGTCCACCTCCACAACGAACGGCTGTGATGCATCTGGTTGGATGAGAACGGGTGCCGAAGCAAAACATTTTTTCAAAGAGGAAAAAGCTTGCAAGCTTTGTCCGACCATTTAGAAAAATCCGTCCCTTTTCTTGTCATGTCAGTGAGAGGTTTGACAACAGATGAGAAATTACAAATAAATTTCCGGTAGTAGTTAGCAAACCCCAGAAAACGCTGCAGAGCCTTAAGATCCTCTGGCTGATCCCATTCAAGCACTGCTCTCACCTTTTCAGGGTCCATACGGAAACCGGAGGCTGACACCAAGAAACCCAAAAACTGAAGTTCCTGTACGGCGAATACACACTTTTCCAGTTTGGCGTATAGTTTATTGTCTCGCAAGATCTGCAACACCTGTCTCACATGCTCCTGGTGAGACACAAGATCTGGTGAGTAAATTAAAATGTCATCCAAATATACGACCACAAACAGCCCCACCAGATGACGAAAAATGTCATTAACAAAATGTTGGAATACTGCTGGTGCAGTAGTCAGACCAAAAGGCATGACAAGGTTCTCATAATGTCCCTCCGGCGTGTTAAACGCCGTTTTCCACTCATCCCCCTCTTTTATCCTAATCAGATTATACGCCCCCCTGAGATCCAATTTAGAGAACCATTTGGTGCCAACAATTTGATTGAAGAGATCAGGAATCAGAGGGAGTGGATACGGATCTCGAACAGTAATCCGATTAAGTTCGCTGAAATCCAAGCAAGGGCGTAGGCCTCCATCTTTTTTCTTCACAAAGAAGAACCCCGCGGCCACTGGGGAAGATGAAGGTCTAATATGCCCTTTGGCCAGACTTTCCGAAATATAATCTTTCATAGCCTGCCTCTCAGGACCAGAAAGGTTATATAACCTAGCTTTAGGTAACTTAGCATCAGGAAGTAAATTAATAGAGCAGTCATACACGCGATGAGGAGGCAACTCCTGACACCCCTCCTCAGAGAACACATCCCCAAAGTCCTCCAAAAAAGGAGGCAAAGTACTAGGCACGACCGCACTGATGACTGTGTTCATGCAGTTACTTTTGCAAAACTCCCCCATTGGCTTATATCTCTGGACTGCCAATTAATCACAGGGTTATGTTTAACCAACCAAGGAAGTCCCAACACAATAGGAGTAGGTAGACCCTCCAACACATAACAAGATAATAGTTCCCTATGTATTGCCCCTACCCGAAGGTCAATGTTATGAACCTCATGAACAAAGCTACCTTGGCCGAGAGGCCTGGCGTCAATGGAGAATATAGGGATCGGTTTGACCAATACACTCAGATGCATACCTTGAGCCTGAGCAAACTGAGCGTCAACCAGATTAGCCCCGGACCCACTATCAAGAAGAACAGAAAATCTCTCCACTCTCGTACCAACCACCACCTCCACTGGTACAAGGAACTGAGAAGAACTAGCGGACGAAATACATACTCCCAGGTTGTCGTCCACCACACAACCTGGGATTAACAGTTTTCCGGCGACTTTTTGCTCAACAAGGCACGGGATGGACATCCCCAACAAAATGTCCCTCTTTCCCGCAGAAGAAACACCTTCTAGTCCTGCGGCGTACCGCCAATCCCCTCCTACGAAATGATGTCCCTCCCAACTGCATAGGCTCCTCCGAACAGACAAGGGGAACCTCAACATAAGGGACTTTAGTAGTAGGTGGAGTAACAACAGGGGGCGGAGTTACCTCGCACCTCTCCCGGAGCCGTCTATCAGTACGGATAGCTAGGGCCATAGCAGCCTCCAGTGATGGAGGAGAATTATACTGAGCCAAAACGTCCTTTAATTTGTCAGAAAGCCCATGACAAAACTGGCTTCTAAGAGCTGGGTCATTCCACTGAGTATCTGTGGCCCATCTACGGAACTCAGAAGCAAATTCCTCCGCCGGACGATCTCCCTGCTGAATCTTACGTAATTTTGTCTCAGCAAGAGAGACCCGATCTGGGTCATCATATACCAAACCCAGGGCAGTAAAAAATCGATCTACTGACTGTAGAGCCGGGGATCCCGGAGGAAGGGAGAAGGCCCAGGATTGAGGGTCCCCTTGTAGGAGCGAGATAACAATTCCCACTCTCTGCTCTTCACTCCCTGATGATCGAGGCCGAAGCCGAAAATACAATTTACATGCTTCCCTGAAGGTAAAAAATTTGTCTCGCCCACCAGTGAACCTGTCCGGGAGAGCTACTTTAGGTTCAAATCTGGTTTGCTCCGAGGGAGACAAAACTTTGGACTTAATGTCCGTCAGCTCCATGGATAATCCCTGCAACTGCAGAGCCAGCTGGGCTACTGGATCCATGGCAACTGGGAATAATTTTATGGGCCAGTGAAAATGTCACGCGGTCTTATGATATGTGTACGATGTCAGTAAACTATTCTTAAAAGAACAACACTCTATACAACATATAGATTAGCAACATCAGCATGTAAATATAGAATAGATTTACCTGACACGATATCCGTTGAACTCAGGGTTAATCTTGAGGACTTGATACACTGTCACAGGAAAGAGGAGGACCGGGGGTCTAACCTGACCCTAAACTGGGGTCCTAACTAATCCCTCACCTTGGAGGTACTGATAATGGTTCAGAGGTCCAAGTCTCCAGCCTAACCCTGTCTCCTATCAGTCCCTGAACCCTGTAATCAGTCCTAAGAAGGATACTGATTACCACCAAAGGGATATGGGCTGATCTCTGCTAAATACACAGATTAGACATATAAGACAGACTGGAGAAAACACAGACTTGCATACACACTCAAACACAGAAGGAACATAAATGATCTGGGATATTAAACTCTAAGCAAGGTGAGCTTAAAACAACTAAGGAGCTCTTTAACTTAAGTCTATACAGATACAATCCTATCTGTGGTCTGCATGAAGAATTTCACTGGCAACTCCCAACACAGACAACCAGAGATTTAAAGGAAACCAATCAACAAATAATTAATTGCAGCCGGGAGAAAACTGAACCCAGTCCCAGAACTGAGCACAGACAGAATTAACTCCCTAACTGCCAAACACAAAGAAACAGCAACTCAGCTGTGAGAAGTCAGAATGTGCAACCGCGACGATCTTCGTGGCGATGCACACATGACACTGGGTTGTCAAGTCTAATCCTGAATTCCCCATTCTAAGATGAACACTACATTGCCCTCGCAGTCTACTGAGCCAGAATTTGACCCTGATGAAACTCAGGTACCCCTTCCTGCATACTCTAACACCTCACACGGTGACACAGAGGAAGGTGCAGATGAAATTGAAGAGGAGGTGATGGATGACCCAGTTGTTGACCCGGATTGGCATCCATTGAGAGAAGAGGATGCCGCTGGCAATAGCTCAGAAGAGGAGGAGGATCCGCAGCAGGCATCAACATCGCAGCTGCCATTATCTGGCAGGCCCGTAGCAGTCCAAAAACATGTTAAAAAAACAAAAAGAGTTGCAGGACAGCTTGGCCAGACGGTCAAATTAACACAGCGTGCAAACCCTGAAAATTTATCCCACAGTAGGAAGAGTGTAATGTGGCACGTTTTTGATCAAAATCCTATTGATGAGGCTAAGGTTATCTGTAAAAAGTGCGGAAGGACCTTTAGCCGAGGGAAAAATCTCAGAAAATTGAATACCAGTTGCATGCTTAGACATTTAAACACAATGCACTTGCAAGCATGGACGGACCACAAAACCTCACTGGCTTTGAACGCCTACACGGGCAAAGTGATCTCATTAGAGATGATGCCCTTCCGTTTGGTTGAAAGCGCAGCGTTCTAAGAGCTCATCGCCAACGCTGTCTCACGCTATGACCTACCCAGTCGGCACTTCTTTTCTAGAAAAGCCATCCCTGCCCTCCACCTGCATGTGAAAGACTGCATTGTCCATGCACTCAAACAATCAGTGAGTGGAAAGGTGCACCTCACAACAGATGCATGGGCCAGTAGGCATGGCCAGGGCCATTACGTGTCCATCACTGAGCACTGGGTTAATGTGGTGGATGCAGGGTCCACAGGGGACAGCGGCGGTGGGACAGTGCTGCCTAGCCCACGGTATAGGCAACAGTTGGCTGTAGGCGTTCGACCCTCCTCCTCCTCCAGAAGCAAAAGCTCGTCGACAGTGCGCTGTCTCATGAGCACTCCATCCGCAGCTGCTAGTGTTGCACACGAGGTGTCCCACTATCAATCAGCTAGTGGTAAGCGTCAGCAGGCTGTTTTAAAGATGATGTCTTTGGGCGACAACAGACACACCGCGGAGGTACTGGGTGACTACTTGCAGCGAGAAACTGAGTCATGGCTGGGCAGTCTACATCTTGCGCCAGGCAAGGTAGTCAGTGATAACGGCCGTAATTTTGCGGGGCCATAGCCCTGGCAAAACTCAGACACATACCTTGCCTGGCTCACACCTTGAACCTGGTGGTGCAGTGCTTCATAAATAATTATCCAGAGTTACCAGCCCTGCTCCATAAGGTGCGAAGACTGTGCTCGCACATACGTCGCTCGCCCGTAGACTCCAGTCGTATGCAAAGGCTGCAGCGATCGCTCCACCTCCCCAAGCACAGCCTAATCATAGACGTTGCAACAAGGTGGAACTCCACCATGCACATGTTTGAGAGGCTGTGTGAACAGAGGCAGGCTGTAATGCATTTGTGGTAGGATCCACGGGCAGGCAGTTTGATGGCGGACATGGAGTTGTCGGGTGTGCAGTGGTCAAAGCTGAAAGACCTCTGTAAAGTCCTTCAGTGTTTTGAGGAATGCACACGGCTGGTAAGCGCAGACGACGCCATCATAAGCATGAGCATCCCACTTATGCGTCTGCTCATGCAAACTTTGATGCACGTTAAGGATCAGGCGTCTGCAGCGGAGGAGGAGCTGGAGGGAAGCCTTCACGACGGTCAGGCATTGTCTGCTCAGAGAACTGTCCTAGACAAGGTGGAGGAAGAAGAGGAAGAGGATGAGGATGAGGGGTATGATTATTTTGGGGAGGATAATGCTTCTCAGTGGGCAAGAGAAAATGTTGGCTTGCCAAGGTCAGGTACAGGGTTTGTGCGTGAATGGAGGGATGTGAATTTGGCAGAAAGTGCTTCTCCACCCACCACTGGCAGTGCATCATTGACACCTGGAACATTGGCCCACATGTGTGATTATGTCTTGCGGATCCTAAAAAGGGACCTCCGCATTGCCAAAATTATGAAGGATGACGACTACTGGTTGGCCAGCATCCTCGATCCACGCTATAAAGACAAATTACAGAACATCATGCCACAGGAGAACCTAGAGCTAATATTGGCGAACAAACAAGCAACTCTGGTAAACCGTTTGTTAGAGGCATCCCCAGCACACAGCAGCAGCGCAGGTTCTACCACGAGCCGTACTGGGCCAAATGGAAGAGGTGTTTGTGGTGCACACAGCCGAAGTGGTGTTGGAGACAGGGGTTTCATGACCATGTTGTGGTCTGATTTCTCGAGTACCACTCACACGACTCTTAATACTGAATCGATTGCAACAGACAGGAGACAACAGTTGTCAACTATGGTTCAAAATTACCTCTCCTCCCCTATCGATGTTCTCCCTCACAGTTCATTCCCCTTTGACTACTGGGCCTATAAACTGGACACCTGGCCTGAATTGGCACAATATGCCTTACAGGAGCTCGCTTGCCATGCTGGTAGTGTGCTATCAGAAAGAGTCTTCAGTGCTGCTGGATCAATCCTGACAGAAAGAAGGACCCGGCTGTCGACCCAAAATGTAGGTGATCTCACCTTCATTAAAAAGAACTATTCCTGGGTTTCAAAGGATTTTGTACCACCATACCCTGATGACACATAGGTTGCCAGCAAACTGACTTGCTTTGTCCTCCTCTTCCTCAGACTTCTCCAATTCCTCCATTTGCAGCTGCTGAACGTCCATTCTACACCTCAACATATGCCACTTTTCCACCTCCCTAACTGGGCTGTCCCCCCACAGGGCTGGCTTCAGCACGTGACGCACCCGGGCAAGTGCCGGGGCCCTGAGCAGGTGGGCGGGCCCACTCGCCGTCAGAGACACCGGCGTACTATGAGGGGCCCTGTGTCAGTTACCGGCGCCCACGAGTGTGCCCACTCTGCTAGCTCAGGGCCACAGCACTTGCAATTCTTAACTCTCCCTGCTCCACTGCTGTGACGTCTTCCGCGTTTCCTGACAGTGACATTCAGGTCAGAGAGCGCGATGATGTCACGTCTGTGCGCCCTCTGCCTGAACAGTCACAGTGCAGAGAGCTGGAAGATGGCGACGCTGAGGAGTCCAGAGTAGAGCAGTGCCCAGCGAGGAGAGGTATTTCATTTTTTTAATGGTTGGGGCAATATATGGGGAGCATTATACACTGGAGAATTATATATGGGGCCCATCATACACTTGAGCATCATAGATAGGGCCCATTATATGCATCATCCATGGGGCACATCATATACTGGAGCATCATATGGGGCCCATTATATATGGCTCATCATATGGGCACATTATATATGGAGCATCACATGGAGCCCATTATATATGGAGCATTATATATGGGGACCATTATATTTGGAGCATTATATGCGGTTCATCATACACTGCAGCATCATATATGGGGCCCATCATATGCTAAAGAATCATATGGAGTTCATTATTTATGGGGCATCATATAGTGCCATTATATATGGAGCATCATATGGAGCACATATGGGGCCTATTCTGTATGGAGCATTATATGGAGCCCATTCTGTATGGAGCAATATATGGGGCTCATTATTCTGTATAGAGCAATATATGGGGCTCATTATTCTGTATGGCGCACTATGTGGTGCCCATAATACTGTATGGAGGACTATACTGTCTGTGTTTTTTGAGCTATTGCAGAATTTAAAATAGATATCACTCATGTAATGTAAGAAGTGAAGTATTTGGCATTGTACTATACCTATATTTCTCTGCTGTATAGGAGCATCATGAATTGTGGTATTTGTTAAAGGGCCCACTGAGACTCTTTCGCCCAGGGCCCAAGAAAACCTGGAGCCAGCACTGCCCCACCCACAACTTTAGCCAAGTAACCCCCAGTTTTCAATGCGTTACTATTATTATAAAGTTAATTAAGGTTGACAAGCTTAAGTAATAAGAATTGATGTCATTGGCATTGAAATGGGCACTGTAGGTATGTTTACTGTGCTCCACTCCCTGCCGACTCTTATTCACCATTGACTTGCATTGGGGTCGGATTTTTGACTCCGACCCGACCATTTCCGTTAGTCGGCCGACTTCGTTCGACTCGACTTTTGAGAAAGTCGGGTTTCACGAAACCCGACTCGACCCTAAAAAAGGCAAAGTCGCTCATCTCTACTGGATGCGTTAATCATGTATGGCAAAGGGTATGTCACTGGTTGCAAGCATGGGACCGTAATGGCAAACAAAGGCACTTGGATTTAAGGCTGTGTCAGCGCAAGTGTCTTACAAGCACAATGCTTGCCAGGGAGAGAGTGCTTAAAGTTATGCCTCAGACGCTGGGTCCAGAGTAGAGAAGGGAGCAAATGGTGTCCTGCTGTCCAGAGGATGCTAGCTGTGCCCTTTTTTAGTCATTGTCTAGTTTTATCTTCTATTTTGCTTATTGTTCTGTTATTTCTACCTGTGTTTAATAAATAAACAGTTTTGGACTATATGATCGGTTTCTTTCTCCTCTCTTAACCCCTTAACCCCCAAGGGTGGTTTGCACGTTAATGACCTGGCCAGTTTTTACAATTCTAACCACTGTCTCTTTATGAGGTTATAACTCTGGAACGCTTCAACGGATCTTCACGATTCTGAAGATGTTTTCTCGTGACATATTGTACATCACGTTAGTGGTAAAATTTATTCTATATAACTTGCGTTTATTTTTGAAAAAACGCAAATATGGCGAAAATTTAGAAAATTGTGCAATTTTCAAACTTTGAATTTTTATTCCCTTAAAACAGAGAAATATGTCGCACAAAATAGTTAATAAATAACATTTCCCACATGTCTACTTTACATCAGCACAATTTTGGAACCAAATTTTTTTTAGTTAGGAAATTATAAGGTTTAAAAGTTGACCAGCGATTTCTCATTTTTACAACAAAATTTACAAAGCCATTTCTTTTAGTGACCACCTCACATTTGAAGTCACTTTGAGGGGTCTATATGGCAAAAAATACCCAAAAGTGACACCATTCTAAAAACTGCACCCCTCAAGGTACTCAAAACCACATTCAAGAAGTTTATTAACCCTTCAGGTGCTTCACAGGATCTAAAGCAACCTGGAAGGAAAAAATGGACATTAAACTTTTTAGTCACAAAAATGATCTTTTACAAACTTTTTTTTATTTTCACAAGGGTAAGAGGAGAAAATGGACAGATAAAGTTGTTGTGCAATTTCTCCTGAGTACGCTAATACCCCATATGAGGGGGAAAACCACTGTTTGGGCACACGGCAGAGCTCGTAAGGGAAGGAGCGCCGTTTGACTTTTTAAAACCAAACTTGGCTGGAATTGAGATTGGACGCCATGTCCCGTTTGGAGAGCCTCTGATGCGCCTAAACAGTGGAAACCCCCCCACAAGTAACACCATTTTGGAAACTAGACCCCCTATGGAACTTATCGAGATCTGTTGTGAGCACTTTGAACCCCCAAGTGTTTCACAAAAGTTTATAATGCCTGGGTGTGAAAAAAAAAAAAAACAATTTTCCACAAAAATGATTTTTTAGTCCCAAAATTTTTGATTTTCCCAAGGAAATTGGTCCCCAAAAGTTGTTGTCAAATTTGTCCTGAGTAAGCTGATACCCAATATGTGGGGGGGGACTGTTTGGGCACACGGCAGGGCTTGGAAAGGAAGTAATAACGTTTTGGAATGCAGACGTTGATGGGGGTCATGTTTCGTTTGCAGTGCCCCAGATGTGCCTAAACAGTGGAAACCCCCCAAGTGACCCCATTTTGGAAACTAGACCCCCTAAGGAACTTATCTAGATCTGTGGTGAGCACTTTGAACCCCCAAGTGCTTCACACAAGTTTATAATGCCCGGGCATGAAAATAAAAATCCTATTTTTTTCCCGCAAAAATTATATTTTAGTCACCAATTTTTTATTTTCCCAAGGGTAACAGGAGAAATTGGACCACAAAAGTTGTTGTCCAATTTGTCCTGAGTACGCTGATACCCCATATGTGTGGGGACCACTGTTTGGGCGCACGGCAGAGCTCAGAATGGAAGGAGCACCATTTGACTTTTTCCAACCAAAATTGGCAGGAATTGAGATTGGATGCCATGTTGCATTTGGATAGCCCCTGATGTGCCTAAACAGTGGAAACCCCCCACAAGTGACCCCATTTTGGAAACTACACCCCCTAAGGAACTTATTTAGATCTGTTGTGAGAACTTGAACCCCCAAGTGCTTCACACAAGTTTATAACGTAGAACTGTAAAATTAAAAAATCATATTTTTTCCACAAAAATGATCTTTTCACCCCAATTTTTATTTTCCCAAGGGTAACAAGACCCCAAAAGTTATTGTGCAATTTGTCCTGAGTACACTGATACCCCATATGTGGGAGTAAACCACTGTTTGGGTGCATGGCAGAGCTCGGAAGGGAAGGAGCACCGTTTGACTTTTTCAATGGAGAATTGGCTGGACGCCATGTCGTGTTTGGAGAGCTCCAGATCTGCCTAAACAGTGGAAATCCCCCACAAATGACACCATTTTGGAAACTAGACCCCTCAAGGAACTTATCTAGATGTGTGGTGAGAACTTTGAACCCCAGGTGTTTCACTAAAGTTTATAACGCCCGAGCATGAAAATAAAAAAATCATATTTTTTCCACAAACATGATATTTTAGTCCCCAACTTTTTATTTTCCCAAGGGTAACAGGAGAAATTGGACCCCAAAAGTTGTTGTCCAATTTGTCCTGAGTACGCTGATACCCAATATGTTGGAGAAAACTACTGTATGGGCACACGTCGGGGCTCGGAAGGGAAGTAGTGACGTTTTGGATTGCAGACTTTGATGGAATGGTCTGTGGGCGTCATGTTGCATTTGGGGAGCCCCTGATGTGCCTAAACAGTGGAAACCCCCCACAAGTGACCCCATTTTGGAAAATAGACCCCACAAGGAACTTATCTAGATGTGTTTTGAGGGCTATGAAGCCCCAAGTGCTTCACAGAAGTTTATAACGTACAGCCGTAAAAACAAAAAAATAATTTTTTTTTTTACAAAAATGATATTTTCGCCCCAAATTTTTTATTTTCCCAAGGGTAACAGAAGAAATTGGACCCCAAGAGTTATTGTGCAATTTGTCCTGAGTACGCTGATACCCCATATGTGGGGGTAAACTACTGTTTGGGCGCATGGCAGAGCTCAGAAGGGAAGGAGCACCGTTTGACTTTTTCAACGCAGAATTGGCTGGAATTGAGATCAGACGCCATGTCACATTTGGAGAGCCCCTGATGTGCCTAAACAGTGGTAACCTCCCAATTCTAACTCCAACCCTAACCCAAACACACCCCTAACCCTAGTCCCAACCCTAACCATAACCCTAACCACAAACCTAACCCTAACACACCCCTAACCCTAATCCCAACCCTAACCCTTCTCCTAACTTTAGCCCCAACTCTAACCCTAACTTTAGCCGCAACCCTAACCCTGATGGGAAAGTGGAAATAAATACTTTTTTTTAATTTTATTATTTTCCCTAACTAAGGCTACTTTCACACTTGCGTTTTTTAGCGCAGCGCATCGTGCGCTATTGGTCGCATGCGCAATGTTCCCCTATCATTAACATGGCGGGCGCAGTGTCTTGCGCTTGCACGCGCTCATTAGCGTTTGGCGTGCGCTGCGCATTTTCCAGATGTGCGCCCAGATGCGCTAGACGCTACATGTTGCATTTTTTTTTCCGGCACACCTATTTAAAAATGCGCGTGCGCACGTGTGCGCACGCTATGCGCAAAAAAATAACATTGGCGTCTATGTGGGCGCTGGCGTGCACGTGCCTTTGCGATTGTCAGCGCTTGTGCGCGCAAGCGATTTTTTAGTAAACATTGTCTAGACACTTGTCCAATGACCCCCTAGACAAGATACATTGTTTGTGAGGAGTCTAGATAAAAGTAGTATAGATTAAAGGAAGGTATCAGTGCCACACAGACCTCTACACAGACTGCCTGGAGACTGCATGCTGATAAGACCTGAAGATACAGCCTGGATCCCTATAAAAAGGCCTGCAAACAGCGTGCACCAAACTACACTGCCTGGAGACTGGAGCTGGACACTGGACGATCCATCTTGGACCACAACAGCCTGGATATTGCCTGGAGACACTGTGCCTGGACTCAAGAGCGATCCAAAGTGCAAGAATGTGAGTATTCTTTAAACAAATGACAGGCTGTCCTTATAATGTAATATGTGCTCATGTAATTTTTTTTTTTTTTCCAGCATGTCTTCTGGATCAGAATATTCCCCATCCCGGCAAGAACTGGCCGAAGCAGAGCATGATGTGAGTATCTTCCTGCCTTTGGGTAAGTATAGCTGCTGAATCTACAAATGGCTAAAATTTGTGTTTCTTTTTCAGACATCATCGTCGGACACGGCCATTGAGGAGTCTCAGCAGGAGCAGTCGCAGCCGAGTCAAGTCCCGGTGGCGAGACGGAATGTAAGTATATAGCCTTTGAATGTCTATTTCTTTTCTACTCCTATTGTTCTTTTATTTGTAAAAAATATACAAGATTGTAATTTTTATTTTGTTTCTTCTAGGTTCCACAACGGGACGACGACCTGTATGTGGATAATGAGGCCCTCATCTGCCAGGTCCATGAGCGTGTCCCGTTGTGGGACAGCCATGATCCGCAGTACAAGGACAATGTGGTGACCCGGCGGCTATGGAACGAGGTGGCCGCAGCGTTGATGGATGGCTGGGACAGCGCCTCTCCAAACCTCAAAAAGGCGTTTAGTAAGTATTTTCATTCTCTGTAATGCTGCACTCACTGTTGTTCCTGAGGCCACTGATGGGTTTACTGGCAGATATATTCTGCCAGTAAACCCAACAGTGCCCTATGGTTCAACACTGACTGCCCTGTGTATGCTATTGCAATGTGTTCTGCATTCTAGTGTTTTTTTATGCTGCACTCACTGTTGTTCTGAGGCACTGATGGGTTTACTGCATATATTCTGCAGAAACCAACAGTGCCCATGGTTCAACACTGACTGCCTGTGTATGCTATGCAATGTGTTCTGCATCTAGTGTTTTTATGCTGCACTCATGTGTTCCTGAGGCCACTGAGGGTTTACTGGCAGATATATTCTGCCAGCAAACCCAACAGTGCCCTATGGTTCAACACTGACTGCCCTGTGTATGCTCTTGCAATGTGTTCTGCATTCTAGTGTTTGTTTTTATGCTGCACTCACTGTTGTTCCTGAGGCCACTGATGGGTTTACTGGCAGATATATTCTGCCAGTAAACCCAACAGTGCCCTCTGGTTCAACAGTCAATGACATGTGGATTCTTGAGCTATGTGTTGTGCTTTATATTCATTTTTTGACTGTCCAGTCACTCTTGTTCCTCATGTTAAGGTTGTTTTTGCTGCCAGATATATTCTAACAGCAAACATAACAGTGTCATGTGGTTCAACAGTCACTGACATGTGGATTCTTGAGCTTTTTATAATGCTGCATTAACAGTTTTAAATTTTCATTCAGGTATGTGTGTTGAGAGTGATTTTGCACAGACTCCATTGTCTAATTTTTTTTTTTTTTTTTGATCAACAGTGAACAAAATCCGCACACGATGGCGCTCGATGAAGGACCGCTTCAACGCTGATGTTCGAGCAGAGGGACAGGTTCGCAGTGGTTCAGCAGCAAGGCCCAGAAATAAATATCGCTATTATCGCGAGTTGGCGTTCCTGAGACCGGTCCTTGCTAGCAGAGCGTAAGTTTTTTTGAATTTCTTTTTTTTTTTTTAAGTTTTTTCTTTCTTTTCTTTTCTACAGCTGATGCTTCTTGTTCATGCATTATAGTAATGTTTTTTTTTCTTTCCACAGCACCTGGAGCAGCACCATGCAGCCTGTCCCTGAAGCGGTCCTTCCTCGGACAACCTTGGACTCGTCCCAGCCATCCGACACCCTGAAGCAACTTGCAGGTCAGCAACACGGACAGCTGGTGACCAGGAAGCTGGTCCATCAGGTGTTCCCCTCTCCCAGGTCTCTGCCACTGGTTATGCGGGCACTTCCCGCCAGCGGCAGAGGGCCATGGAGAGGAATGTCTTGCCCGAGTTTGTTCACTTGAGCGAGTCCTTTCAAGGCAATATCAAGACGCTTGGAGGCAGAGTTGGAAGCGGTTTTTCACTGATGGAACGTGGTTTTACCCACATGGATCACCGTTTCAACAGTGTCGAACAGCGTCTTGATCGCCTGGAGGCCGACCTCAACAGACCAGCGCACCATTTTTTCAGTAAAATAGAACGGGGCATGGCGGAACACCTTACTCCTGAGCAACAGCTGAGTGTGATGCAGGCCTGCAGCAGTGCTTTCTTGCAGCAGATGCAGCAGAATCAGTACGTGCAGCAGTCAGTGGTTGCATATCCAACAGTGCCACCACTGATTCGCCACACATCACTACCGACTTCTGCTGCATACCACTGCACGGCCACCAGCATTCCGAGTCACCACTACACCACCACAAGTCCGAGTACTGTTGGACACTCCACCGTCGCCACCACCATGGCAAGCGCTGCTCCTGTGTGGAGCAACACCCCCACAGACACTGGTCCACAGTCATGGACTCAAGCCACCGCAGTACCTGCATTTGAGGCCGCCATCGGCACCACACTTTCTCCTTCTTCAGGTGAGTACCGCCACCAGTCAACAATTTCCGCCACAGCACCCACTGATCCTATGAGTACCGTCACCAGTCAGCAACAATCCATTTCAAGGGCACCCACTTCTCCTTCTGAAGAGTTGTTACCGGCACCATGTCAACATTTCACCGCCACAGCCACCCATGATCCCTATATCACCTTTTGCCACAGTCAAGCAACAATCCATTCAAGGCGACCACTTCGTCCTGGATACCCTGCCACCCTTTGGATAAATCGACATTTTGTCCAACACTTCCCCAGCCAAAGTGCCACTACGACATTGATGTTGACCCCCACCCCCATCCCCTCACCCGTTCATCTGTTTTGTTAGGCAGGTTCACCTCTCAAGCGACACAGAGAGTATCGATCCACATACCGTCACCAAAAAAATTTAATAAAAAATCTTTGATTTCTATCACCTCTCGTCTATGTGCTCAATAGTGACTTGCACAATTTGATGATTGATCTTCTTCACCACTACTTATTGTTGCCCTTACTACCTCGAACCCCTTCACATGTTTCCAAGCCGATTCTTCTATTGCACACCCAGTGGAATCACCACCAAAAGTCAGTGATAAAAATTTGTAATAAAAGCAGATTTTCTATTACAACTTGTGGCAGTGATACCAATTGGCATTTGCACAAACATTGTACTAATCTGATTTTTCTATTACTAGTGGGGCAGTGACTACCAATTGCATGTTGTACAAACATTGTACTAATCTGATTTTTCTATTACTAGTGGGCAGTGACTACATTGCATGTTGTACAACATTGTACTAATCTGATTTTCTATACTACTGGGGCAGTGACTACCAATTGCATGTTGTACAAACATTGTACTAATCTGATTTTTCTATTACTACTGGGGCAGTGACTACCAATTGCATGTTGTACAAACATTGTACTAATCTGATTTTTCTATTACTATGGGGCAGTGACTACCAATTGCATGTTGTACAAGCATTGTACTAATCTGATTTTTCTATTACTACTGGGGCAGTGACTACCAATGGCATTTGTACAAACATTGTACTAATCTGATTTTTCTATTACTATGGGGCAGTGACTACCAAGCATTTGTACAAACATTGTACTAATCTGATTTTTCTATTACTATGGGGCAGTGACTACCAATTGCATGTTGTACAAACATTGTACTAATCTGATTTTTTCTATTACTACTGGGGCATGTACTACCAATTGCATGTTGTACAAACATTGTACTAATCTGATTTTTCTATTACTAGTGGGGCAGTGACTACCAATTGCATGTTGTACAAACATTGTACTAATCTGATTTTTCTATTACTAGTGGGGCAGTGACTACCAATTGCATGTTGTACAAACATTGTACTAATCTGATTTTTCTATTACTACTGGGGCAGTGACTACCAATTGCATGTTGTACAAACATTGTACTAATCTGATTTTTCTATTACTACTGGGGCAGTGACTACCAATGGCATTTGTACAAACATTGTACTAATCTGATTTTTCTATTACTACTGGGGCAGTGACTACCAATGGCATCTTGTACAAACATTGTACTAATCTGATTTTTCTATTACTACTGGGGCAGTGACTACCAATGGCATCGTTGTACAAACATTGTACTAATCTGATTTTTCTATTACTAGTCAATGTGTGGCAAGTGACTACCAATTGCATGTTGTACAAACATTGTACTAATCTGATTTTTCTATTACTAGTGGGGCAGTGACTACCAATTGCATGTTGTACAAACATTGTACTAATCTGATTTTTCTATTACTATGGGGCAGTGACTACCAATGGCATCTTGTACAAACATTGTACTAATCTGATTTTTCTATTACTATGGGGCAGTGACTACCAATGGCATCTTGTACAAACATTGTACTAATCTGATTTTTCTATTACTATGGGGCAGTGACTACCAATGCATTTGTACAAACATTGTACTAATACTGATTTTTCTATTACTAGTGGGGCAGTGACTACCAATTCATGTTGTACAAACATTGTACTAATCTGATTTTTCTATTACTATGGGGCAGTGACTACCAATTGCATGTTGTACAAACATTGTACTAATCTGATTTTTCTATTACTATGGGGCAGTGACTACCAATGGCATGCTTGTACAAACATTGTACTAATCTGATTTTTCTATTACTAGTGGGGCAGTGACTACCAATTGCATGTTGTACAAACATTGTACTAATCTGATTTTTCTATTACTATGGGGCAGTGACTACCAATTGCATGTTGTACAAACATTGTACTAATCTGATTTTTCTATACTACTGGGGCAGTGACTAACAATTGCATGTTGTACAAACATTGTACTAATCGATTTTTCTATACTAGTGGGGCAGTGACTACCAATTGCATGTTGTACAAACATTGTACTAATCTGATTTTCTATTACTACTGGGCATGACTACCATTGCATGTTGTACAAACATTGTACTAATCTGATTTTCTATTAACTACTGGCAGTGACTACCAATGGCATCTTGTACAAACATTGTACTAATCTGATTTTTCTATAACTTCTGGGCCACTGACAATACCATGCTCATGTTGGACACAATTGTACTAATCTGATCTATCAAAAACCTTTGTGTGAATCGAAATATTTTCTTTTTTTGTTAATAAAAAGAAATTATAATGTGATCTATACAAATGTAATCAAAAAAATCATTGGCAATTCAAATGTTGTTTTCCTGTTGTACAAAATAAATGTGCCAATGTTCTTTTAGTAATTTTGGTTTGCTTTGTGTTTATTTCGCCACCTACACACTGCGACGTACACACACTGCGATGTACACTTTGCGTTTTTGACTACACATAAGTACAGGAATGACACAAGTTTGTGTACTTCATGGAGATATGTTTAGTCCAAAACACAAATATATTACTTTTTTTGCAAAAACAGTCTGTCTGTCTGTCTGCTAATATTGCACAGACTGAATAGAGGATGGTGTTGAGTGCAAGGCATATCTATTTAACCTTGCCAGATATACTAAAAAATGAAATGAGTGTGGTGTGTTTTTGACATTGTCAAGGTAAAATGTAATTTTCTACTATACTTTTATATTCATAGTGTGTATATATGTCTTGTTATTTTGATATGTCAAGATAAACACAAAGTTTCCCTTAAATGAGTATTATTCAGATTGAAAGATATTTATACTTGAGAGTCCTCAGTGGTTGATACCTTTTAATGGCTAACTGAAAAGATGGTAACGAATTGCAAGCTTTCGAGACTACTCAGGTCTCTTCATCAGATTGAAACTTATTTTAAGATAATGTTAGTATCTGCTGGTGTCTGTCTCCATCTTGTGTCCTATCACTGTATTACACTAACTTGAACTGGATCCACTGAAATGACCCCCACCTTTGGAGAATGGAGGAACCACATGATACACGAGAAGAACAGAATCGTTTCTCAAGAAATGAAACTAAGGATGACAACACGATAAAGGAGGACTTAGAAGAAGATCTAAGGACCAATTAGGATGACCAGATGCTAGACGTGTACATATATGGACATGTTCAGTATACCTCCTTCCCCCAATCCCTCCCTTACTCCACCCTAATGTCCTGTGTAGATAATCTTATGTATGTGAAAATAAAGCTTAGAACTTGCCCTGGTGGTCGCCTATAAGCACCATATGAAGCATGGTCTAAGACTGAACCAGCCTAATTGTCTGACTCATTCTTATCCTGGTACCACATGCTTGTAGTCTAATTTGGCATGACTGGAGGATGAGTGGTTTGTTGTTACGACCCCGACAATTGGCGCCTAGCAACGTGGGGCAGTGGATTGCCGCCCGTCCGGACCCGTCCTGAGGACTTTGCGGTGGTGCCCGCGGTGACTGAGTGCGAGGACTGCAGCCTCCGTTGAACACGGTAAGTTGGGATCATATATTTTATATGCGTCCCACTTGCCTGTGTGTCAGTCATTGTTGGCATAAGCTGTATTGTCTTTTTGGGTCTGGGTGGGTGACCGGTTGAGTGGTGAGACCGAGGGCAATCCCACGCCACGAACCAGCAAGTGAGACCGAGTTACGTTGCATGTCTGCACGTGCTTGAGTCAAAACACCACGTTCCTCCTCCTCCAGTCACTGTACCTTTATGTAGATAAATTGCCTCCCGTGACTGTTAGAATAAAGTTGGGACAAAGTTTAGATTCTTGAAGTGTTGAGTGGGGTAGAAGACGCACATGATAGTCTAATCAGTGACAAATTGAGCAGGGGCTCTTTGTCCAACACGGGGAGTCTCATTAGGAGAAGCCCAGGTGTCGGCACATGGAGCGGGGACTCTGTGCTGTGTAAAGTGTTACGGTGAGCTGTGCTGTAAAGTCACTATCCACAGTTAGGGAAGGGACAAATTGAGCAGGGACTTTTTGTCTTGTCAACACATGGAGCGGGGACTCTGTATTGACGGGTGGTGACCTGCAAGCGGCATCGGTGGTCTGAGTCGCGACAGACCATTGCACTTTGTTAAATCATGATGCGTATGTCTAAATCTGAGAGACCTCACAAGTTAGAGGGTGGTGCTTTGGGAGTGGTTAAATTGGTGGAATCACGTGGAGGCAAAAAGGCTGTTAAGAAAATGAGGAGTTTGTATAAGATGATGGATTTGCCTACTACGGGCAGATTTCAGCCTTCAGTGTGGAAGAATTATGTAGCATAGAAGAAAGGAAAGTTGGGTGATGAGGGACTCCTGCATCAGGAAATGGAGCAGGAGGTTCAGAAGGTGCTGAGCCTTTGTTCGGATATGTAAAATGCTCTGCATATGATCTTGTTGATGTAACTAAAATGGCCGCTCCAAGCCCTCGGCCACCGCCCTATAATGGTGCCGATCTCAGAACAAAGGGAGGTTGGACCTGCCATGTGTGTGGTGAACAGAATCCGCCCTGGGCGGAGACCTGCCGTGTTTGTGGGGCAGGTCGCCCCTGGTGTAATGCCCAGCCCATCGCCCCTCCCACACCCAGCAGCCATTTTGGTAAACCCAGTGGCCATCTTAATACACCTGGAAATGACCAACACCCCATCTCCTCCGGTGGCCATCTTGAGACACCCAAGCACACCCAGTCAGGCCTATATCCCTTGCTGACACCAACCAGGGCCTACTACCAGCCCCCGCCCGCACCTGTGCAGGCCACAGCTCCCAATATGGCACCAGATGCAACACCATTGTTCCCTTTCACACACCCCAACCCGGCCATTGCTGCAATGCATGAATCTTCAGTTTTTCAGACAATGATCAGAAGCCGCCGCCGTGATATTACGGGATCTAACGAAGGGGAGGAGGATCAGGAGAGAGAAGAGGGTGGGCCCCTCAACAGCCACCACTATCCCCAGCAGCACCAGTATCTTTTCTTCCCTCCTCCATTCCCCCACCATCATTGTCAACCCCTGGTCCTAGGGCCTATTCCACCCCTACTTCAGAGATGAGGCACCTTCCTCTCCTTCACAAATCCTCAGAGAGGACAGTCGCTCTGTAAGGTTCACGGAAAATCCAGTCAGGCCCCCAGTTCCCGGTGTACTTGAAAACTGGTATCCCTGCCATTCACAGCATTACACAGACCGCAACGGAAATCCAGTGACATTATCCATAGGGTACGGTGATATCCTGACACATCGGGTTGGTGCTATAGTTAGTCCTGTCAACTCCAACTGCTCCAATAAAGGGGGTCTGGCTCTATTAATAGCCCAAGCTGGTGGTCCCATCGTCACTGCAGAATGCATGGCTCATATATACACTCATGGCCCTTTGCCACCTGGACAGACTCTGACAACCCATGCAGGGGACCTTCCCGCTGATATCATCATCCATGCAGTAGGTCCAGTCCATGATCCTCTAAACTCAAATGAGTCACGGGCCACCCTTCGAGCCATTATACATTCAATACTCCATCATGCTGGTATGTTAAAAACAAAAGACATTAGGCACCAGGAATTATTTGAAACCAATGATAAAATAGAAAATTTGTGATTGCTTTGTCTAAAGAGTTAACTAACACCCACTCTACAGTGTCTGCTTCTCTCCCAGAATTTACAGGTGACACGGTGCACGATTTCTCGCCTGGTGACTTTGTATACATAAAAAATTTATGAAAAGAGACTGTCTCCAGCCCAGATTTGAGGGTCCCTACACTGTGATCCTGTCCACCCCTACTGCCCGAAGCTCGAGGGCAAGAGCACCTGGATTCACGCCTCCCATTGCAAGAAGGACAAGATTAATCAGCAGTCATGAAGTTTCTGATATACATATCCTTTTGAGCTATATCCTGATCTCCCGTAGTGCCAGTATGCCCACCTTCTGGGTTAATACTACAACCCCTGTGGTTATCTTTAAGTTCGATTTCTATCAAATATTCAACTGTGATAGGAATGATTTCAAGGGATCAACGCACCAGACTTAGGGGAAAAGGGATATTTTATCTCAGTGTCACCCGCCCAGGGAATAAAAACTGTCATGATTGGTCAGATGTGGGATAGAAAACAGAAAAAGGGAGAATTGGCAGATGAAGCTAGATACAATAGATTGATAGATGAGACATACAAGTGTTAATTTGTAGGAACGGATCTGGGAATGCAGAAGTCAGTGACAGCAAGCAGAGATAAGTGCTGGCAGCAGCGAGATGGTATTTTGCTGTACACCAAGGTCATTCTACAGATAAGCAACCTGCAGGCTGAGGGAGAGAGGACACACAAACTACGCAGTGGTTTGACCAGCCCCTCCCATCGGGTATTCGTGAGGATGCACAGGAAAGAGTGCAACAGTTTTCAGATTTTGTTGAATATGTTTTTGGAATAGACACAGTACGTAAGAATCGAAGGTCAGAACATGTGAGAAGAAAGATAGACAGGCAGAGAAAAGAAATTACACTAGAGGACAGAGTTCAGGAAAGAGCCAAAAGATTATTTCTGGACTCTAAGAAAAACTTGGGTGGAAATGGGTTTTGTCAAAGAAAACAAGACTAATGAGAGGGTTCTGGCAAGTTTAATATGAATGGCATAAAAAAAAAAAAAAAAAAAACTGAAAGTAAGTAGACCGGATTAGAGATCAGTTAAAGCAGAGGATCTAGCCAGAATAGCACAGGGGGCACAACATGATTTAGCGCAGGCAAAAAGAGGTAGCTTGCACATGAACCCCCTTGTCTCCTTACCCCCCACTCCTAATTGCACAGTGCAGGTGAACCTACTAGGGGGACATGAGGTTGAGTTCCAAGTGGATACGGGGCAGACAATTCAGTAATTACAGAAGAGGACTGGCCATTTGGGAAAAGTGAATTTCCTTCAATGTTAGAAGGTGTGATACCGCATGATTTCTGGGCTTCAGATAAAACAGATGTGGGCAGATTAAGGGTGCAGCCAGTCATGGTCAAATTAAAGCCAGGTGCAATTCTGCCCCAACAGAGACAGTATCCTCTTAGTTTAGCTCAAGAAACGGCTATTGCTCAGCAGATGCAGAAACTGGTAACAAGGGATGTTTTAGTTAAAACCTAGCCCCCACCTTCGGCATCTCTGCAGCTAAGAGTAAGGTTCCTTATCAATGGCCTTGACAGTACAAATTCCAACCTTCAGCTTCCCCCTTCGGCTACGAGATTTAACCCTCTATGTATTGACTGGTACTATATATATATATATACACTTTTGTTCCAGATATCTCAGGATGCTGCTTAGTTTACAGTTATTGATTTTGCCAATGTTATTTTTATAATATGTTGTTTTTGTACCAAGCAGGTTGTAAGCGTTAAAGGATAAACTGCAATTCTGTAAATCTTCAGTTATCTTTTTGGGACATTGCATTACACTGGGGGAGCGACATCTGACCAGCGCTCGCAAAGAAGCTGTACAGAACTTTCCTATGCCTGTTAATGTTGCAGCTCTTAGGATATTTCTTGGACTGATTTTCTACTGCAGGCAGTGGATTCGTGCTGTGTCAATCCTCATGCAGCCTCTCTATGACTGTATCACCATTGTGCTTTTTAAACTAACTCCTGAAGGTATAGACTGTTTTCATTCCCTCAAAAACAGGATTGTGGCAACTCCAGCGCTAGGAACCCCCAACTATGAACTACTATTCACCCTGTATCTCCATTAGCAGCAGGGACACGCGGCAGGAGTATTGACTCAGTTACATGGTGACAATCAAAGGCCAGTGGCCTGTTTCAGTGAAAGACTAGATGCAGTGACTAGGGGTACCCCGTCCTGTGTACGGGCGGTACATGCTGTAGGACTATTGCTCCACAAATCGTCAGATATCGTTCTTGATTATCCACTGACAGCACTTACACCTCATGATGTATACACCATACTGAACCAGGTGCAGTCGGCACATCTTTCAGCTGCACGTCATCTTCGATTGCAATGTGCACTTTTAATGCCTCCAAATGTTTCTTTGCAGAGATGTACCACACTTAATCCTGCCACATTGTTACCTCTCTCGGATCTAGGGGGGAGGTCAGGTATTATACGGTATTGTACAAAGAAGATCCAAGAGAGGAGATTCCTTATGATTATGTTCAGCTTATGGCACAGGAAACAGCAGGCCTACCCACAGTGTTTAAAACTGAAAGACGTAATGTTGACTTTAAATCTTTTGTAGAACTCGCTACCAAGATGACTCAGGTACCTTCCACACCAGGTATGCCATCGTCTCCCTGAATGCAGTAATCAAAGCAGAACCAATGCTCCCATATCAGTAGGCCCAGGAGGCTGAATTTAAGGCTCTGACCGAGGCCTGTAAGATAGCTGAAGGTAGAATTGTTAACATCTACACAGATTCTAGATAAGCATTCGGTATAGCTCAAGATTTGGGTCCAATTTGGAAGTCTAGAGGATTCCTGATGGCAGCAGGACATCCCATTAAAAATGCTGACGCAGTCCAGCAGTTAATTGATGCATTACAATTACCAAAAGAAGTAGTTGTCAAAAGTTAAAGCACATACCAGATGCACTGATCAGGTGAGTAAAGGAAACGCAATGGCCGATGCAGCAGCAAAAACAGCAGCCAGTAGACCACTCCAAGGGGTAACGATGCACCAGGTAAGCGCTCCCAAAAATCCCTTTGTGTCGGAGGATGCCTTAGCCCAGATGCAGGCTCAGGTGCGCCAGGAGGAAGTAGAAAAGTGGGAAAAAGAAGGTGCATGTCTGAATGCAGCAACTGGGGTATGGGGAAGAGGGATGCGCCGATGCCTTCCAAGAGCGTTGTACCCTGCGATCGCCCAGATGTTACATGGGCCAACCCACCAGTCCAAAACTGCTGTAATGAGCGTGATGCAGAAGCATTGGGCGGCACCAGGCTTTTCCACCTGTATAGAAGGTTTGATCCAGGGATGCATGGTATGTGCTACACATAATAAGAGAAGGGTAGTCAAGACACCACCCAAACATGCCCCTCGGCCCTTCTATTCTTTCCAGAGACTGCAGATTGATTATATTCGGCTGCCAAAATCAGGGTCATGGAGAACGTGTTGGTGTGTTTTTGATTTATTCTCAGGTTGGCCGGAGGCTTTCCCGATTGCCAAGGCTACGGCTGCGGCAATCGTAAAGAAGCTGCTTGCGGAGGTGGTGTGCAGGTATGGAGTACCAAAGGTGACCGAAAGTGACAGAGGTACACATTTCATATGTGAAATAATGAATGAAGTCTTGACAGCGCTGGGAATTCAACAAGTTTTCCACACCCCATATTACCACAAAGCGGTGTAAAAGTAAAAGGACTAAATAGGATATTGAAGTTAAAAATCTAAAAGGCCATGGCTGAAACAGGGAAATCTTGGCCTGAATGTTTACCATTAGCCCTATACTCAGTAAGGTACACTCCAAATAGAAAAACTGGACTTTCTCCGTATAAAGTACTATTTGGCAAAGTGCCTAGTTTAGGATGTTTCTTTTCCCAAGCATTGGAAATAAGTAACCATGTATTAAGTTCATATGTAAGGGATTTGCATAAAAGACTCAAGAAAGTATATGATAATGTTTTCAGTTCTCTTCCAGATCCGAACCTGGATCCTGGGAGTCTGCAGTCTGGAGACTGGGTAGTCATTAAAAGACACGTGAGAAAGAGTCTGGATCCGAGAATATAGCTCCACTGATATCCAGAAAAAGAAGGAGTCTGGGTCAGCTGCACACCGGTTATGCTGAGGATCCCAAAGTTTATATGGATTCCATAGGTGTTCCTAGGGGGGTCCCAGACGAATACAAAGCTCAGAATCAGATCCTGGCGGGTTTCCGTTCTCTCATCCCAACTGTGCAGATCAATTACAATGTAGATTGGATAAAATACATATACTACACTGAGCAAAGATTTATCAATTTTAGTCAAGATGCTTTCCAGGGTATAGTTGAGAAACTGGGCCCAAAACAAAAGACTGACTCTTCAAAATAGACTGGCCATTGACATGATTCTAGCTGAAAAAGATGAAGTCTGTGGGATGATAGGGGAAGAATGTTGTACTTATATTCCTCAGAATTCTGGAGTCAATGGTAGAACTATAGTGGCCCTTACAAAGATTAAAAATCTGGCTCAGGAAATAAAGGCCAATGCAGAAGTAGATACCTCTTTCTTCTTAAGATGGCTTGGAGGACTTAAAGAATTTCTCCAACAAGCCTGCTTAGTGGTAACAGGACTTTTTGGTACTAGGATTGATAATTCTATGTTGTGCGATATCTATGTATAGGAAAGCTGTGACCAATGCAGCCGCCTCCTCAGGAACTTTCCTTCATCAGGAAGTTGTGTCGCTACTATATGAAGACACTGATAAGGGTGATATGGAGAAATAAACTCTGCAGGATAAACCTGATAAAACCCCCTATAACAAAATACAAATGGAAATAAGAGATTTAGTTTAGGGATAGTGGGAGAACTCCATGTGCAGGTTTTGGTAGGGACTTGGTTGTTTGGGGGCGGTCCATAAGGGGCCAGTTTCTAAAATGACCAAGCGAAGAAATCCATTACCCCTTTCCCCACACATGGACAGTCTCGAAGGTCACATATATTAAGGGAAAACTTAGTGTTTAGGGGGATTGTCAAGGTAAAATGTAATTTTCTACTATACTTTTATATTCATAGTGTGTATATATGTCTTGTTATTTTGATATGTCAAGATAAACACAAAGTTTCCCTTAAATGAGTATTATTCAGATTGAAAGATATTTATACTTGAGAGTCCTCAGTGGTTGATACCTTTTAATGGCTAACTGAAAAGATGGTAACGAATTGCAAGCTTTCGAGACTACTCAGGTCTCTTCATCAGATTGAAACTTATTTTAAGATAATGTTAGTATCTGCTGGTGTCTGTCTCCATCTTGTGTCCTATCACTGTATTACACTAACTTGAACTGGATCCACTGAAATGACCCCCACCTTTGGAGAATGGAGGAACCACATGATACACGAGAAGAACAGAATCGTTTCTCAAGAAATGAAACTAAGGATGACAACACGATAAAGGAGGACTTAGAAGAAGATCTAAGGACCAATTAGGATGACCAGATGCTAGACGTGTACATATATGGACATGTTCAGTATACCTCCTTCCCCCAATCCCTCCCTTACTCCACCCTAATGTCCTGTGTAGATAATCTTATGTATGTGAAAATAAAGCTTAGAACTTGCCCTGGTGGTCGCCTATAAGCACCATATGAAGCATGGTCTAAGACTGAACCAGCCTAATTGTCTGACTCATTCTTATCCTGGTACCACATGCTTGTAGTCTAATTTGGCATGACTGGAGGATGAGTGGTTTGTTGTTACGACCCCGACAATTGGCGCCTAGCAACGTGGGGCAGTGGATTGCCGCCCGTCCGGACCCGTCCTGAGGACTTTGCGGTGGTGCCCGCGGTGACTGAGTGCGAGGACTGCAGCCTCCGTTGAACACGGTAAGTTGGGATCATATATTTTATATGCGTCCCACTTGCCTGTGTGTCAGCCATTGTTGGCATAAGCTGTATTGTCTTTTGGGTCTGGGTGGGTGACCGGTTGAGTGGTGAGACCCCGACAACATTATTTCAGTTTGTGATACAAGGCCAGGGATTCTAGATATAGCTTGTAATTGAGCACATCCTCTATTCAGTGTGTCTTGAAGAAACAGAGGAGATGATGGTGAAAATACACTTTATATGTACAATACCCTGACCTTGTATCATTACTATCACACCTGGACAGGTGAATAGACATGAGTTTTAACCAGATGCGTTTCTTCAGTCTGCATATATTTGAAGCATACTGTAGTGATGCTGCTGTTTATAACTCATGTGTACTCACCTGCCCAGCCTTGAAATCATTACTATCACACCTGGGCAGGTGAATAGACATGAGTTTTAACCAGCAGCGTTGCTTCAGTATGCATATATTTGAAGCATACTGTAGTGATGCTGCTGTTTATAACTCATGTGTACTCACCTGCCCAGTCTTGTATCATTACTATCACACCTGGGCAGGTGAATAGACATGGGTTTTAACCAGATGCGTTTCTTCTGTCTGCATATATTTGAAGCATACTGTAGTGATGCTGCTGTTTAGAACTCATGTGTACTCACCTGCCCAGCCTTGTATCATTACTATCACACCTGGGCAGGTGAATAGACATGAGTTTTAACCAGCAGCGTTGCTTCAGTATGCATATATTTGAAGCATACTGTAGTGATGCTGCTGTTTATAACTCATGTGTACTCACCTGCCCAGCCTTGTATCATTACTATCACACCTGGGCAGGTGAATAGACATGAGTTTTAACCAGCAGTGTTGCTTCAGTCTGCATTAATTTGAAGCATACTGTAGCGATGCTGCTGTTTAGAACTCATGTGTACTCACCTGCCCAGGCCTGATACATTCTGAAGTGACGATGCGTTATTTGGGGCATCACCACTTCAGCATGCCACCAGGCATTGGTATAGAACAAGATGTATAATCTTTATTATCTCTGTGTTCCAAATCAAGTCACAGTGACACAAATAATTTATGTGTTAAATAAAGGTCATACAACTTGTGTGCATGTATATTTAACTACATAGTCAGGATTAAAAATAAATTCATGATGCACCCAAAAATATGCATCATGAATTCACTGGTAAACCTGGCCATTTCATAATTGGTTTTTAATTTAACCCCTTAATGACCAAGCCATTTTGTAGGTTAAAGACCAGGCCAATTTTTACAATTCTGACCACTGTCTCTTTATGAGGTTATAACTCTGGAAAGCTTCTACGGATCTTGGCGATTCTGAGAATGTTTTCTCGTGACATATTGTACTTCATGATAGTGGTAAAATTTCTTCAATATAACTTGCGTTTTTTTTATGAAAAAAATGGAAATATGGCAAAAATTTTGAAAATTTTGCAATTTTCAAACTTTTAATTTTTATGCCATTAAATCAGAGAGATATGTCACAAAAATTAGTTAATAAATAACATTTCCCACATGTCTACTTTACATCAGCACAATTTTGGAACCAAAATTTTTTTTTGTTACGAAGTTATAAGTGTTAAAAGTTGACCAGCAATTTCTCATTTTTCCAACAAAATTTACAAAACCATTTTTTTAGGGACCACCTCATATTTGAAGTGAATTTGAGGGGTCAATATGACAGAAAATACCCAAAAGTGACACCATTCTAAAAACTGCACCCCTCAACGTGTTCAAAGCCACATTCAAGAAGTTTATTAACCCTTTAGGTACTTCACAAGAATTGAAGCAATGTGGAAGGAAAAAATGAACATTTAACTTTTTTTCCCAAAATTTTGATTTCGACACAATTTTTTAAAATTTTGTCAAGGGTATCAGGAGAAAATGAACCACAATATTTGTTGTACAATTTCTCCAGATACACCGATATACCATGTGTGGGGGTAAACCACTATTTGGGCGCATGGCAGAGCTCGGAATGGAAGCAGCGCCATTTGACTTTTTTGGCTGGAATTGAGATTGGACGCCATGTCGCATTTGGAGAGTCCCTGTGTGCCTAAACAGTGGAAATCCCCCACAAGTGACCCCATTTTGGAAACTGGACCCCTCAAGGAACTCATCTAAATGTGTTGTGAGAGCTTTTAACCCCCAAGGGCTTCACAGAAGGTTATAACGTAGAGCCGTAAAATTAAAAAATCATATTTTTTCCACAAAAATGATCTTTTCATCCCAATTATTATTTTCCAAAGGATAAAAGGACCCCAAAAGTTATTGGGCAATTAGTCCTGAGTACGCTGATACCCCATATGTGGGGGTAAACCACTATTTGGGCGCATGGCAGAGCTCGGAAGGGAAGCAGCGCCATTTGACTTTTTTGGCTGGAATTGAGATTGGACGCCATGTCGCATTTGGAGAGTCCCTGTGTGCCTAAACAGTGGAAACCCCCCACAAGTGACCCCATTTTGGAAACTAGACCCCCCAAGGAACTTATCTAAATGTGTTGTGAGAGCTTTTAACCCCCAAGCGCTTCACAGAAGGTTATAACGTAGAGCCGTAAATTAAAAAATCATATTTTTTTTCCACAAAAATGATCTTTTCATCCCAATTTTTATTTTCCAAAGGATAAAAGGACCCCAAAATTTATTGTGCAATTAGTCCTGAGTACGCTGATACCCCATAGGTGGGGGTAAACCACTATTTGGGCGCATGGCAGAGCTCGGAAGGGAAGCAGCGCCATTTGACTTTTTTGGCTGGAATTGAGATTGGATGCCATGTCGTATTTGGAGAGTCCCTGTGTGCCTAAACAGTGGAAACCCCCCACAAGTGACCCCATTTTGGAAACTAGACCCCCCAAGGAACTTATCTAGATGTGTGGTGAGAGCTTTGAACCCCCAAGGGCTTCACAGAAGGTTATAACGTAGAGCAGTAAAATTAAAAAATCATATCTTTTCCACAAAAATGATCTTTCCACCCCCAATTGTTATTTTCCAAAGGGTAACAGGACCCCAAAAGTTATTGTGCAGAGCTCGAAAGGGAAGTAGCGCCTTTTTCAAATGCAGACTTTGATGGAATGGTCTGTGGGTGTCATGTCACGTTTGGATAGCCCCTGATGTGCTCTAAACAGTAGAAACCCCCCACAAGTGACTCCATTTTGGAAACTAGACCCCCCAAGGAACTTTTCTAGATGTGTGGTGAGCACTTTGAACCCCCAAGTGCTTCACAGAAGTTTATAACGTAGAGCCGTGAAAATAAAAAAATCATATTTTTTTCCACAAAAATAATCTTTTTGCCCCAAATTTTTATTTTTATAATGGTAACAGGAGAAATAGGACCCCAAAAGCTATTGTGCAATTTGTCCTGAGTACGCTGATATCCCATATGTGGGGGGGAACCACTATTTTGACGCATGGCAGAGCTCGAAAGGGAAGTAGCGCCTTTTTCAAATGCAGACTTTGATGGAATGGTCTGCGGGTGTCATGTCACGTTTGGATAGCCCCTGATGTGCCTAAACAGTAGAAACCCCCCACAAGTGACTCCATTTTGGAAACTAGACCCCCCAAGGAACTTTTCTAGATGTGTGGTGAGCACTTTGAACCCCCAAGTGCTTCACAGAAGTTTATAACGTAGAGCCGTGAAAATAAAAAAATCATATTTTTTTCCACAAAAATAATCTTTTTGCCCCAAATTTTTATTTTTATAATGGTAACAGGAGAAATAGGACCCCAAAAGCTATTGTGCAATTTGTCCTGAGTACGCTGATATCCCATATGTGGGGGGGAACCACTATTTTGACGCATGGCAGAGATCGGAAGGGAAGGAGCACCGTTTTTAAATGCAGACTTTGATGGAATGGTCTGCGGGTGTCATGTCGTGCTTGGAGAGCCCCTGATGTGCCTAAACAGTAGAAACCCCCCACAAATGACCCCATTTTGCAAACTAGACCCCCCAAGGAACTTATCTAGATGTGTGGTCAGCACTTTGAACCCCCAAGGGCTTCACAGAAGTTTATAACGCAGAGCCGTGAAAATAAAAAAAAATATTTTCCACAAAAATGACCTTTTTGCCCCCAAATTTTTATTTTTATAAGGTAACAGGAGAAATAGGACCCCAAAAGCTATTGTGCATTTTGTCCTGAGTACGCTGATACCCCATATGCGGGGGGAACCACTGTGATCGCCTTACTGCGATCTTTGGGAGGCACAATGAACAAATCTACCAAAAGTGAAGAATTGGTTTTCTTTTTTACGCCGTTCCTCGTGCGATATTAGTGATTAGGCGACTTTATTCCTCGGATCGGTGCGATTACAGCGATACCAGATTTACACCCTTTTTTCATGTTTAGCTTCTGTCACACACTAAAAGATGCTTTTTTTTGGAATAATTTTTTGTAAGAATTTTTTGCATCGCCGTATTTTGAGAGCTATAATTTTTCCATATTTCGGCCGACAGAGTTATCTGTGGGCTTATTTTTTGCGGGACGAGCTGACGTATTTATTGGTACCATATTCGGGCACATAACGTTTTTTGATCGCTTCCTATTCCGATTTTTGTGGAAGCAGAATGAACAAAAACCAGCAATTCAGGAATTGTTTTTTTTTTTTTTTTTTTTTCCCCCGTTCCGCGTGTGGTAAAATTGATAAAGCAGCTTTATTCTTCGGGTCACTACGGTTACAGCGATACCTCATTTATATATTTTTTTTATGTTTTGGCGTTTTTTACACAATAAAGAATTTTATAGAAAAAATAATTATTTTGCATCAGTTTATTCCGCGAGCTATAACTTTTTTATTTTTTCGCTGATGATGCTGTATAGCGGCTTTTTTTTTGCGGGACAAGATGACGTTTTCAGCGGTACCATGATTATTTATATCTGACTTTTTGATCGCGTGTTATTGCACTTTTTCCAAGCGGTATAATGATACCGCTTGGAAAAAGTATAATTTACTACTTTTTTGTGTTTTGTTTTTTTACGGCTTTCACTGAAGGGGTTAACTAGGGTTATGCTTTTATAGATGGGATTTTTATGGACATGGCGATACCTAACATGTGTATTTTTTTTGTTTTTTATTTTTTTTATTACATAAAAATGTGTATTTTTTAGGGGATTTTTTTTAAATTATTTTTTAATATTTTTTTTACAATTTTTTTTAAAAAATGATTTTTTTCAACTTGTCCCTTTATGGGACTTTCACTTTTTTTACTTTTGATTGCAGTTACAATGCATTGCAATGCTCTGGCATTGCAATGCATTGCAACTATAGTGGAAGCTGCTGTGACATGATTACAGCAGCTTCCCGTAGCTAGATGACCCGGAGGTTGTCATGACAACCCCCGGGTCATCAAGGCAGAGATCAGGCCCAGCTGGGACGCTGATCTGAGGCAGAGGGAGCACCCGACCCTCTGCCTCCCCCCTTGAGCTCTGCGATCGCGCTCGATCGCAGCAGTCAGGGGGTTAACAGCCAGGGGCGGTGGGGGCTCCGCTCCTGGCTGTCAGTGCAGGAAGCCTGGCCACTGCAGCGCCGGCTCCTGCACTGATCGCGCTGGGGAAGCTGAAATTTCAGCTTCTCCTGCGCGATCGCTGCTGTGTTTGGTCAGTCAGATTGACTGACCAACCACGGCGCTGTGAGTGCGGGGACCGACGGCAAAGGTCCCCGCACCGCTTGCCGTGCCTGTCAGCTGTCTGTGACAGCTGTCGGCACTGATCTACCACTGCGTGTTTACACGCAGTGGTAGATCAAAGGCATGACGTGCAGAGTCCGTCCTGGCACCTTGTCATGACGGACTCTGCACGTCATTGGACATTAAGGGGTTAAAAACAGACTGCACGTGGTACAGGTATAAACAGAGGTATTTTATTGAAGTAAAAAAAAACATTTTTTATTTACATACAGACAAGAACATTCTTTTACACCATTTGTTCTTGCCAATCCACCCGTCCTACATCTGAGATGAAGTAGGCCGCAAATTGGTCTCTCATTTGGCTGACTTCAACAGAAGACCTGAGAGGGTGCTGAGTGAACTCAGGCAATGGGTTAGGAGCTGCATCATCAAGTTCAAAGTTTGGGTGCTCTTTCGCCATGACAAAGTTATGTAGCACCACACAGGCCTTCACAACTTCATCCACTGTTTGCACTTTCAGATGAATGGCTGTGCCCAGAATGCGCCACCTGGAAACCAGTATACCGAAAGCACACTCTACAGTTCTCCTTGCCCTGGTCAGCCTGTAATTGAAAATTTTTTTGTTGTGGTCCAAGTCCCGGCTGGAGTAGGGTTTAAGTAGGTGTTGGCTCATCTGGAATGCCTCATCCCCAACCATTACAAATGGCATTGCTGGACCTTCGGTGTGGGGAAGAGGCCGTGGCATGGGGAAATTAAACTGGTTTCCATACAACCTCCGTCCCATGTCCGAGTTCTTAAACGCCTGTGAGTCATTCCCACGGCCAAATGCCCCAATGTCCACCGCAACAAACATACAGTCTGCATCTGCAATGGCCATAAGAACTGTAGAATAGTACTTCTTGTAATTGTAGTACTCCGAGCCTGTTCTTTTAGGTTTGATGATGCGGATGTGTTTCCCATCAACTGCTCCCAAACAGTTGGGGAAATTGCATGTTGTCCAGAATTTTTCTGCTATTTCTAGCCACTTTTCGGTGGTGGGCAGGGGCATAAATTCCGGACAGAGAACAGTCCACAATGCCCGGCAGGTGTCAACAACAATTCCTGACAACGTGGAGATACCAATCCGGTACTGGAAGTGAAGTGAAGACAGGCTCTCTCCAGTAGCAAGGAATCTATAGAAAGAACAAAAAAATTATTATTGTATATGTTTTTGTAAAACATTAATAAACCAAAAAATGGCATCAAAATAATTCTGCAGGTCTTTGTTTACTAGCTGTCAGAACAATAATTCTGTCATCTTTGTAATAGTACATGGCATTAGTAATACAATGATGCAGGCATTCGTTTATCAATAATACATACCGTAATGTCACCAGGAGTCTTTCCTCTGGAGGAATCGCCCGACGCAGCTGGGTGTCCTGTCTCCTTATTAATTGTTGTACCCGAGCAAGTAAATCCATGAAGGATTGTTGTGACATCCGGGTGTAGTCGTTAAATTTCTCCGGGTTTGCTGCAGCTCACTGTAGAGGGTGTGATACGCTCCACGGCTCTCCCGGAGTTCTACAATGGGATGTACCCACAAACGCCGCCGCTGCCGTCTACGCTGTCTATCTCTCTTCCTTTGTTCATGGCAAGCAACGGCATAAGACTGTGCCATAGCCATGTCCACATCCAGGTTGAAGAAGAAATTCTGCATAAGCAGATCCATGTTCACCAAGGCAAATGCAAGCAAATGTAAAAAAGGGCTGTGAACAGGCTCTATAGAAAGATTTTAAATAAGACACACCCACTGGTGTCCCATTGGTGGGTTCTGTTGCAAGAATTTTTCAAGGATTTTCATCATGTGTTTTGCACAGAAAAAACGCAAACGCATACAAAAACGCTTTAAATCGCTTACAATCGCTGCGTTTTTTAAAAGCAATGCGCACTATTCGACTGCAAAATATCGCAGCGATTACACGCGTTTGCACGCGGATTTTTCATGCGTTTCATGTGCGCTCGGTACGCAGCGCTAAAAAACGCAAGTGTGAAAGTAGCCTAAGGGAGTGATAAAGGGGGGTTTGATTTACTATTTATAGCGGGTTTTTATGATTGGCAGCTGTCACGCTAAAAGACGCTTTTTATTGCAAAAAATAGTTTTTTGCATCACCACATTTTGAGAGCTATAATTTTTGCATATTTTGGCCCACAGAGTCATGTGAGGTCTTATTTTTTGCGGTACGAGTTGACGTTTTTATTGGTACTATTTTTCAGCATGTGACTTTTTTATCGCTTTTTATTTTGATTTTTGGGAGGTTAGAATGAACAAAAATCAGCAATTTATGAATTTCTTTTGGGGCGTTTATACCGTTCCACGTGTGGTAAAATTGATAAAGAAGTTTTATTCTTCTGGTTAGTAAGATTACGGCGATACCTCATTTATATAATTTTATTATGTTTCGGCGCTTTTATACAATAAAAGCAATTTTATATAAAAAATAATTATTTTTGCATCGCTTTATTCTGCGAGCTATAACTTTTTTATTTTTTTGCTGATGATGCTGTATGGTGGCTCGTTTTTGCGGGACAAGATGACGTTTTCAGTGGTACCATGTTTATATCGGACTTTTTGATCGCGTGTTATTCTACTTTTTGTTTGGCAGTATGATGATAAAGCATTGATTTTTTGCTTTTTTTTTTTCTAAGAGGTTCACTAAAGGGGTTAACTAGTGGGACAGTTCTATAGGGCGGGTCGTTACGGACGCGGCGATACCAAATATGTGTACTTTTAGTGTTTTGTTTTTTTTTATTTACAGGAAGAAATACATTTATTGGGGAACTTTTTTTTTCCTTTATTTTGGAATTTTTTTTTTACACTTGTGATTTTCATTTTTTTTAACTTTTTTACTTTGTCCCAGGTGGGAAATCACTGTAGAATGTCAGATCGCTGGTCTGACAGTGTGCACAGCACTCTGTGAGACCAGCGATCTCACAGGCACAGCTGCAGGCTTCCTCAGCGCCTGCTCTCAGCAGGCACTGAGGAAGCCGCCTCCCTGCAGGACCCGGCGGCCATCTTGGATCCGGGGTCTTGCAGGGAGGAAGGCCTCAGAACAGCGCGATCACATTGCGCTGTTCTGAGGGTCTCAGGAAGCACGCAGGGAGCCCCCTCTCTGCGCGATGCTTCCCTGTGCCCCCGGTACAACCGCGATAATGTTTGATCGCTGTGTGCCAGGGGTTACTGTGCTGGGAGCGGTCCGTAACCGCTCCTGGCACATAGTACCAGGTGTCAGCTGTGTTAATCAGCTGACACCGGCCGCGATCAGCTGCGCTCCCCCGGTGAGCGCAGCTGATCGCCTAGGACGTACTATCCTGTCCCTGGGAATTAAGTCCCAGGGCACATGGACGGGATAGTACGTCCGATGACAGAAAGGGGTTAAACTTCAACATGTGTAGAACTCTTAAAGGATAATCAACATTTTATTTTTTTATTTTAGAAATCAATAGTACACGTGAAAATAAGGAACTTTGTAATATATCTTGTCAGAGAAATCTGCTTATTTCCCCTACTGGACTAATTATTTATTCAAAAAATTCTCCATTCATGGGTAAAATCTGTCTTCAGTGAATACAGATTTTCCCATTACTGAGATTGGGGATTACAACTTGTTCTATTAGCTTATTTTCACTCTTCCATCTCTATTGAATTTTAAAAGCGCCATCTCCCATCTCAGTAATAGAAAAAGCTCTCTTCACTGAATATGTGGCGCCCCTGAGGGTCCAGTCGCTACAGAGGTGTTGCATCTCACCCAGAGGTGTGACACCTGTCTCTCAGGTAAGGAGGAAGCACCCCTTAGAACTCCACACCTGCATCCAACACACCATGCCAGCTGAGCATACGGACGGACCCTTAGGGAGGATGGTCTGACTAAGCCTGGTTAGTAAAGGTTATATAGCTGGGTAGGTGGAGTTAGCAGCAGCACTTAGGCTGCATGTTAGATTAGAGAGCAGCCAGTCTTGGACTGTGGATCTGCATGAGTAGATCTCTGGGAGCAACTGCTGAAGAGGAGCGAGAGGGTCCTGGGCAGAGACAGTGATTGAAGCTGTAGCCCATTCTAGGATTAGAAGGACCAGGCCGACATGGGGCACGGGCCCTAGACTAGCGGGAAAGCTTCAGGCTCTGCTAGTAAAGCCGACGGCAGTGGTCACTTCCCGGGCCATTGCGATAGCACCAGCATCTCTACCGGAAGGCAGCATTACAGGGTCAAGTACGTGCAGATAAAGGATTGATCTGTTTACTGAGAGGGCTCAAAGCTCCCTTCGTCTGAGAGCTCTGATCTGGTGAAGGTGCAAGGAAGTAAGGAGTAATAGCACGGAGAGAAATATAGAAGGCCAGAAAGGAGCATTACTGAATGGGAGTCTTTGGGAGTGTGACCAATCTACCTGGGGTTGCTGGACCACCTACCTGGAGGACACAGTGCTAAGCGGGCACCTGTACTGCAGACAGACTGTGAGTAAAAACCCTGAACTGCACTTGGACTGTCTCCTACAGTTATTCCAGCGTCGCACACTCCCCTCTGCTACATCGCAGGCACCATTCCTGCACTACCACATCTATCTGCCCTGGAAGGACACAGCCTCACCTGTAGGAGGCTTATCATCTAGCTGCACAACACCATCCCTTCCAGAGGACCTGCACAGCAGCGCTGGTCACCCTGACCAGGTACTACAGGTGGCGTCACGAATAATTATTATCATTCAAATTATTAATCATACGAACACTAATCCCCTGTAAATATTCCCCTTTTTGGTGAGCGCCCAGGGCCACGGACCGAGCCGTGGCTGCCGTGACATCCCCCATAGAAGTCGACAGGCTCGGTGCCGAGTACCCCACGGCCCTGGCGGGCGGCTCAAATACAAAAGTTACAAACTTTACCCATATAGTAAAGATGTGTATCTTCGTACCGTGTTAGCCAGTAGATGTTGTGTATAAATATGTGATTCTTCAGCTTTTGTTTTAGTTTTTGCCTGATGAAGAGACCTGAGTAGTCTCGAAAACTTTCAATTTGTTACCATCTTTTCAGTTAGCCATTAAAAGGTATCAATCACTGAGGAGTCTCAAGTCTAAAAACTTTACCCATGAATTTAGAGTGAAAGATCAGTCCATGTGGTGAAAGAAGCAGATTTCTCTGATAAGATATATTAAAAAGTTGCTTACCTTCATATTTACAAATGATATCTGAAATTCAAATAAAAATGATGGTTACTCTTTAAACAGCCTTTAACCACTTTGTCACTTCTTTAGTGCACTCAGCGCCCACCACCTGCAGTCCTAGGCCACATGTCTCCCCAAGTCTTTACCTTCTTGTGACACAGTCTCAGGGTGGTCCCTTCCTGTACTCCGAACTCTTACCAGTGTTGAGGTCTCTTGCCAGTCACCCTGACTGGATGCTTTAGACCACCTGTTGCCAGCAGCTAGACTTTGTCGCTCAAAAAAACTGTCCATAGTCAGGGACTACCCCATTCATTCTTTTGGGAATATGGCCTGCTTCTCTGTGATGTTCTCCACCATGGACATGATATGCTCCTTCTCTGTCTGGTGGTTATGGCAGGGTGGTACTTTAGCAGTACATCAGCAGTTAAAAGTGATCTCACTCTTTTTAGTAAAATTGGAGCTTAACTACCTTGTCAACATGGTAGATAATGATACAACACGCGTGAGCTTAGCCTGGGGTCACAAATTAATAAAGCAATGATGAGCATCAATATTAACCAGTTTAAGCATGCAAATAAAGGAGAGGGCCAAACATGTTCCCACTTTTTTACGTAATGAGCTATCTCTGTCACATTGAATCATGTCTACAATGCAGTCATTGACTGTTGATAATTTATTAACCCTTTTTCAAGATTTAGATTAAATGCTCTATAAGTTAAGTTAATCTTAAAACCTGCACTGTAGAAGTACTGGTGGTCCAGAGACCTATAAGCATCTGGCTACTGTGATGCAAGTACAGCAGCCAAGACAGAAACTGATTTGCATTGCATATTTCATGGCAGGGCAGAGGATGTTTGCATTTTATGACTACCGGAGTAGAAACCAGGCAATGATATTTGGTTATGAGCACTTTCCAAATTCATCCATATGTTCCTATGGCAGCCATTGTTAAGGAAGACAGTTTATGATTATGTGTTTATGGCATATGTGATGCTGTGAGACAAAGTAATCCCCTCCTAATTCAGACTTTTGGGCTGATCTCATGCCTGTGACTGATTCAATTATGAATAAGCTTACCACTCACATTTGCAAAAAAGTTTCTCATGAGAAATTTTTTTATGTTTTAATTGCACTTTTTTTGGTCGCTCAACTTATACTGAATATACTGTATAGATTTCCATGGTGTCTTAGTTCGGTTAATCATGCCTATCTGTTTTCACTGGAATTTGTATATAAAATATGTGTTGTATATTCCCTTTGTGGCTTGGAATGTAGAATGATATAATTAGTCATTGTTCACAACTTTAAACGGCCTTTGCCAGTTTAGAACAAATGGGGCATTAATCAAGTGATGTCTCATTATTATTTGGGTTCTCATGTTTTTTGTTTTTATAGCTATACATTTGGAATTTACTAACATGGAATGTGGCTTCATAAAATGTAAGTCTATCACATATATGTGTAGACTAACTGCTGATATTGGTCAGCAGTACCACTATTTCCTGCTTTTGAAGTATTATATATTCATTATGTATTGATCATTGGTATTATTTAGTCTTCTTACAATATTTTTTTGATGGTCAGGCACAACATCTTGCCAATAAATGATGGTCAGGCACAATACCTTGCCCTAAATGACTTTGCAACATAAGACTCTTCATCATCTCCCTCAAACTGGCATACCATCCCTTTAAGGACCACGCCAATCTTTGATCTGCCATGTGTATAATCCCTTAACACTTAGTAAAAATAGGCTAAAATATTAACTCCATATTAACTTAAATAGCCTAAAATATTAATTCCAATGGCCCTATTCTCCAAACTATGTGTAATAGTTATGTCATCCATCAGTTATGCCATCTATATTATTCTGTATTAAGATCCTTTAAAGGAATTGTCCCACAAACAAAGTGCACTTTAATCAATAGATCTTGGAATAATAATATGTGCCACAATTGGATGTGTTAAATAAAAATGTTCCTGTGCTGAGATAATCTTATAAATGTGATCCTCTTGTGTACTGTGTAATGGCTGTGTCTGACCGTACAGGAACATGGTCTGATCATACCACAGCTCCTGGGCAGGAGAGGAAGAAAATGACAGTATACAGATAGGACAGCAGGGTATTGCAGCTGATTTTTCTGTAAGGCCGGAGTCACACCAGTGTATGGCATCCGATGAGAGAGCATCGGATGCGATATGCTAATGTCCCTCGGCTCCAGCTCTGCTGCGAGAGGAAGCCGAGTGTCATGCTACTGCGGTGCTATCATCTTGCGGGAGAGAATCAGAGCACAGGTGCAGAGGAGACAGAGAAAGTATCGTATTTTTCGGAATATAAGACGCACGGACCGCTCCTGGTATATTAACCAACGACACACTGCGATCAAACATGATTGCAGTGTTCTGGCGGTATAGGGAAGCATCGCACAGGGAGGGGGCTCCCTGCGTGATTCCCTAAGACCCTCTGAATAGCATGATGTGATCGCGCTGTTCTGAGGGCCTCCTCCCTGCAGGACCCCGGACCTAAGATGGCCTTGGGGTCCTTCTGGGTCCTGCATGGAGGCGGCTTCCTCAGTGCCTGCTGAGAGCAGGTGCTGAGAAAGCCTCCTGCACTGCCAGTCAGATTGCAGATCTGACACAGTGCTATGCACAGTGTCAGATCTGCGATCTGACACTATACAGTGATGTTCCACCCTGGGACAAAGTAAAAAAGTAAAAAAAATAAAAATAACGTGTAAAAAAAAAAATCCTAAATAAAGAAAAAAATATTCCCCAATAAATTAATTTCTTTATGCAAATTAAAAAAAGAAAAAACAATAAAAGTACACATTTAGCATCTATAAAACTGTTCCACTAGTTAATCCCTTTAGTGAACCCCTTAAAAAAAGGCAAAAAAACAATGCTTTATCATCATACCGCTGAACAAAAAGTGGAATAACACGCGATCAAAAAGACGGATATAAATAAACATGATACCGCTGAAAACGTCATCTTTTCCCGCAAAAAATCGAGCCACGATACAGCATCATCAACGAAAAATAAAAAAGTTATAGCTCGCAGAATAAAGCGATGCAAAAATAATTATTTTTTATATAAAATAGTTTTTATTGTATAAAAGCTCCAAAACATAAAAAAATATAAATGAGGTATCTCTGTAATCGTACTGACCCGAAGAATAAAACTGCTTTATCAATTTTACCACACGCGGAACGGTATAAACGCCCCCGCAAAAGAAATTCATGAATTGCTGGTTTTTGTTCATTCTACCTCTTAAAAATCGTAATATAAAGCGATCAAAAAATGTCATGTGCCAGAAAATGGTACCAATAAAGACGTCAACTCGTCCCGCAAAAAATAAGACCTCACATGACTCTTTGGGCCAAAATATAGAAAAATTATAGCTCCTAAAATGTGGTGATGCAAAAACTATTTTTTGCAATAAAAAGCGTCTTTTAGCATGTGACAGCTGCCAATCATAAAAACCCGCTATAAATAGTAGATCAAACCCCCCTTTATCACCCCCTTAGTTATGGAAAAATAATAACATTTAAAAAATGTATTTATTTAAATTTTCCCATTAGGGTTAGGTTAGGGTTGGGGCAAAAGTTAGGGTTAGAGTTGGGGCTAAAGTTAGGATTACGGTACACACACACACAGGAAAATACACACACATGCATATTCATACACACAAAAAAATGCACCATTGACAGCTACAAAGGCACAGAAATGCTCAGTATAAAAGAAAATTCAATCGTTTCATTTTTGTGGTGGTACTAGAGATCAAGATTCCTATATAGAGTTATTTGGATTCGGTGGTTGATTTGACTGCTATTTGATTAGTACTATCTTCAGATCATTTATTAAACATTATACCTGTATATGGTTTGCTTCTTGGGAAATATCACCAGGCCTGCGTAAGCATTAGCACTTTCCCAGTCGTATATTCCTAGATCTTTGCAGCGAGTCACCGTACCATTTTCCTGTATAATGTATTACACTTTTCTAATGTTTTTTAATTTTTTTTATTGTATATCATGTCTTAATGAAAATTATTGACTATTTACGCATTACAGTAGAGTCTTCACAATTTTGTAGGTGATTGTGTTACTTATTGGATTGAATATTTATTGTATTTGGCCTGGTTTGATATACAAATTAATATTTTGCAGCTGTTGAAAATAACAAACTCCATTATACTGATTTTCTCTTACTTCAGGGCTGCCGCTACACAAACTACACAAACTAAGGATGGCTCACAGAGAAACAGAAGAATCCAACAATGGGCCCCTGTGCATTAGTGGGCACCAAGCTCCCCATGCCCCTACATGAGCAATGCTTCGCACAGTACACTTAATGCACTATAGTCAGCGACATAGTCCTGCATCTTGCATTTATTTAACTACCCATTTTATTAATATAATACCGTAGATAGGCTGGCTTGGATGATATATAGTAAGGAGTAGCAGACCACTCCATATCCACTCTACTCAACCTTCTTGGCATCAACACAGAGGCTACCCACCAATCATCTTGTAGCTTCTTGCTGTAACTTAAACCGAAGACTGATTTTGATGTTCTATTCTTAGGGTGGTCAGCAAAACTCTGAACTCTATTGGCTGTTTTCAGGTAGTGCAGCTCAGCATACTCATGTAATGAGTGAGTGCAGCACTAACCATCAAATAAGCTAGGACATTTATGTAGTTTAACACAACTAAAAAACCAACTGGTCCTCTCCTGTGGAACAATGTCAAGAATGTCCAGATAAAGTCTATTATCATACTTCAAGATTTGCTTAGCTGGTGTAAGGGGTTGGGGGTTTTAACTCCTGTTAAATCCTTCTGTCATGTATATGTATTTATGTCATACATTATTATGTTTTTACTTAATGTTGCTGCTACTTGCACAAAGTGTACATATGTTCATTCTACCTCAGTATGTAAGCATAGGGAAAGTGAAGTGTGTATCAGGGGCCACTAGATGGGGCATTGAGCTCACTAGTACAACTCTTCATGTACATAGTTAATGTAGGAGGGGTCATTTAGGTAATAGTATCAGGATTTCCTGTTTGTAGTTAGTGGGGCAAGTATGCCCTTTGTGCTCGGGTGGCTCTGGCCCGGGCAAGATAGATACCTCGCAACGTTTGGTAAGAAGACAGTGCCCAGACATCCAGATAGTGGGGAAAGCAGCATCACCTCCCAGAAGAGTAGCAGCAGCAAGACTCACCTCAAGAGAAAGCAGGTAGTTGGAGCTACAAATAGAGACAGAGGAGCTGACAGGAACGTTTCTTAAGAGAAGTGTCACAGCAGAACCAAGCGGGCGGATGTTCAGTATGTGGCAGTACTTAGCACGGGGAGATGTCTTTCTAGCTGGGGCAAAACAGTGGAAGGAACTCCCGAAAGAAGCCAGGCTGCACAGGGAACATACCGGTGATGCGTACAGACCTGTTGTCGAACCATGTGACATGTCAAGCAGGGAAAGAAAGGAAGAGTTGATATGTGATTTGAAAGCTGCTATTACCACTGTGCTGGATTTGGGTGTTTTGAGAAGTTTGAATATTAAAGTGTTACATTGCAAGTTTTACAGTGACTGTGCATCTACTCATTCACTTAAGGAGCCTTACCGTCCCTGGTATGAAGAGGCAAGTATGCTCCACAGCGTATGGAGTGTGTCTGTGAGGGGAGGCCAAGGTTCAAGTGCTGCAGTATCCTCGGTCATGACTACAGCCCTGACCGACCTTTACAATTGGCGTATTTGGCAGGATGCGACTACCTCACAAGGCGATGGAACTGCAAAAGATGAAGAAGCTGATGTGTACAGCAAAGAGATGGAAAAGGATGCAGAAATAAAACTGGATGTGACACGTTTGACCCAAAGACTGCGGGTTGAAAATGAGCAAACTGTGAGTAAACAACCGAATTTGACAAAAGAGATGTATATGACTGAAACTGTGAGAGAAAAGATAGCGGCCATGATGATGGAGGACTTTGGCGCCAAAGAGGACTTCAGTGGCACCCTTCGTGGGCATGACGGTACAGAAATGGAGCCAGAAGTCAGCTGTCAACCATCCCAGACCTGCCCCTGGTGGGAACGCCGATGAAGAAGGGGAACACGTCCGTTACTTCAAGTCCCTAGGAAATGGGTGGAGAGCCCAGAAACGACCCTGCCCCTGAATGGGTAGGGTCCAATAGCAAGTTCCGTGTGCAGCTGCCTGACGCCAGTCCAGGACGAGATGACAGCGGCGGGGCATCACTGCTGCGTTCTCCACTGCAGGGGAATTCGGCGGATGGAATGGAGTTGGTGGAAGGAGAATGAGAGAGTTCAACTCATGCGCCTCTGTGATGAAGTGCCGGAGGTTTACTTACCCATAGTCTGCTGAGACCCGAGCCTCCACAACCCCAGAATGCGGAGCCTTGTATTCCCCCGCCGGAGCCTGTGGATACTCCCGAGGACTGTGGGAGTGTGCCATACCGGAGTCACGGGAAGAAGAGGTGCAGCTTCTGCAGCGTCCGGAACAAGAGCGGGAACCCGAATGGATGGCAGAACCTTCGTCTTCAGGGTCCATTTCACCTTCACGGGGACTGGAAGATACAGCGTCCACCGATGAGGAGCCCCGGCCGGAAGAACAGGCCGTGCCGGAACTTTTTCAACAGGAGATCGGGGCGCAACTGCACCCGCGGAGGAATCTGATGCCGGCGGAACAACTGCGGCTGCATCTTCAGACGACCTGGTGGATAACATGCTGCAGTTGCTAACAGAGGTCAGGACCAGCCTCAGCGGGACGAGATCTGATGGAGCCACTCAACCTGAAGTGACAACAAGGCCGGTGAGTGTGTCATCTCCCCATTAGCCTGTAAGCGGGGCCTATCCTCCCGAGTCTGAACACATCAACCCTGGGCCCATGTCACCTGCAGTCCCGCCAACTTACGAGTCCCAGTACACTAAGGGGAATTTGGGTCCCAGATTATCCCCCGCTCCCTCCGCTTGGATAGCGGATATATTTGTGCAAAAGAAGGCGAAAGAAAAAGAAGTGTGGGCTTGCCTGCACTGATACGGGGAGGGTGCTATGGCCGGGCGCCGCTCCTATGGACAATTAGTGTTCACTAATGTAGATCGCGGATTCGGCTTTATACGAGACGCTGGCATGGACGCGAAAGTATACATAAACGCCGCCTCGGTTAAACATGGTAGGCCTCCGCAGGAGGGGGGCCTGGGTCTCTTTTATAAGAGAGGATTGTCCCAGGGCTACTATGCCATTGCCATGACGCTGTGCCACAAGGATGGCAGCCCTGTTACAGATGCAGGTCCTCGTTCTGAACAGTCGGTCCCACACGGCACATATACCTCCGGCTCTACCTCTGCCACTGCTAGGTAGCACTGGGATTCTGTGGCTACAGAATCCTATTCAGCCCATAGGTTGGCGTGGAACCCAGAGGAGGAGGCGCGAAGAGCGTGACACTGAAAAGATGTTAGTTTATTTGCTAAACTGTTCCGACAAGCCTACAGCCTACAATGATCCTCAGTCTACTGAACCATCGCACGACCAGCTCTACCCTTTCCTAGTGTATCCTCACCCATCCCTGTAGACTGTGAGCCCTCGCGGGCAGGGTCCTCTCTCCTTCTGCACTTGTGTGTCCCTGGTCTAGCACGTTTATTGTACCTGTCTATATTTTCCCTTTTCATATGTAAAGCGCCATGGAATAAATGGCGCTATATAAATGTGTAATAATAATAATAATAATAAAGTAACTGAACTTAGTGTCTGTTGCACTGTATTGAACAGGGACTGTTCTGCGTCCCCCCCACAGGGCTGGGAGCCCTGCTACGCTCTGCACTTGAAGAGCATTACAGCCGTTGCGGCCTAACAGAAACGTTGAGACGAAGCATTGTTTTTTTTTGTTTGTTAGAGCAGAAAAACCACGGCACTCAACTGGAAGAGAGGTAGGTGCACAAGTCAGGCATCCAGCCTAGTAGACATGAAATAAAAAACTTGGCACTCAAGAAGTTTAACAGGAAAAGTTAATTTATTGATGGTGCATCCAGAAAAAAGCATGAATGTTTTCGGTCCGTTAAGGGACCTTCATCAGATTATTTCCAACAGGACACTAAAGAGAGCAAAATTGTATATGCTAAAAAAGCAAGTTCTCCAAAAAGAGGCAATAGTAATGCTGGATGCGTTAAACCATGTATGGCACAAGATATATCACTGGTTGAGACTAGGACCGTAATGGCAGGAAAAAGGCACTGGAGTCTAGTGCAGCGTCAGCGCAAGTGCTTTACAAGCTCAACGCTTGTCAGGGAGGTATCGCTCAATTGCCGGGTCCAGAGCAGGACAAGGGGCTGATGGCGTCCTGCCGTCCAGGAATGCCATCAGCCATGTGCCATACACGGTTTAACTCAACCAGCATTACTATTGCCTCTATTTGGAGTCCCTTAACCGACCGAAAACGTTCATGTTTTTGTCTGGATGCACCATCAATAAATGAACTTTTACTGTTACACTTCTTGAGTGCCAAGTTTTTTGTTTCATTTTTTTTGTTGTTTTGTTGCACCTGTTGTGCCCCCTCTGCTGAATAGCAGGACTCGACATTAAAGGAACTGTGGATCCATGAACTTGTTGACCGGGCCATTTGTTAACAAAGCACAGGACAGTGCTATCCGCAAACAAAGGGGGATGACCTCCCCTTTAAGGACCTTGTCAAATATAGATATGTTAAAGTATGGACTGACGGTGCTTAAGGACGGACTGTTCCTGCACACCCGTGTGTACATATTGCTGGTGCTACTCTAAAAGAAAGGGGGAATCTCCCTGAAGAACTGTCGGCCTTGTGAAAGGGGTTTTATATATATATATGTTTTAAATTTTTTAAATGGACTTGGCTCACATTGAGCTAGTATTAACATGTATATATATGTTCTCCCTGTGTGGAGTATCATTTGTAAAATGTTTAAATTTGGTTTTAGGCAATGTCAGGAGTGACAATGATTTAAGAAAGGGGGAATGTAAGGGGTTGGGGGTTTTTAACCCCTTTTAAATCCTCCTGTCATGTATATGTATTTATGTCATACATTATTATGTGTTTTGACTTAATATTGCTGCTACTTGCACAAAGTATACATACAGTACGGACCAAAATTTTGGACACACCTTCTCTTTTAAAGATTTTTCTGTATTTTCATGACTATGAACATTGTACATTCACACTGAAGGCATCAAAACTATGACTTAACACATGTGGAATTATATACTTAGCAAAAAAGTGTGTAACAACTGAAATTATGTCTTATATTCTAGGTTCTGCAAAGTAGCCACCTTTTGCTTTGATGACTGCTTTACACACTCTTGGCATTCTCTTGATGAGCTTCAAGAGGTAGTCACCGGAAATGGTTTTCATTTCACAGGTGTGCCCTGTCAGGTTTAATAAGTGGGATTTCTAGCCTTATAAATGGGGTTGGGACCATGAGTTGTGTTGTGCATAAGTCTGGTGGATACACAGCTGATAGTCCTACTGAATAGACTGTTAGAATTTGTATTATGGCAAGAAAAAAGCAGCTAAGTAAAGAAAAACGAGTGGCCATCATTACTTTAAGAAATGAAGGTCAGTCAGTCCGAAAAATTGGGAAAACTTTGACAGTGTCCCCAAGTGCAGTTGCAAAAACCATCAAGCGCTGCAAAGAAACTGGCTCACATGAGGACCACCCCAGGAAAGGAAGACCAAGAGTCACCTCTGCTTCTGAGGATAAGTTTATCCGAGTCACCAGCCCCAGAAATCGCAGGTTTATAGCAGCTCAGATTAGAGACTAGGTCAATGCCACACAGAGTTCTAGCAGCAGACACATCTCTACAACAACTGTTAAGAGGAGACTTTGTGCAGCAGGCCTTCATGGTAAAATAGCTGCTAGGAAACCACTGCTAAGGACAGGTAACAAGCAGAAGAGACTTGTTTGGGCTAAAGAACACAAGGAATGGACATTAGACCAGTGGAAATCTGTGCTTTGGTCTGATGAGTCCAAATTTGAGATCTTTGGTTCCAACCACCGTGTCTTTGGAAAAAGAAAAGGTGAACGGATGGACTCTACATGCCTGGTTCCCACCGTGAAGCATGGAGGAGGAGGTGTGATGTTGTGGGGGTGCTTTGCTAGTGACACTGTTGGGGATTTTTTCAAAATTGAAGGCATACTGAACCAGCATAGCTACCACAGCATCTTGCAGCGGCATGCTATTCCATCCGGTTTGCGTTTAGTTGGACCATCATTTATTTTTCAACAGGACAATGACCCCAAACACACCTCCAGGCTGTGTAAGGGCTATTTGACCAAGAAGGAAAGTGATGGGTGCTACGCCAGATGACCTGGCCTCCACAGTCACCAGACCTGAACCCAATCGAGATGGTTTGGGTGAGCTGGACCGCAGAGTGAAGGCAAAAGGGCCAACAAGTGCTAAGCATCTCTGGGAACTCCTTCAAGATTGTTGGAAGATCATTTCCGGTGACTACCTCTTGAAGCTCATTAAGAGAATGCCAAGAGTGTGCAAAGCAGTCATCAAAGCAAAAGGTGGCTACTTTGAAGAACCTAGAATATAAGACATATTTTCAGTTGTTTCACACTTTTTTGTTAAGTATATAATTCCACATGTGTTAATTCTTAGTTTTGATGCCTTCAGTGTGAATGTACAATTTGCATAGTCATGAAAATACAGAAAAATCTTTAAATGAGAAGGTGTGTCCAAACTTTTGGTCTGTACTGTATGTTCATTCTACCTCAATATGTAAGCATAGCGAAAATGAAGTAGGTATTAGGGGCCACTAGATGGGGGCATTGAGCTCACTAGTACAACTGTTCATGTACATAGTTAATGTAAGAGGGGTCTCTTAAATAATAGTATCAAGTCTTCCTGTTTGTTGTCAGTGGGGTGAGTATGCCCTTTGTGCTCGGGTGACCTCTGGCCCGGACAAGATAGATACCCCGCAACGTTTGGTAAGAAGACAGTGCCCAGACATCCAGATAGTGGGGAAAGCAGCATCACCTCCCAGAACAGTAGCATCAGCAAGACACACCTCAAGAGTAAGCAGTTAGCTGGAGCTACAAATAGAGACAGAGGAGCTGACAGGAACGTTTTTTAAGAGAAGGGTCACAGCAGAATCAAGCGGGCGGATGTTCAGTATGTGGCAGTACTTAGCGCGGCAGACACCTTTCTAGCTGGGGCGAAACAGTGGAAGGAACTCCTGAAAGAAGCCAGTCTGCAAAAAGAACACACCGGTGATGCTTACAGAGTGGTACAGACCTGTTGTAGAACAGTGTGACAAGTCAAGCAGGGAAAGAAAGGAAGAGTTGATATGTGATTTGAAAGCTGCTATTACCACTGTGGTGGATTTGGGTGTTTTGAGAACAGTGGCGTTCCGTGAATAGTAGCAGACCAAGCAGCTGCTATGGGGCCCAGACAGGTGAGGGGGCCCACGACGGCCGCTGTGGTTTGGCAGCTGTGCTGTGCTGACACAGTACTATCTCCTTTAATTAAATATAAGCAACGGCTGCCGGACACTGTAAACCCCCTTGAAGGTCCCCTTTCCTTGTTGTTTCCTGGTCAGCAGTTGGCTTAAGTCTATGGCTGCATTTGCATAAGAAACCCAGCCTGGCAGCCAGAGAGCAGCACACACACACACACACAGGTGCATCGCAGGAAGCAGAAAACATTCATAAGTTTCACTCAGGAGGAGGTACACAAGACGGTGAGCCCTGCTGGCTGGGGTATGGGGTGGATTTTTTTTGTTGAATGTGTCCTCTCACTGTGCTGGCACTTTATATTTACAATGGCTAGCCTCTGGCTGCACTTTGCACCTTAGGGAGGGGGGCCTGACTGCAGGCACTGTGGAGGAGGGGGCCCTGCATGCACTGCAGCCACCCTTCTGTACTCCTCACATTGCTTCTCCATTGGCGCTGATTTCATGTGATTTAACCCCTGTACCACCACCAGGCAGGATGATGCTTCCTATCTGTAGGTAAGACCATGTCCAGTCTATGTCCCACCACCAACTTCACTGTCAAGGTGTGCAACAATGCATGTCATGCAATACTAAAAATGTGCAATGCCCTGGAAATCATGGTGCAGCCAATAAATGTTATTAATTTATTCTGCTCCTTCACCCCAGAGGCATGCACCTGGGAGACAGCAATTACATGGGGCGTGCTGAGCTCATGAGGTGCCTGAGAGTGGAAGTTCTGCAGATGTTATGGAAGATATTGTGTGCGGCATTTCTGTGTCACCTTACCTCTGATAAAATGTGTCTTGTAGTTTGTACACATGTTGGAACTTTGCATAGCTTACATATTCCAACCATTTCATATACAAAGATATGACATCCGTCTACCTGTCTTATATGATGGCATGAATGATGGGCATTGCTTGTACCTGCTGTCAGATTAGGCACCACACTTCTTACATCGGAGCACACTATGCAGCATGTTCCGTCAGGCTAGGTTCACATTTATACGCCTGCAGACTTAATGCGTTGGACGTATACATTAAAACGTATGCCATGCATCAACCTACAAATTTAAACAAGTACATTTGATACATATCGTACTTCCATCTTTGTCTCTATATGTTTTTTTTACTTAAAAAGAATCATTTTTTTTCCATCTAATTTTACTGGTGTCAACAGTCCTATCCCACTCCATTTTGGCATCAGTTCTGTGAGGAGGTGTCCAGAGGAATAAACTTTTTTTCACCCCACATTAAAAACGCGTACCTTTGGTCAATTATGTTTTTTTCCCACAATACAACGTGATCAGGGCAAAACATAGTCAGAAGAACATTTTTTTTTACACTACGTGTTGCCCATTATGGTTTGTGTATGCCTCCATATACGTCTGAATACCATTTTTTTTTGCAATTCAGACATATTTGTCCAGCAGACTGCACTGTAATAATGTGAGCCAAGCCTAAAGAAGTCCTTTTTGTCCAAGGAGGATAAAGCACATCATAAACACAAGTCCAAACTGTGTGTTGCTGCTTTGCAGTGTGTATTTTTGCCATGCTGATTTTACAGGTGAAAGGTATTTACTTTGAACCTTTTTTTGGTTGTAATGGTGAATGCTTCAGGATTATCAATGACCAAAGGGGCGGCAAATTTTTCAGCCGCCCCGGGCCCCACAAACAGTTGCTACGCCACTGCACACACAAGATGGTGAGCCTGGCTGGGGGTCGATTTTTTTTTGTTAAATGTGTCCCCTCATTGTGCTGGCACTTTACATTTACAATGGCTCTGGCTGCACTTTGCACCTTAGGGAGAGGGGCCCGGCTGCACGCACTGTGGAGGGTTTAGGGGGCCCTGCATGCACTGCAGGTGCATACCTCCCAACCGTCCCGGATTGGCCGGGACAGTCCCGATTCTGACCCCCTCCTCCCGCTGTCCCGGCGGGACACTATGTGCAGTGAGCTGAGCCGCCACGCCCCCCATACACCCTATAGTTGCCTTCCAGCGCTGCACTTTAGCTTAACACAGCAGAGCAATGACCTGCTGAGGCAGAGCAATGACCTGCTGAGCTTTCCTACTCTGTGCACACAGGAGCTGTGATGAGGTCACAGGAGGGGAGGAGTTGGGTGTCACATGGCCAGGCTCCGCAGTGTGCAAGTCTGCTGTGCTGGTTGTCATGGGTGCTGGCTGTCGCTGAGGGTAAGTTTATGTAAGGGGTCAGGAGGGATTTACAGTGTGGATGTAGCAGAGTCGTGTGTGTACGAGGTGTATGGAGCAGAGCCGTGTGTGTATGAGGTGTATAAAGCGGAGCCGTGTGTGAAAAGTGTATGGAGCGTAACCGTGTGTGTACGAGGTGTACGGAGCGGAGCCGTGTGTGTATGAGGTGTATGGAGCAGAGCTGTGTGTGTACGAGGTGGCTGTAGCAGTGCAGTGTGTGTACGGAGCTGAGCCGCTCATCTCCGTACACACAGGGCTCCGTGCTTGAGCCGTGTGTGTACGGAGCAGAACCGTGTGTGTACGGGGTGTAGAGAAGTGGAGCCGCATGTGTATGAAGCGGAACCACGTGTGTACGAGGTGTATGGAGCGGAACCACATGTGTGCGAGGTGTATGGAGCGGAGCTGTGTATGTACGAGGTGGTTGTAGCAGTGCTGTGTGTGTGCGGTGCGTACAAAACGGAGCCTTGTGTGTACGAAGTGTACGGAGCTGAGCCGCTCATCTCCGTACACACAGGGCTCCGTGCTTGAGCCGTGTGTGTACGGAGCGGAGCAGAGCCGTGTGTGTACGGAGCGGAGCAGAGCCGTGTGTGTACGGGGTGTAGAGAAGTGCAGCCGCGTGTGTATGGAGCGTTACCGCGTGTGTACGGGGTGTACGGAGCGGAAACGCATGTGTACAAGGTGTACGGAGCGGAACTGCATGTGTACGAAGTGTATGGTGCAAAGCCACATGTGTACAAGGTTTACTGAGCGTGGCTGCTTATGTACGAGGTTTACGGAGTGAAGCCGTGTGTGTACTGAGTGGAGTCATGTGTGCGCGAGGTGTACGGAGTGGAGCCGTGTACGGAGTGGAGCCGTGTGTGCGCGAGGTGTACAGAGGGGAACCGTGTGTGTATGAGGTGTGCGGAGCCGTGCATGTACAAGGTGTATGGTGGGGAGCATTCATACCTCCCAACAGTCCCGATTTTGAGAGAGGGTCTGCCCCGCTGTCCCGGCTGGCAGCTTACTTTCCCCGTGGACACAGGAGTACACGGCGGAGCCCCGAGGAGCACTTTAAAACTCTGCTCTTTCTTTTCCTCAGTACCAGTCAGTGTGCGCACAGTACCAGCCACTGATCCCATAATGCCAGCCACTGTGCCCTCAGTACCAGTCCGTGTGATCAGCAGGGCTAAATGGGTGTAGTTGGGGCGTGGACATGGGTGTGATTAGTTGTGAAATGGGTGTGGTCAGGGGCGCGGCATAAAATTTGCCGCGGCGCGCATAGCGCGCCGCAACCCCCGTCCCTCTTTCCCATCTTCAAAAGTTGGGAGGTATGCAGGTGTGTGTGTGTGTGGAGTTAAGAGCACCTGTTTTTTTTTGGGGGGGGCCCCATTCAGACTTTTGCTATGGGGCCCCATGATTTCTATGTACGCCCCTGTTTGAGAAGTTTGAATATTAAAGTGTTACATTGCAAGTTTTACAGTGACTGTGCATCTACTCATTCACTGAAGGAGCCTTACAGTCCCCGTTATGAAGAGGCAAGTATGCTCCACAGCGTATGGAGTGTGTCTGTGAGGGGAGGCCAGGGTTCAAGTGCTGCAGTTTCCTCGGTCATGACTACAGCCTTTACATGGGCATGGTTGTTCTTTAGCTCACAATCATCAAAAAGTCACAAAATAATTTTCTTACAGATATTTTGTTTCTAATACATGTACCAAGAGATATTGAGATCAAGAGGAAGACAATGACATTATAATTTCTTCCACAGTATTTGCTTGGTTCTATCTATAGCTTTTTGTTGCAGCTTCTTTACCTTATTTATGATTCTCTCAATTGAATCATGTGCATCTTCAATCCAGGAGCGGCATTTCTCACCTATAGGGCTATGTTTCCATGTGGTTTATTGGCAGCGCTTTAGTCGCAGCAGATACCGGCTCCGCCTAAAGCGCTGCAGGCTTTTGTACGCACTGTGATTCCGCATGTCTTCATTGAACACATGCGGAATCACTGCATCCTATACATAGACTGTGATATTCATCTTGCGGAGACTGAGCGTCTCCGCAAGATAAATAGACATGCTGTGGTCTAGAAAGACTCACCTTATGTCCGGGCCACCGGATGCAGCCGTGCACGCAAAGGGGAGATAGGATTTCATAAAATCCCCTCCACTATGCTGTAACATCTGGACGCTGCAGATTGGACGCTGCGGCTGTACGCAGCGTCCGATCTGCAGTAAATACTGAAGGAATACGCCACATGGAAACATACCCTAACAGCACATGTTCCAACTTCAGTTGCTAATAGATAGTCAAGTTTCATTCTACTTTTCTAACCTGAGTAAAAGATACGTTGCTCTTTTGAAAAAGATGTTAGCAGAAGGTCATTAATATAGTTTAGCGAACCCATGGATGTTCGGCTTCACCAGGTTCAGCTGGACTTTTTAAAAAGTCAGGTTCAGGACCCGAACCTGATCCCAGTCACCAAAAACTCAAGAGACTCAAACTTCAGTGCTGTAAAATGGCTTTAAAATGGTCTGAGTAAGGGCTAAGGGGCTGCAAAAGGAAGCAAAATGGGGGTAAGGGCAGGTCAATTGCCCAGCAAAAAAATGTAGATAGGTAATTGCCGTAAAGGGGTTCTTTCACCATAGCAATCATGGTAAAATAGGAAGTAAATGAATAACATTTTAACAGAGCCCTCACAGAGACTGAGGCTTGCTACTGCTAGTCCAGTTAACCCCTTCATGACCCAGCCTATTTTGACCTTAAAGGCCTTGCCATTTTTTGCAATTCTGACCAGATCCTAGCGATTCTGAGATTGTTTTTTCGTGACATATTGGGCTTCATGTTAGTGGTAAAATTAGGTCGATAATTTTTACGTTTCTTTGTGAAAAAAATGGAAATTTGGCAAAAATGTTGAAAATTTTGCAATTTTCAAATTTTGAATTTTTATTCTGTTAAAACAGAGAGTTATGTGACACAAAATAGTTAATAAATAACATTTCCCACATGTCTACTTTACATCAGTACAATTTTGGAAACAAAATTTTTTTTGTTAGGAAGTTATAAGGGTTAAAAGTTGACCAGCGATTTCTCATTTTTACAGCAAAATTCACAAAACCATTTTTTTAGGGACCACCTCACATTTGAAGTCACTTTGAGAGGTCTATATGGCAGAAAATACCCAAAAGTGACACCATTATAAAAACTGCACCCCTCAAGCTACTCAAAACTACATTCAAGAATATTATTAACCCTTCAGGTGCTTCACAGGAACTAAAGCAACGTGGAAGGAAAAAATTGACATTTTAATTTTTCCAACAAAAATTTTATTTTAACATCAATTTTTTCATTTTTACATGGGCAACAGGATAAAATGGATCCTAAAATTTGTTGGGCAATTTCTCCTGAGTGCACAGATACCTCACATGTGGTCATAAACCACTGTTTGGGCGCATGGCAGGGCTCAGAAGGGAAGGAGCGCCATTTGACTTTTTGAATGGAAAATATGCTGGAATATTTAGCGGTTGCCATGTCGCATTTGGAGAGTCCCTGTGTGCCTAAACATTGGAGCTCCCCCACAAGTGACCCCATTTTGGAAACTAGACCCCCAAAGGAACTTATCTAGATGCATAGTGAGCACTTTGAACCCCTAGGTGCTTCACAAATTGATTTGTAAAAAAAAGAAAGTACTTTTTTTTTTACAAAAAATTTTTTTTAGCCTCAGTTTTTTCATTTTCACATGGGCAACAGGATAAAATGGATCCTAAAATTTGTTGGGCAATTTCTCCTGAGTACACAGATACCTCATATGTGGTCATAAACCACTGTTTGGGCGCACGGCAGGGCTCAGAAGGGAAGGAGCGCCAATTGACTTTTTGAATAGAAAATTAGCTCCAATCGTTAGCGGACACCATGACGCGTTTGGAGAGCCCCTGTGTGCCTAAACAGTGTAAAACCCCCACATGTGACACCATTTTGGAAACTAGACCTCTTATGGAACTTATCTAGATGTGTTGTGAGCACTCTGAACCCCCAAGTGCTTCACAGAAGTTTATAACGCAGAAAATAAAAAAATCATTTTTTTCCTCAAAAATGATTTTTTAGCCCGCTATTTTTTATTTTCACAAGGGTAACAGGAGAAATTGGACCACAAAAGTTGTTGTGCAATTTGTCCTGAGTACACCAATACCCCATATGTGGGGGGAACCACTGTTTTGGTGCATGGGAGAGCTCAGAAGGGAAGGAGCGCCATTTTGGAATGCAGGCTTGATGGATTGTTCTGCGGGCGTCATGTTGCGTTTGCAGAGCCCCTGATGTGCCTAAACAGTAGAAACCCCCCACAAATTACCCCATTTTTGAAACTAGACCCCCAAGGAGCTTATCTAGATGTGTAGTGAGTGCTTTGAACCCCCAAGTGCTTCACAGAAGTTTATAAACGCAGAGCAGTGAAAATAAAAAAAATCATTTTTGTTTCTCAAAATCATTTTTTAGCCCTCTATTTTTTTAGTTTCCCAAGGGTAACAGGATAAATTGGACGCCAAAAGTTGTTGTCCAGTTTTTCCTGAGTACGCTGGTGCCCCATATGTGGGGGTAACCACTGTTTGGGCACACAGCAAGGCTCAGAAGGGAAGGAGTGCTATTTGACTTTTTTAATGGAAAATTAGCTCCAGTCATTAGCGGACACCATGTCGTGTTTGGAGCTCCCCCACAAATGACCCCATTTTGGAAACAAGACCCCCTAAGGAACTTATATAGATGCACAGTGAGCACTTTGAACCCCCAGGTGTTAGGGTTCGAGTTCCCGCTGCTGCACAAGGGGAGTCTCGAACCAGTCCTGCTGCGGTCCCCCATTCATCTCCGTCCACAGTGGAGCCTGCTCAGCTTAGATGTCGGTCCCAGCGTCTCGCCCAGCCTAACAGTGTGCAGAGGATTACTGCTGCTCCTCCAGGCCCTGCTATTGTGGCCAGTACTGGTTAGCGGCGAGCAGACGTCTTTAGGACAAAGTCCTTGTTTTCCCCTTCTGAGCATGCCCAGAGTGAGATCTCTCATTGGAGATCAGGGGTCACATGCTCAGGTACTGCGGCAGCTCCTATTGGTCCGCCAGGAAGGTCCTGTGACTACTGGTGTTCTGGAACAAGTTTCATTGGTCCTTGTTTCTGGCAGGTCCTGTAGCTGTTACTATAAAAGGGTAGCGTGGCTGGGCCGCCATGCGCTAGTATCAATCGTCATATTCTTTGCGCCAGTGTGGTCATGCGTGTGTGTGGTTAGGGCCCGGCTGAAATAAGCCCCTAGAATACAGACTTAATCGGTGAGGAGTTTGGTATGCTAGCTGGTCAGGGTCGGTGTCCTAGATGCCCTAGATTACCAGCATAACCGGTGAGGAGTTTGATTGCCGTATTCAGGGCCTGGTGTTCAGACGCCATAGATTGCGGGTGTCTCCGCGAGGACATTAGCGCATGATCACGTTCTATGTTCGCTTAGCAGTCAACTGTACCTGGGTGCCTGACAGGACACAGAAGTTTGTCTCAGCGGCACGGTGACGTAAGACAGCACCCTAGCGTGTTTATTTTGCGTCTCAGTTGTGTTAAGTGAGTTCGCACACATCGCCATATTGCGCGTGGGCACTCCTTCTAGCGGCTCTGTGGAATAACAGAGTTCGCACATATTGCCACAGCGCGTTACGGCGTTTATTTTGGCGACTCTGCGGGATAACAGAGTTCGCTTCTTGTGCCATTTTACTAGCAGCAGGCTCCGCCTGCATGGTGGACCCCGAGCTGCGAACGCACCTCTTTACATCATATATTTGGTGCGTTCCGCAGACCCTAACACCAGGTGCTTCACAGAAGTTTATAACGCAGAGTCCTGAAAATAAAAAATCATTTTTTTTTCTCAAAAAATCATTTTTTAGCCCCCTATTTTTTATTTTCACAATGGTTACAGGAGAAATTGGACCCCAAAAGTTGTTCAGTTTGTCCTGAGTGTGCTGGTACCCCATATGTGGGGGGTAACCACTGTTTGGGCACACGTCAGAGCTCGGAAGGGATGTAGTGACGCTTTGAAATGCCGACTTGAAGGAATGGTCTGCGGGCATCTTGTTACGTTTGCAGAGCCCCTGATGTGCCTAAACAGTAGAAACCCCCCACAAGTGACCCCATTTTGGAAACTAGACCCCCCAAGTAACTTATCCAGATGTGTGGTGAGCACCTTGAACCCCCACGTGCTTCACAGAAGTTTATAATGCAGAGACATGAATATAAAAAATTATTTTTTTCCTCAAAAACTGATTTTTTAACCCGCAATTTTTTATTTTAACAAGGGTAACAGGAGAAATTGGACCCCAAAAGTTGTTGTACAGTTTGTCCTGAGTACACTGGTACCCCACATATGGGGGGAACCACTGTTAGGGCACACGTTGGGGCTCGGAAGGGAAGTAGTGACGTTTTGAAATGCTGACTTTGATGGAAAGGTCTGCGGGCGTCATGTTACGTTTGCAGAGCCCCTGATGTGCATAAACAGTAGAAACTCCCCACAAGTGACCCCATTTTGGAAACTAGACCCCGCTCGGAACTTATCTAGATGTGTGGTGAGCACTTTGAACCCCCAAGGGCTCCACAGAAGTTTATAACGCACGGGCATAAAAATAAAAAAATCATATTTTTTCCACATGATCTTTTAGTCCCCAATTTTTTCATTTTCCCAAGGGTAACAGGAGAAGTTAGACCCCAAAAGTTGTTGTCCAATTTGTCCTGAGTACGCTGGTATCCCATATGTGGGAGAAAACTACTGTATGGGCACACGTCGGGGCTCGGAAGGGAAGTAGGGACGTTTTGAAATGCCGGCTTGATGGAATGATCTGCGGGCGTCATGTTACGTTTGCAGAGCCCATGATGTGCCTAAACAGTAGAAACCCCCCCAAGTGACCCCATTTTGGAAACTAGATCCCCCAAGGAACTCCTCTAGATGTGTGGTGAGCACTTTGAATCTCCAAGTTCTTCACAGAAGTTTATAACGCAGAGCCGTGAAAATAAAAAATCATTCTTTTACACAAAATAATTTTTTAGTCCCCAATTTTTCTTTTCCCAAGGGTAACAGGAGAAATTAGACCCCCAAAGTTGTTGTGCAATTTTTCCTGAGTACGCTGATACTCCATATGTGGGGGTAAACCACTGTTTGGGCACACATCGGGGCTCGGAATAAAGGGAGCACTGTTTGACTTTTTGAACGCAAAATTTGCAGGAATCAATGGTGGCGCCATGTCGCATGTGGAGACCCCCTGATGTGCCTAAATAGTGGAAACCCCTCAATTCTAACTCCAACCCTAACCCCAACACACCTCTAACCCCAACCCCTACACACCCCTAACCCTAATCCAAATCCTAACCATAACCCTAACCCCAACACATCCCTAACCCTAATCCCAACTCTAAGCATAACCCTAACTACAAGCCTAACCCTAATCCCAACCCTAACCTCAAAAACACCCCTAACACTTATCCTAACACTAACCCTAACCACAAACCTAACCCTAATCCCAACCCTAACCCTAATTCCAACCCTAATTCTAACCCTAACCCTAATTCCAACCCTAACCCTAATTCTACCCTAACCCAAATTCCAACCCTAACCCAAATTATTATTATTATTATTATTACACAATTATATAGCGCCATTTATTCCATGGCGCTTTACATATGCAAAGGGAAAATATAGATAGGTACAATAAACGTGTGCTAGACAAGGGACACACAAGCACAGAAGGAGAGAAGACCCTGCCCGCGAGGGCTCACAGTCTACAGGGATGGGTGAGGATACACTAGGAAAGGGTAGAGCTGGTCGTGCGATGGTTCAGTAGACTGAGGATCATTGTAGGCTGTAGGCTTGTCGGAACAGGTGGGTCGAGGCGGGAGATGATAAGGGCGTGCACTAGTGTTTTTGTGGTTTCATGGTTGAGGAATGAGCGGATCCGGGAAATATTTTTGATTTTGAGGCGGCAGGAGGTGGCGAGGGCTTGGATATGTGGTTTGAAAGAGAGGGCAGAGTCGAGGATCACCCCAAGGCACCGAGCATGCGGGACTGGGGAAAGCGAGCAGCCATTGACATTGATGGATAGGTCTGGTGGAGGGGAAGAATGAGGTGGGGGAAAGATGATGAATTCTGTTTTGTCCATGTTCAGTTTGAGAAAGCGAGCAGAAAAGAATTCTAACCCTAATGCTAACCCTAACCCTAATGCTAACCCTAACCCTAGTTCTGACCCTAACCTTAGTTCTAACCCTAACCCTAAGGCTGGGTTCATATTTTTTTAGTTTTACCAGCCTGTTCAACACATAGCGTTGACGGGCTGGTAACGGTATAGTATAACGCGATCGCGTTATGCTATACCCGCTAGCGCAGATGAATCAACAGGTGATTCATCTATGCTAGCGGTGACGGAGCCCAGACGCTGCAGCCCGCGTCCGAGGCACCGTCACTGAATGACGGCATGTCGCGAACGCATACCGCTTTACGGCATGCGTTGCGATGCGCACACAAATGGGGGTGAATGGCAGCATTAACGGACTGCGTTACACCGCTTTATACCGCGGTGTAACGCAGTCCATCTAACAGACTGCCATAACGCAATATGAGCTAGTAGTGACGGACCCCCGAACGCTGCAGACCGCGTCCGAGGGTCCGTCACAGAATGACAGCACATCGCTAACACATGCCGATTTCGGCATGCGTTAGGATGCGCTACTGCTATTGCAGGCAGTGGCGGCGTTAACGCATCCGTTACATAGCGTTAGAACCCAGCCTAATAAGAAAAAAAAAAAAATTATTTTATTATTTGTCCCTACCTATGGGGGTGATAAATGGGGCATTTATTTACTTTTTTTTATTTTGATCACTGTGAAAGTTTATCACAGTGATCAAAATAAATTTAAGAACTTTGGAGGGCGCACTGAGCATGTGCCGGCCGGCGGGCGCACTACGCATGCGCCCGCCATTTTAGCAAGTTGGCGGAGCCCATGAAACATCCCGGACGGACGCCGGGACGGATCCAGGGACATCGGAGGACCGGGAGAGGTGAGTGGGGGGGTCGGAAGGTAAGGGAGGGTATCGGAAGGTGGGGGAGAGCGGAGGCAAGGAGGAGGGGAGCATTTAGTGACGGCAGTGACCGATCGCCGCCATCTATCGGTGGCGGCAGCCGATCGCCTCCGTAACTCGGTGTGGGGGGGTCGGATCTCGATCTCCAGCCATGGCAGATGCTATTGCAGCATCGGCCATGGCTGGATTGCAATATTTCACCAAATTTCATTGGTGAAATATTACAAATCGCTATGATTGGCTGTTTCACTTTTAACATCCAATCAGAGCGATCGTAGCCACGTGATGGTTAAGCCAACCTCCCTGTGGTGAAGCACAAAGGGTCTTGTGCCTGCGGGTCGGGTGACCTTTCAGTGACCCCGGTCACCCGACCTGCAGGAACGCAATCCTTTCATGACACAGGGTATGCGTCACAGGTCGGATTGGCACCGACTTTCATGACGCATACGCTGTGCCACAGGTCGGGAAGGGGTTAAACATTTCACCCACAGAGATCGGGGCACAGTACCCCCACAGCTCCAAAATGTCAGCTTCTGTAGTGTTTATTACAATTGCTGCCAATGAAAAGCTGTAATATGATTTTTGGATCGAGCTGGCAGTCCGCCACAAGGCTTGTTACCAGCAATCCAGTTAAAAATTTCACCCACACAGCATGTTTTCACTTTTTCCCCACAGAAACTGATAACATCATGTATTGGCTCATGTGTGCCAGAATGCCCAGAGGCAACGACAAGCTGTCCTCGGTGCAAGGTGTATTGTCTGGGTACTCTGTATCCTCACACCCATGCCCCAGTGATGCCCGTGAGATTATCTGAGTGTCACCCTGCTCTGAACATGGTTACTCCTGTTCCTCCTCCCAAACTGTCCCCTGGCTGTATAGTTGAATACCTGATCACAGAGTAGGACAGTAACCCACCCTCCTAGCCATGTGTGGACGACAGGCCTGATAACAGTGTAAATTGGTCCTGCTCTTCCTGCTCTTCTTAACCCCTTTATTCCATCAGACGTAGTATTCCGTCCATGTGACCCTGGACCTAATTCCCATGGACAGAATAGTATGTCATGGGCGATCAGCTGCGCTCCCAGGGGAGCGCAGCTGATCGCCGCTGGGTGTCAGCTGATTATCACAGCTGACACCCGTGACTGTGTGTCAGGAGCGGTCACGGACCGCTCCCGGCACATTAACCTCTGGCACACCGCGATCAAACATGATCGCGGTGTACCCGGGGCACAGGGGAGGATCGCGCAGGGAGAGGGCTCCCTACGCGCCCCCCTGAGACCCTCAGAGCAGCGCGATGTGTCGCGCTGTTCCGAGGGTCCGTCCTCCATCCAGGTCCCCGGATCCAAGATGGCGCCGGGTCCTGCAGGGAGGCGACTTCCTCAGTGCCTGCTGAGAGCAGGTGCTGAGGAAGCCTGCAGCGATGCCAGAGCGATCGCTGGTGTGACAGAGTGCTGTGCACACTGTCACACCAGCGATCTGCTAAAATACAGTGATGTCCCACCCTGGGATAAAGTAAAAAAGTAAAAAAAATAAAAATAAAAAATGGTAAAAAAATCATAAAAAAAAAAAAAAATATTCCCCAATAAATTCATTTTTTCCTGTAAATAAAAAAACCAAAACAATAAAAGTACACATATTTGGTATCTCCGCGTCCGTAACGACCCCCCCTATAAAACTGTCCCACTAGTTAACCTCTTTAGTGTACCCCTTAAAAAAAAAAAAACGAAGCAAAAAATCAATGCTTTATCATCATACCGCTGAACAAAAAGTGGAATAACACACGATCAAAAAGACCGATATAAATAAACATGGTACCGCTGAAAACGTCATCTTGTCCCGCAAAAAAGGAGCAGTCATACAGCATCATCAGTGAAAAATTAAAAAAAGTTATAGCTCGCAGAATAAAGCGATGCAAAAATAATAATTTTTTATATAAAATAGTTTTCAATCTATAAAAGCACCAAAACATAAAAAAATTATATAAATGAGGTATCGCCGTAATGGTACTGACCCGAGGAATAAAACTGCTTTATCAATTTTACCACACGCGGAACGGTATAAACGCCTCCCCCAAAAGAAATTCATGAATTGCTGATTTTTGTTCATTCTAACCTCCCAAAAATCGAAATAAAAAGCGATCAAAAAATGTCACATGCTCAAAAATGGTACCAATAAAAACGTCAACTCGTACCGCAAAAAATAAGACCTCACATGACTCTGTTGGTCAAAATATGCAAAAATTATAGCTCTCAAAATGTGGTGATGCAAAAAACTATTTTTTGCAATAAAAAGCGTCTTTTAGCGTGACAGCTGCCAATCATAAAAACCCGCTATAAATAGTAAATCAGACCCCCCTTTATCACCCCCTTAGTTAGGGAAAAATAATAAAATTAAAAAAATGTATTTATTTCCATTTTCCCGTTAGGGTTAGGGTTGTGGCTAAAGTTAGGGTTAGGGTTGGCGCTAACGTTAGGATTAGGGTTAGGGTTGGGATTACGGTTAGGGGTGTGTTAGGGTTAGGTTTGTGGTTAGGGTTGGGACTAGGGTTAGGGGTGTGTTGGGATTAGGGTTGGAGTTAGAATTGGGGGGATTCTGCTGTTTAGGCACATCAGGGGCTCTCCAAATGTGACATGGCGTCTGATCTCAATTCCAGCCAATTCTGCGTTGAAAAAGTCAAACGGTGCTCCTTCACTTCTGAGCTCTGCCATACGCCCAAACAGTAGTTTACCCCCGCATATGGGGTATCAGCGTACTCTGGACCCCAAGAGTTATTGTGCAATTTGTCCTATTTCTCCTGTTACCCTTGGGAAAATAAAAAACTGGGGCGACAAAATCATTTTTGTAAAAAAAAAATGATTTTTTTTGTTTTTACGGCTGTATGTTATAAAACTTCTGTGAAGCACTTGGGGCTTCATAGCGCTCACCACACTTCTAGATAAGTTCCTTGTGGGGTCTATTTTCCAAAATAGGGTCACTTGTGGGGGTTTCCACTGTTTAGGCGCATCAGGGGCTCTCCAAATGCGACATGACGCCCCCAGACCATTCCATCAAAGTCTGCAATCCAAAACATCACTACTTCCCTTCCGAGCCCAGACGTGCACCCATACAGTCGTTTTCTCCCACATATTGGGTATCAGCGTACTCAGGACAAATTGGACAACAAATTTTGGGGTCCAATTTCTCCTGTTACCCTTGTGAAAATAAAATATTGGGGGCGAAAAAATCATTTTTGTAAAAAAAAAAAGGATTTTTTATTTTTACGGCTGTACGTTATAAACTTGTGTGAAACACTTGGGGTTCAAATTGCTCACCAAAGATCTAGATAAGATCCTTAGGGGGTCTAGTTTCCCAAATGGGGTCACTTGTGGGGGGTTTCCACTGTTTAGGCACATCAGGGGTTCTCCAAATGCAACATGGCGTCCAATCTCAATTCCAGCCAATTTTGGTTGGAAAAAGTCAAATGGTGCTCCTTCCATTCCGAGCTCTGCCATGCGCCCAAACAGTGGTTCCCCCCCACATATGGGGTATCAGCGTACTCAGGACAAATTGGACAACAAATTTTGTGGTCCAATTTCTCCTGTTACCTATGGGAAAATAAAAAATTAGTAACTAAGAGACAATTTTTGTGGGAAAAAAATAGGATTTTATTTTCATGCCCGGGCACTATTATAAACTTGTGTGAAGCACTTGGGGGTTCAAAGTGCTCACCAAAGATCTAGATTAGTTCCTTAGGGGGTCTAGCTTCCAAAATGGGGTCACTTGTGGGGGGTTTCCACTGTTTAGGCTCATCTGGGGCACTACAAACGGAACATGACCCCCATCAATGTTTGCATTCCAAAACGTTACTGCTTCCTTTCCAAGCCCTGCCGTGCGCCCAAACAGTTTCCTCCCCCCACATATGGGGTATCAGCGTACTCAGGACAAATTGGACAACAACTTTTGGGGTCCAATTTCCTTGGGAAAAATCAAAAATTTGGGACTAAAAAAATCATTTTTGTGGAAAATTGTTTTTCTTTTTTTTTCACACCCAGGCATTATAAACTTTTGTGAAACACTTTGGGGTTCAAAGTGCTCACAACAGATCTAGATAAGTTCCTTAGGGGGTCTAGTTTCCAAAATGGTGTCACTTGTGGGGGGTTTCCACTGTTTAGGCGTATCAGGGGCTCTCCAAACACGACATGGCGTCCAATCTCAACTCCAGCCAATTTTAGTTTGAAAAAGTCAAACGGCGCTCCTTCCCTTACGAGCTCTGCCGTGTGCCCAAACAGTGGTTTTCCCCCACATATGGGGTATTGGCGTACTCAGGAGAAATTGCACAACAACTTTATCTGCCCATTTTCTCTTTTTACCCTTGTGAAAATAAAAAAAAGTTTGTAAAAGATCATTTTTGTGGCTAAAAAGTTAAATATTAATTTTTTCCTTCCACGTTGCTTCAGCTCCTGTGAAGCACCTGAAGGGTTATTAAACTTCTTGAATGTGGTTTTGAGTACCTTGAGGGGTACAGTTTTTAGAATGGTGTCACTTTTGGGTATTTTCAGCTATATAGACCCGTCAAAGTGACTTCAAATGTGAGGTGGTCCCTAAAAAAATGGCTTTGTAAATTTTGTTGTAAAAATGAGAAATCACTGGTCAACTTTTAACCCTTATAATTTCCTAACAAAAAAAAATGTTGGTTACAAAATTGTGCTGATGTAAAGTAGACATGTGGGAAATGTTATTTCTTAACTATTTTGTGTGACATATTTCTCTGTTTTAAGGGAAAAAAAATTCAAAGTTTGAAAATTGCAAAATTTTCAAAATTTTCGCCATATTTGCATTCTTTTCAAAAATAAACGCAAGGTATATCGAAGAAATTTTACCACTAACATGAAGTACAATATGTCACAAGAAAACAATCTCAGAATCGCGAAGATCCGTTGAAGCGTTCGAGAGTTATAACCTCATAAAGAGACAGTGGTCAGAATTGTAAAAATTGGCCCGGTCATTAACGTGCAAACCACCCTTGGGGGTGAAGGGGTTAACCCTGTGCCACCTCATCCATTATGGCCTGAATTGTTTTTTCCAGCAGGCATTTAAGTGGTATAGTAACGCTGCTGATGGTGATATCAGCGCTGGCCATATTGGTGGAATATTTGAAGCCATGAAAGACAGCACACTTGTCTCACATGGAGGCCCACACAATGGTAGTGAAGTGATGTTGTTCTGCAGAATGACTCAGTCATGTGTGCTGCAGGTGAAACTCCACTATTGCCTGCTCGCACAGTCTCTCTAGCATATGCAAGGTGGAGTTCCACCTTAATGGTACATTGCATATCAACCGATGAGTGGAAGGCAGAAATGACGCTGCAGCACAGACAGGTGAGCAACAGCAGGGTGAGAATGCCGAAAGTGCTACACACTGCCACACTTTCAGCATCAGCTCCAACATGTGTGGGCAGTTTTTCAGAAAGCTCTGCACCACCAAGTTCAGCATATGCACCAAGCAACGGATGTGCGTCAAACCAGCTAGGCCCAGAGCTGCTACGAAATTTTGCCTATTATTGCACACCACCAGGCTGGACTTGAAGTACACCAGTACCAACCACTGATCTGTCTGCTGTTTGATCCCAGTGCACAGCTCCTGCTCATTGTGGGATTTGTCCCCCAAACAGAGGCGTTTCAGTACAGCCTGCTGTCATTTACCACTGGCTGCACTGAAGTGGATGGTGTGACTGGATGAGAAGGCAGTGGAGGAAGCAGAGTAACAGGAAGAGGCATCCTGAATAAATAAATGTCCAGCAATCCTCCGTCGTGGTAGGACATAGATTACCAATGGTTTTCTTGGTGACTGTGGTCCCAGCTGCCTTGAGATCATTAACAAGTTCAACCCGTGTAGTTTTAGGCTGATCTCTCACCTTCCTCATGATCAAGGGCACCCCACGAGGTGAGATTTTGCATGGTGCCCCAGATCGATGTTGATTGACAGTCATTTTGTATTTCTTCCATTTTCTTACTATTGCACCAACAGTTGTCTCCTTCTCACCCAGCGCCTTACTTATGGTTTTGTAGCCCATTCCAGCTTTGTGCAGGTCTATGATCTTGTCCCTGACATCCTTGTATAGCTCTTTGGTCTTGCACATGTTGTAGAGGTTAGAGTCTGACTGATTAATTGAGTCTGTGGACAGGAGTCTTTTATAAAGGTGACTATGTAAGACAGGTAACGAGTTGATTAGAAGCGTCTAACTGGTCTGTAGGAGCCAGAACTCTTAATGGTTGATAGGGGATAAAATACTTATTTCCCACTGCAAAATGCAAAAAAAATTATATAATTTATACAATGTGATTTTATGGATTTTATTTTTGATATTCTATCTCTCAATATTAAAATTAACCTACCCTTAAAATTATAGACTGTTCATGTGTTTGTCAGTGGGCAAACTTACAAAATCAGCAAGGGATCAAATACTTATTTCCCCCACTGTACACGCACAGTATACACTGTATATTATATACAGAGCTACTGTCTACAATATCACCAGTGATCACTGTATTACCTGTACAATATACACAGAGCTCTTGTCTATAATGTCACTGGTGATCACTGTATTACCTGTACACTAATACTGTATACAGAGCTCCTGTGTATAATGTCACTGGTGATCAATGCATTACCTGTACACTGACACTATTCACTATATGCTATATACAAAGGTCATGAGCATAATGTCACCGGTAATCACTGTATTACCTGTTCTCGAACACTGTAACTAAGTACAGATGTCCTGTGTATAATGGCACTAAGGGCTCATACTCACTGGATGGAAAAAAATCGGTCCGTTTTCTGCAGGGAAAAGACGGTACAATTGTTGTAAAAAGGCATGCGATTTGCATGCGATTTTAAATTGCACCATGCGTTTTCCATCAGTTTTCCATCAGTTTTCCATCTGTATGCAATGCGATTTTAACATGAAGTTTTACATAGAGCAGTTATCTCTATGTAAAAAGTCATGTAAAAATCACATTGTAAAAAAATGTACACAAAAAGCAAATAATTATATATATATATATATATATATATATATATATATATATATTGTAGTGATAGTAAGACTTCACTATACCTTTGTATGTGGTTTGAGGACCTATGATGAGGTCACTGCCATGTGACCTGTCATGTGCCCTGTGTTAGCTGAATGGCTGGTGTATATAAGTGAGCCTGCTGCTGACCACAGGTGTGAGTGGCTGGAGGGGTGGAAACCTCCAGTGTGGGAGTTCTGAGGAGACCTCCAGTCTGGTTGCTGAAAGAGTGCTCAGTTAGAGTACCAAGACTTTATATCTGTTTTGTTACTTTGTGCCAGAGAAGGCTGTTTTGTTTTCTGTTTTACAGCAAGTTTATGAAGTTCTAATAAACTTGCTTAAAGAAGCTGGAAGAGTCGCCCTCCTGCTTACCTCCGGTCGCACACCAGCGAGACCACATCCTTACAATATATATATATATATATATATATATATATATATAATATATATAGGTCATACACTTCTACATAGTATAATAGCCGCTAATTCATCCCCGGCTATACTGTAAAATCACACTGACAGCTTTAATAAAGAATAGAAACAATACATATACACACATAGAATACATATATATATATATATATATATATATATATGTAATTGTGACATATATATATACATATATTTATAGTTCATACACTTCTACATACTGTAAAAGCCGCTAATTCAATTGCCGGGTTTTGTGAAATCACAGAAGCCGACATGAAATGATACATTGTTTACACGCAGTTAACCATGTCATTTCATGTATTTTGATATGTGGTTTTAACTTACAATTACATAAGTGTATGTGTGCAAAATTTCAGACATGTAGGGGTCAATTAAAGGTGTAAATTCGTTGAAAAAAAATGGGTGGGCTCCCGCTGTATTTTCTCCACCAGACAGACAAAGCAAGCGAGTGGGGGCAGATAATAATAGCCTAGGGAGGGTACATTTTTTTGTGCCCCCCCTGGCTACTAACATCTGCCCCCAGACACACCAGAAAGGGCAAATCTCTAATTAGATTCGCCCTTTCTGGCACTTTGCCCGTCTATTCCCATTGCCCTGTAACGGTGGCGAATGGGTTAATAAGGGGTTAAAGCCACCTTGCAATTGAAAGGTCACTTTAAGCCAGGTTAATAATTGAGAGCTGTCAATTAGACAACTATCAATTATTAATCCTATTGAAGTAAATAAAAAAAACACACACACTTTAAGAATAAATAATTTTAATGAAATAAAAACGCATTTTTTTGACCATCTTTTATTTAACTCTTAATCCCTCGAAGCCCTTGATCTCCTATAATAAAGAAAAAATAATAAAACAACATTATTCTTACCTATCTGGCGATCTGTCACGTCCCACGCTGTAATCCTTCACAAAGGGTTAACTAGCTTTGAGCCAAGCAGCGCAAGTAATACTGTGCTCAGCTGAAAGCTCCTGAATGAATGAGCTTATCTCCTGCTGACAGCAGAGGATGTGATTAATAAATGAAGCTTAATTGATTGCGTCCCACTTTCACTTGAGGTCAGGTCAGGGTGACCTGACCTGAAGTGAAAGTGGCAATAAATCAATTAAGCTCCACTCATTAATCACTTCCTCTCCTTTCGCTGGGAGAGGAAGTTATTCATTGGGGGGTAACAGCTCAGCAGGCAACATTAGCTCCCTGCTAACTGTAACCTGTTAACCCTTTCTGATGGATTACAGCGTGGGACCTGACTGTGCATCGGATTTGGTAAGAATAATTTTGCTTTTTTATTTTATTTTTATTACAGGAAATGGTTTTAGCAGGAAAATAAAATATGGTCAAAAACTGTTTGATTATTTCATTAAACTTCTTTTTTATTAAAGTGTGTGTTTGATTTTTCTTTCATACAATAGGATTAATAATTGATAGTTGTCTAATTGACAGCTCTCAATTATTAACCTGGCTTAAAGTCACCTTTCAATTGCAAGGTGGTTTTAACCCCTTATTAACCCATTCGCCACCGCTACAGGGCAATGGGAATAGACGGGCAAAGTGTCAGAAAGGGCTAATCTAATTAGAAATTTGCCCTTTCTGGGGTGTCTGGGGGCAGATGTTAGTAGCCAGGGGGGGCACAAAAAAATGTACCCTCCCTAGGCTATTATTATCTGCCCCCACTCGCTTGCTTTGTCTGTCTGGTGGAGAAAATACAGCGGGAGCCCACGCATTTTTTCAACGAATTTACACCTTTAATTAACCCCTACATGTCTGAAATTTTGCACACATACACTTATGTAATTGTAAGTTAAAACCATATATCAAAATACATGAAATGACATGGTTAACTGTGTGTAAACAATGTATCATTTCATGTCGGCTTCTGTGATTTCACAAAAGCCAGCAATTGAATTAGCGGCTATTACAGTATGTAGAAGTGTATGAACTATAAATATATATATATATATATATATATATATATATATGTATGTGTGACAATGACATGTGTATATATATATATATATATATATGTATTCTATGTGTATGTATCTAGTGTTTTGTGAGCTGTCAGTGTGATTTTACAGTAGCCGGGGATGAATTGCTGGCTTTTCAAAGGAGACTGGTGCATATATAAATCGGACAGCACTCGCATGGTGCGAGTACTGTGCGATGATTTCTCGCACCCATTGACTTGCAGTGGCGATTATCATGCCAAAATCGCATCAAATCGCAGCATGCTGCGATTTTTTTCTCACACCAATTTCTGATGAGAAAAAAAATCGCAAATGAGAACTCACCTATTGAATAACATTGGTCAGATTTGAATCCGATTTTTTTTCGCCTGAATATCATCCGTTTTCGGCGCCAGTGAGTATGAGCCCTTATGGTGATATTAGTATTATGTTTTTATATTAATGATCAGTATTGTAGTATTCGGTCACTATGTGGTGGAAATATGTGGTCTGGTCACAGTGTGGTGGTATTTCTTCCTTGTATGTGCTATTATTCGGTCACTATGTGGTGGTAATATGTGATCTGGTCATGGTGTGGTGGTATTTGTCTCTTGTATATGATATTATTGGTCATTTTAAAAATTGAAATATAGATATAAAATATACCTAGATTGTATTGGATATTTTACCAAATGTTTAATAAAAAAAATTGAGCTTGACTTGAGTTAGAACACTTGAAGCACATAGAAGCATGTTCACATTGGCCATAAAACATACAAACCTACAAAAGAAGAAGTGAGCAAAAACTCTGCTGTAACTAAGTAAATAAAAAGCAAAAGTGCATTTAAATAACACAGAGTTTTTAGCCTTTAACCCCTTAAGGACAGAGCCATTTTGCAGCTTAATGACCGGGCCAATTTTTACAATTCTGACCACTGTCACTTTATGAGGTTATAACTCTGGAACGCTTTAACGAATCCCACTGATTCTGAGATTGTTTTTTCGTGACATATTGTACTTCACGTTACTGGTAAAATTTCTTTGATATGACTTGTGTTTATTTATGAAAAAAATGGAAATATGGCGAAAATTTTGAAAATTTAACAATTTTCAAATTTAAATTTTTATGCCCTTAAATCAGAGAGATATGTCACACAAATTTCTTAATAAATAACATTTCCCACATGTCTACTTTACATCAGCACAATTTTGGGACCAAAATTTTTTTTTGTTACGAAGTTATAAGGGTTAAAAGTTTTACAACACCATTTTTTTTTAGGGACCACATCACATTTGAAGTCACTTTGAGGGGTCTATATGATAGAAAATACCCAAAAGTGACACCATTCTAAAAACTGCACCCATCAAGGTGCTCAAAACCACATTCAAGAAGTTTATTAACCCTTCAAGTGCTTCACAGGAGCTGAAGCAATGTGGAAGGAAAAAATTGACATTTAACTTTTTTTGCAAAAGCTTTACTTCGGAACCAAGTTTTTTTATTTTCACAAGTGTTAAAAGAAAAAATGAACCACAAAATTTGTTGTGCAATTTCTTCTGAATACTTCGATACCCCATATGTGGGGGTAAACCACTTTTTGGGCGCGTGGCAGAGGTCGCAAGGGAAGGAGCGCCGTTTGACTTTTTCAACGCAGAATTGGCTGAATGCCATGTCGCGTTTAGATAGCCCCTGATGTGCCTAAACAGTGGAAACACCCCATAAGTGACCCCATTTTGGATACAAGACCCCTTAAGGAACTTATCTAGATGTGTGGTGAGAACTTTGAACCTCCAAGTGCTTCACACAAGTTTATAACCTAGAGCCGTGAAAAAAAAAAAAAATTTTTTTTCACAAAAATGATCTTTTCACCCCAATTTTTAATTTCCCAAGGGTAATAAGACCGCAAAAGTTTTTGTGCAATTTGTCCTGAGCATGCTGATACCCCATATGTGGGGGTAAACCACTTTTTGGGCACACGGTAGAGGTCGCAAGGGAAGGAGCGCTGTTTGACTTTTTCAACGCAGAATTGGCTGGATGCCATGTCGCGTTTAGAGAGCCCCTGATGTGCCTAAACGGTGGAAACCCCCAACAAGTGACCCCATTTTGGAAACTAGACCCCCTAAGGAACTTATCTAGATGTGTGGTGAGCACTTTGAACCTCCAAGTGATTCACACAAGTTTATAACGTAGAGCCGTGAAAATAAAAAATCATATTTTTTCCACAAAAATGATCTTTTCACCCCAATTTTTATTTTCCCAAGGGTAACAAGACCCCAAAAGTTTTTGTGCAATTTGTCCTGAGCATGCCGATACCCCATATGTTGGGGTAAACCACTTTTTGGGCGCACGGCAGAGGTCGCAAGGGAAGGAGCTCCGTTTGACTTTTTCAACGGGGAATTGGCTGGACGCCATGTCGCATTTGTAGAGGCCCTGATGTGTCTAAACAGTGGAAACCCCCACAAGTGACCCCATTTTGGAAACTAGACCCCCTAAGGAACTTATCTAGATGTGTGGTGAGCACTTTGAAGCCCCAAGTGCTTCACAGAAGTTTATAACGCCCGGGCGTGAAAATAAAAAATCATATTTTTTCCACAAACCTGATCGTTTAGTCCCCAATTTTTTATTTTCACAAGGGTAACAGGAGAAATTGGACAACAAAAGTTGTTGTACAATTTGTCCTGAGTATGCTGATACCCCATATATGGGGGGGGACCACTGTTTGGGCGCACGGCAGGGCTTGGAATGGAAGCAGCACCGTTTGACTTTTTCAAACCAAAATTGGCTGGAATTGAGATTGGACACCATGTCGCGTTTGGAGAGCCCCTGATGCGCCTAAACAGTGGAAACCCCCCACAAGTAACACCATTTTGGAAACTAGACCACCTATGGAACTTATCTAGATCCGCTGTGAGCACTTTGAACCCCCAAGTGTTTCACAAAAGTTTATAATGCCTGGGTGTGAAAAAAAAAAAAAAACAATTTTCCACAAAAATGATTTTTTAGTCCCAAATTTTTGATTTTTCACAAGGAAATTGGACCCCAAAACTTGTTGTCCAATTTGTCCTGAGTACGCTGATACCAAATATGTGGGGGGGGGGAAACTGTTTTGGCGCACAGCAGGGCTTGGAAAGGAAGTAATAACGTTTTGGAATGCAGACGTTGGTGGGGGTCATGTTCCGTTTGCAGTGCCCCAGATGAGCCTAAACAGTGGAAAACCCCCACAAGTGACCCCATTTTGGAAACTAGACCCCATAAGGAACTTATATAGATCTGTGGTGAGCACTTTGAACCTCCAAGTGTTTCACAAAAGTTTATAATGCCTGGGTGTGAAAAAAAAAAATCAATTTTCCACAAAAATGATTTTTTAGTCCCAAATTTTTGATTTTTCACAAGGAAATTGGACCCCAAAAGTTGTTGTCCAATTTGTCCTGAGTACGCTGATACCAAATATGTGGGGGGGGGAACTGTTTTGGCGCACAGCAGGGCTTGGAAAGGAAGTAATAACGTTTTGGAATGCAGACATTGGTGGGGGTCATGTTCCGTTTGCAGTGCCCCAGATGAGCCTAAACAGTGGAAACCCCCCACAAGTGACCCCATTTTGGAAACTAGACCCCTTAAGGAGCTTATCTAGATGTGTGGTGAGCACTTTGAACCCCTAGTGCTTCACAGAAATTTATAAACGCAGAGCCGTGAAAATGAAAAATCATTTTTTTTCTCAAAAATGATTTTTTTAGCCAGCTATTTTTTATTTTCCCAAGGGTAATCGGAGAAATTAGAACCCCAAAATTGGTGTGCAATTTGTCCTGAGTACGCTGAAACCCCATATGTTGGGGTAAACCACTGTTTGGGTGCACGGCAGGGCTCGGAAGGGAGGGAGCGCCATTTGACTTTTTGAACGCCACATCGTGTTTGGAGACCCCCTGATGTGCCTAAATAGTGGAAATCCCTCAATTCTAGCTCCAACCCTAATCCCAACACACCCCTAACCCTAATCCCAACCCTAATCCTAACCTAAATCCCAACCCTAATTCCAACCCTAATTGTAACCCTAACCTTAATTATAACCTTAATTATAACCCTAACCCTAATTGTAACCCTAACCCTAATTCTAACCCTAATTATAACCCTAACCCTAAGGCTAGGTTCATTTTGCGTTTTACCAGCCCGTTCAACACATAGCGTTGACGGGCTGGTAATGGTATAGCATAACGCGATCGCATTATGCTATACCCGCTAGCGCAGAGGAATCAGCAGATGATTCATCTGCGCTAGCGGTGACGGAGCCCAAACGCTGCAGCCCGCGTCCGAGGCTCCGTCACTGAATGATGGCACGTCGCAAACGCATGCCGCTTTACGGCATGCGTCGCGATGCGCCCTCAAATGGGGGTGAATGGCAGCGTTAACGGACTGCGTTACACCGCGTTATACCGCGGTGTAACGCAGTCCGTCTAACGGACTGCCATAACGCAGTATGAACCCAGCCTAACCCTAACGCTAATTATAACCCTTACCCTAAGGCTGCTTTCACACTTCCGGCGGGCGCCTGTCGGCGCCCCCGGCATTTTGCCGCAGCGCCGCATCAGAAAACCTGATGCGATCAAAATGTACTTTTATGAGAATGAATGAAAAAAAATTTGAATCTGCCGCCAAAGGAGATGGGCGGGCGCACTGCGCATGCGCCCGCCATTTTTTTTTTGCAGGGAGAAGAAGCCGGGATCCTGGGGCCTGCGGGAGGACGGAGGACACCGGTAAGTATATGGGGGGCGATCGGGGGACCGGGGGACCCTCATTTTCTCCCCTCTGATGTGCGATCACATCAGAGGGGAGAGAAATCATTTTTTTTTTTTTTTGCGATCGCGGCTATGCTTGCATAGCCGCGATCGCAACACCGGGATCGGTGAATACCGACCCGGATCATGTTCTCTGGGGTCTCGGCTACCCCCGGTAGCCGAGACCCCAGAGAATATTTGCCCATCCCCCCACCAGCACAGCGGCACATAGCGGCGGGCGCACTGGGCATGCGCCCGCCATTGTCTTAACGGCGCCAGCACCGGGGGACACCGGAGGGCCCTGGGGACACATGGAGGGGATCGGGGGCCACATGGGGGTCCCGGGGACCCTTTTTCTCTGTCCTCTGATGTCCGATGACATCAGAGGACAGAGAAATTAAATGGCACAACTTTTTTTTTTTTTTTTGCGGTCGCCGTTATAGGGTTAATAACGGCGATCGCAACATCGGTGTCGGTAAAAAACCGACCCGATTCATGTTCTCTGGGGTCTCGGCTACCCCCGGTAGCCGAGACCCTGGAGAAAATGCGCCTCTGGGGGGCGCTATTCACTTTTTCCACAGCGCCGTTAATTAACGGCGCTGTGGTTTAAGTACCCTTAATGACCGCCGTTAAAAGGCGTATCGGCGGTCGTTAAGGGGTTAACCTTACCTGAGCTGAAAATTGTGTATCAGGCTACCCCAGTCTGGGATTTCATTGGTGGGGCCTAGTCCTTTTGTCTGCCCTTATTCACACACTGAGGTTGACACTGACCCATGGTAAGGTTTTTTATATTAGACAGTGTAGGACTGTCCAATCAGAGTTGCCTTGACGTGATGGGATGGCTTTTATGCTATTTTTGATCAAAAACAGTATTACTAAAAACTAGCCAAAAGAATCTACCTTGTCATTGTTGCGAATTAAAAAATCTTTTGGCCAAAACAAAAGCTGCTGGCTTAGGCTACTTTCACACATCCGTTTTTTTGAATCATTATGTCCGGCCTTTTTTTTTGAACACCGGATGCGGCGAACGGACATGCCGGATCCGGTGTTTTTAACATTGACAAAATATAGCGCCGGATCGCGCCGCATGTACCTGCATTCTGTCCGTTTTCTGCCGGATCCGGTGTCTGGTTTATTTCCGGCGTCTAGGAAAGACGCATTTTGTAAAGTTTTTTGTCTCCGGCCAAAAAGCCGGAAGGGCCGGATCCGGCGCTTCCGGCCTTTGTCTACAATGAAAGTCTATGAGCGCCGCATTGCGCCGCATCCGGCAGAAACCTGATCCGGTGGCCTGATCCGTTTTTTTTGTCTGGGAATGTTAATTAGCCCAGACAGAAGCAAAAATATATATACCACGCCTGTGGGACACTCTGCCACATGCAATCCAAGCATCAAGAGAGACACATCACCAATTTTTATAAGGATTTTGGAGCCACCAACAGAACCAGCAAAATGGACTCTGGGGACCATGAAGATGTGGGCGCGGAGGAGACGGGAGCAAATGGCAGACGGTAAATATCACCCACACCATGATACTATGCGTGTATTTTATGTGTTTGCATTGTTGTATACTTTGTGGGTTGTGCTTTAATACAATACAATGTGGGTATTGCTATATTCTTTTTTGGCGTACTTGTATACAATGTGGGTATTGCTCTATTCTGTTTTGGCATACTTGAATATTTTGTGGGTAGTGCTATGTTCTTCTTTGGCGTACTTGTATACAATGTGGGTATTGCTCTATTCTGTTTTGGCATACTTGAATATTTTGTGGGTAGTGCTATGTTCTTTTTTGGCGTACTTGTATACAATGTGGGTATTGCTCTATTCTGTTTTGGCATACTTGTATACAATGTGGGTATTGCTCTATTCTGTTTTGGCGTACTTGTATACAATGTGGGTATTGCTCTATTCTGTTTTGGCGTACTTGTATACAATGTGGGTATTGCTCTATTCTGTTTTGGCATACTTGTATACAATGTGGGTATTGCTCTATTCTGTTTTGGCATACTTGTATACAATGTGGGTATTGCTCTATTCTGTTTTGGCGTACTTGTATACAATGTGGGTATTGCTCTATTCTGTTTTGGCGTACTTGTATACAATGTGGGTATTGCTCTATTCTGTTTTGGCGTACTTGTATACAATGTGGGTATTGCTCTATTCTGTTTTGGCATACTTGTATACAATGTGGGTATTGCTCTATTCTGTTTTGGCATACTTGTATACAATGTGGGTATTGCTCTATTCTGTTTTGGCGTACTTGTATACAATGTGGGTATTGCTCTATTCTGTTTTGGCGTACTTGTATACAATGTGGGTATTGCTCTATTCTGTTTTGGCGTACTTGTATACAATGTGGGTATTGCTCTATTCTGTTTTGGCGTACTTGAATACTTTGTGGGTAGTGCTATGTTCTTTTTTGGCGTACTTGAATGTGCTTGCTTGTACACAGTTGTATTGTTGTTATTTTTTATTCTAGGACTAAAAGGCAATCAAAGGATTACTACCAGTGCAATAAAAAATGGTCAAAAACTTGTGTGTGTTTATTTCATTCAAATGCATATTTTGTGTATCTTTGTGGGTAATGTTTAATACAATGTGGTTATTGTTATATTCTTTTTTTGCTTACTTTTATACTATGTGGGTAGTGCTTAAATAAATGTGGGTTTTGCTATATTCTGTTTTGGCATACTTGAATATTTTGTGGGTAGTGCTATGTTCTTTTTTTGCGTACTTGAATGTGCTTGCTTGTACACAGTTGTATTGTTGTTATTTTTTATTCTAGGACTAAAAGGCAATCCAAGGATTACTACCAGTGCAATAAAAAATTGTCAAAAACTTGTGTGTGTTTATTTCATTCCAATGCATATTTTGTGTATCTTTGTGGGTAATGTTTAATACAATGTGTTTTTTTTTGTTTTTTTTTCAGACCAAATTTTATCCTATGTGTAGTGCTTACTACAATGTGGTTATAGCTATAATATGGTTTGGCCTACTTGTATACTATGTGCACTGTTTAACCCCTCTCTGACATCAGACGTACTATCCCGTCCATGAAACCCGTGCCAATCTGACCATGGACGGGATAGTACGTCATAGGCGATTAGCTGCGCTCCCGTAGGGAGCGCAGCTAATCGCTGCCGGGTGTCAGCTGATTATCACAGCTGACACCCGTGACTGTGTGTCAGGAGCGGTCACGGACCGCTCCCGGAACATTAACCCCTTGCACACCGCGATCAAACATGATCGTGGTGTACTGGGGGCACAGGGGAGGATCGCGCAGGGTGGGGGCTCCCTGCGCGCCCCCCCTGAGACCCTCAGAGCAGCACGATGTGATCGCGCTGTTCTGAGGGCTTCCTCCCTCCCAGGACCCGGATCCAAGATGGCGCCGGGGTCCTGGAGGGAGGCGGCTTCCTCAGTGCCTGCTGAGAGCAGGCACTGAGAAGCCTGCATCTATGCCTGTGCGATCGCTGGTGTGACAGAGTGCTGTGCACACTGTCACACCAGCGATCTGATAAAATACAGTGATGTCCCACCCTGGGACAAAGTAAAAAAGTAAAAAAAATAAAAATAAACATGTTTTAAAAAAAAAATCCAAAATAAATAAAAAAATATATATATATATATATTCCCCAATAAATTCATTTCTTCCTGTAAATAAAAAAAACAAAACAATAAAAGTACACATATTTGGTATCGCCGCGTCCGTAACGACCCCACTATAAAACTGTCCCACTAGTTAACCCCTTTAGTGAACCCCTTAAAAAAAAAAAGCAAAAAATCAATGCTTTATCATCATACCGCCGAACAAAAAGTGGAATAACACGCAATCAAAAAGACAGATATAAATAAACATGGTACCGCTGAAAACGTCATCTTGTCCCGCAACAAACGAGCTGCCATACAGCATCATCAGCAAAAAAATAAAAAAGTTATAGCTCGCAGAATAAAGCGATGCAAAAATAATTATTTTTCATATAAAATTGTTTTTATTCTATAAAAGCACCAAAACATAAAAAAATTATATAAATGAGGTATCGCCGTAATCGTACTAACCCGAAGAATAAAACTGCTTTATCAATTTTACCACACGCGGAACGATAAAAACGCCTCCCCCAAAAGAAATTCATGAATTGCTGATTTTTGTTCATTCTAACCTCCCAAAAATCGAAATAAAAAGCGATCAAAAAATGTCACGTGCTCAAAAATGGTACCAATAAAAACGTCAACTCGTACCGCTAAAAATAACACCTCACATGACTCTGTGGGCCAAAATATGCAAAAATTATAGCTCTCAAAATGTGGCGATGCAAAAAACTATTTTTTGCAATAAAAAGCGTCTTTTAGCGTAACAGCTGCCAATCATAAAAACCCGCTATAAATAGTAAATCAGACCCCCCTTTATCACCCCCTTAGTTAGGGAAAAATAATAAAATAAAAAAATGTATTTATTTCCATTTTCCCATTAGGGTTAGGGTTAGGGTTTCGGCTAAAGTTAGGGTTAGGGTTGGCGCTAAAGTTAGGATTAGGGTTAGGGTTGGGATTAGGGGTGTGTTAGGGTTAGGTTTGTGGTTAGGGTTGGGACTAGGGTTAGGGGTGTGTTGGGGTTAGGGTTGGAGTTAGAATTGGGGGGTTTCTGCTGTTTAGGCACATCAGGGGCTCTCCAAATGTGACATGGTGTCTGATCTCAATTCCAGCCAATTCTGCGTTGAAAAAGTCAAACGGTGCTCCTTCACTTCTGAGCTCTGCCATGCGTCCAAACAGTAGTTTATCCCCACATATGGGGTATCAGCGTACTCTGGACCCCAAGAGTTATTGTGCAATTTGTCCTATTTCTTCTGTTACCCTTGGGAAAATAAAAAACTGGGGGTGAAAATATCATTTTTGTAAAAAAAAAATGATTTTTTTTGTTTTTACGGCTGTACATTATAAACTTCTGTGAAGCACTTGGGGCTTCACAGCGCTCACCACACATCTAGATAAGTTCCTTGTGGGGTCTATTTTCCAAAATGGGGTCACTTGTTGGGGATTTCCACTGTTTAGGCGCATCAGGGGCTCTCCAAATGCGACATGACGCCCCCAGACCATTCCATCAAAGTCTGCAATCCAAAACGTCACTACTTCCCTTCCGAACCCCAACGTGTACCCATACAGTAGTTTTCTCCCACATATTGGGTATCAGCGTACTCAGGACAAATTGGACAACAACTTTTGGGGTCCAATTTCTCCTGTTACCCTTGTGAAAATAAAATATTGGGGGCGAAAAAATCATTTTTGTAAAAAAAAAAAAGATTTTTTATTTTTACGGCTGTACGTTATAAACTTCTGTGAAGCACTTCGGGGTTCAAAGTGCTCACCACACATCTAGATAAGTTCCTTTTGGGGTCTGTTTGCCAAAATGGGGTCACTTGTGGGGATTTCCACTGTTTAGGTGCATCAGGGGCTCTCCAAATGCGACATGACGCCCCCAGACCATTCCATCAAAGTCTGCAATCCAAAACGTCACTACTTCCCTTCCGAGCCCCGACGTGTGCCCATACAGTAGTTTTTGCCCACATATTGGGTATCAGCGTACTCACGACAAATTGGACAACAACTTTTGGGTTCCAATTTCTTCTGTTACCCTTGTGAAAATAAAATATTGGGGGCGAAAAAATCATTTTTGTAAAAAAAAAAGGATTTTTTATTTTACGGCTGTACGTTATAAACTTTAGTGAAACACTTGGGGGTTCAAAGTTCTCACCACACATCTAGATAAGTTCCTTGAGGGGTCTAGTTTCCCAAATGGTGTCATTTATGGGGGTTTCCACTGTTTAGGCAGATCAGGAGCTCTCCAAACACGACATGGCGTCCAGCCAATTCTGCGTTGAAAAAGTCAGACGGCGCTCCTTCCCTTCCAAGCTCTGCCATGCACCCAAACAGTGGTTTACTCCCACATATGGGGTCTCAGCGCACTCAGGACAAATTGCACAATAACTTTTGGAGTCTTGTTACCCTTGGAAAAATAAAAATTGGGGTGAAAAGATCATTTTTGTGGAAAAAATATGATTTTTAAATTTTACGGCTCTACGTTATAAACTTGTGTGAAGCACTTGAGGGTTCAAATTGCTCACCAAAGATCTAGATAAGTTCCTTAGGGGGTCCAGTTTCCCAAATGGGGTCATTTGTGGGGGTTTCCACTGTTTAGGCACATCAGGAGCTCTCCAAATGCAACATGGCATCCAATCTCAATTCCAGCCAATTTTGGTTGGAAAAAGTCAAATGGTGCTCCTTCCCTTCCGAGCTCTGCCGTGCGCCCAAACAGTGGTTCCCCCCCACATATGGGGTATCAGCGTACTCAGGACAAATTGGACAACAACTTGTGTGGTCCAATTTCTCCTGTTACCCTTGGGAAAATAAAAAATTAGTGACTAAAATATAATTTTTGTGGGAAAAAAATAGGATTTTTTATTTTCATGCCCGGGCATTTTAAACTTGTGTGAAGCACTTGGGGGTTCAAAGTGCTCACCAAAGATCTAGATAAGTTCCTTAGGGGGTCTATTTTCCAAAATGGGGTCACTTGTGGGGGATTTCCACTGTTTAGGCTCATCTGGGTCACTGCAAACGGAACATGACCCCCATCAACGTCTGCATTCCAAAACATTACTACTTCCTTTCCAAGCCCTGCCGTGCGCCCAAACAGTTTCCCCCCCCCCACATATGGGGTATCAGCGTACTCAGGACAAATTGAACAACAACTTTTGGGGTCCAATTTCCTTGGGAAAATTCAAAAATTTGGGACTAAAAAAATCATTTTTGTGGAAAATTGTTTTTTTTTTTTTTTCACACCTAGGCATTATAAACTTTTGTGAAACACTTGGGGGTTCAAAGTGCTCACAACAGATCTAGATAAGTACCTTAGGGGGTCTAGTTTCCAAAATGGTGTCACTTGTGGGGGTTTCCACTGTTTAGGGCCATCAGAGGTTCTCCAAGCGCGACATGGCGTCCAATCTCAATTCCATCCAATTTTAGTTTGAAAAAGTCAAATGGCGCTCCTTCCCTTACGAGCTCTGCCGTGTGCCCAAACAGTGGTTTTCCCCCACATATTGGGTATTGGCGTACTCAGGAGAAATTGCATAACAACCTTATCTGTCCATTTTCTCCTTTTACCCTTGTGAAAATAAAAAAAAAGTTTGTAAAAGATAATTTTTGTGGCTAAAAAGTTAAATATTCATTTTTTCCTTCCACATTGCTTTAGTTCCTGTGAAGCACCTGAAGGGTTAATAAACTTCATGAATGTGGTTTTGAGTACCTTGAGGGGTGCAGTTTTTAGAATGGTGTCACTTTTGGGTATTTTCTGCCATGTAGACCCCTCAAAGTGACTCCAAATGTGAGGTGGTCCCTAAAAAAAATGGCTTTGTAAATTTTGTTGTAAAAATGAGAAATCGCTGGTCAACTTTTAACCCTTATAACTTCCTAACAAAAAAAAATTTTGGTTCCAAAATTGTGCTGATGTAAAGTAGACATGTGGGAAATTTTATTTCTTAACTATTTTGTGTGACATATTTCTCTGTTTTAAGGGAATAAAAATTCAAAGTTTGAAAATTGCAAAATTTTAAAAATTTTCGCCATATTTGCGTTTTTTTCAAAAATAAACGCAAGTTATATCGAAGAAATTTTACTTCTAACGTGAAGTACAATATGTCACGAGAAAACAATCTCAGAATCGCGAATATCCGTTGAAGCGTTCCAGAGTTATAACCTCATAAAGAGACAGTGGTCAGAATTGTAAAAATTGGCCCGGTCATTAACGTGCAAACCACCCTTGGGGGTGAAGGGGTTAATACAATGTGGTTTTTTTTTTTTTCTTTTTTTTTCAGGCCAAATTTTATCCTATGTGTAGTGCTTACTACAATGTGGTTATAGCTCTAATCTGGTTTGGCCTACTTGTATACTATGTGTAGTGGTTAATACAATGTGGTTATAGCTATATTCGGTTTTGTTGTACTTGTATACTATGCGTGTATTGATATATACTGTTTTGGCAAAGTAGTATACAATGTGGCTAATGATATATACTTTTGTCATCGATGTATACTAGTTGTGTATTGGTATATACTGTGTTGGCATAGTTCTATATTATGGTTATTGATATATACAGTGTTGCCTATTTTCTCTATTATGTTGGTATTGCTGTATGCTATGAGGGTAGTGCTATACAGTGAAAATATCCTAATTAATCATGATTTGATTTGCTCAATGTATCATGTATATGATGATTGTGTCCATGTATTAATTGGAATTGTAATTTTCCACAGCAGAGGACATCGGAGGCAGCAGGCTGCGACTGCACCACCACAACATGTTCGAGCTGGAGGACAGCATCGTGACCGGGCGGCATCTAGCAGACGGTAAATATCACAAACCAAATAACCGCAAACATAACTTTTGTCTTTCAGACCGGTCCATGGTTTGAGCCTTTTCCTTTTTTTTTTTGTTACACTGCAGAGGACAGCATCGGAGGCCGCGGTCAATCACACCACCACCACTACCACCACAACAAGATGACGCTGGAGAGCACGGTGAACGGGCGGCATCTAGCAGACGGTAAATATCTCAAACCAAAGAACCGCAAACAGAACTTTTGTCTTTCAGACCGGTCCATGGTTTGAGCCTTTTTTTTTTTTTACACTGCAGAGGACAGCATTGGAGGCCGCGGTCAATCACACCACCACCACCACCACCACAACAAGATGACGCTGGAGAGCACGGTGAACGGGCGGCATCTAGCAGACGGTAAATATCTCAAACCAAAGAAACCGCAAACATAACTTTTGTCTTTCAGACCGATCCATGGCTTGAGCCTTTTTTTTTTCTTCTTTTTTTTCTTTTTGTTACACTGCAGAGGACAGCATCGGAGGCCACGGTCAAGCACACCACCACAACCAGATGACGCTGGAGAACATGGTGACCGGGCGGCATATAGCAGACGGTAAATATCACACACCAAATAACCGCAAGCAGAATTTTTTTCTTTCAGCACGGGCCATGATTGTGGCTATGTATTCATTTTTTTTTCTTTTCCTCTTTAATGCACAACAGACAACCATCTCAGGTAGCGATGGAGTACGGCCGGCAGCAGGACAGTAGTTCTTCTGGGAGCCCTCCCACGCATCGGCAGCGTTTAGCGGTATTTGTTACAAATTATATTTCCTCAATCAATTTTTATTTTTTTTTAATTTTTTTGTAAAAAAAAAATCCAACTCTTGGATAAATGTTTTATTTTTCTTTCACAATGCATTACTTTTTTTTTATACAGGAATCTGAACCAGAGGAGCTCCCAGAAGAAGGACGGGGTGGACAGATACCCGGAGTGGGCTCGCAATTCGTAAGTTTCCTGCATCCATCAGTACAACACAACATCTCACTATACAACACATCAAAAAGAAAAAAAAAGAACACAACCGAAAAACAACATAAATTTTTATTTTTATTTTTTTTTCAGTCTTCCGCACCTGTGGCTTCAAGAGGTCCTCGCAGTGTCTCCCAGAGTCGACGTGAAGAACGCGGCGGTCTTCAACCTGTAAGTATTATAATTTTTATTTATTTATTTTTTTTAAATGCCCTTTTTTTTATAATTAAAGTATTTTATTGTTCTCATTATTTTTAAAGGCTTCACAGCGTGCTCCCGACTCAGACGGTGAGGAGGGGATAGATATCGACCTATTAATAGATCTGATCAGAGAGCGGGAGCCGCTGTGGAACATGGGGGACCGCCGCCATTCAGATCAGATAGTGACACGTCGGCTCTGGGATGAAGTTTGTTCCCAACTTGTTGGCTACTGGGAGGACCTTGAAGCTCGGTCACAGTCTAAAATGCGTAAGTATATACAGTTCAGTAGGGCTGCTGGATTTAAAGCAGTGTTTCCACAACTACAGTCATCGTGAATCCCAAGGGGTCATGTTTTCTGGATTTCCTTTGGTACAACACTATGGAAATCCTGAAAACATGACCCGTGGGGGACATGAGGACTGTAGTTTGGAAAACACGTATGTATTATACTAATCAATTTGTGCTATCTCGTTTCAGGGGAGAGAATTGTGAAGCGGTGGCGGTCTATCAGGGATCGCTTCAAGAAGGAGTTCAACAAAGAGATGCGGGCCCCAAGTGGTTCTTCAGGACGCCAGAGCAAATATAAATACGCAAGAGCTCTGGCGTTCCTGCGTGAAACTATGGTCACCAGAAGGTAAATATTCAAAAATAAATGTTTACATGTCTAACTCCTTTTTTTTTCACAGCCAGGGCCATTGAAATACGGTATATTAATTGTATGTTTTCTCTTTATTCAACAGCACGGTGAGCAGCACTCGGGCACCCGCAGAGTTGGGCCCTTCTGAGGCGATCCCTGAGGAGACCGGCACCGAGGGACACTTTAACCGCCCCGACCCATCTGCATCCACACGTGAGCCCTCTTTCCCCTCCACCAGCACTGCAGCAGCGTGGCTGAGTGTATTGCATGAGGCTGCTGGTCAACAGATAGATTTTCCTTTACCCCACCCTTCTGCCCCTGCCACCTCTAGTACATCTGCGGCTACTGGGCGGCAACGGCAGAGGGTCAGGAAAGGAACTATGCGCCCGAGTTCTTGCATTTGAATGCATCTTTTCAGAACTGCCTTAAAGTATTATCTGAACAAGTTACCGCAGGCATTCATCAGATAACCTCCACAGTTTCGGACACTTAAAGACACTTCTGCAAAGCGTGCATTCGGAAGCAAGAGCATCACCAAATCACAGCTTTTTTCGGTCGGTTGCGGAGCGCATAGATCCGCTATCTGCTGACCAGCAGATGTATGTGATGCACACGTGCCATGTTGCTCTAGTGCAGGTTGTCTCCCATCCTCCTCCATCCACCCCAGTTGTTCCTCCCCCTCCCCCCCTTCCAGTCGGCGTGCCTCCTCCCCTCCTATTCATTATCAGCCACCTCCACAGTTCCAGCAACCTCCCCACTATCACCAACCTCCCCAACTTCAGCCACCTTCCCAACTTCAGCCACCTTCCCAACTTCAGCCACCTTCCCAACTTCAGCCACCTTCCCCACTTCAGCCACCTTCCCCACTTCAGCCACCTTCCCAACTTCAGCCACCTTCCCAACTTCAGCCACCTTCCCAACTTCAGCCACCTTCCCAACTTCAGCAACCTTCCCAACTCCAGCCACTTAACCAACTTTAGCCACCTCCCCACCTTCAGCCACCTCCCCAACTTCAGCCACCTCCCCAACTTCAGCCACCTCACCAACTACAGTCCCCTCAACAACTCCTGTCACCTATTCAGTACCAACAACCTCCCCAGTACCAGCCACCTACCCCGTACCAACCACCTACCCCGTACCACACTCCCACCTCTTAACAATCTCCTTCCCCCTACCAATTCCCTACCATATCACTTGTTCCTCCAGTACCTGCCCCACCCTCCACTCCACCACCCATCACTGATTCTGCCTCAAACTTGTCCTCCCATTCTTTAACCCTTTCCACTCCTTCACCTCTTACTGTTCCTTCCCCACCAGCATCCCAGTCCTCTCTACACACTCCCACGGTCGAAGTGTCCCGCAGCCCCTCCAATAGTATGTCCGCCCCACACTACACAGCGTTGTAATGTTATTTAAAAAAAATTTTGTAAAAAAAGACTGAGTCATCGAATGCCAAAATTACTTTTATCAAAGATATTTTGAAAGTAAACATTTACAAACTTTAACAAAAAATTGGTTAAATAAATTTTGAATTGGTTGATTCAATTTTTTGTCTCTCATTTCTTTATAATGTTACAGCTTATGTAAGGTTACATGTGTAATAAAGATTAATAACAGTACCAATGTTAAAGACATAAACATTACATTTAGGGACAAACATAACAATTGATCACACACGGTCATCCTGCCAGTCTACCGGTCCTTCGGCTGAAATAAAGTACTCGGCAAATCTGTCCCTCATCCTTGAAACAGCAACAGAACTTCTATTGGTATTATTGTGATAATCGTGTAAAGTTGTTTCTTGCAGGTGGTCCTCAATGGTCAATTGTTCTTTGCAGATAACAACATTATGCAGTACCACACAGGCTTTTATGACTTCGTCGACAGTGTCAGTCTTCAAATTGATGGCTGTCAATAGCACACGCCACTTTGCAGTCAGGATTCCAAACGTGCACTCCACCATTCTTCTAGCTCTTGTGAGCCTGTAATTGAAAATCCGTTTGGTATGGGTCAGTCCTCTGCTGGCATACGGTTTTAATAAATGTTCTGAGAGCTGGAAAGCCTCATCACCAACACACACATATGGCATAGGTGGCCCTGTGGTTTGAGGCAACGGCCTAGGGGCTGGGAAATGGAATGTGTTCCCATACAGTCGACGTCCCATCGCTGAAAGTTTGAAGACTTGGGAATCGTTCGATCGTCCATATGCCCCTATGTCCACTGCAATGAACCTATATTCGGCATCAGCGATGGCCATCAAGACAACGGAGAAATATTTTTTATAGTTAAAATATTCTGATCCTGTTCCCGCTGGCTTCACAATTCTGACATGTTTGCCATCAATCGCTCCAAGACAATTTGGAAATTGGCAGATCTGTTGGAAATTATCTGCTATTTCCATCCACCGCTGTGTAGTAGGTTCAGGCATATATTCCGAGACCAAACAGTCCCACAGTGCACGGCAGGTGTGCTTTATTATGCCCGATATGGTAGAGATTCCCAATCTAAATTGGAAATGGAGTGAGGAGAGCGATTCTCCACTTGCAAAGAATCTAAAAAAAAAAAAAAATCACAATCACTGCTCAGAACTCAGGTATAACAATTGGGAAAGGCAAAAACCAGAATATATCACTACCCACATAGTATAAAACAATACACACGTAGTTTACAAGTATGCCAAAAAAGAATATTGCACTACCCACATAGTATCCAAGTACGCCAAAACATAATATAGCAGTACCCACATAGCATACAAGTACGCCAAAACAGTATATTGCACTACCCACATAGTATACACGTCTTAATTTACAACAAAATCTATCTGCCATAGAAATGGAGAATCTGAATAAGGAAATTGATTCCCAATCCCTTATTTGGGAAAAGGAAATAAAAGAGACTAAAGCCAAAAAATTTCAGAGGGACCTACAGGACTTTAAAAATGGCACGGTATACAGATGGCAGGTGGCGAATAAAGGTGAACACAATATTTCTAGATCTGTTTCTATCTCATCTGTATCATCCAGAGAAGATGATGATGGCTATAAAAGAGGTTACAACCTTAGAAGGAATTATAGCAGAAGAAATGACACGCCAAGAAGACGGGAACGTAATTTTGATAAGCCATCTACTTCCCAGTTACAGGTGATCAATCTTTCCAATATTCAATTGTCAGCGGAACAAATAGAGGTACTAAGTTTAGGCTTAACATTTTCACCTACTGCCTCTTTCAATTCTTTTTTAGCGGTGAAGGACCTCCAACTATTCGCCAGGAAGCTAGTCTTGAGGAAATTACATGATAAATCACATACGGAAGACACATGGACTGATCAAGAACTACAAGCCATATCCATCTTAGAAGAGCTTCAAGACGACCAGAGGGAAAATCAAATGGTAGGTAAATTCATTCCGCCTAAACCAAAGAAATTTCCCCCTTTACATCTATACCCTAGTATAGAAATTTTTGTGAAACTAGTAACACAGGCCTTTGAGGATATACCAACGGGAGTCAGGTGGGATAATCTCACTAAAGACCAAAGAGTCGCTCTGAGGGAATTAAAAGCCCTCAGAGAAATACAAATTAAACCAGCCGACAAAGGAGGCAATGTGGTGATTTGGCCCAGCCACATGTACGAAAAAGAAGCCTTTCGGCAGCTAAAGGATAGTAAATGCTATCAGAAAATGACATACAACCCCACACAGAAATATCAAGGGGAATTACAAGCCATATTGAATGAGGCCTTTGAGGAAGGCCTCATAATGAAGGATCAACAAAAATATCTAATACCAGAATTTCCGAGAATGGCATGCATTTACTTCATACCTAAAGTACATAAAAATGCCACTGATCCACCTGGTCGCCCCATTGTGTCGGGCAATGGTAATTTGTGTGAAACAATCGGCCAATTTCTGGATTTATATTTAAAACCGCTTGTTGGAAAACTCCCATCCTATATTAAGGACACAGGCGATATCTTGAAAAGGATTGAAGGAATTCCACTGGAGGAAGACATGTGGTTGGTTACCATGGATGTGGAGGCATTATACACATCAATCCAGCATAGAGATGGTATAACAGCAGTTGAAGCTTTTCTGAATACATCAGAATATGAGCCACCATTTATCAAATTCCTCCTTAAACTTCTCCGCTTTGCCTTGGAGCACAATTACTTTACCTTTAAAGATGGCATCTATTTGCAGAAACAAGGCACTGCAATGGGGGCGGCATATGCATCATCATATGCAAATCTATTCTTAGGTTTATGGGAAGAGAATATATTTTTTGCAAGGCCGGTGGCACACATTGAAGGAGCCCTATTATGGGCCAGATATATCGACGATATCCTGCTAATCTGGCAGGGATCCAAGCAAGATCTAATCGCATTCATTGATACACTCAATGATAATGCACTAAATATCAAGCTGACCCATAAATGCAGTCAAACCAGTATTGACTTTCTTGATGTATTAATCACCAAGGGGAACGATGGCGTTTTGCAAACTAACATATTTAGGAAAGACATGCCATTCTGCACGCCAGGTCGGCGCACCCGCTCCCGTTAATTAATGGAATACCAACAGGACAATATTTAAGAGCAAGAAGAATATGCTCTACGGACCAAGCTTTTAACGAGCAAGCAAACATATTGTCCGAGAGATTCGAGCAAAGGGGATACTCTAGAAGATCAATTAAAAAGGGATTTAATAGAGCTAGGAGAGCTAATAGAAATGAGCTGCTGCGAAATAAACCTAAAACTAAAGATGAGTCCACGGTTAGGTTCATTGCAGATTACAATCAACAATGGAACAAGATGAAAGAAGCCTTGAACCAATATTGGCCAATTCTACGCATGGATCGGACTCTAGCCAAATGTCTTCCCAAGCAGCCATCCATAACATACAGACGAGCCCCCAATTTAAGAGACATGCTAGTACATAGCCATTATACGGGACGACAACCGAATAAGGCTTTTCAGATTCAAGGTGCCAAATGGGGATTCTTTCCTTGTGGAAAATGTATAGCATGCCCCAATATGATGAGATCAGACACCTTTATGACTAGTGATGGTAAAAAGCAGTTCAGCATCACACAGCATATAACGTGTGAATCTACAGGTGTAATATACTACGCCACATGTCCATGTCCCAAAATTTATATCGGACTAACATCCAGGCCCCTGAAAATAAGAGTGAGGGAGCATTTCCACGACATTCTTAAGGCAGCGGAGGAAGATGATTATACTTCCCTCAAACCCATACCCAGGCACTTCAAGATGTGCCACAACTGTGATGCCAAACTACTTAAGATCAGAGGTATCGACAAAGTGCATGTGGACCTACGGGGAGGTAATTGGAGGAAAACATTAGCACAAATGGAAGCCCGCTGGATCACCAAAGTTAAATCAATACAACCAGCAGGGCTTAATGAAATTCTGAGTTTTGCCCCTTTTCTTTGATTTAGTATTATTGTTATTTTGGGTGCATTGTTTCATATGTGCTTTATATTTTAAATTTCGAGATTTTAACTTTGTTTTTTTTATTTCCATAGAGTTCGTATACATATCTATTGATGTTTCTGATGATACATAATTTTGCTTGTTTACACGTTTACGAGAATTTGACTGTTGATAAAAACTTCCATATGGTCCCTGGATGGTTTTTTGGACTTTGAAGACACAGAGAACTAAAGAAAAGAACATATGGCTATCATGGATTCGTTCTTGTATTGTACATATGACCTTTGTTAATCCTATATCAATGTATGTGCCGGCCTGACGCTTTATATTTTCTTATATATACTTTTTTATACTCATTTTTTATGTTTTATTTTTACATTTTATTTATTTTTTATTTATATTTTTTTATGCACACTGCTTTTGCACTAATTATTGAATACTTTATCTATACGTGTATATGCACACATATATACGTACAGATAATTGGATACACGCATGTGAATTTATCTTCACTAATCACTATATGAATTCATTCAATTCTAGACATTTATTACCCAGAATGACAATTTGTGCACAAAGGGAATTTTCCCATTTTAGTACACGCATTTAATATAGTTCCATATTAGGAACTACTTTATTGATCGAAATACCATCCATGGTAGAATGGATCCTCTATTATAATTATATAGATATGTCACTTTGCGCACCTATATCATTTTCTATGGTTATCATAGACACATCACTATAATGTAATTCTTTTGTCTATGTATTTATTTTGATCTATGTCTATTCATGTTTTATATGTTTGGCATATATGGATTAACATTGACTAATGTGTATAAATATAATTTTATTACGAACATGTCATAAACAGGAGGGATAAGATATACTAGGACATTGTTTACTTATCTTTGGTGGATACATATGGCACATGCTTATTGAAACATAGGGATAATACTCTACTTTCCCTCTTTCCTAGTCCCTTTCATTCTAATAGTCCTTGGTTCCTCTTCAGCGTCCTCATATTAGTGAAAGCACAGAGGCAGAAGATACTCAGCGGTGAGCGCTCCCGTGGACTGCAGGCTCTGCGTCCCCATGACGACGCGTCTATCCTGATGCCCTGCTCACTTCCTGCTTTGACGCGTCGAGCAGGGGGAGTGGCTGGGCGTCATGTGATGCGAACTCCTGGTGACGTAGCCCTGTGTACGTCAGCGGAAGCGCCGCTTTCAAACCGCAATGGAGACACATTCATTCCCCTATAAAAAAGCACAATTTAGGAAACTAATGCACACGCACATCCCTCAGGAAGAAGCCACGGGCGAAACGCGCGTCAGGGGTGCCACAGACTCCACCAAGGTAAAGTAAAAACATGCGCTAGCATTTAATAATAAGCATATGCCTTATGTACCCTTTTGCTCTATATACATACCCCTTAGGGGGAGATTGTTTAATCAGCTGCACTAAGCACTTATCTGCATAGAGAACCTTTATAGGAGGGTTGAACCTTAGATAAAGGCATTATTTCTGCCATATTGAAATTGGTGCATGTTCAAAGATATGATATCTGTTAAATGAACCATTACATATTCGCTGTACTACAATATAGGTATTATACCATAAATTAGGCAGCTTTACATTACTCTTTGTACTACAGTTTACCATATATCTGCAATATCATATACCTTTTTTAAGGCTGTTTAAAGGCGTATATTTGTTGTATAGTTGTTCCCCATAATATGATATGTATTTTTAAGCGTTATATATTTTAAAGATTTTTCAATAAAAAATACTTTTTATGGCAGTGAGAACTTCCTTTCTCTTCTTTTGATATATCTAATTTGGAAGTGCCGAGAAATTAGACAAGTTATTATATATGATTACACCACATAGTATACAAGTACGCCAACACAGAATATTGCACTACCCACATAGTATCCAAGTACGCCAACACATAATATAGCAGTACCCACATAGTATACAAGTACGCCAAAACAGTATATTGCACTACCCACATAGTATACAAGTACGCCAAAACAGTATATTGCACTACCCACATAGTATACAAGTACGCCAAAACAGTATATTGCACTACCCACATAGTATACAAGTACACCAACACAGAATATTGCACTACCCACATAGTATACAAGTACACCAACACAGAATATTGCACTACCCACATAGTATACAAGTACGCCAACACATAATATAGCAGTAACCACATAGTATCCAAGTACGCCAACATAGAATATAGCAAAACCCACATTTATTTAAGCACTACCCACATAGTATAAAAGTACGCAAAAAAAGAATATAACAATAACCACATTGTATTAAACATTACCCACAAAGATACACAAAATATGCATTTGAATGAAATAAACACACACAAGTTTTTGACCATTTTTTATTGCACTGGTAGTAATCCTTCGATTGCCTTTTAGTCCTAGAATAAAAAATAACAACAATACAACTGTGTACAAGCAAGCACATTCAAAAATAATAGCTACCTTATTGTCACCATGAGACGCTCCGATGGAGAAATTGAATACCGGCACATCTCCTGATCTTGTCTTCAATCCGCTCCACCAACATGTCAAATGTTTCCTTCTTCATCCGAAGATAAGAAAAAAAATTTTCTGGATTCTCTCTTAGCTCCATATTGAGTGTCGAATAGACTCCACGGGTTAGTCTCTGTGCCGTGATGGGGTGGATCCACATACGGCGGCGTCGCTGTCGCTGACGCTTTAGGCGCTGCTTGATCCTTCTCTCCTTCTCCATAACGATAAACCGCAAGCGATTCGCCTCCGCTGTGAAATCCACGAGATTCCGGAAAATATTACCAATAATTGCCTCCATCTTCATCAGTCACTTGCTCTTCTCTCAAAAATGCTCCTCTACAACCTGTCAAAGATGGGCTGTAGGAACGCTGTATATATAGGATTTACAGTAGCCAATCAGGTTTTGAAATAAAAGGGGCGTGATTGAAAACCGGATCCGTCGTAATCCGTCAAAAAACGGATAAAAAACAGATGAAACTGATGTGCCGGATCCGGTTTTCTGACTGATCCGCTAAACGGATCAGGCAGAAAACCGGATCCGGCGCATCAGGTTTTTCATTTCATTGCCGCATCCGGCGCTCCGGCGCGACGCCGGACCGCGCCTGATTCAAAAAGCCTGATGTGTGAAAGTAGCCTTAGTGATGGGAACTGTTAACGTGTGATTGGTGAGGATGTGGTGCAGAACTGGAGTTTTTCCAAGAGAGGGCGGTGGGACTGTGGACGGTGCAAGGGGTGGAGCATGCCTGGAGTCTGAATAGGGCCATGAAAATGTTGCCAGTATGGGGCCCCAAAAAATTCCTAGTGGTAACACTGATGGTGGTGGTGATGACGTCACATCCTTTTTTTTTGCAGAGAGGCAAGTGGCCTTCTTGATCGTGAGCGGGAGGAAGAGGCCGAGACACAGCAGAGGAGGAAGTAGGAGGAGGCTTGGATTGTAATGCTTTTTAAGGTGTGTACTCCATTGCACCTCATGCTTGGACATCAGTTGCCTCGTTATACAGGTGGTGCTGAGGTTCAGAACATTTATGCTTTGCTTCAGGGTCTGATGGCACAGTTTGCAAACCACCTGTTGCTTGTTGGCAACACATTCGCTGAACAAATGCCACACCAGGGAGCTCTTTTAAGCTGTCTTTGTTTTGATGATTTCATTGACGCGGTGGGCAGTAGCAGCTGACGTACTGGCTAGGGGCTGCCTGCTGTGCCTTTGCACCCTGCTCGCTCTTTTGCTGTGCTGCTGTGGCAGCATGGCCATTTCCTCTTCCTCCAAACTGCACACGTCACTAGTGTGGCCTCAACTGCATGTGGGGTTTAGGACCTCATTATCCTCCGCATCATCTTCCATTGACTCCTCAACCCTGCCCTTCTTGCCGACTACACACTGCAAAAAGATACTGCAGTTGGCAACTTAGTTTCATCATGATCTGACATAGCCTGCGGTGGTCCACTGACCATGTATACTAGCCCTCCCATGTACTCATCCTCCCAACATAACAAGTGGTTGGGCATCACTGCACTGTCTATTCTAGCGCCAGGTGGATGGACAATAGAACCACTGACAGCGGAGACATCACAAAGCAGAAAAGACTGCTGCATGACTTGGGGCTCAGCTGGCTTGACTCATTTGCAAGGGGGTAAGAGGGAAGCCTCAGATCTCTTAGACCTAACTTGGCTGGTGTACTTACTTTTAAAACCAACATCAGCATGTCTGTACGAACATTTTGTGGGAGTTTAAACTGCACCCATCTAGCATGACTGACTGGTCCTCAATGTCCCTCCTCCATGATTCTGCTGAAATCTCACACTGCACAGTGCCAATTGCAGCTGTCAGTCTATCTGGATGCACAGTAATTAAATACACTTGGACTTAAGTTGTCTCACATTCATTATCAGGGTTGTAAAGCCATTCCAATATGGATTTTTAAAGAAAATATACCATCCTCATCGAGTGTAATAGATCTGTTTAATAACACTTTATGTATTGTGAAATGTTGTGACAAATCTTTCTTAAGCATAGCGTTCCTTTCATGGTGCTCACATATATGCCACACAAATGCTAAATGACAGCAGTTGGATGTTAAGGTCACAGCTGTCATGCAGAAAATGTCTATATACCTACTATAAAATGCTTGAGCAGAGCAGAAGAAAGTCTGTAGGAAGAAAAAGAAGAACAGAGTAGGACAAATACGCAAAATTGAGATCAGTCATTACTACATGTGCTGGATGTACAGTATGAGGCAGTATACACAATGAAACTGACATGGACATTACGGCGCTGGGGCCCTTTCAACAGGTGATGCTCATGGAGCAAAGAGTTGAACTAACACGGGCAGATGCTTGTGACCTACTGTGCACTGGTCTCTAATGCGTTAGCCAGAAATGCAACATTGGCAGTTCGATCCAGGTTTCATTGATGGGAATGGTATGCTTTTCTTACTCAATAAGGTACTTGGTTGTATCTGTTTTAGTTGCTGAGCCATTTTAGGATTGTCTGCGATGTAATACCAAAATTTACAAATCTAAATTTAAAACAAACCCACCTAAAAATACTCTTTAAATGCTCAGACTTCTAGGAGTAGTGTCGTCTTCTGGAGAGCGCTTAATCATAAGACTTAAAGGCCATGTAATGCTCCCTGGGAATATAATTATGCAAATAGCCTTTTCAGAGAGAAAGAGGACTGGAACTCTAGTGCCACCTATTGGATGTCCTAAGAGTCAATATTGACCCTTTAACAAGCCTTGCCACATGACTTATTTTAAAAAGCCAAATCATAGACTCCATTTGTAGACACGTGTTTCAAGGTCTTTGTCCCTCATCTGTGCAAAGTCTGAGTACATGGTTGGCCTGGTAACAGGGTGTCTGCAAATGGAGTGTCTAGTCTGGGCTGTTAGATTTCTAAAGAGAAGGACCGGGGGTCTAACCTGACCCTAAACTGGGGTCCTAACTAATCCCTCACCTTGGAGGTACTGATAATGGTTCAGAGGTCCAAGTCTCCAGCCTAAAGGTACTGCCACACTAAACAATCCGCTAGCGATCACAATAACGACGCATACTAATGCGATCGCTAGCGGGATTGTTTCTATATCGCTAAATGCGGCCACATTTAGCGATATAGTTAACGACGCTATCGCCGTTAGCGATTCTTCTTAACGACTTTAGCGGTACAAAAGTACCGCTAAATCGCTAAGAAAAGGTGCCACACAGCGATAAGATACTTACCCAGCGGGAGCGCCAGCGATGAAATAGGGTCCGGAACGATTCCAGCGACGAGCGAGATCACAGCAGGAAGCTCGTCGCTGGAAGCTGCCGCACTGAACAATATCGCTAACGGGATCGCTAAATAGTGACGTTTTTTAGCGATCCCGTTAGCGATATTGTTTAGTGTGGCATACCCTTAAGTCATGTGGCAACAACACTTACAAGGCCGATGCTGACGTTTAGGAATGCTACATCCAATAGGTGGCACTAGAGTTCAAGTCTTCTATCTATGAACAGGCTATTTTTGCATCTTTCAAGGCACAGAACTGTTTGGTCAGGTTCATTAGACTGTCATAGCAAAATTATATTTTGACTTCTTCTTCCATTCTGTTATAGGCTTTCTAATGACAAATATATTTAACATGATTCTTCTGGCTTTGTAGAGTGAGTGGAGTCCTTTCTAATAGCAGTGATCGACCAGTGACATCAGTGGCAGAAAATAATGCAGCTTCACAATTCAAAGTCTCAGAAAAACACTGGAAATTTAGCATAGTACAGAGATAATGTATACTATCAGGGAGCAGGGGCAGACACTGACAGCTTGGGGTCCCTGTGCAAGAAATGCGTCTGGACCCACCTCCTTTTACGGCAAAAAAGCTGCAGATATATACAGTGGGTACGGAAAGTATTCAGACCGCTTTAAATTTTTCATCCTTTGCTTCATTGCAGCCATTTAGTAAATTCAAAGAAGTTCATTTTCTCATTAATGTACACTCTGCACCCCATCTTTACTGAAGAAAAAAAAAAATCTAAAAATTTTTGAAAATTTATTAAAAAAGAAAAACTGAAATATCACATGGTCATAAGTATTCAGACCCTTTGCTCAGTATTGAGTAGAAACACCTTTTTGAGCTAGTACAGCCATGAGTCTTCTGGGAATGATGTAACAAGTTTTTCACACCTGCATTTGTGGACTATCTGCCATTCTTCCTTGCAGATCCTCTCCAGTTCCTTCAGGATGGATGGTGAACGTTGGAGAACAGCAATTTTCAGGTCTCTCCAGAGATGTTCAATTGGGTTTAGGTCAGGGCTCTGTCTGGGCCAGTCAAGAAGGGTCACAGAGTTGTTCTGAAGCCAGTACTTTGTTATTTTAGCTGTGTGCTTAAGGTCATTGTCTTGATGGAAGGTGAAACTTTGGCCAAGTCTGAGGTCTAGAGCACTCTGGAAGAGGTTTTCATCCAGGATATCTCTGTACTTGGCTGCATTCATGTTTCCTTCAATTGCAACCAGTCTTCCTGTCCGTGCAGCTGCAGTGTTGGGAAGTATGGGGTTAAATGTGCTATTTTTAGACAGGTGTTTCAGTGTGGAGAAGTTCATACTCACTTGTTCGGTGGCCATCATGATGGGTGTCAACTGTTCCTTCGCCCTTCTCGAACTGCTTGGAAAAGGTTCCTTTTCTCCAGATCGCCTTTTCTCCCGACCAGCTGAAACCGAATGTTGATGGTCCTCCAACGATATGACGTGATGAACTTCCAGTATCCGTGCACATTGTAGAGAGCATGCCAAAAAATCACAAAAATGTTAAAAATCAGAAAATTGGATTCATCTGTTGTGAATTTTATATTGTGTATTGTTCAGGCTGAAAAGCTGCGTTATTCATCTGAACTATCAGGGTTCTGAACGTACAGAATAGCACAAAACTTCACCAGCGCTGATACTTACATATTGTTTTAATTCCAAGGGCATGCTCACACTAGCGTATAACTCAGATAAGTGCTATGCGATGTTTTATTGGACCAATGTTGTACTATGGGGCAGTGCAGATCAGTGATTTTTTTCTCATTCTGAATCGGCATGAGAAAGCAGTCACAACATGCTATGAGTGGCTCCGCAAATTGGACCACACGCACATATACAAATCTATGGGAGCGTGTAAAACATTGGACTGCACTTGGATGTCATCCGAGTGCAATCTGATGTACACGCACAGAGACAATGGAGAAGGATAATTTAAGTTGTCTGTCTTCTCCACACCTGTGCTGCGATTCTCCACACATGTGCTGTGACCGCTCAGCCTTGAATCCAGAAGACACTGAGCTGAGTGTCAGAGCGCAGCTTCAGTGACCTGCGGTGATGTCATTGAAGTTACCACAGGTCACTGAAGCTGCGATTCCCATGGGCAGCTCATTGTGGGAAGAGCGAGGCTAAGTGCCAGGTTTGGTGCATCTTAAGGATACATCATTTCTGAGGCAGCTGAGGGCTGATATTTGTAGGCTGGGTGGGTGACCAATATCCCTGGCCCCTTCCCAGACTATTAATATCAACCCTCAGCTGTTTTTTTAGACTTGGCTGGTTAGAATTTATAGGGGGACTATACGTAATTTTTGTTCTGGGGTCCCCAATAGATACTACTGCACAGGTGCTGCCAGTGCCATGTTGGTGAAAAGAAGTGACATACACACAAAAGAAGCCCCCCTGAAGAAGTGACATCCACGCAAAACGCGCATCGGGGTACGTGGTCGCACTTTTGGCAGGATCCCTTACGAAATGAGTAATTAACCTTTTATGTTTCCTAATTAAGTTTATATATATAGTACACACCACAAAACATATATGACACTCCACAGTAGACTTTGCATAATAGCATTTCTATTTAGATTATCCACTTGCCATGTTTAGGTATAGACTACTATACTAAATTTAGATGCAGAAACTCTTTTGTGCTGTCATCTGCTGTGGAGCTCTTTGTTTTGATACAGCAAACTGGTGATTCGCATCATAATTATGTAATCCTGACCATAGCCTCCGGCCACTGCTTTTCCTTCACATTTTTATCAAAACCTTGTGTACCCACATAAAATTTTATATTGTTAATTATATATTCCTTCCTGACATACGTATATATTTTTTGTACTAATAAAATCTTTAAATTGTTATGTATAATGACTCAGATTCTCCTTTTTAAATCTGATCCTAAGGAGATGAGAACAGGACATGATCTGAGTCTCGCACAGATTCAGTCTTTTTAAAAAATGGATGTGTAAATGCATCAAATGCAAATTGCCTCTTTGTGTAAATGCATCAAACAAACTCTATGGGTCAGTGGTGTCCAAGGAAATAAGTGACATCACATGAACGTGTCACACAGATGTGTGAATGTAGACTAAAACGAATGAAGCATTCTTTGAATTTCAGTTTTCCTTCTGACTTTCATCCATTTTTAATTGACCGATTGCTAAGAGTCAATGGATTAAAAAATGTTCAGGCAGTCTACGTGCTTCAGTAAAAAAAAAGCAAAAAGGAAAACAGTCCATTTTTCTTGAGTCTAAAAATTGACATGGATGTGTAAATGTAGCCTAAATATCAGATTTTTGAGTGATTTATGTGAAGGAGTGAAGCCTCAGGGTAGAGTGGCCAAAGATCACTCTATGCCACTGATCCAAGCATAATGCAACTGAACGGAGTCTCATAGTGGCTTGCAGAGTATCGCAACTGTCACATGCAAAAAGTTGCATCTTTGCAAAAAAATGCAAAGAAAGTGATAAAAAATATTGCATGTACGCTAAACCGATATCATTAAAAGCATCAGCTTGCTGCACAAAAAACATACCTTCACCTAATTGATGAAAAAATTTAAAATAGTTACTGGTCTCAGAAAATGGTGACACAAAAAAAGGTTTTCATTACAAATTTCTGAATATTTTTCACCACTAAAATAATAAAAAACTGGACAAGTAAGGTATCAGAGGATCATGGTGTCGGGTAATTTTACCACACAATGAGTTGGATTTTTTTGTGACTTGTTCGTCGTAGTCATATAACCTTGCGGGACTCAATACAACCCCATTGAAATTCATTATCCTGTGACGTAGCACTGGCCTAAAGTGATCTTTTGCTGTGTGTCTGAGGACTTGAGAAACCAAATTGTGAGGAAGCATGAGCAATCTCAAGGCTACAAGTCCATCTCAAAAGACCTGAATGTTCCTGTGTTTTCCGTGCACAGTGTCATCAAGAAGTTTAAAGCCCATGGCACTGTGGCTAACCTCCCTAGATGTGGAAGGAAAAGAAAAATTGACGAGAGATTTCAACGCAAGATTGTGCGGATGGTGGATAAAGAACCTCGACTAACATCCAAACAAGTTCAAGCTGCCCTGCACTCCGAGGATACAACAGTGTCAACCCGTACTGTCCGTCGGCGTCTGATTGAAAAGGGACTGTATGGTAGGATACCCAGGAAGACCCCACTTCTTACCCCGAGACATAAAAAAGCCAGGCTGGAGTTTGCCAAAACTTACCTGAGAAAGCCTAAAACGTTTTGGAGGAATGTTCTCTGGTCAGATGAGACAAAAGTCGAGCTTTTTTGGGAAAAACCATCCAAAGTTGCTTTGTAGTCCTAGCGTAAGGGTTGTTCAGATGAGCATATCATATGGACGTGTGCTGTCTGAATAAAAATTGGTCTGCACGCTGACCAATAGAGATTTCCAGATAACAGATTTTTTTCGGTCGGAACCAATGTCCATGTGAGAATCATCGCAGCATGCATTATTCTCTTCTATTCATAAGGTGTGACTATCTATACAAGTCTATGGAGTAAGGGAAAAGCCAGCACTCTGTTCTTCTAGAGCAAGGGTATGGAACCTATGGGAGCCAGATGTGGCTCTTTTGATGGCTGCATCTGGCTCTCAGACAAATCTTTAACAAAAAAAATAATGAAGGAAACCGCTGATTTCCGAAACGCGTAGGATGTTTGGTACTTATGGGCTACATGTGACTACTGACGTTGCACCTGAACATCCACACCTGCCCGGTAAAGCCGCACGGAGCGCCTGTCAGCGGCCAGGACAGTGCTCCGCTCCTTTCCTTGCCTCACCTACTCCACAGAAATACCTACATACGGCATTTCCTCACTGCTTCCACACTGGTATGCAGCCTCAAATCCAGCGAAAGATAAGGGAAACACTGCTGTCTACCATACCATTGTGGCTGATATCAACACAGCCTCTCCCAGCCACATCGGTTGGAACACTCGTGTCCTGCTTTGACTGATTATTTACAATTTTTCAATGGGGCCACCTACAGACTGACCAAGAGCCTCCTAGCACTCATACCTGGTCCCTCTCTACCTGGCTTAATGTATTCCGTGGACACGACCGGAGTAGAGCAGAAGTGGCAGTGACTGTCCCTCGTGAACGGGAGCAGAATCATTAGGCGCAGACTGGAAACGAGCTCACCAGCAGGTATAGGGAGTTCCCCCGCTCTCAGCCGGTGTTCTCCTCAAATCAGCCTAGCAGCAACTGAGCTCTGCTCGCTCAAGCGCCGCTCTAGCTGTCAGGAGAGCAGGCGACTTACAGTATATCCGGGGTGACGGCTTCCTGTGGTGCGGATCAGAAGGTCGTTGTGAGGTCAGGATATAAACTTCCCTCCTTTTAATCAAGTTGTCAGCTAGTTAACTGCAGAAACCCTTTTGTTGAAGAGGATGGCTAAAAGAAAAAAAGATGAGGAGTATCTGTCATGGGTGCATCGCCACGAGGATCGTCGCGATTGCACATTCTGACTTCTCGCAGCTGAGTTGCTGTTACTTTGTGTTTGGTAATGAGAGAGTTAATTTTACCTAGCTCTTTGCTAAGACTAGGTCCAGCCTCGCCCGGCTGCTTTTGATTATGTTCTAATTAGCTTCCTTTATATCCCTGCCAGTCTGGGTGTTAGATGCCGGTGAAAGCATTCATACAGACTGCAGATAGGATCGGTTCTGAGAAGACTTAAGCTAAGAGCTCTTTTGTTGTTCATCCCCTCCTTGCTTATAGTTTATCTCCTAGACCTTTGGTGTTCCCTCTGTGTTTATATGTTGTATGAAAGACAGTATTTACTTTATCCCCTGTCTGTCTCGTTTGTCTATACTGTTTGTTAACCTTTACCTGTCCATTCCCTTTGGTGGTAATCAGGGTCCTTCTAAGGACTAGATTACAGTGGTCAGGGATTAGTAGGAGACAGGGTTTACGCTGGTGGCCTGGACCTCTGTACCATTAACAGTACCTCCAGGTAGAGGGACTAGTCAGGACCCCAGTTTAGGGTCAGCATAGACCCCGGTCCACCTCTAGCCAGAGACAGCGTGAAAAGGATTCAGTATTGACTCACAGGATATTATGTCAGGTAATACTATGCTATATATACATGTTAATGTTACCTACTTATATGTTAGATAGTATGTTGTCCCACTTGATAGATTACTGACATTATATATTTATACATCTGCTAGACAGCGTGACATTTTCACCGGCCATACTAAAAATTCTCCTCAGCTACCATGGATCCAGTAGCCCAGTTTGCCCGGCAGTTGCAGAGGTTGTCCATGGAGCTTATGGATATTAAGTCCAAGGTTTTGTCCCCCCCGGAGCAAACCAGATCTGAACCTAAGGTTGCTCTCCCGGACAGGTTCACTGGTGGGCGGGACAAATTTTTTACCTTCCGGGAGGCATGTAAATTGTACTTTCGGCTGCGGCCTCGGTCATCGGGGAGTGAAGAGCAGAGGGTGGGAATTGTCATCTCGCTCTTACAAGGGGACCCTCAATCCTGGGCGTTCTCTCTTTCCCCGGGCTCCCCGGCCCTCCAGTCAGTAGATCAATTTTTTGCCCTGGGTTTGGTGTATGATGACCTGGATCGGGTCTCCCTTGCTGAAACGAAGTTACGTAGGATACAGCAGGGAGATCGTCCGGCGGAGGAATTTTCTTCTGAGTTCCGTAGATGGGCCACAGATACTCAGTGGAATGACCCAGCTCTTAGGAGCCAGTTTTGTCAAGGGTTATCTGACAAAGTAAAAGACGTTTTGGCTCAGTATGATTCTCCTCCGTCACTGGAGGCTGCTATGGCTCTTGCCATTCGTATTGATAGACGGCTTCGGGGAGGTGCGAGGTAACTCCGCCCCCTGTTATGACTCCATCCACTACTAAAGTCCCTGATGTTGAGATTCCCCTGGTCTGTTCTGAGGAACCTATGCAGTTGGGAGGGACATCAATTTGTAGGAGGGAATCAGCGGTGCGCCGCAAGACAAGAAGGTGTTTCTTCTGCGGGAGAGAGGGGCATTTTGTTGGGGGGTGTCCCTCCCGTGCCTCATTGAGCAAAGGAGTCACCGAAAAACTGTTAATCCCAGGTTGTGTGGTGGACGACAACCTGGGAGTAGGTATTTCGTCCCGGGTCCGTCTCAATTTCTCGTGCCTGCGGAGGTGGTGGTTTGTGCGAGAGTTGAGAGGATTTCTGTTCTTCTTGATAGTGGGTCTGGGGCTAATATGGTGGACGCTCGGTTTGCCCAGGTGCAAGGTATGCAACTGAGTGTATTGGCCAAACCGATCCCTATACTTTCTATTGACGCCAGACCTCTCGGTCAAGGTAGCTTTGTACAAGCTGTTCATAGCATAGACCTTCGAGTAGGGGCAATACATAAAGAACGGTTGTCTTGTTATGTGTTGGAGGGTCTTCCTACTCCTATTGTGTTGGGACTTCCTTGGTTGACTAAACATAACCCAGTGATTGATTGGCAATCCAGAAAGATAAGCCAGTGGGGTGAATTTTGCAAGAATAACTGCATGAACACGGTCATCGGTGCGGTCGTGCCTAAGACTTTGCCTCCTTTTCTGGAGGACTTTGGGGAGATGTTCTCAGAGGAGGGGTGTCAAGAGTTACCTCCTCATCGCACGTATGACTGCTCAATAAAATTGCTTCCTGATGCCTTATCTCATAGTGTCCCAGGGGCCGGAAAGACGGATGGCCCGGTTCCTATCATGCAGGAGGGAGTGGTGGTGTCGGCTGTGTGCTCTGAGCTTGAGGAGGAGGTGTTGGAGGCTCAGGGGGACACTCCTGTAGGACCTCCAGGGAGACTGTTTGTTCCTAATCAGTTAAGACAAAAAGTTATCGAGGCACATCATAGTTCTGCTTTAGCAGGACATCCAGGGAGTAAAGCAACTGTGGATCTCCTTTCTCGCCGGTTTTGGTGGCCTAACTTAAATAAAGAGGTAATAAAATTTGTCACGTCCTGTGGAGTTTGTGCTCGCTCTAAGACCCACAAACCCGTCCATCTGGGATTCCTGAGGAGGAACGATTCTCGTCGTCACTTGCTTCAGTTTGGAGAGGAGTGCTGAATGGTCTGAGTGCTATGGGGAACCGTTACAAGCGGAGGTCTGATAGGAGGAGAGTGTTTGGTCCGGACCTAGGTGTGAACGATCTGGTGTGGTTGTCTACCAAGAATATAAAACTCAAGGTTCCCTCCTGGAAACTGGGTCCCAGGTTCATCGGTCCATACAGGATCAGTTCTATAGTTAATCCTGTGGCATTTCGTCTGGACCTCCCTCCTATGTTTAAAATCCACAATGTGTTCCACAAATCGTTGCTTAAAAGGTACGTGGCGCCAGTTATACCGTCGCCTCTGCCTCCTCCTCCGGTGGTGGTCAATGGTAGCTTGGAGTTTCAGATGTTGAAGATCATTGACTCAAGTCTGAATCGTCGGTCCCTTCAGTACCTGGTTCATTGGAAGGGGTATGGTCCTGAGGAGAGGACGTGGGTCCCTGCGTCGGAGGTTAACGCAGATCGATTGGTTCGGACCTTCCACACAACTTCCCCGGGCAGACCTGGCCCTGAGGGTCCGGAGGCCCCTCGTAGAAGGGGGGGTACTGTCATGGGTGCATCGCCACGAGGATCGTCGCGATTGCACATTCTGACTTCTCGCAGCTGAGTTGCTGTTACTTTGTGTTTGGTAATGAGAGAGTTAATTTTACCTAGCTCTTTGCTAAGACTAGGTCCAGCCTCGCCCGGCTGCTTTTGATTATGTTCTAATTAGCTTCCTTTATATCCCTGCCAGTCTGGGTGTTAGATGCCGGTGAAAGCATTCATACAGACTGCAGATAGGATCGGTTCTGAGAAGACTTAAGCTAAGAGCTCTTTTGTTGTTCATCCCTCCTTGCTTATAGTTTATCTCCTAGACCTTTGGTGTTCCCTCTGTGTTTATATGTTGTATGAAAGACAGTATTTACTTTATCCCCTGTCTGTCTCATTTGTCTATACTGTTTGTTAACCTTTACCTGTCCATTTCCTTTGGTGGTAATCAGGGTCCTTCTAAGGACTAGATTACAGTGGTCAGGGATTAGTAGGAGACAGGGTTTACGCTGGTGGCCTGGACCTCTGTACCATTAACAGTACCTCCAGGTAGAGGGACTAGTCAGGACCCCAGTTTAGGGTCAGCATAGACCCCGGTCCACCTCTAGCCAGAGACAGCGTGAAAAGGATTCAGTATTGACTCACAGGATATTATGTCAGGTAATACTATGCTATATATACATGTTAATGTTACCTACTTATATGTTAGATAGTATGTTGTCCCACTTGATAGATTACTGACATTATATATTTATACATCTGCTAGACAGCGTGACAGTATCGTAATTTTCAGCAGGAATGGACAGAGGAATTCACCTTTGTGGAGAGAATAGGTTCTGCAGTGTGTCTAATATGCAATGATAAAATTGAATAGATGAAACGGTCAAATATAAAGCAGCACTTCAACACACGCCATTCTACAACCCCTGGCAAAAATTATGGAATCTCCGGCCCTCAGAATTGAGTGATTCCATAATTTTTTCACTATGCTTGGTTAAAAAATAACCATTACTGACTAGAACATTATTTGCTCTTGATTTCTTTTAGTGTTTCTTAAAGCCAGAAAGCTGCCATTTGAAATGACTTCAGTTTTGTGCCATGTCTGTGATCTGTTTTTTTTCAACAAAATAAAACAACTGAATGAACATCCTCAAAGGCCAGTGATTCCATAATTTTTGCCAGGGGTTGTACAATTGCATCGAAATATCCTGATGGGGAACAGCATGAAGAAAGCATGCCAAGAGCAACTGTGCAGAGTGCAAGCTAGTCAGCAGCAACTCCGTGTTTGGACCCAACAAGGTGACTGGAATTCGGCTAGCTTTGCTGGTGCTTTATTGTAAGAAACTGAAAGCCATTCATAGATGGGGAGTGTGCCAAAACATTCATGCTTGATGTTACCAATGAACTTTTTGACAACTTTTCGGATAAAGACTTTTCTGTTGGCAAGAACTGTTCACAATCGTACCATCATGATGGCAAATGAAATTGAGGCAACACAAGTGAAGGACATAAATGCAGCACCATTCTTTTCTTGCTTTGGATGAGTCAACAGACGTAAGCCATTTATCCCAATTCAGCGTGATTGCAAGATATACTGTTGATGACACACTACGTGAGGAAAGTCTTGGTGTTTAGCCTTTGAAAGGGACAACAAGAGGGGAGGATTTATTCAAGTCTTTCACTGAGCTCGCTAAAGAAAAAAATCTACCGATGGATAAACTTATTTTGGTGTGTACTGATGATGCTCTGTGCATGGTGGGGAAAACCAAAGGATTCGTAGTGCTTCTTCGTGAACATGAAAAGAGACCTATCCTAAGTTTTCACTGCATCCTACATCAGGAGGTGCTTTGTGCTCAGATGTGTAGCGAGCAGCTTGGTGAGGTGATGTCGCTGGTCATTCTGGTGGTCAACTTTATTGTTGCCCGAGCTGTAATTGATCGCCATTTTAAAACACTGCTGGATGAAGCTGAGAATAATTATCCTGGTCTGCTTCTGCACAGCAATGTGCGTTGGTTGTCAAGAGGGAAGGTGCTCAGCCTTTCACGGCTTGTCTGAGCGAAATCCGGACTTTTCTTGAAATGAAAAACGTCAAACATCCTGAGTGGCTCCTGAAGTTCTATTATCTTCTGGACATGACTGAACATCTGAACTAGCTCAATGTGACAATGCAAGGCGTTAGAAATACAGTCTTATCCCTTTAACAAGCAATGTTTGCATTTAAAAACAAGCTAGAACTCTTCATCGCCGACATTGGAACAGGTCGTTTACTACACTTTGAAAAACTGAAAGAATTTAACGATTCATACACAGCAAGTGACCCTACTCAACATCTTGATCTTCAGCAGCTTGCGGGCTTGGCATCTAATCTCCTGCAGTCATTCAAAGCGCGCTTTGGAGAATTTCGTGAGCGCACTAGTCTTTTTAAGTTCATCACCCATCCACACGAGTGTGCAGTGGACAGCGCCGACCTGACTTACATCCCCGGTGCTGACCTGAAGGACTCAGACATGTGGGTGAATAAGTTCAAGTCACTGAATGAAGATTTAGAAAGACTTGCACGACAGCAAGCAGAGTTGGCGAGCAAACACAAGTGGGGAGAAATTAAAAAACGTCAACCCGTGGACCAGCTGATTGTCAAAACTTGGAACGCGCTTCCCGTCACATACAACATACTGCAGCGTGTGAGTACTGCTGTACTGACAATGTTTGCCTCTACGTATGCATGTGAGCTGTCTTTCTCACATCTAAAGACCTGTAAGACCAACCTACGATGACGTTTTACGGATGGAAGTCTCAATGCCTGCATGAAGCTTAACCTCACCACATATCAACAAGACTACAAAGCCATCAGCAAAACCATGCAACACCAGAAGTCACATTAATGGTAAGAAGTACTTTATTCATCATTGATTAGCAACAGCATAACAACGTTATTAAAAAGAATTCAGAGACTTATTGTACTTTAAAAGTGTTGGTCTTACACAAAATGCACACATTTACTTGTATTTAATTTTAAACATATTGTATGGCTCTCACGGAATTACATTTTAAAATATGTGGCGTTCATGGCTCTCTCAGCCAAAAGGTTCCTGACCCATGTTCTAGAGAAAGCTACATGTTCATTGTAACTTTATCCCATACATGTTAAATCCACTGAACACAAGTGATCAAATACTGATGCGTTTCGGACGTAAACTTCCTTATTCAGCTAAGGCTTTTTTCTTCTTGGATTATACTGACCAGCTCTGATCAAGTTGCAGAGCACCTAGGATGAAGCCATTACAGGTGGTGAGGTGTTGGTTGGATATACAAGTCTACGGGTGTGAAAAAAATTGGATCCCATACGGACGATCCGTATAGGACCCGATCTTTTTGGATACAATGTACATTATGTACTTTGCTATTATTAATCTCAGAAACTGTATTTGATCATGAACATTTTAAAATCTTCGTGTGTCAATATGATGCCATATGAATGTAAAAAAAACGATACGCAGTTGGAGTACTAGATGAAAATCATCAGTTTTCCAGCTGAAAAATATGCTCGTCTGACCCTAGTCTTTTAGGGAGAGTAGGTGTTAAAAAAAGTTGAGATCATAAAGAAAAGTTTTTTAAAAAACTTTTTCTATGACTTTTAATAATAAACAAGTCAATTTTATGTTAGGAAATAAAAGCGATACTTGTCATGAAAAAAAAAAAATCTTAATTATTACAGCAGTGAAAAAAAAGTGCTGCTCGGCCTGCTGTTTACAAGCTTTGGGTACGCTCTGCTGTCCGCTTCACCTTTCACAACCTACTGATTTATTCTCTCTTTGAAGTTACACCTGAAAGAGACGTAGGAGGGACTGAAGGCTTGGTACACTGCTATAAAAGTTGTATTGTCACTCACAATGAACTGGTTAAAAAGAAAAAAGAAAAAGAAAAGCATTTGTCTCTCCCCAGTATGTATCCTGTCACATGATCATGGTAATAGGATCCCTAAGTCAGTCCCTGGAATCACTCCTTAGGTTTGGATCTGACTGCAGTTGCTGTGAAGCGTCTGTAGGGTTCCCCTTTGCCTTATCCTACAATATCTCTCCAATCCATAACAACAACTGAAAATAAAAGGCATCCCCGAAGCTGAGCCAGTCCCTCTTAGGATCTGAGCAAATGAGCAACCTGCTGTACATCTAGGGGAATCCTGGGCTGCCTGTCACTCTCCTCACAGATTCTGCTCCGCTCAGCAAGGGGAATGGATTTGTGGACACTTTCATTCAGGATCCTGCTATTGCCTTCAGTGCTGGTGTTCTGCTCTGATCTCTTTCATTCTGGTGAGTGCAGGAGGGGATAAAGCTGACCAGCAGCCTCCACTTCTGTCATTGGTGCAGCAGGATTTGGGGGAGAAAAGAGGGAGGCAGCAATATGCTTTGGGATTGCAGGCTGAATATTGACAGGTTTTGGGAAAGGGGTAGTTTTGAATACTGTATGCCTTATAGAGAATTCTTCTATTGAGGTGATTGTAGGACTGCTCCTTTTATTCCGCACTTATACAGCTCTGACAGGTGAATAGGGGGGCTCAGGTGTTGTTTACATTGGACCGCAGTCTCCTGAAATTCCCCTCTGTAAAATCAATGACTTTATTACCTATCAGATCCCTCTAATCAATGACATTCAGGCATCAGAATTGATCGGTTGGGTTGAAGATTTGTAGTGAATCGTGTTCATCTTGGGAAATCGTATTTGAAATATTTGTTTGTTTGGGTGAATTGATTAGCTGGGTTTGAGATCCAGTGTATTTGGCTGATTTACCTTCAGCACAGAAGGGAATTCTTACAATTTCACTAAACTCCGCGCACCTTGATGATGACCGGCCAGGACGTGAATTTTAGGGTAGGGTTAATTCTAAATTTTAAAGGTAAGAAGACAAATGCCTGATATCTATCTTTACTAGAATTGAAAACAATTTTTTAATATAATTAAATTATATGTACGCAATTAAACTATGAGGTTTGGCAGCTGCTGTAGAACTACAAGTCTTGTCAGTCACTGCAGACTACCGGGTAATGAGTCTGCTCCGCAGCAGCTGTAGAGCCACAGGTTGTCTCCCCTGGCATTACTGATGTGTTCTCTTCACACCGGTACTATACAGAATGAGGAATTATTTATTGCTTTCATTAGGCGACAGGCTTTTAGTCTAAGGTTGTTTGGAAAAATGTATCTATATATTGTAAGAATACCTGGCTGTATGTTTTGCTGTTTGTTAGAGACTGTCATCTGAGGATTGCCAAGGTTGACGGTGTATAAAATGTGCAGACTATAGGTTCTGTGTCTGATGAATACTTGGTTTGCACTTGATGCGTTTGTCTCAGTATTTGCACAGTGAAATCTGAACGCCGGCATTGTTAGCTCCTGTACACCAGTGTAAGAATAATGACCCAGTTTACCACGTGTGACAGGCGGTTTACAATACAGTTTAACAGATGAAGGCTCCACACAGCGTTTCATCAAGTGAATTTTTTATAAGCGCCTTGGAGCACGTGTATTAACATGTTCTCCTCTTTAAATATGCCGGGAAACCCAGTGCTTGTAACATAATCATTAATAAATTATGCCGTTTTATTCTGGGACACCTAACGACAATCAGCGACATTTTTTTGTGGTTAGCAAGGTGCGAGCAGGCCTGAAGGACTCGCCTCTTGTACCTCCAACAGTTTCATATCATGCTCAGATCAACGAGACGTGGTACAACTAATAATAAAAGCTTTGTTCAAGAGACCGCATTCACTTAAGGTAGTGGTTGGCACTGGAGGATTAGAAACTCCAGGTGCGAACAAGCCCCATCATGACCAGAGCTATCTAGATACAGAGATGAAGGCCCATGCATCAGGAATGAGTGTTTCGTTAGAACTCTTGTTTGCCATTTATCGACTTGTATAAACATGTCTGCAATCGCCTGACGAATCGTCAAAACACTCATTTGTCAGGTGATTGGATCATTCACACTGGCATTAAAATCCTTTTTTATTTGGCAGCACAAAGTCCTGTGTAAGCAGATGCGTTGCTGATAACGATGATGATCTTCTGTGTGAAGGGAACGATCATCTAGAGAAAAATTAGCAAAAAATTTTTGGTTGGTCTGTCGACACAGGCTAGTAAACGACTGTCGATTGGTTTGTATGTAGTTGACCAGTGGTTGTTTAATGGCCAAAGTCAGCAGGTGTAAAGGCACCTAAAGGCAGAAAACGGAGTATTTGCCCCAAGTGAAGGAAAGCCTTGCTGTAAATCTGCGTTTTCACTCCCCCCAAATAATTCATGTTTCCACGATTTAGTGTAATCTTTAACCAGCGTTATGTTAGAATTATTGGATTTCCATATGTACTGACGATTGATCCTTCCTTTGTTGTCCTTCCACTATCTGCACGCTTTCCGTCTGCAGCATAATGTCATTCAGGGTCGTAGAAGCTCACGTCAGATTTCCTCTGCACATGTGGAGGAGATCCCCCTGCTGTTCAGGTTAGACAGGGGGGGATAACGTATGTCACAAATAAAAACTGATTTTAACCCTGAAAGGATAATAGACGTGAGCTGTTTTTTTAGCATGGGATAATACTCATATTAACCTCTTCAGTACCAGACATTTCCCAGTAGGATTAAACAGCTGTGAATTCTTAAATCAGGAACTTAAAGGTCTAAGCTACATGGATGTATTTTTATTAGTCCAATTAAAAAGTATCCTGTGGTGAAAAATATGGAATACAATTAATCACTTGTCATTAGGTCTCATTCACACTGGGTAATATTGCGTGGGTTCTTTTGTGTAGAATTATCATAGCAAAAATATAATCATCAGGTAATAAATATCTGAAGTAAAACGTAACTAGAATGTGCTGGGTTCTGAAACTAACAAACTTTAAACACATTTATAATTTCACGTACACCATTGCATAACTGTCTGTAAATACCTTAACTGTCTATAAAGAATAGGGACTTCCCAAATTTTCCCAAAAATCTTATGTGTGCATGATTTTTTCTTCAGCCTAAGGAGCAGAGCGGTCATTATGTGTCTTGAGTACTCCATGTTGTCCTTTGCATGGCACCAAATTGTAATAAAGCATCGAATATAGCATGTTGTTACATTCGGGGACAGTCTGGGACTAGAAATTTGCCCTGGCATTTCAAAGCACAGAGGCCTATGCTCTTCTGCCATACTCATTTCCTAAAATGGGGAGTATCACAAATATGACCCTGCCTGATATTGGGTGAAATAAAAATTTACTGCCAAACCAATATTACCAGTCATAATACTGCTTTACAAAGGTAAACAATACTCCAACACCATGACCATATAATACCACCGGCACCACATAATGATGTTCCTTTGCACCCTTCTCCCATATCTAAAAATATTCTTCCTTTTGTGTCCCCCAGAGTATTAGTGTCCCCTGTGCACCACTTAACAGTAATAATGCCTCCCTGTGACTCCTTATAGTAGTAATGCTTCCTCTGCCTCCTTATAATAATGCCCCCCGGGCCTCTATATAATACACTCCCTATCTTAATGACAGTGCACACCCCTTACCCATGGGCTTCCTTATAGTGGTAGTGATTTCATTTAATTCCTTATAATAATAATAGTGCCCCATGAACCTCCTTAATTTAAAAATAGTGCTCTCCTGGGTCTCCATATAATGATATTAGTGCCCCTTCTCCCCTGGCATCCTTATTAATGTAAAACTAATCTTAATAATAGTGCCCCAGTTGGTCTCATTATAATACTAGTGACCACCTTGCGCCTCCTTATAGTATCAAAATATAATAGCATCCTGATTGGCCTCCTTATTATAATTCTGCCCCCACAATGCTTGGCAAAAATGTAAACTATACTAATACTCAACAGCAATCCCAAATTGAGCAGTGACGCAGTCTTTCTCTCTGCAGTCTCCAGACGGCGCAGGCGAGGCGGTGTAGTGAAATGTTATCATACCGCCTGACGTCCCCTGTATGGTGCTGGTCTCTCACAGGCCGTAAGACAGAGGCAGCCTGTGTCCTGCCTTAGTAAGTGGCAGAGCATTATAAAAAATGTTAAAAATGCTCACGGCCGGACTGGCCTATCGGGCATTTGCCAAAACTGACAGATGGCCAGTCTGGCCCTGGTTATATTATATAATTAACATGAGAGCCAACAAAAATCACCACCATATGTTTCTGTTTGACCAATAGAGGTAGAGTTGGACTCCATAGACCTCCATTATTATAATAGAATTATGGCTGTGACTATGAACCATTAATCTCAGATTCCCCATGTGTATGCAGTTCACGAAAGCATTTCCTGGTAAATCATAGTAGTGATTGATCTGTTTCTTCACTGACCGATTGAATGAATTTATGACAAATCTACATAAAGGAAAGATATATATCTTTGTAACGTGTTAGCCAGTAGATAGAAAAATATTTGAAATTCAGAGTCCTCAGTGGTTGATACCTTTTAGTGGCTAACTGAAAAGATGGTAACAAATTGCAAGCTTTCGAGACTACTCAGGTCTCTTCATCAGGCATAGAATAACACAAAATCTGAAGAATCACATATTTATACACAACACAGCACAGAACTGTCATGGGAAAGTGATAAACAGTTGTGTCCATACAGTGGGTACGGAAAGTATTCAGACCCCCCTAAATTCCCCACTCCCTGTCTCATTGCAGCCACCCTGCAAATCCAAAAAAGTTCACCTCTCTTCTCATCAATGCACACTCTGCACCCTTTGCTCAGACACTCGTATTTAAGTCACATGCTGTCCATTTCCTTGTGATCTTCCTTGAGATGGTTCTACTCCTTCATTGGAGTCCAGCTCTGTTTAATTAAACTGATAGGACTTGATTTGTAAAGGCACACACCTGTCTATATAAGACCTCACAGCTCACAGTGCATGTCAGACCAAATGAGAATCATGAGGTCAAAGGAACTGGTCAAGGAGCCCAGAGACAGAATTGGTTTCAAGACACAGATTTGGCCAAGGTTACAAAAGAATCTCTGCAGTACTCAAGGTTCCTAACAGCACAGTGGCCTCCATAATCCTTCAATGGAAGAAGTTTGGGACCACCAGAAGTCTTCCTAGACCTGGCCATCCAGCCAAACTGAGCAATCATGGGAGAAGAGCCTTGGTGAGAGAGGTAAAGAACCCCAAGATCACTGTGGCTGCGCTCCACAGATGCAGTAAGGTGCAGATGGGGTGCAAGAGTGTGCATTGATGAGAAGAGAGGTGAACTTTTTTCGATTTGCAGGGTGGCTGCAATGAGACAGGGAGTGGAGAATTTAGGGACCCTGAATACTTTCCGTACCCACTGTATGGACGCAACTGTTTATCACTCTCCCATGACAGTTCTGTGCTGTGTTGTGTATAAATATGTGATTCTTCAGATTTTGTATTAGTCTAGACGGATGAAGAGACCTGAGTAGTCTCGAAAGCTTGCAATTTGTTATCAGCTTTTCAGTTAGCCATTAAACGGTATCAACCATTGAAGACTCTCAATTTCAAATATTTGACAAATCTACAGTCATTGAGACCCTGCATTTTTTTTCAGTCTGTGAATCATAAAATGACGTTTGTTGTAGCCATTTTGCAGTAATGTGATGTAATCGAATGTCTGGGACACATTCTCATGTACACTCATTGTGTCTGACCACTCCATCCATAGTCTGTCACTCTTTGACATTTGACAGCAGAACACTTGGGCAGCATAAAGAAATCATTATCCTCACCATAGAGAAAATGTGAGTCAGTCTACAAAGACTTCTGCAGCCAAATGTTTTCATTTTGTTTCAACATGTGCAGCCATGTGATGTATGTATTCTACACATTCTTACAATGTTGGCGAGCTTGCTTCACATTTTTTGGGGAACAGCACAAATTGTAACATTATGAAATATGTCAAGAGGTAAGAACATTCCTGTGGTATACCTTGTAAATGTGAAGGCTTTTGTTTTTTTCTGCTTTCAGTTCTACTGTTACGCTTGTGAGGTATAGCAGTATAACACATTGTCGTAATCTGCACTTAAATTAATTTAAGCAATTGCCCAAAACCAGTAAAACTTGGCAGCATTCTTCCAAAATCACTGTCACACCAGTCCACATGCTGTGTGTGGTTATTGCATATCAGCATCATTCTCTTCTGTGGATCTAAGATGCTGTGCAAAACTTTTTGGATGGTGTGAAAAAATGCTGCGAAGATTGCGTTAAAAAATAGAAGAATTAACAGTTAATTTTTATTAATTAACAAATTTGAAAGTGATTGAACAAAAGGAGAAATCAAAATAAAATCTATATTTTGTGTGTGACCACCCTTTGCCTTCAAAAGACCATCAATTCCTCTAGGTATACTTGCACACAGTTTTGAAAGGAACTCATCAGGAAGGTTGCTCCAAGCATCTGTGAGAAGTTCCCACTGAGCTTCTGTCGCTGTAGGTTTGTGCAAATCCGACTGACTCAATGATGCTGAAATCAGGGCTCTGTGGGAGTTATATCACTTTTAGGATTCCTTGTTGTCCCCTATGCTGAAGATTGTTCTACATGACATTGACTGTATGTTTTGAGTTGTCCTGCAGAAGAATAAAGTTGGAGACAATCAGATGCCTCCCTGATTGTATTGCATGATCACTAAGTATGTGTTTGTATTTCTCAGGATAGAGGACTCCATTTGTCCTAGCCAAATCCCCATGTCCATTTGCTGAAATGCAGCCCCAAACTTGCAAGGAACCTCCTCCTCCTGCTGCACTGTTGCCTGCAGACTCTTATTATTGTACCACCTATTAGCCGTTTGGAAATTTGCCTTCTAATGCAGCCAACATTTCAAATTTTGACTAATCAGTACAGGGCGCCTGTTGCCATTTTTCTGCATCACCAATTTCTATGTTTTATTTATAATTGAGTCACTTTGTCTTGTTTCCATGACAGAGATATGTTTTTTTGGCTGAAATTCCATCATTAAGACCACTTCTGGCTAAACTTCAACAAGCAGTAGATGGGTATAGCTGGATTCCACTGTTTGCTGCCATTCTGAATTGATGGCACTGCTGGACATCTTCCAATGTATGTCATTGTTAGTACTTTAAATTTAATTCTTTGGGTAATTGGAAGCTAGTCAAGGGATTAGCAGAGGTGGATTAATCTGACAACAGATTTAAGGATAGATAGGAGAGCATACAAAAGTGTTTGATGGAAGACCGCAGAGGCAGATGTTACAGTTGTCAAGGCTGGAGATGATGAACGCATTTACTAACATTTTTGTAGTCTCAGTTTGAGGAAAGTGCTGATTCGGGTTATATTTTTTTGAGTTGGAGACAGCAGGAGGTGTTAAGGGCTTGGACACGTGGTCTCGAAGGACAGAGTAAAGGGTATGCCACACTGAACAATATCGCTAACGGGATCGCTAAAAAACGTCACTATTTAGCGATCCCGTTAGCGATGTTGTTCAGTGCGGCAGCTGCCAGCGACGAGCTTCCTGCTGTGATCTCGCTCGTCGCTGGAATCGCTCCGGACCCTATTTTCTCGTCGGCGCTCCCGCTGGGTAAGTATATATCGCTAGTGTGGCACCTTTTCTTAGCGATTTAGCGGTACTTTTGTACCGCTAAAGTCGTTAAGAAGATCGCTAACGGCGATAGCGCCGTTAACTATATCGCTAAATGTGGCCGCACTTAGCGATATAGAAACAATCCCGCTAGCGATCGCATTAGTATGCGTCTTTATCGCTATCGCTAGCGGGATTGTTTAGTGTGGCAGTACCTTAAGTCAAAGGTTACACCCAGGCAACAAATTTATGAAACAGTGGAAAGTGTGGAGTCATGTGGAGGAAAGATGGTGAGTTCAGTTTTGTCCACATTGAGCTTTAGAATGCGTGATAAGAAGTGGGAAGCTATACCTGACAGACATACCTGATAAAGAGAGGTGACATTTAGACCAGGGAGGTAGATTTGAGTGTGATCATCACGTAGGTGTTACTGGAACCTATGTAACTTTGAGTTGCCTCAGACATTGTAATCTTGCCTGAAGAAGGAGCCTCTGTGCTCTGAAAGCTTGCAAACATATTATTTTCTGGTTAGCCAATAAAGGTATCACTCTGAGAATACTTTTGTCATCATTGGACAGAAAAGTATTCACGTCGAGTTGTCTCAGACTAAAGTTATAGATTGGGAAGTGGAAGAGTAGCCGTCCCAGAATAAAGCTTTGAGGACACTGATAGAGAGTGTGGGATGAGCAAGTAATGGGAGATGCTAATTGGTTATTCCAAAGGTTTGAGGGTATACAGGAAGTGTAAAGGTACTGCCACACTACACAATCCCGCTAGCGATCTCGTTAGCGTCGCATACTAATGAGATCGCTAGCGGGATTGTTTCTATATCGCTAGTAGCTACCTAACTTAGCGATGTCGTTAAGGACGCTATCGCGGTTAGCGATCTCCTTAACGACTTTAGCGGTACAAAAGTACCGCTAAATCGCTAAGAAAAGGTGCTACACTTAGCGATTATACTTACCCAGCGGGAGCGCCGGCGATAAAATAGGGTCCGGAACGATTCCAGCGACGAGCAAGATCACAGCAGGATCTCAGCAGGGAGCTCGTCGCTGGTAGATGCCGCACACTACAACATCGCTAACGGGATCGCTAAATAGTGACGTTTTTTAGCGATCCCGTTAGCGATGTTGTTTAGTGTGGCATAACCTTAAGGAGTGAGAGACAGATTGTTAAAGGCAGAAGACAGGTGAGGTAGAAAAATACAAAGTATTATCTTTTGCCTTTAGCAGATAATAAGTTGATTGTGACTGGTTAAGGCTGTTTTAGTAGTGTGAAGAAAAAAAGCTGTTGACATCAAAAATATAAAATGATTAAGACCAGTATACATATGACGGTCAAAATGCATAAATATGATTATTACCAGCCTCTTTACATCATGCACTTTTTAATGGGGACAAAAAATAGATTGGAATTTTTTATGGTATCAACAGCTTTGTTTCCTCACATTACCATTTAATCATATGAGTTAGTGATTTTGCTGTTGGATCTTTATTGAATATAAAAGGCAGAACCCATTTGTTCGTTTGCAAGCATTGGTGGGTTTCGTCTCTCTTGGAATTGTGTGGTTTTAGCAGAGTTATATAGATGGAAGCCAGATTGTAGTTGGTCAAAGTGTGTTGGATGAAAGGTAGGAGAAGAGTTCAAGGTGGACAAGCTGTTCTAGAAGTTTTGAGGTGAATGTGAGTAGTGATGTAGGGCGATAGTTGGACATGGAGGAGTCTAATGGTTAGATGAAGATATGGGTTAGGGCTGTGATAAGCACAGTAGTAAGGTTGGGGATGAGGAGGGATAGGATATGGTCAAACACAGAGGTGTTGAGGTGCAACTTTGAGAGGAGACTGGCTTTATAAATTAAGCAATTCTATAAACCAAAAAGCTTCAGGTCACTTAGTCTTTGTCGGTTATTTCCATGACCAGCAGCTTTAGAACTAAGGTTCATGCTTGTATACCATTTATAAATCTAGATTTCCATAAGAATTTTCTGCAACAGCCCTTATACCTATGCCCTAACATGTCTAATTGCTGTTTCTTAGAACTAGTGTTACAAAATGTCATGAAAAGAGCCTGATGGCAGAATAGAAATAAATCTTTCAAGAACTTAGTTTTCAGTTTTCATTACATTTTTGTATTTAATCTCTGAAACCACTTTACCCTAATCAGGTTTCAATACTTGGTGAATTGTGAACAGAACAGATAAACCAGTTTGTCTAGTTAGATGGAGTATGGATGAGTTGGTGGGGCGAGTTTCAATTCAACACAGTACAGCGAAGTATTGTTAAAATACTTTCCTTCTGGGCACACTAAAGATGTATCTGGCGTGTCATGTCTGTAACTAGCTGACCATAATGATTGATCCTGTTATAGTCTTCCTTCAGGCTGTAGGTCAAAGGGGCATTCAAAATGAGCTACTTAGATTAGATCAAAAGGCATTAAAGCACAAAACACCTTTTCTCCTATTTATAAGGAATTATGTTTCACCTGTAAAGTAGTTACTTGGAAGGAGGATAGCATCATAAAGCTACTCAGGTCATGTTTATGGCCTATGACCTCAGATGACCTTAGCTAATTATATTTTCTTATGCATGGTATGGTATGCAAGACATTTGGCAATATATTCTATGCCATTTATTGTAAATTCAGAAAATGGTGAATATTTACTGCATTGCTACCTTGCACCAGAGATCCTTAACAGTATACTGTTGGAGCTTATAGCTCTAAATCTGACCTCCGCAAACAAATCTATGGCTGTGTACATGGCTAAAAGCAGAATTACATTTTATGAATAGAGTTACACACGTATAATTTGGCCGCCAGTAAGATCAATATTTATATAAATATATGTGTGAAATGAGACAATTGATTTAATGGAAATCTTATCCATCCACCAACACATTTATATGACCTTTAAATGTTTTCGCCGACCTTAAAATATTCTTCCTCCATCTAAATTATTGGTAAATCCTATGCAAATCACCAAAGCAGTTCTTTTGTTAAAAAATATTTACAATGTTTTTATAATCTCCCTTTTGCCATTTTTCTTGCATTGATGACATGGTAATAAAAGAGCTTAAAGGGGTTGACTGGCCATAGGCTACAAGTCTGCAGTCAATCTATGTGACTGCAGACTTGTGAATCCTCACAACGCACGTACTGCACGCTGTGAGAATTCTATTCTGTTGGCCCTGGGAGCGGACGGTCTTGAGATCACAAGTATGTGATTTGCATACTTCCGGCCACATTCTGACTAGACTAGACATTCTGGCCTCACACAATACAATTACAGTGAGCGAGGCTGTGCTCACCAATCGACACACAACCACATGTATGCAAATTGCATAATTGTCGTCACACACCCTCTACTCCCGGTGCCGGCACATGATGTGAGGATTCATAATTTGGAGCGCGATGTAAGGTTTCATAAGTCTGCCATCATATTGAGTGACTGCAGATTTGTACCCCAAGCTGGACAACCCCTTTAGCCACAAGATTCATAATACAAAATTTTGAAATGCTTCTAACCTTAGAGGGGAATCTGTCAGCAAAATCAAGCCCCTCCACTCACCAGACCCAACCTTCATGTACAGTATGGGTATGCAGGTCTTTCAAAGATATATCCATTGACGCATTCTATCTGTTGCTGCATTCCTGAGAAATCAGTGTTATAATTCATATGCAACGGAGCTGTTAAATGCTCTTGGTGTGACCGAGCACTTACTGAGCCTCTGCTTCCGGAGGGTATTTCCTTTTCACAGTATCTTTATCTTGTGAGGTCAAGTGGTAGACAAGGAAATCAGACAGTGAGCAATTATTATTATTATTTATTTATATAGCACCATTGATTCCATGGTGCTGTACATGAGAAGGGGTTACATACAAATTACAGGTATCACTTACAATAAACAACTAACAATGACAGACTGATACAGAGTTGAGAGGACCCTGCCCTTTCGGGCTTACATTCTACAGGATGGTGGGGAAGGAGACAGCAGGTTGGTGGGTTGCAGCAGTTCCGGTGTTGGTTGAGGCGATATCTCCGGTAGTGGTGAGGAGGTAGCAGGGTCATTGCAGGCTGTAAGCTTTCCTGCAGAGGTGGGTTTTCAGGTTCCGTCTGAAGGATCTGAATGTGGTTGATAGTCGGATGTGATGGGGCAAAGGATTCCAGAGGATGAGGGATATTTGGGAGAAGTCTTGGAAGCGGTTGGGTGAGGAGCGAATAAGTGTGGAGGAGATAAGGAGGTCTTGGGAGGATCGGAGATTACGTGAGAGAAGGTATCGGAAGATTAGTTCAGAGACATATGAGGGAAACAGGTTATAGATGGCCTTGTAGGTCAGTATTAGTAATTTGAACTGAGGGAATGTGAGCCAGTGAAGAGATTTGCAGAGGGGAGAAGCAGAGGATTAGCGAGGAGAGAGATTAATTAGTCAGGCAGCAGAATTCAGGATGGACTGGAGAGGTGCGAGGGTGTTAGCAGGGAGGCCACAGTAAAGGATGTTGCAGTAGTCGAGGCGGGAGATGATGAGGGCATGCACAATCATTTTAGTAGATTGAGGGTTGAGGAAAGGACGGATTCTGGAAATATTTTTTAGCTGAAGGTGACAGGAGGTAGAAAGAGCTTGGATGTGTGGTCTGAAGGACAGGACAGAGTCAAGGGTTACTCCAAGGCAGCGGACTTCCTGTACGGGGGAAAGCGTGATGTTGTTAATTGTGATAGATTGGTCAGGTAAGGAAGATCTGTGAGATGGGGAAAGATGATGAGTTCAGATTTGTCCACATTGAGTTTGAGGAAGCGGGAGGAGAAGAAGGAGGATATGGCTGAGAGACACTCCGGGATTCTGGACAGCAAAGAGGTGACGTCTGAACCAGGAGGTAGATCTGAGTGTCATCAGCATAAAGGTGGTACTGGAATCCGTGGGACTTTATGAGTTGCCCCAGGCCAAGTGTATAGATTGAGAAGAGTAGGGGCCCTAGAACAGAGCCTTGGGGGACTCCAACAGAGAGAGGTTGGGACGAGGAGGTAGTGTGGGAGTGGGAGACACTGAATGTGCGGTTGGAAAGGTATGAGGAGATCCAAGATAGGGCGAGGTCCTTGATGCCAAAGGAGGAGAGAATATGTAGTAGAAGGCAGTGGCCAACTGTGTCAAAAGCAGAGGACATGTATAGAAGCAGGAGTATAGAGTATTGTCTGTTCGCTTTGGCTGTAAGTAGGATCGTTAATCATTTTGGTAAGGGCTGTCTCAGTGGAGTGATGGGGGTGGAAACCAGATTGTAGATTCTCAAAAAGCAAGTTAGATGAGAGGTGGTTGGAAAGTTCAGCGTGGACATGCAGCTCCAGGAGTTTGGAAGCGAATGGGCGCAGCGATATTGGGCGATAGCTGGACATAGCGGTTGGGTCGAGGGTTGGCTTTTTAAGGATAGGCGTGATTGTGGCATGTTTGAAAGCAGAAGGGAAGGTGCCGGAAGTTAGTGATAGATTGAAAAGGTGGGTTACGGACGGGATAATAGTGGTGGTGAGGTTGGGGAGGAGGTGGGATGGGATGGGGTCAAGTGCACAGGTTGTGAGGTGCGATTTGGAGAGGAAACAATTAAGCTCCCCTTCGGTGATGTTGGAGAGGGAGGTTATGGGGTTTGGGCATTGGTCTGGTATACAAAGGGGTTGTGGTGGTTGAACAAAGAAGACTTTCCTTGTTTGGTCGATCTTATTTTTGAAGTTTGTGGCAAAGTCCTCAGCAGAGATGAGGGAGGTAGGAGGGGGCAGTGGTGGGCGAAGGAGGGAGTGAAAAGTTTTGAATAACTGTTTCGGGTTGTAGGATAGGGAAGATACGAGAGTTGTGAAGCAGGCCTGTTTAGCAAAGGTGAGGGCAGATTTAAAAGAGTGTTGTTTGTTTGAATGCAGTGAAGTCGTCTTGCGATTTTGTTTTCTTCCAACCCCTCTTTGCAATCCTGGACACTTGCCGGAGCTTTTTAGTGGTGTTATTGTGCCAGGGTTGTCTGTTTATACGTCGCACTCTGCCATGAAAGAGAGGGGCGACCGTGTCAATAGCTGATGCGAGAGTGGCATTGTAGAAAGCAGTGCACTGTCTGTGTCGTGGAGTGAGGATATGGATGCTAGTGGTAGAATAGAGTCAGAGAGTGTGTGGGTGTCTAAGTGTGCAAGGTTTCTGCGGGGGTGCGCGTGTTGCTGGACATGGGTGACAGGAGAGGAGAACAGGCATGAGAAAGTGAGTAGATGGTGGTCGGATAGAGGGAGAGGGGAGGTGATGAAGTTAGAGAGCAGAGGCGGGTGAAGACCAGGTCTAATGTATGTCCGTCTGTGTGGGTGACTGAGGAGGACCACTGAGTAAGTTCAAAGGATGAAGGAAGGGACAGGAGTTTGGAGGCTGCTGACTGAAGGGTATCAGTGGGGATGTTGAAGTCACCTATGATGATAGTGGGGATGTCAGTGGAAAGAAAGTGAAGAAACCAGGTAGAGAATTGGTCAATGAAGGCAGTGGTCTGGCCTGGAGGTCGGTATATGACTGCCACTTGGAGGTTGGAGGGAGAGTAGATGCGGACAGAGTGGACTTTAAAAGAGGGGAGGATTAGGGAGGGAAGAGATGGGATTGAGTTAAAGGTGCAGTTAGAGGAAAGGAGAATACCCACTCCTCCACCGTGTCTGTTGCTAGGGCAAGGAGTGTGGGTGAAGTGGAGGCCACCGTAACACAGCGCAGCAGGGGAGGAGGTATCAGAGGCTGTCAACCATGTTTCTGTGAGGGCGAGGAAGGCAAGATTGTGAGAGAGAAAGAGGTCATGAATCACATGAAGCTTATTGCTGATAGAGCGGGCATTCCAGAGTGCTCCAGAAAGAGGGAGCAGGGGGGTAGGTGTCAATGGCACGGGTTTTAAGTTGGAAAGATTGCGGTAGTTCTTATTAGATAGGGAGCGGTAGGAAGGGGTAGTAATGGGGGGTATGAGCTGTGGGGGTCCAGGATTTGCGAGATATGTCACCAGCAGTGAGGAGAAGCGGAGAAAGGGAGAGCAGGTGGGAGGAGAGTGGGCTGCTTTCTCAGGAATGCAAAAGCAGAATATACAAAGGTGTCGCTGCATTTATCTTTCAAAGACCTGTATGTCCATATGTGGAGACATGGAGGGTCAGCGGGTGCCCTAGTCCACTAGCTGCAAATGCACGGACCATGGATCTTCCCATCAAATGCCCACTTTCCTTTTAATGTTGGTGTAACGCTACTCAGACAAAACAGGATGAGGGTAAAACAGTGTGACAATACTTTATTGAACTACAAAACAGTCAAGTAACACAAGAAAAGTCCCAGCAAAATACCCAAGATGGCGCACATTACAGAGTCTACCCCTTTCCGCTGACTCTCCGGGATAATAACAGCTGTTACTTCAGAGCTTCTGGGGCCGACTACCCCCCTTTGGCACGCACTGAGAGAAAGCAACAACAAGCTTAGGAAGAAGACAGTCCATTCAGGTACAAGGCCAGTTCAGCAGAGGGTCACAACCTAACTTCAGCTTCCAGGGTCGACTACCCCACCTGTGGCACACACAGAGAGAAGGTAACAAGCTTAAGAAGATGACAGTCCATTCTGGTACAAGACCAGATGACCGGAGGGTCACAACCTGGTTTCCCCGAACATCTCCATGGAGCCAGGCGACAGGTGGGTCTCATTCCTGACTTTCACAAACGTATCCATGGATTTGCGATGGTCAATGGAGCAGATCTGTGTTATTCCAGCTGGTGCCTTGGTCCCCTAAGCTTGCATCCTGTAGAATAACAAATCTATGTCCCTTGTGATGGAGCCATGATGTCTTGGCTCCTGTCCTGTAGAGAGTCCTGTTTCTTTGGATCTCTGAATCTTTCGGCTGTCTGGATGTATCTCTGTGTCATGTTACTAAGGCATATAACCTATTTTTATAGTTAACACATGCTTTCATCACCATTCACAGGTAAAGGGGAAGAAGGGTGATGAAACCAACTCACATTGTTTGATTATGTAATTTATTTGCATAGTTTTTCCTCCTCTATTTTGCAAGTCAACAAACTGGCTGGCATGGAAAATGTGTAATTAACATATCCGCAAACATCATTGTTCAATGACCATGCATGAAAGAAAAGTCAATATTTCAGACTCTTGACCAACAAGAAAGAAACACATACCGTATATACTCGTGTATAACCGAGATTTTCAGCCCATTTTTTAGGGCTGAAAGTCCCCCTCTCGGCTTATATGCGGGTCATATACGGGGGTCTGCGGGGTGAGGGGGAGCGGGGGTGTCGGATCATACTCACCCCTCCTCCGGCGCGGTCTCTGCAGCCCCCCTGCTTCTCCCAGGATCTTCGGCTCCCTCCTGCAGCGGTCACATGGTACCGCTCATTAAAGTCATGAATATGCACATATTCATGACTTTAATAAGCGGTACCACGTGACCGCTGTAGGACTAAAGTGCTGCGGAGAGCGCCGGGAGAAGAGGAGAGACTGCAGAGACGTGCCGGCGGAGGGGTGAGTATAGCGATATTTACCTGTCCTGTTCCACAGCTGCGCGCTGCTCCTTCGTCCGACTCCTCTGGCTGAGAATGATCAGGCAGAGGGCGCGATGACGTCGTTAGTGCGCGTCGCGCCCCCTGCCTGATCATTCACTGCCGAGGACCCGGAAGAGGGAGCAGTGTGCAGCGGTGGAGAGAGGACAGGTAAATATCTCAGGTGCCGGGGTCCTGAGCGAGCGGTGACACCGGCACCTGTCCCCCATAGCGCGCCAGTGTCACCGCCTGCTCAGGACACTGGCACCTGGCCCCCAGCGATGAGAGGTGAGTATGTCATTTTTTTTTTTTGCAGCAGCAGCATAAGGGACGTATACTATGGGGCATAATTGTGCAGCATATGGGGGCATAATCTGGAGCATAATCTGTGGAACATATGGGGCATAATCTGGAGCATATGGGGCATAATCTGGAGCATATGAGGCATAATCTGGAGCATATGGGGGCATAATCTGGAGCATATGGGGGCATAATCTGGAGCATATGGGGCATAATCTGTGGATCATACGGGGGCATAATTGTGCAGCATATGGGGGCATAATCTGTGGAATATATGGGGGCATAATCTGGAGCATATAGGGGCATAATCTCTGGAGCATATTGGGCATAATCTGGAGCATATGGTGGCATAATCTGGAGCATATGGGGGCATAATCTGTGGAGCATATTGGGCATAATCTGTGCAGCATATGGGGGCATAATCTGCAGTTTATGGGGGCCTAATCTGTGGAGCATCATATGGGGGCATAATCATTTTTCACCCTAGGCTTATGCGCGAGTCAATAAGTTTTCCAAGTTTTTTGTGGCAAAATTAGGTGGTCGGTAGAGTTGAGCGATACTTTCCGATATCCTAAAGTATCGGAATTGGAATGGTATCGCCGATATCACTAAAATATCGGCGATACCCGATACCGATACCGGAAGTCCCATGTAAGTCTATGGGAACAAAATATCGCAACTAAAAAAAACCTTTATTTCCTTGTAAACACTAAATATACACACATAGAATACATATATATATATATATATATACATGTCATTGTGACATATATATATACATATATGTATAGTTTATACACTTCTACATAGTAAAATATACTCTGATTCAATTGCCGGGTAAAGCCGGCTTCAGTGAAAAGACAGAAGCACCCGACATGAAATGACACTTGGTGTACATAGGGTTAACCATGTCTTTTCATGTCGTTTGCTATCTGATTTGCACAAACAATTAAATCAGACTATGTGTGCAAAATTTCACACCTGTAGGGGTTAATTAAAGGTGTAAATTCGTTGTAAAAAAAACGGACTTTTTTGCTACGAATTTACACCTTTAATTAACCCCTACAGGTGTGAAATTTTGCACACATAGTCTGATTTAATTGTTTGTGCAAATTAGATAGCAAAGGACATGAAAAGACATGGTTAACCCTATGTACACCAAGTGTCATTTCATGTCGGTTCTGCATTTTCACAAAAGCCGGCAATTGAATTAGCGGCTATTATACTATGTAGAAGTGTATGAACTACAAATATAAATATATATATATATGTGTCACAAATTCAATGACATGTGTATTATATATATATATATATATAATATATGAGGTGTAAAATTGCTGAAAAAAAATGCGTGGGCTCCCGCCCTATTTTCGCAACCAGACAGACAAAGCCAGTGAGTGGGGGCAGATAATAATAGCCCAGAGAGGGACCATTTTTTTTGGCCCCCCCCGGCTACTTAACATCTGCCCCCAGACACCCCAGAAAGGGCAAATCTCTAATTAGATTTGCCCTTTCTGGCACTTTGCCCGTCTATTCCCATTGCCCTGTAGCGGTGGCGAATGGGTTAATAAGGGGTTAAAATGACCTTGCAATTGAAAGGTCACTTTAAGCCAGGTTAATAATTGAGAGCTGTCAATTAGACAACTATCAATTATTAATCCTATTGTATGAAAGAAAAATCAAACACACACACTTTAATAAAAAAGAAGTTTAATGAAATAATCACACAGTTTTTGACCATATTTTATTTACCTGCTAAAACCATTTCCTGTAATTAAAATAATAAAGCAAAATTATTCTTGCCAATCCGATGCACAGTCAGGTCCCACGGTGTAATCCTTCAGAAAGGGTTAATGTTTACTGCAGGGACCGCAGCTAATGCTGCAGCCTCACAGTAAACCCCCAAATGAATGAGTTCCTCTCCTGGCTGACAGGAGAGTAAAGGCTGGGTGTCACATAACGATACACCAGCGATCCCGACAACGATATGCACTTGTCAGGATCGCTGGTGTATCGCTACATGATCGCTGCTGAGCTGCCAAACAGGCAGCTCAGGCAGCGATCTGGGACAGCGACACTGCGGGTAACATCGCTTAAGGGCCCGTCTCACATAGCGATATCGCTACCGAGATCGCTGCTGAGTCACAAGTTTTGTGACGCAGCAGCAAGCTCACCAGCGATATCGCTGTGTGTGACATTCAGCGACGATCAGCCCCCCTGCCGGGTATCGCTGATCGTCGCAGAAATGTCAGGACCTTTATTTGATCGCTGGTTTCCCTCTGACAGGCACGCATCGCTGCGTGTGACAGGCGGGAGACCAGCGATCCGCTGGTAACCAAGGTACACAGCGGGTTTCCAGGCACCGCGCAGCGCTTGGAAACCCGCTGTGTACCTTGGATACCAGCTCCCTGCATCAGGGCGCTGGTATCCAAGGTACACAGCGGGTTTCTAGGCACAGCCCCGCGCCTGGAAACCCGCTGTGTACCTTGGTTACCAGCGGATCGCTGGTCTCCCGCCTGTCACACGCAGCGATGCGTGCCTGTCAGCGGGAAACCAGCGATCAAAAAAAGGTCCTGACATTTCAGCGACGATCAGCGATACCCGGCAGGGGGGCTGATCGTCGCTGAATGTCACACACAGCGATATCGCTGGTGAGCTCGCTGCTGCGTCACAAAACTAGTGACTCAGCAGCGATCTCGGTAGCGATATCGCTATGTGAGACGGGCCCTTAAGTGGAAAGCTTAATTGATTGCTTTCCACTTTCACTTCAGGTCAGCCAGGGACACAATCAGTGACATCAGAGGGAACTGATTAACAAAAATAGGGGTTCCCTTCGAAAAAAAAATGGCGTGGGGTCCCCCCTATTTTTGTTAACCAGCCAGATGAAGCAGACCGCTGAGGCCTGGATTTTCAGGCTGTTAAGGAGCCAAGATCCATGGACCTTGCCAGCCTGATAATACTAGGCCACAGCAGTCTGCATATCTTGGCTGATTAACAAAAATAGGGGATCCCCTCGAAAAAAATTGGCGTGGGGTCCCCCCTATTTTTGTTAACCAGCCAGATGAAGCAGACCGCTGAGGCCTGGATTTTCAGGCTGTTAAGGAGCCAAGATCCATGGACCTTGCCAGCCTGATAATACTAGGCCACAGCAGTCTGCATATCTTGGCTGATTAACAAAAATAGGGGATCCCCTCGAAAAAAATTGGCGTGGGGTCCCCCCTATTTTTGTTAACCAGCCAGATGAAGCAGACCGCTGAGGCCTGGATTTTCAGGCTGTTAAGGAGCCAAGATCCATGGACCTTGCCAGCCTGATAATACCAGGCCACAGCAGTCTGCATATCTTGGCTGATTAACAAAAATAGGGGATCCCCTCGAAAAAAATTGGCATGGGGTCCCCCCTATTTTTGTTAACCAGCCAGATGAAGCAGACCGCTGAGGCCTGGTTTTTCAGGCTGGTAAGGATCCAATATCCATGGACCTTGCAAGCCTGATAATACCAGGCCACAGCAGTCTGCTTAGCTTGGCTGGTTAACAAAAATAGGGGATCCCCTCGAAAAAAAAACGGCGTGGGGATCCCCCCTATTTTTGTTAACCAGCCAAGTAAAATGCAGACTGCTGCGGCCTGGTATTAAAAGACTGTCAAGGCCCATGGATTTTGGCCCTCAACAGCCTGATAATACCAGGCTACAGCAGCCCCACATTTGGCGCATCAAAAGATGTGCCAATTGTGGCACTTTACCCGGCTCTTCCCACTTGCCCTGTAGCGGTGGCAAGCGGGGTAATAAGGGGTTAATGTCACCGTTGATTGCACGGTGACAATAAGCCCGGTTAATAATGGAGAGGTGTCAATAAGACACCGATCCATTATTAATCCCAAAGTTTTTAAATGCATAAAAAAAAGACAAAGCAAGAAAAAAGTATTTTAATGAAATAAAAGAGACAACACAGTTTTCATTTCTTTTATTATACACTCATTCCTGCGACGCCATCGATCTCCTGTAAAAAAAGAAAAAAAACAAACCAACAGTATACCACCTGTCCGACGCAGTCCATAACGATAGTCCCACGACGATCCAGCTCTGCTACATCGGAATGACAGGCAGAGCCTGTCATTGCAACGCAGCACAGCTGATTACCTGCTTCCCCGGCGGTGACGTCATCGGACTGACTGCTTTACGGCCGCGATTACCCAGCAGTCACTGCAGTTATCGCGAGAAACTGCATGTGACCGCCGGGGAAAGAAGATGGCGGCCATGAAGCAGTCCAGGACGTGACCGCCGGAGATCTTCTGCCAGGTAAGTGCCGCTGACTCCTGACAGACCCGACTGACTGACACTGACAGTGACAGTGACAATCCCGATTCCGGTATCCGATAAGACGAAAATATCGGAACTCGGAATCGGAATTCCGATACAGCTAATATCGGCCGATACCCGATATTTGCAGTATCGGAATGCTCAACCCTAGTGGTCGGCTTATACACTGGTCGGCTTATACATAAGTATATACGGTAAATTCAAAAGTCAACATATAGATAACAGTCTATTCCTCTTGGCTTGCTAAAAATAGAAGTCTGGTTAATTAAGATAAAATTCTGTGTTGTGATACAATATAGGTGGTTTAGGGGGATGATCTTACTGACAGTTTCCTTTTAGTGACCTGAGGTTAACATCATCATTAATCAGAACCTCCCACTCCCATCTCCAAGACTTTTCACATGCTGCGCCAATTCTTTGGAATGCACTACCAAGGTTAATACGATTAATCCCCAATCCCCACAGTTTTAAGCGTGCCCTAAAAACGCATTTGTTCAGACTGGCCTACCGCCTCAATGCATTAACCTAAATATCCCTGTGTGGCTCATTCAAAATTTTTTACAATAACAAGGTTCCTCGCATCATCCTCGCATCATGCAATTGTTACCATCCACCTTTCGTGTCTCCCCTTTTTCTTTATAGATTGTAAGCTTGCGAGCCGTGCCCTCATTCCTCTTGTTTTGATCTATGTGTTTATTGCTATGCTGTAATGTCTATTGTCTGTAGAAGTCCCCTCTATAATGTAAAGTGCTGAGGAATATGTTGGCGCTATAGAAATAAAATTATTATTATTATTTTAATATTGGAAAAAAAATTCCCAAGCTCTTCATTGGAATCCTGAAGTTAAACTGGTCAATGTTCCAAAAGTAATTGCCTTATATGGGATTTCAGCAATTAGGTGTATCTGAACTTTTTTAAAGATTCATTTATTTAGATCATTGAAGAAGACTTGTTTTGATCTTTTAACAAGATAAAATATTCATTGAAGTTAACCTAACTTTTTGAGTCTCTATGGCAATGCATACCTCATTACCCAGTCAAAACCTGATGAGTTTCAGTTTTTTTACACCTCTTCTTTAACCCCTTCCCGACCCATGACGCCTACGTCAGCGTCATGAAAACCTGTGCCATCCCGACCCATGACGCCTACGTAGGCGTCATGGTATAAATTGCGTTCCTGCGGGTCGGGTGACCGGGGTCACTGAAAGGTCACCTGACCCGCAAGCACGAGACCCTTTGTGCTTCACCACAGGGGGGAGGCTTAACCGCCACGTGGCTACGATCGCTCTGATTGGCTGTTAAAAGTGAAACAGCCAATCAGAGCGATTTGTAATATTTCACCAATGAAATTTGGTCACCGCCATCACTATCTGCTCCCTCCAGTCCGCTCACCCGCCTTCCGATCCCCCTCTCACCTCTCCCGGGACCTGCGATGTCCCTGTGGCCATCCCGGAGTCCCTGCCGGCCGGCAGATTCCATTCATTTATTTTGATCACTGTGATAAAATCTCACAGTGATCAAAATAAAAACAAGTAAATAACCCCCTCCTTTATCACCCCCATAGGTAGTGACAAGTAATGAAATAAAGAAAATATTTTTTTTCCATTAGGGTTAGCTTTAGGGTTAGGGTTGGAACTAGGATTAGGGTTAGGGTTAGGATTAGGGTTGGAATTAGGGTTAGGTTTGGAATTAGGGTTAGGATTAGGGTTGGAATTAGGGTTATGGTTGGAATTAGGGTTAGGGTTGGGATTAGGGTGAGGGTAAGAATTAGGGTTAGAGTTGGAATTAGGGTTATGGTTGGAACTAGGGTTACGGTTGGAATTAGGGTTAGGCTTGTGGTTAGGGTTAGAGTTGGGATTAGGGTTAGGGGTGTGTTGTGGTTAGTGATGGGATTAGGGTTAGGCTTGAGGTTAGGGTTATGGTTAGGGTTGTGATCAGGGTTAGGGGTTTGTTGGGGTTAGGGTTATGGTTGGGATTAGAGTTAGGGGTTAGGGTTGTGGTTAGGGGTGTGTTGCAGTTAGGGTTGGAGTTAGAATTGAGGGGTTTCCACTATTTAAGCACATCAGGGGGTCTCCAAATGCGACATTGCGCCACCATTTATTCCAGTCAATTTTACGTTCAAAAAGTCAAACAGTGCTCCCTCCATTCCGAGCCCCGACGTGCGCCCAAACAGTGGTTTACCCCCACATATGGGATATCAGCTTGCTCAGGAAAAATTGCACAACAACTTTCGGGGTCCAATTTCTCCTGTTACCCTAGGGAAAATAAAAAATTGTGGGCTAAAAAATCATTTTTTGAGAAAAAAAAAATGATTTTTTTATTTTCACGGCTGTGCATTATAAACTTCTGTGAAACACGTGGAGGTTCAAGGTGCTCACCAGACATCTAGATAAGTTCCTTGGGGGGTCTAGTTTCCAAAATGGGGTCACTTGTGGGGGGTTTCTACTGTTTAGGAACATCAGGGGCTCTGCAAACGTAACATGACGCCCGCAGACCATTCCATCAAAGTCGGCATTTCAAAACGTCACTACTTCCCTTCCAAGCCCTGACGTGTGCCCGAACAGTGGTTCCCCCCCACATATGGGGTACCAGCGTACTCAGGACAAACAGGACAACAACTTTCGGGGTCCAATTTCTCCTGTTACCCCTGGGAAAATAAAAAATTGCAGGCTAAAAAATGATTTTTTGAGGAAAAAAAATTATTTTTTATTTTAACGGCTCTGCGTTATAAACTTCTGTGAAGCACCTGGGGTTCAAAGTACTTACTATGCATCTAGATAAGTTCCTTAGGGGGTCTAGCTTCCAAAATGGGATCATTTGTGGGTGAGCTCCAAAGTTTAGTCACAGAGGGGCTCTCCAAATACGACATGTTGTCCGCTAACGATTGGAGCTAATTTTCCATTCAAAAAGTCAAATGGCGCTCCTTCCCTTCTGAGCCCTGCCTTGTGCCCAAACAGTGGTTCCCCCCCACATATGGGGTACCAGCATGCTCAGGACAAACTGGACAACAACTTTTGGGGTCCAATCTATCCTGTTACCCTTGGAAAAATAAAATATAGCCGGCTAAAAAATAATTTTTGAGGAAAAAAAGGATTTTTTTTATTTCACTGCTCTGCGTTTATAAATTTCTGTGAAGTCACTTGGGGGTTCAAAGTGCTCACTACACATCTAGATAAGCTCCTTGAGGGGTCTAGTTTCAAAAATGGGGTCACCTGTGGGGGGGTTTCTACTGTTTAGGCACATCAGGGGCTCTACAAACGCAACATGACGCCCGCAGAACATTCCATCAAGTCTGCATTCCAAAATGGCGCTCCTTCACTTCTGAGCTCTCCCATGCGCCAAAACAGTGGTTCCCCCCACATATAGGGTATCGGCGTACTCAGGACAAATTGAACAACAACTTTTGTGGTACAATTTCTCCTGTTACATAATTTTTGAGGAAAAAAATTTTTTTTTTTTATTTTCACTGCTCTGCGTTATAAACTTCTGTGAAGCACCTGGGGGTTCAGAGTGCCTACAACACATCTTGATAAGTTCCTTAAGGGGGTCTAGTTTTCAAAATGGGATCGTTTGTGGGTGAGCTCCAACGTTTAGGCACACAGGGGCTCTCCAAACACGACATGGTGTCCGCTAACGATTGAGCTAATTTTCCATTCAAAAAGTCAAATGGCGCTACTTCCCTTCTGAGCCCTGCCGTGCACCCAAACAGTGGTTTATGACCATATATGAGTTATCGGTGTACTCAGGAGAAATTGCCCAACAAATTTTAGGATCCATTTTATCCTGTTGCCCATGTGAAAATGAAAAAACTGAGGCTAAAAGAAAATTTTTGTGAAAAAAAAGTACTTTCTTTTTTTACGGATCAATTTGTGAAACACCTGGGGCTTCAAAGTGCTCACTATGCATCTAGATAAGTTCCTTGGGGGTATACTTTCCAAAATGGGGTCACTTGTGGGGGAGCTCCAATGTTTAGGCACACAGGGACTCTCCAAATGCGACATGGCAACCGCTAAATATTCCAGCATATTTTCCATTCAAAAAGTCAAAGGGCGCTCCTTCCCTTCTGAGCCCTGCCGTGCACCCAAACAGTGGTTTATGACCATATATGAGGTATCGGTGTACTCAGGAGAAATTGCCCAACAAATTTTAGGATCCATTTTATCCTGTTGCCCATGTGAAAATGAAAAAACTGAGGCTAAAAGAAAATTTTTGTGAAAAAAAAGTACTTTCTTTTTTTACGGATCAATTTGTGAAGCACCTGGGGCTTCAAAGTGCTCACTATGCATCTAGATAAGTTCCTTGGGGGTATACTTTCCAAAATGGGGTCACTTGTGGGGGAGCTCCAATGTTTAGGCACACAGGGACTCTCCAAATGCGACATGGCAACCGCTAAATATTCCAGCATATTTTCCATTCAAAAAGTCAAATGGCGCTCCTTCCCTTCTGAGCCCTGCCGTGCACCCAAACAGTGGTTTATGACCATATATGAGGTATCGGTGTACTCAGGAGAAATTGCCCAACAAATTTTAGGATCCATTTTATCCTGTTGCCCATGTGAAAATGAAAAAACTGAGGCTAAAAGAAAATTTTTGTGAAAAAAAAGTACTTTCTTTTTTTACGGATCAATTTGTGAAGCACCTGGGGCTTCAAAGTGCTCACTATGCATCTAGATAAGTTCCTTGGGGGTATACTTTCCAAAATGGGGTCACTTGTGGGGGAGCTCCAATGTTTAGGCACACAGGGACTCTCCAAATGCGACATGGCAACCGCTAAATATTCCAGCATATTTTCCATTCAAAAAGTCAAATGGCGCTCCTTCCCTTCTGAGCCCTGCCGTGCACCCAAACAGTGGTTTATGACCACATATGAGGTATCGGTGTACTCAGGAGAAATTGCCCAACAAATTTTAGGATCCATTTTATCCTGTTGCCCATGAAAAAATGAAAAAATTGATGCTAAAAGAAAATTTTTGTTGGAAAAATTAAAATGTCCATTTTTTCCTTCCAGGTTGCTTTAGTTCCTGTGAAGCACCTGAAGGGTTAATAATCTTCTTGAATGTAGTTTTGAGTAGCTTAAGGGGTGCAGTTTTTAGAATGGTGTCACATTTGGGTATTTTCTGCCATATAGAGCCCTCAAAGTAACTTCAAATGTGAGGTGGTCCCTAAAAAAAATGGTTTTGTAAATTTTGTTGTAAAAATGAGAAATCACTGGTCAACTTTTAACCCTTATAGCTTCCTAACAAAAAAAAATTTGTTTCCAAAATTGTGCTGATGTAAAGTACACATGTGGGAAATGTTATTTATTAACTATTTTGTGTCACATAACTCTCTGGTTTAAAAGAATAAATATTAAAAATTTGAAAATTGTGAAATTTTCAAAATTTTCGCCAAATTTCCATTTTTTTCACAAATAAATGCAAACAATATCGACCTAAATTTACCACTAACATGAATCACAATATCTCACGAAAAAAACAATCTCAGAATCGCTAGGATCCATTGAAGCGTTCCTGAGTTATTACCTCATAAAGGGACACTGGTCAGAATTGCAAAAAATGGCAAGGTCTTTAAGGTCAAAATAGGCTGGGTCATGGAGGGGTTAAAGAGCTGTAATATGTTTATTTTTTCATTGGCATAGCCATTTGAGGGCTTGTTTTCTGTGAGACAAATTGTAGTTTTGAAAGAAACATTAATTTTACAATATAATGTACCAACTTTGTTTCTGTTTTTTTTCTTTTATATGATTGCCAATTTGAAGTAAAAATGACCTGACAATATGATTTCCCAGGTCAGTAAAATTCGGCAAAACCAAGCTTATAAGGTTATATGTGTTATGGTTCGAGTTCCCAATGCTGCACAAGGGGAATCTCGAGCCATTCCTGCTGCGGTCCCCCATCCGTCTCCGGCCGCAGTGGAGCCTGCTCAGCAGAGACGTCGGTCCCAGCATCTTGCCCGGTCTAATGCTGTGCAGAGACTTGCTGCTGCGTCTCCTGGATCTTCTATTATAACCAGTGCTGGAGCAGACGTCTTTAGGACAAAGTCCTGCGTTTCCCCTTCTGAGCATGCCCAGAGTAAGATCTCTCATTGGAGATCAGGGGTCACATGCTCAGGTACTGCACCAGCTCCTATTGGTCCGCCAGGAAGGTCCTGTAGCTGTTACTATAAAAGGGTGGCATGGCTGGGCCGCCATGCGCTAGTATCAAATCTGTTACGTGCTTGCGCCAGTGTGGTCATGTATGCATGTGGTTAGGTCTGGCTGAAAAAAAGCCCCTAGAATACCGGCACCTCCGGTGAGGAGATTGTATGCACGTGTTCAGGGCTCGGCTGAAAACGCCATTAGAATACCGGCTACTTCGGTGAGGAGATTATTGCTTGTGTTCTGACTGCATGACCACAGACTGCAATCCTCTTAGCAGTCATCTGTGTTCCCTGTGAGTCTAACAGGACACAGTCTTTTTCTCAGCGGCTCTGTGACGCAACAGGGTTCGCTTTATAACGCTGGTCAGCACCCCAGCGTTTTACTTTGCGGCTCACTGAAGCTAAGTGAGTTCGCACTTATCGCCATATAGCGCTGTGGCATTCCCGTTAGCGGCTCTGTGGATTAACAGAGTTCATACTAACTGCCACAGCGTGCTTCGGCGTTTTATTTTAGCAACTCTGCGAGATAACAGAGTTCGCTACTTACGCCATCTTACTAGCAGCGGGCTTTGCCTGCACGGTGGACCCCGGGCTGCGAACGCACCTCTCTACAATATCTATTAGGTGCGTTCCGCAGATCCTAACAATATGTCACTCAGGATTTTAGTCTCAGTGATATGAACCTAATTAAATGCTCCAGCATAGTAAGTGCTGAGTGGAGTAAATTGTCCATATTAAGGGATGGGTTTTTGTGAACAGTTGAAGAGTGAATGGAAGGTTGTTCACCATAGCTGATTAACCTTGGTATTTCGTCCACCCCTTTCTTGGAACAGGTGTTTTCCATTTGTTATTTGGACTACCCTATCTCTCTGCAGGACCTTCTATTTAAACCTCACTGCTTCCTCTGTTCCTTGCTGGTGATAGCTTACAACTACTCAGTTTGGTGGTGAATGAGAAGTACTTATTTTGTGGCAGTTAGTTGTTGTTAACTCTAGAAGTTATCTGCGTGGTTTTGGTTGTGTGTATTTCCTCATCCTGTTCCGTTGTTCACCACTTTGTTTCATGAGCATTTTTGTGTGATTGAAGATTACTTTCATACCCCTGTCTGTCTGGTTTGTGCTATCCATTTCACGTCTTTCCCATACTTCCCTGGATGAGGGAGAGAATAGTTCAGTATGCATTCAGGAACTTAGTAAGGTCAGAGACCCAGGCCTCTCTACCTTCAAGAGTACCCCAGGACAGGGATAGGTAAGGTCAGAGCTCCAGAGAAAGTTTGAGGCCCCCCTCCATTACTTCAGACTTGCACATCGTGACATTAACTTAAGTAGAAGACGTCCAGACATCCCAAGCTCTGTTTGATTGTATTTTATGCTATTCTAAACCAGTTTTTTATAGGTTCTGAATTGCCGAGGATGTCAGTCATTAAAGGGGGGGATGTAAAGGTAGAGAAGATGTATGAACACACTCTTTGAAGACTCCTAAATATATATTTAATGTGACCTGTTTTGTGTTTCCATCCTCATGTAGGCTGCAGTTTTCCTGTTTACAGGGGTGGACACGGTTAACTGTAAGGCCAACCCATGGTTTAGCAAGGAGTAAGTAGGCAACGAGTTAGTTCCTATTTATTTATCAGTTAGCCTAATTCAGCTACAAAAAAGGAAGACCACTCTCAGTATTGTCAGACGTATTGGGTGTGTGCAGAGAAGAGCAGACTCAAAAGAAGGTAGTAAGATCCTTCATTATCAAGCAACAAAGAAAGCAGTTTCTCCTCATAGCAAGCAAGTTGGGGCATCTACAGGAAAAGACTTTTAAGCATGAACTTTTGTGTTAGCCAGACCTGGAGGTCTTTGTGAAGGAATACAAGTGCAGTCAGGCTGGGACACGTCCATAAGGTATGTGTCACGGGCATACCGCGACAGAGTGGAGTCAGGTGATCGCAGAATCTGGTGACAATTATACTTTTGGTAGTTAGACCGGCTTCATCGTCCTATTAGCTGGTCTGGTCTTTGCTCTGGTTTTATCAGGGTTAAACTGCTTAGTTGGACTCCTGGAGTTCTGTGTTTTGGGTTGTATCGGCTGTTATGAGTTCATTACTCCCAGCAGGTATAACAACTCTCTTCCTAGCTTCTGACATTGCCAGTTAAAGTTACCACTACCTGGTTTGGTGTTGAAGGAGAGTTCAGTGTTTGGAGTAGGCGTTTGGAAAGTTTTTCAGGAGATTGCTACTTGGAGTTAGTTTGCATGTTTATCCTTATCCTCTCCCATTTTGTTTCTTTATTTCAATTCCTCCTCTGTTTCTCACTCTGTTTTTTGTGAGTGTATTTGTATGATTGTAGTTTTCTTGTATCCCTGTCTGTTTACCCCTGTCTGTATGGTTAGTGTTTGCCTATACACTTCGGCCTCACACATCTTTGGGTGGTGGAGGAAACAGATAATTGTAAGATTGGAGCATAGCAAGGTACCCCACCATCCAGGGTAATCTGGGGGACAGGTATAGCCTGGTGTGCCCCTGGTTTGAGGGATCGGGTAGGTGCCTACAGTCCCTTGCTACTACATGACCATATTGAAGCTGGAATAGCTCCCTAATATAGCCAAAGAGGGTAGTACAGAGGTCAGAGCAAAACACATTGACCCGTGTGGCCCTGTACTGGGTAGATGGAGGTTCTCAACTTAACCTGTTGTTCTGCAGTAATGTTCCTCACAAGTTATGTGCCGCTGTCTGCAACCAAAATGTTTGTGTCTCTGTCATATAATGCAAAATAAAGATTTCAAGTGTTTTACCTATCTGTTTAACATAATTTCTAGACCAAGTTCAATGCAAAAGTACACACATGTGCACACAAACAGGGACACCTGTATAGAATGTTTAGGGACACAACTATGAAGAGAAGATCTTCGGATGCTGACTTTTGTGAGTAGCCCCGCATAGAGTATACAGTACAGACCAAAAGTTTGGACACACCTTCTCATTCAATGATTTTTCTGTATTTTCATGACTATGAAAATTGTAGAATCACACTGAAGGCATCAAAACTATGAATTAACACATGTGGAATTATACATTACATTTAACAAAAAAGTGTGAAACAACTGAACATATGTCTTATATTCTAGGATCTTCAAAGTAGCTACCTTTTGCTTTGATTACTGCTTTGCATGCAGAAAAGGTGAACGGATGGACTCTACATGCCTGGTTCCCACCGTGAAGCATGGAGGAGGTGGTGTGATGGTGTGGGGGTGCTTTACTGGTGACACTGTTGGGGTTTTATTCAAAATTGAAGGCATTCTGAACCAGCATGGCTACCACAGCATCTTGCAGCAGCATGCTATTCCATCCGGTTTGCGTTTAGTTGGGCCATCATTTATTTTTCAACAGGACAATGACCCCAAACACACCTCCAGGCTGTGTAAAGGCTATTTGACCAAGAAGGAGAGTGTTGGGGTGCTACGCCAGATGACCTGGCCTACACAGTCACCAGACCTGAACCCAATCGAGATGGTTTGGGGTGAGCTGGACCGCTCACTGCTTCAATTTTGAATAAATCCCCAACAGTGTCACCAGCAAAGCACCCCGCACCATAACACCACCTCCTCCATGCTTCACGGTGGGAACTAGGCATGTAGAGCCCATCCGTTCACCTTTTCTGCGTGCAAAGCAGTAATCAAAGCAAAAGGTGGCTACTTTGAAGAACCTAGAATATAAGACATATTTTCAGTTGTTTCACACTTTTTTGTAAAGTGTAATGTATAATTCTACATGTGTTAATTCATAGTTTTGATGCCTTCAGTGTGATTCTACAATTTTCATAGTCATGGAAATACAGAAATATTTTTGAATGAGAAGGTGTGTCCAAACTTTTGGTCTGTACTGTATGTGGAAGTGTGTATATTGGTGTGGTGGAGAGGATAAATATTGTAAACTGGAGATAGGCTAATACTGCCATGTAAAGGGGTACTTGAAGCTGAGTGCTATATTGTGGTGAGCATGTTTGATGCAAGAATGCAGAAAGGGGTTAAAGTGTGAACCCCTGGATGTAAGTATACTGCCTACAAGGGAGAGGGCACAAGGCTGTGGTGTGCTTTATGTGGGGTAGGTTTGACTTTCATTATATCTGGACTGTGGGGCTGTTGGTATTACTATAATTTAAGTGTGAGGTGTCCCACTCAATGTGGCTTGTGGCTATGTATCAAACCTAAATGTTGGTCTCAAGATAAGAAAGGTTTGGCGCGCTGCACTAGGTGAAATAGAAGATTTAGGAGGCAGACACATAATTAGGTATCCTTCAAGGAAAAGGCCAGTTCTAAATAAGTCAATTTTTCTAGTCTACTGACAAGAAAAAAATCTGAGATGACAGACATGTGAAGAAAAGTAATATTGGGTAACCATGCAGTTTGTATTCAATTTTACAAAAAGATTGACAATGATGTGTCCTTTAGGGGCTATATTTTCAGGCACAGATTATGTCATTTTTATTAATAGGATTTAGTATGATTATCAGGAAATACACGTTATAAAGCTTGTGATGGATGTTGTGCTTGGTTGTGCACACAAGTGAATCTGAGTATGAAGTTATTTGTGAACACATCATGAAATTTACAATTGTACAACTTTATTTGATGTCTAGATACAATCTGAAGAGTCTACAGAACACACCTGACAGGATCCCACTGTTTTCTTTTTTTTTGCACTGATCTTACAGCATTTTGGCTGAGATTGGTAGACGTACTCACAGATGCCCATCGGACTGTACTGTGCCGTCTTTGATCTTGCTTCGGTCCCTCCTCTCTTATTATGATTGCTGTCCTCCTTCCCTCAGTGTCACTCATTGCGTTCCTGCGCAAGCGCACTTCTGTCTGCCCTCCTGCCGGCAGAGCAAAGTACTGCAATGCACTGGGAAAGACCAAAGAGCAACGATGACCGTAAGTAAACCCGGCACATGCACACTACAACACATTGCTTTTCCCTTGGCAGGGCAAAGAGAAGTGCACCTTTGCAGGAGCACGATGGGGGGCACTGTGTGGATGACATAGGATGCATCATCCAACACAAAACAGGGAAGGAGGATGACGATTAGAAGAAGATAGGAGGCACTGTATCAAGACCAGAGACACCCATGGGACCCGAACGCATCATATGTGACTATATTGCAGGCTCTCTTTTGTGCCTTGCATAGGCAATTGGAGACATACAGACAACATACTAGTATTCTGTAAAAGAGGGCTTAAAGATGTTGACCATATTTTAAATGGGGAAAACCTGGTGCTAGGTTCCCTTTAATGTAACACCAAATTTACACGGAGGCTTTTTTTTCTACATGGCTGCCTCACCGGGTGCTGTATTATGAATATTTTTCACTTCTAAACATTGGTTTGAGGAGAGAATATCTCTGTGATATCATGCCATGTGGAGGCACCATGGAGCTACACATGTAGTAGACCACCACAGTGTAAATAGGTTGTGGTGTATTTTTATATGTTCTAATTTGGACTGAAGCCTTTATTGGTTAATTATATTTAGTCGTTTGTTCCTGTGAAATTTCCAGACGGTGTCAGTATGACTTGATCTCAGATTATTTCGCCGTCTCTGTAATTCGGTCCAACTTTAATAAGACGATGGTTAGATCAGAATCTTTACATAGGCCAATTATATGCCAGGCTCTAAGTTTATTCAGATATCACATTTTAATGAGTATTTCCTGGCCTCATTATTTTCTGGGAAACTGGTGTTTCTAAAAATATGTGTCTAAAAATAGTTCGTTGCCGCTGTTCTTCCTCAGAAGTCTTTTTTTTTTTGTGCTATTTAATGTTCGTCATTTCTGTTATTTTTCTGCCAGCTAGAAAGAGGCATTATACGTGAACCTTGTCACTCGGCTTAATATTGCATATAGCCCACCGGAGAACGCAGTTAGACTAGAAATAAGAGTTGTGATCTCAAATAGACTTAACGCATCTACAGGACATTAATACTGATTCTATCTGGAGATTTTTGTCTCTGGGGTCTACTGTGGATTTGAAGATTAAAAATGATTGTCTCATAAAAATGTTTGCTACCACATTGTTCGTATTACTTTCTAAACACACAGTGGCTGATTTAAGCAAAATCCATCAGGATTTTGTATTAACTTGTGGAAAAAAAAACCTTTTTCATGCCTTCCATAACACTTATTGTTTTAGGATGTTGTTTGAAACACTTAACAAGGGAGATCGATCTATCAGAAGATAGGCATGCTTAAATTGCTGTGCCATGCACCAAAACTTGTCATACATCTTTGAGACAAAACAAGACAACTATGGGTAAGTTCTCATAATGGTTTTTATTTTTTAGGCAGGTTTGAAGCAAGTCCGTTCTGAAACTCGTCTGAACATACTGTATTTACCGTATGTCTACGTAAAAGACTTGAATAAGTTCAGCATCTTTTAGCAGCTTCAGTTTTACAAAGATGCCAAGCGGCTAAAAAGAGTGATCACACCATTCTTTAGGTGTTTTCAGCTCCAAAAAAACTCTGTACTTTTTTCCAATACAAGTCAATAGGAAGAATCAGGAGACGCTTGGTCATCTTTTGTTTTGTTCTGGCGTTTATCATTGTTTTTGCTTCAAAAAAACGTTACGTTTTTGAATTGTTGAATAGCATAAGGCCGGGTTCACACAACCGTCAATTCTCTCACGTGAAAGAATTGGACCCATTATGCTAATGACACTCGGCTCAAACTCTGTCAGAGTATGATCCGACTGTCATGTGAGTGTGGTCCAATTCTCTTGTATGAGAGAATCATATCACAGGTGCAGAGATGACTGAGAACTTAATTTCTCCATCTTCTCTATTGTCTCTTTACGCAAATGTCGGACTAAGACATCAGATGACATCAGAGCTCAGTTTGATGTTTTACATGGACCCATAGACTTGAGTAGGTGCACGTGATCTGATTCTAGAATGCACTCGCAGCATGCTTGTTTTCTTATGCCGAATCGGCACGAGAAAAGAATCACTGATTTTCACTGCCCTATAATATAACATTGGGCCGATACTGGGCTGTTTTATACAGTAGTGTGAGCGAGCCCTAAGAGAAACAACTGGAAAATACTAGTACAAAAGACACTGGAAAATCTGTAAAGAATAACGCCGGCGGTCAAATAACACCAGGAAGCATCTAAAAACTGCTCTTTAAAAAACAGATGATTTTGGCTGTCTGAAAAAGACGTGTGCACATACCCAACTAGATGGTATAAAGTTAGAGTCTAGCCTAGTCAGACCAAATGTATCAAACAGCATGAGACACTTTGCAAATTTTTAACAGATTTATCACTGTTGAAAATCTAGTTTCAGCTCCACTGTCTATTTTGAAAACTTGAGTATATCACACATGGCGGATTTGTTGGAAAAATTACTGTGACTTTCTATTCTTCTGAATAAGGCTTGCAGAAATTCATGTCCATGCTGCCAAAAACAAGCGCATGTACTGTAGATGTACATATATTACTGATTTTCAGTCACAGAAATTTCATATATCAGGTGTATGAATTTACCGTTACTAGTTATTGGAGAATAAGAATACTTTATTTGACCTGATCTTGTTAGATAGTGACATGACAAGTGGTCGAAAAGCGGTGTTATATTTCTATAGACCTCTTATATGCATACTAGACACCGAGAAGTATATCTCATCCAGGAAACACTGGGTGAGTTATAACAAATATAGAAATGTTGGATATCCCTAGCTAAGTGTAATATGTTAAAGCCTTTGGTAATTCCGGTTTTCAGGACTGGACTTTCTAGGGAATGTTAGGCAGGTTGCAGGACCTGTTATTCCTTCCTAGCCTGGTTTTCTTTGTAGCCATAAGTTAGTTTATATTTTGGGCTCATTATTAATGGTTTTAGAAAGATGTGCATTTTATTTGAAAAGAAAATTAATGAAAAATCAGAATGCTCTAGCGACCCTGTTAGGGTTTAAGCACACAATGTTTTTTTTCAGGAGGCTAAAGCAGCTAGATCTTTCAATAGAAAGACACTTCACAAAATGCCTGCTCTTTTTGGTTGATTCCTGAGTGCTCCTTTTTGCCATTTCTAACCACTGGTAGATTTTTAGCGTTTTTCCTGCATTTGTTGGCATCTTTGAAAATAGCAGTTTCCACACTTTTTTTTAACTCCATCCAACGGTGAGGAAATCACTACTATTTTTCAATCAAACATACTGGCAAAGTGTCTTCAGAGCAGAAAATGCCTGAAGAATGATCTGCTTGGCATCTTTGGAAACCTGTTGCAGTTAAAAGACCCGCCAAAGATAGAACATATCAACAGCAAGTTGTTTTTACATAGACGTGCATTCATGCAGTCATTCTTTTGAACATTTTCTGTGCACTTTGTCAGATGGGTTTCTCAGTGGACCTGCCTGAAAGACGTTGTGTGCACATACCTTTATTGCGGACTTCTAGTCTCCAGTTTCTACTATTGGTATGATATGGTTGGCAGTGAGCCATCTGTATACTCAGAGAATGTCTAGATCATTTGTGATTTGAAGAACAGAAAAATACTTAGAATTGAGAGTCCTCAGTGGTTGATCAGAAGCAGCCATGTTTGAACTGTAATTCTGTCACTAACTCTAACTGCATTGATCCAATTTTTTCCTACCTCTACACAGCTAATCCCACAATGTGAACGTATAGATTCCCGCTGTTTAAGGGTATATTCTCCGACATCATAGAAAATTGACAGAACAAAAAAATACTAAAGTTCCAGTCAATTTACAATGCAAATTTCCTATGCAGCATGTGATTGAGATTTCATGAAATCCAATTCACAGTGCTGTTACTGTTATACAGATATTTCAGACTGATAATCAGGACAGAATATACAAAGCATACAAGCCATGCTGAGTGCCCCATTAATCCCAATATCGGGATTCTAAACCAATGGTGGATTTTCTTGGTGGAAAAAGGAGAGAGTAGAGCGCTTTCTGAACTTGTGAATTAAAACTATAAAACCAATAGCAGAAAATATTCTCACCTGTCATAGTTGTTGTATAGGCACTACTCCAGTTGCACCATAGTGCAGCAGGTGCAGCCAACCGATATACTGTGGAAATATCCTCCATGGGGAGTTTCAGCAGAGCTGAATGAAGTGAAACAAACCAAAAGAAGGGTGCTCCAGTTGAGATAAAAATCCAAATGGATTCAATATGTGCAGATAAAACAAAAGTATTATGTAATAAAATATTTTTCATTAAAAAACACTACACGTTACAAATGCATCCAGGCTTCCTTTAGTGTGTTTTTTTATAATAAAATATTGGAAAGAAAAAAAGAGAAAAGAATGAAAACATATTAAAAAAGCACAGAAAATATATTTAAAAATATTTCTGCATTTGTATAATTTAATGTGGAATGTTTCAGAATTGATATTTGACCAATCCTGCCAAAATAGTGAGATGTAACCCTCTATTGCAAATGTGATAGCGATGGATGGCTGAATGATTTATATACATTTCTGAAAGGGACAGAAAACTTGAAGTACTATGCATGTCAGTTACCTGTGATTAGAAATTCTTTATTTTGTTGGCCTAGAAACAGATATAATACCAAAGAGAAACTTAAGTGCTCACACTCATTTGCGTCTATAAAATCGGTCCAATGTTGGTCCTGAAAAGTCAGACCAGTGTCATGCGAGTACAATGCGATTTTTCTCACCTAGCATCTGTATTACATCCATAGGACATCCGTATGCAATGCGTTTTTAACATCAGCTTTTACATAAAGGAATTCTGTCATTTCAAGCTAGTTTCCTAACTAATAAAACAATCTTAGGTATAGATAGATAGATAGATAGATGTAATTGAGCTATATACTCAGTGCAGGGCGTGTGTAGTTTAGTGTACATGTATGTAGCTAATAATTCAACAAATAAAAATAAAATTGCGTGGGGTCCCCCTACTTTTTCTTAACAAGCTGAGGTACAGCCGACAGCTGGAAGATGATGTTTATAGTCTGGGAAGGGGGTAATAAACATGGAGCTTCCCAGGCTATTAGAATCAGCTCACAGCTGTCTACTTAAGGCCTCTTTCACACATCCGTTTTTTTGTATCAGGCATGATCCGTCGAACACCTGAAGGGACGGATCCGGCGCTGAAATAAAAAAACTGATGCAACGGATCCGTTTTTTTGCTGGATCCGACCTGAACTTTTGAACCCAGAAAAAGAGGGTTTGGATGCCTGGAGACACTGGAAAATGTTAGTAGTAGTAGTAGATAGTAGTAGTAGTAGTAGTAGTAGTAGTAGTAGTAGACCCTGATTTCCAGAATCCGGATCAGACTTTTGACGGATTGCACAAAAGTCTGATCTGGTTCCATTGACTTCTATTGTTTCCGGCCGCCTGATGCGCCGCTTCAAGCACTATCAGGCGGCTCCGGTGAACAAAAAAAACGTTACATGCACCGTTTTGTCCGGCCGCCGGAATGTACATTTCCGCCGGATCCGGACAAAAACGGATACAACGCAATGACATCAGGCACGATCCGGCGCTAATGAAAGTCAATGGTAAAAAAAACCATCCGGTACCGGATCCGTTTTTTTAGCAACACGCCGGATCATGCCTGATAAAAAAAACGGATGTGTGAAAGAGGCCTAACTTTTACAGGTTATTAAAATGAGGGCCACAAAAAAAGACGTGGAGTCCCTCCTATAATTAATAACCAGCAAGGGCTGATGAACCCCGGTCACCTCACTGACGTCACCACTTGCTGTGTGAGAACTTTCTCACGTTCCTGTCTCAGTGTGTTCTGGCTGACTTGCTGAGTGGTCGCATTATGCCACTGCTCAACAAACCAGCCGGAAGTACCAGGGCTGGGCTGGAGTTCTTTGTGGGGCAAATGGATTGCCGTCAGACAGGTGAAGTATTAATATAGTGGTTTATTATTTTTGATTTTACAGTAATAAATTGGAAAAAGAGGGACCCTTTCCAAGCTATAAACATCAGCATCCAGCTGTCTGCTTTCCCTCAGCTGGTTATTAAAATACGAGGGACCACACACCATTTTTTTAAAATTCTATATATATCTCTTCTTCGGGTTGTGAATTTACGTAAAAATTGCACAGCCCATGCATGGTCTGTGGACCGTGCAATTTTTTATTCTTGCATTGCGGAATCTTGTCCAATATACGCGGCCAATCCCAGCATGCTGCGATTTTTTTTTTCTCAGTCCAATCTGAGCTGAGAAAAAAAATCACAGATGAGCACTGAATTATTGAATAACATTAGTCAGAGTGCAGTGCGATTTTTTATTTTTTTTATTTTTTTATTGTTTTTATCAGATTGCACTGGTCCATTTTTTACGCAGATGAGTATGAGCCCTAACATTATCAATAGGCAACCATTGTTCTTCTTTCTATCTCTTACCTTTATAGTTATTGTAGGAGTGGGTCTAGTTTCTTATGTAGAGAGTAGAGACACTTCTATGTACTTGACCTGTTTTTAAACTTATCTGTCGGGATAAAGGATATGTACAGAGCACAGTCTTACTTTCATTTGAACTTTTGCCAATATCATAAGTAGTGCTTCTAAAAAAATATTACAAAAAGACCTTGATGTATGAGTTCCGAAGAGAACATCTCCTTCCTTCATCCTGTCCTTTGCTTTAAAAGTAACAAAAAAGAAAATGATCATTCTGTTGTAGGTCACTTGAAGTTGGAGAATAAAGTTAACTAACTGTGGCATGGCTGAGCACTTTGCTAATCATGCTCTACAATATACTATGTTAAGTGTTGACCAAAGACCACCTCATTGGCTGTAATGATGAAGCTTGGTAGAAAGCTTTCTTAAATTTCGGCTGCAATTCTAAACTCACATGTTATTAAGACTGGTGCTGTGCATAAAAGTCTTAAAGAAGCACTCCTATTAAAGTTTTTATTCTCTTAATAAATTGAGATAATCATATTATATAGCACTGTGTACTTACAATTGATCATTTGGTTTTCTATGCAGTTACTGTAATCCTTCTCTTTTCTCTGCTCTATGTAGAAACAGGAAGTTTCTTTTCCCTGTAAAATTCTTTCCACTCTTCAACTACTGACCCAGCTGCTCTCTCCTTCCCCCGCCAGGGACTTTAGCAGTGACTCATGACTCATAACGGGAAAATTGACCTCCTGTTTCTACATAGAGCTTAGAAGGATTCAGTTAATCAGTTTTTAATCATGTGATGTCATAAACCTAATGGAAAAGAGAAGAATTAGCTGGGTAGAAAGGCAAAATGAGCAATTGTAAGCACACTGTGCTTTATAATATATTTGCAATTTATTAAGAGGATAAAAACTTTCACAGGAGCAGTGCTTCTTTATTGAAGTGGCTCACTAGAGTATGATGGAATACATTTTGGCAGGTGGGCATAGTCATGTCCTGTCCAGCCTATGCTACACTTATATTGACGTAGCTGAACAAGACTAGCATATAAATGCCAAAAGTCAAAATATTTTTGCTCAACTTTGGAGATGAGATTGTATTTGTGCTTGTTTGGATGTAAATTTTTTGATGGGATATGACATAAATGTAAATGTTAAAGTGGTTGTCCTAACTGGACATCCTTTTCCTGAACTAAAGCCACCTTCGTAATATTAAGATTTTCTCCAGTTCAGCCTCTAACACCAGTAGTCAGCACTTACCACTTAAAGACATCTAAAAAAATCAATCAAAAAGACCATGCAAAAGACGCTTCAGGAAAAAAAAATACCGGCGTCTCCTGAAGTGTCTTCAGCTTGACAGGTATGACAGGTACATGCACGTTTAAAAGATGTCTACACATACCCTTGCTTGCCTTTGCTTACCCTTGTCATGTGCTATTGATGCGAGGACAGAGATTTTCTATCTACCTCTATCATTTATGTTTTGTCTCTATTAATATAATTGTAATATGTGTACTCATAAACTTTTATAAGAGGAAAAGGTATCAAATAATATCACCTAGTCGTGCCATAACTGGCATGAACATCTGCTGCACACCCTGTGCTTGTGCCAAGTGAATTATGTAAGATTTATTTTCTGTAGGCACTGCAGTTTTGCGGCTGGTATCCATGTAGAATATGGAATGCATGCATGACTATAAATTAAACTTCACGACTATGGACACTCCCACACAAAAGACAATGGATGTTCTTGTTTCAGCTGTGTTACCCTAGGAAATGCACACATTCCTTTGTTTCGTGCCCAGATCTATAATTAATTTCAACCACTCTGCATTTCAGGAGAGATAAAATAAACGGAAATGGATATAATTGATGGCTTTATTATGATGGGAAGTTGACACAAGTGGAAATATGTATGCAAACTCACTTATTAAGTTCTATGCAGTTCTGGTCATTTGATACAGCTGGATTGATAGTAAGATGTGTAAGATGGTGTAGGTTAATGAAATACTTTTTACAAGACATTTTATATTGAATCCAGAACATCTGTGTCTTGATCACACATTTCCTTATGATCATAAACATTTTTATCTCAAGAATACAAATAAAAAAATATATGTACATGATTGTCATGTATTGTACTGACTCCAGCGTGTGTAAAAGGTGCAGAACATAGAAAAAACCCTGTTGCAAGTCAAAAGATAGTAACCTGTAGGTAATATCACTAAATGGTAGTGATGATCCAGCACTAAAATGCTCGAGTGCTTGGTACTCGAATCGAGCAAGATTAACACTCAGACGGGGTCGATTCAAGTAACGAGTACAATGGAAGTCAATGGGAAACTCGAGCATTTTTCCAGAAGAGCCTAACAGGAGGAATAGTAAGGCAGGAAAATCACTGAAATGGATGGAAACCACGCTCAAATGGAATGGGAACAGCATGGGAAAGAAACCTGGATGCATCTCTGACTTCCAGGTTGCTGCAAGGAACTAAATAAATAGTTTAAAAAAAATGACTTCGGACCCCCCTATTTTTGATAACCAGCCTAGGTAAAGCAGACAACTGCGGCTGATATTATCATGTTGGGAAGGTCAATGGCTATTTGGCCCTTCCCAGCTTAAAATTACCAGCCAGCAGCCACTCCAAAATTGGCGCATCACATTAGATGCACTAATTCTGGAACTTTGTCCACCTATTCCTGATTGCCCTGGTGTTGTGGCAATCAGGTGTCACGCGGTCTTATGATATGTGTACGATGTCAGTAAACTATTCTTAAAAGAACAACACTCTATACAACATATAGATTAGCAACATCAGCATGTAAATATAGAATAGATTTACCTGACACGATATCCGTTGAACTCAGGGTTAATCTTGAGGACTTGATACACTGTCACAGGAAAGAGGAGGACCGGGGGTCTAACCTGACCCTAAACTGGGGTCCTAACTAATCCCTCACCTTGGAGGTACTGATAATGGTTCAGAGGTCCAAGTCTCCAGCCTAACCCTGTCTCCTATCAGTCCCTGAACCCTGTAATCAGTCCTAAGAAGGATACTGATTACCACCAAAGGGATATGGGCTGATCTCTGCTAAGTACACAGATTAGACATATAAGACAGACTGGAGAAAACACAGACTTGCATACACACTCAAACACAGAAGGAACATAAATGATCTGGGATATTAAACTCTAAGCAAGGTGAGCTTAAAACAACTAAGGAGCTCTTTAACTTAAGTCTATACAGATACAATCCTATCTGTGGTCTGCATGAAGAATTTCACTGGCAGCTCCCAACACAGACAACCAGAGATTTAAAGGAAACCAATCAACAAATAATTAATTGCAGCCGGGAGAAACTGCACCCAGTCCCAGAACTGAGCACAGACAGAATTAACTCCCTAACTGCCAAACACAAAGAAACAGCAACTCAGCTGTGAGAAGTCAGAATGTGCAACCGCGACGATCTTCGTGGCGATGCACACATGACAGTACCCCCCCTTCTACGAGGGGCCTCCGGACCCTCAGGGCCAGGTTTGCCCGGGTGAGTTCTGTGGAAGGTCCGCACCAAACGATCTGCGTTAATGTCAGACGCAGGAACCCACGTCCTCTCCTCTGGACCATACCCCTTCCAATGCACCAAGTACTGAAGGGACCGGCGATTCAGACGTGAGTCAATGATCTTTGACACTTGAAACTCCAAGTTACCATTGACCACCACTGGAGGAGGAGGTAGAGGTGATGGTATGACTGGTGCCACGTACCTCTTAAGTAATGACTTGTGGAACACATTGTGGATTTTAAACGTAGGAGGGAGGTCCAGACGAAATGCCACAGGATTAATTATGGAACTGATCCTGTACGGCCCGATGAATCTGGGGCCCAGCTTCCAGGAGGGAACTTTAAGTTTTATATTCCTGGTAGACAACCATACCAGATCGTTCACATTAAGATCTGGACCAGAAACTCTCCTCCTATCAGCCATACGTTTATAACGGTTCCCCATAGCACTCAGATTATTCAATACACCTCTCCACACTGAAGCAAGTGACGACGAGAAACGCTCCTCCTCAGGAACCCCAGAAGGGCCCCCCCCATTGAATGTACAAAACTGGGGATGAAAACCATATGCCCCAAAAAACGGGGACTTACCAGTGGACTTGCTGTTAAGAGCGAACTCTGCCAGAGGCAAGAAAGAAGACCAGTCCTCCTGGTTCTCTGAGACAAAACATCGAAGATAAGTCTCTAGGCTTTGATTCAGACGCTCTGTCTGACCATTGGTCTGCGGATGAAAAGCCGAGGAAAATGACAATTGCATCCCCCGACGTAAACAAAATGCCCTCCAAAACTTGGACACAAACTGAGACCCCCTATCTGACACCACATCAGAAGGCAACCCATGAAGTCTCACAATCTCCCCAATGAACACCTGCGCCAGAGTTTTAGCATTAGGGAGGGCAGGAAGAGCAATGAAATGTGCCATCTTACTGAACCTGTCAACAACCACCAGTATGACAGTCTTCCCTGACGACTGAGGAAGGTCCGTGATGAAGTCCATAGACAAATGAGTCCATGGACGCTCCGGAAGTTTCAAGGGTAAGAGGGTCCCAGACGGACGGGTATGAGGGGTCTTAGAGCGAGCACAAACCCCACAGGACGCGACAAAAGTTAAAACATCTTTATTAACGTTAGGCCACACAAAACCGGCGAGAAAGGAGATCTAAAGTAGCCTTACTCCCTGGATGTCCTGCTAAAGCAGAATTATGATGTGCCTCAATAACCTTTTGTCTCAACTGATTTGGGACAAACAGTCTCCCTGGAGGTCCTGCAGGGGCGTCCCCCTGAGCCTCTAACACCTCCTCCTCAAGCTCAGAACATACAGCCGACACTACCACCCCCTCCTGAAGGATAGGAATCGGGTCATCCATTTTCCCGGCCCCTGGGAAACTGCGAGACAAGGCATCCGCCTTAACATTCTTAGATCCAGGGCGATAAGTGACAACAAAATTAAACCTGGTAAAAAACAACGACCATCGAGCTTGTCTGGAATTCAGACGCTTAGCAGATTCCAAATACAGCAGGTTCTTGTGATCAGTAATGACGGTGACCGGGTGGACTGCCCCCTCCAAAAAGTGACGCCATTCTTCAAAAGCCAACTTAATGGCCAAAAGTTCCCTATTGCCGATATCATAATTCCTTTCGGCGGACGACAATTTTTTAGAAAAGAAAGCGCACGGATGCCATTTACCAGGGGACGGACCCTGGGACAATATTGCACCCACCCCTATGTCAGACGCGTCCACCTCCACAACGAACGGCTGTGATGCATCTGGTTGGATGAGAACGGGTGCCGAAGCAAAACATTTTTTCAAAGAGGAAAAAGCTTGGCAAGCTTTGTCCGACCATTTAGAAAAATCCGTCCCTTTTCTTGTCATGTCAGTGAGAGGTTTGACAACAGATGAGAAATTACAAATAAATTTCCGGTAGTAGTTAGCAAACCCCAGAAAACGCTGCAGAGCCTTAAGATCCTCTGGCTGATCCCATTCAAGCACTGCTCTCACCTTTTCAGGGTCCATACGGAAACCGGAGGCTGACACCAAGAAACCCAAAAACTGAAGTTCCTGTACGGCGAATACACACTTTTCCAGTTTGGCGTATAGTTTATTGTCTCGCAAGATCTGCAACACCTGTCTCACATGCTCCTGGTGAGACACAAGATCTGGTGAGTAAATTAAAATGTCATCCAAATATACGACCACAAACAGCCCCACCAGATGACGAAAAATGTCATTAACAAAATGTTGGAATACTGCTGGTGCAGTAGTCAGACCAAAAGGCATGACAAGGTTCTCATAATGTCCCTCCGGCGTGTTAAACGCCGTTTTCCACTCATCCCCCTCTTTTATCCTAATCAAATTATACGCCCCCCTGAGATCCAATTTAGAGAACCATTTGGCGCCAACAATTTGATTGAAGAGATCAGGAATCAGAGGGAGTGGATACGGATCTCGAACAGTAATCCGATTAAGTTCGCGGAAATCCAAGCAAGGGCGTAGGCCTCCATCTTTTTTCTTCACAAAGAAGAACCCCGCGGCCACTGGGGAAGATGAAGGTCTAATATGCCCTTTGGCCAGACTTTCCGAAATATAATCTTTCATAGCCTGCCTCTCAGGACCAGAAAGGTTATATAACCTAGCTTTAGGTAACTTAGCATCAGGAAGTAAATTAATAGAGCAGTCATACACGCAATGAGGAGGCAACTCCTGACACCCCTCCTCAGAGAACACATCCCCAAAGTCCTCCAAAAAAGGAGGCAAAGTACTAGGCACGACCGCACTGATGACTGTGTTCATGCAGTTACTTTTGCAAAACTCCCCCATTGGCTTATATCTCTGGACTGCCAATTAATCACAGGGTTATGTTTAACCAACCAAGGAAGTCCCAACACAATAGGAGTAGGTAGACCCTCCAACACATAACAAGATAATAGTTCCCTATGTATTGCCCCTACCCGAAGGTCAATGTTATGAACCTCATGAACAAAGCTACCTTGGCCGAGAGGCCTGGCGTCAATGGAGAATATAGGGATCGGTTTGACCAATACACTCAGATGCATACCTTGAGCCTGAGCAAACTGAGCGTCAACCAGATTAGCCCCGGACCCACAATCAAGAAGAACAGAAATCTCTCCACTCTCGTACCAACCACCACCTCCACTGGTACAAGGAACTGAGAAGAACTAGCGGACGAAATACATACTCCCAGGTTGTCGTCCACCACACAACCTGGGATTAACAGTTTTCCGGCGACTTTTTGCTCAACAAGGCACGGGATGGACATCCCCCAACAAAATGTCCCTCTTTCCCGCAGAAGAAACACCTTCTAGTCCTGCGGCGTACCGCCAATCCCCTCCTACGAAATGATGTCCCTCCCAACTGCATAGGCTCCTCCGAACAGACAAGGGGAACCTCAACATAAGGGACTTTAGTAGTAGGTGGAGTAACAACAGGGGGCGGAGTTACCTCGCACCTCTCCCGGAGCCGTCTATCAGTACGGATAGCTAGGGCCATAGCAGCCTCCAGTGATGGAGGAGAATCATACTGAGCCAAAACGTCCTTTAATTTGTCAGAAAGCCCATGACAAAACTGGCTTCTAAGAGCTGGGTCATTCCACTGAGTATCTGTGGCCCATCTACGGAACTCAGAAGCAAATTCCTCCGCCGGACGATCTCCCTGCTGTATCTTACGTAATTTTGTCTCAGCAAGAGAGACCCGATCTGGGTCATCATATACCAAACCCAGGGCAGTAAAAAATCGATCTACTGACTGTAGAGCCGGGGATCCCGGAGGAAGGGAGAAGGCCCAGGATTGAGGGTCCCCTTGTAGGAGCGAGATAACAATTCCCACTCTCTGCTCTTCACTCCCTGATGATCGAGGCCGAAGCCGAAAATACAATTTACATGCTTCCCTGAAGGTAAAAAATTTGTCTCGCCCACCAGTGAACCTGTCCGGGAGAGCTACTTTAGGTTCAAATCTGGTTTGCTCCGAGGGAGACAAAACTTTGGACTTAATGTCCGTCAGCTCCATGGATAATCCCTGCAACTGCAGAGCCAGCTGGGCTACTGGATCCATGGCAACTGGGAATAATTTTATGGGCCAGTGAAAATGTCACGCGGTCTTATGATATGTGTACGATGTCAGTAAACTATTCTTAAAAGAACAACACTCTATACAACATATAGATTAGCAACATCAGCATGTAAATATAGAATAGATTTACCTGACACGATATCCGTTGAACTCAGGGTTAATCTTGAGGACTTGATACACTGTCACAGGAAAGAGGAGGACCGGGGGTCTAACCTGACCCTAAACTGGGGTCCTAACTAATCCCTCACCTTGGAGGTACTGATAATGGTTCAGAGGTCCAAGTCTCCAGCCTAACCCTGTCTCCTATCAGTCCCTGAACCCTGTAATCAGTCCTAAGAAGGATACTGATTACCACCAAAGGGATATGGGCTGATCTCTGCTAAGTACACAGATTAGACATATAAGACAGACTGGAGAAAACACAGACTTGCATACACACTCAAACACAGAAGGAACATAAATGATCTGGGATATTAAACTCTAAGCAAGGTGAGCTTAAAACAACTAAGGAGCTCTTTAACTTAAGTCTATACAGATACAATCCTATCTGTGGTCTGCATGAAGAATTTCACTGGCAGCTCCCAACACAGACAACCAGAGATTTAAAGGAAACCAATCAACAAATAATTAATTGCAGCCGGGAGAAACTGCACCCAGTCCCAGAACTGAGCACAGACAGAATTAACTCCCTAACTGCCAAACACAAAGAAACAGCAACTCAGCTGTGAGAAGTCAGAATGTGCAACCGCGACGATCTTCGTGGCGATGCACACATGACATCAGGGTAATATTTTTGGGGCTTGACATCAGCTGTTTAATGACACCTGGCATCAAGTCAAGGGGTTAGTGATTGAGAGGTGTATATCATTACCAACCCAGTAATCAAAAAAAAAAATCACACTGAAAAAATAATTTATTTGAATAAAGGCTCCCCCACACTATCCCTCGATCACCAATAATTATCAAAAATGTTCCCACAATGCTTTTCCAATGTAGTCCACATTCCCCGCTGTCTGTATTGGTATTCACAGGCAACGGGTAGTGATGAAAGCTCTCATCAGAGCCACTGGTATTTTTAGGCTGGGAAGGAGCCAATGTCCATGAACCTTTTGAGCCTAATAATATCAGCTGTCTGCTTTTTAATTAATTATTTATTTAATAGGTTTAAAAAAGTTTAAAACACCATTTAGTGCCACATGAAAGGCAACAAATGGTGCAACTTTATAATATTCAGTGGGTGCGGACATTAATCTAAGCTCCTCCTTGTATAACAACTCTCCCTGAACTGCTTTCAGAGGAGAATGTGCCGAGCATCGGGTCAACGGTTCTCCTATAAGACCTGATGTGGCCATTCAATCACAGTAATGCCAGTAGCCAACATGGCAACGGCATTACTGTGTATGGAGGGCAATCCCTGCATGTTTATTGGTTGTCTAACATCCGCGAAACATGTGGGCCAAGGACTTGAGATTTGCACTCGAACACCCGCCATACCCAATCGAGTAACAAGTGTGCCCAAGGCACACAAATTCCCGATAGACTATTGAGTGGTGGTGAGCATGCTTGCTCATCACTACTAAATATAGGAAAGATGTGTATCTTCGTACCGTGTTAAATAGTAATACTACTAAATAGTAATTTACAATCTAATGACTCTTTACAAAAGGAATGTGCATGTAAAGTAATAAAGTATACAGTCCGCAAACTGGTAGAGAATACAGTCATGAGTCCTCCGATTGTAGATAAGGTCCTAAAGCAAAGCATGTATAATATATACATAATATAATGTATGAATTGACTTTTTTTCTGGAAGAAAATGGGGAATAAAATGGTGATGGTGCTATTTTGTTATTTGCCTGAATTGGTGGCCGGCCACTACACCAATTCAATGTCCCCTTCATTCTCAAGATCATTCTTCATTCTCAAGATATGCCATCTCTTTGAGTTTAGAAAATCTAGCTGAAGCATTGGTGGGAGTTTCTGGAAGAACTTTCCTACAAAGGTTAAAGAGAACCCATGCACTCCAAACCACCAGCATTTGTATGTTCCGTTATAAATTTCCTGCCTAACAGTCCATTTATACTGTTTGAAACATTAACAAAACTTTTACAAAAATTATTTCTAATGTCCGTTTTTATTATGCTAATTATCCTTTTGACTAATCGATATGGTGTCTGTTTCCTAAGACTAGTCGTCCTACTCACCATGTTAACATGCTCCTCTGAGGGTGATAACATGATTAACAAGAGTCGGCATCATGGCCAGCCCTCTGCAAAATTCACACATGAGCGCGATTTTGTTCCAGATACATTATTGCGCCGCTGAGGCAGGGTTTATGCTTCCTAGCTTCAAAGGTGCACTGCCCATGTCCGCCAGAAGAACCTTGATCTTTGGCTACTCCATTAACGTCTGGCTTCTTCTCTTCTTCCTGACATCCTCTGAATAACAGGAAGTGTACACCCAGCTTTGAATGATGTGTATGAAATATGCCGCCTCTTGCAAATCATGTTATGATGCTCACAGGGGTATGATAACATGCTGAGTGAGACGACTAGTCTGGGGAAACAAATGCATCATTAACTAGTCAAAAGGTTAATTTGCATATTAAAAATGGACTTTAACAGATCCTTAGAAAAATAATTTCTAATGTGTCAAACAACATAAAGACTTGTTAGGCAGGGAATTTAGAAAGAAATGTACAAATGCTGGTAGTTTGGAGGGCATGGATGACTTGTCAGGTTCCCTTTAATAAATTTCTTTTACTATTATTACTAACTGTTCACGAATTTCTGGATGGTTGACAACCTTGATTCGGTGTCCATTAGTTCATAAAAATAGACCACTTTTTGTAATAAATTTTGTAAAAAAAAATTGTTTTTAAGCTAAAGTAATTTGTACAGATTAGGACAGTAAATATCATTTTACTGATCACAGTGAATGCAGGTAAAGTGTTCATATCAGAATTATGAACTGTAGACATGTATCACGTAACATCTTAATTTATTATACCTAATCCAGTGGTAACTAGAAGCCATGAAATCCCTTGCATGTAATGTAATAAGCAGTAGGAAGAAATATGATTCTATTTTTTAAGATGTCAATGTGCCATCTTGTATTCAGGACATCAGGGGAAAAGGAGGCACATTTGGTTTGGCCCTGCTTTTCACTAAGAGTTCTAAATCATACCTTATGCATTATGTGTATGTTATATTATAACATAAATGCCAAAATATATTAAATATATGGTAATTTTAAGACTTCTCAGGGACTGCAGCATTACATGGTTTGGCATCCATTAAATTTTTCTTCATTAAGGAAAAGCAGCGGTGAGGCAAGTCTTGACACATGAGTACCGCAACCATGAACACATAAGTAATAGGTTTAATCAAGTGTAATTGAAAAATAATTTTGTCGTCACTAAATCCTAGACAACCCCACCCCAAATTATGTTCTGCTTGTAAAGACTAGGCAAATGCATCACCAAAAATATAATACAATGTGGAACTTATACCTACAGGAAGACATTTATTATTTATAACTTAACTTGTATCATATATTTTTATAAGCCAATTATGAGTCTCACATCTGTGTGATCATCTCTCACTTGGTTTTGGCAAATACAATCATTTTCAGTCTTTTTTTTGTTGAAGCTGGATAGCCTTTCGGCAATTATGGTTAGACTCACAGATAAACGAGTAACTTCCACATCATTATGCCACAGTCATATTTAGGACAATCTATAAAGATGGACACTTGTGTCACCAATGTTAAATTGATACTTAAATAAGTATTTTCATGTAATAATGTTATGACATATCAATAGGCAATTTTATAGGGAAAATCTTCAGATAATTTCTCATGCAGGTACTTAAATTTTAACGTGCTGTGGACTTTAAACACACAACGCAGGTCAGTTTACGCTGGTAAAAAAAAGCAAAATGGGCATGAGATTTCTATAAATCTCATCTACCAATCCACTTTGCAAGAACTGTACGATGCTGCATTTATTACCATATTTTTCGGACTATAAGACACACCGGACCATAAGATTAGGAAAAAAAAAATTGAAGCAAAAATGTGGTCAATTCTGTACTTAATATTCCCTATCCTAGTATATATGGTCCCCTCAGCCCCATCCTGATACACATGGCCCCCTCATCCCTATCCTGGTATGCATGGCCCCCTCATCCCTACCCTGGTATGCATAGCCCCCCACATTCCTACCCTGGTATGCATGGCCCCCTCATCCCTACCCTGGTATCCATGGCCCCCCTCATCCCTACCCTGGTATGCATGGCCCCCCTCATCCCGATCATAGTGTGCATGGCCCCCTCATCCCTACCCTGGTATGCATAGCCCCCCACATCCCTACCCTGCTATGCATGGCCCCCTCATCCCTACCCTGGTATCCATGGCCCCACTCATCCCTACCCTGGTATGCATGGCCCCCCTCATCCCTATCAGTGTGCATGGCCCTCATCCCTACCCTGGTATCCATGGTCCCCCTCATCCCTACCCTGGTATGCATGGCTCCCCTCATCCCTATCCTGGTGTGCATAGCCCTCATCCCCATCCTGGTATGCATGCTTCCTCTTCCCTAGACTGGTATGCATGCCCCCCTTATCCCTATCTTGGTAGGAATGGTCCCCCTCATCCCTATCCTGGCAGTAATGATCACCCTTATCACTATTCTGGTATGCAGGGCACCCATCTCATCCTAGTATGCATGGCCCCATCCCTATACTGGTGTGCATGGCCCCATCCTTACCCTGGTATGATTATCCCCATCTTGGTCCTGGTATGCAAGGTCCCATTCTTATCCTGGTATGCATGGCCCCCACAGAAAACATTAAAAAAACAAACCATTACATTTACCTTCCCAGCGCTCCCTCGCAGCATCCTGTTCCGATGCCAGCAGCTGCTTAATGCTTGTAAGCAGCGCATTGCAGGGACGTCATGTGCTGCTTGCAAGGAGAAGGGCAGTTGCCGGAATAATCAATGCTCTGCACGCTGAGACTGTGTGCGAACAAAGCACTGAGTATTCATTGCTCTCTAGTGAGCACAGTGTCAGCCGGAGACTTCCTGCTGCTGGCTATCACGTGTGTCAATACGAGAAATGAAAATTCATGGAATGGGGTGACTATTTATTTCTCCTAAGTATCGACACACGTGACCGCCGGCAGCAGCAGGAAGTCTCCGACTGACACTGTGATCGCTAGAAAGCAATGAATACTCAGTTCTTTGCGTGCACACAGTCCCGGCGTCAAGAGCATTGAGTATTCGACAGCTGCAAGGGAGCGCCAGGCAGGTATGTGTAATGGTTTGTATTTTTAATGTTTTCTGATGGGGTCATACATACCAGGATGGGGGTGGGGGCTAATCATACCAGGATAAGGAAAGGGTGGGACCAATCATACGAGGATGCCATTAAAGAGAAATGAATATTCATTGCCCTCCACACCTTTGGGCATGAAATTCAGTGAATATTCATTTTTCTTTAGCAGCGGGCACAGGAGTTAGCCACAGAAGCCGGCTCCTGCCTCTGTGACCCGCTCTTCGCCGAAACCGCTCCCCCTCCTCCCCACCCTAGCCAGAGCCGGTACATCCAGACTCTAAGAAGCACCCCCATTTTCCTCCACATTTTTGGAGGAAAAAAGTGTGTCTTATAGTCCGAAAAATACGGTATGATTTAAAAAATTTTTACAAAATTCAGATTTTTTTTACCACTAAATTTAAAAACAAACAATGTTTGGTATTGTCATAATTATAGTGACATGACAATTCATGTTAGCAGGTTGTATTTACTGCATAATGACTGCTGTAAAAACAAAAAAATATGGCAGAATTACCACTTTTTTTTCACACACTTGGAATTTTTTTCCTCATGTTTCAGTACATTACACGGTGTGTATAATTATTAAGCAATTTGTAGTTTTGATGATTAATTTTATTATTGAACAACTAGTGTCAGTCAATCCAAAAGGTTAATAAACCTGAAACCTGAATATTTAAGAAACTAACACTGAGGTTTTGTCTTTCTTAAGAGAAGATACCGTATATGTGTTCAGAATTATTGGGCAAATATTATTGTGGAGAATAATTATGTAACTAACTAAATGAAAAAAATATATTTTCCCATCTCAGTTGTTTTTTTAACTATTAAGGTGATAATAACAAATCAATTCAAAATGTACAAACACTCATTTCTGACATTTAAAAAAACAAAAATATCACTGCATTATATAGCTGTCCTTTTCAGTAACAGCCATAAGCTTCATCCATGGAGTCTGTCAGTTTCTTAATCTATTGACAATCATCTTTTTGGGTAGTACCGACCATAGCCCCAAGACACTCTTTAGGGAGGTGAATGTTTTCCTTCACTGTAGATATCCAGTATAAGGCCAGAGTCACATACCGAGAAATACTGACGAGTGCTATGCGAGAAAAAATCGCATAACACTCAGACCAATGTTAATCTATGGGGCAGCTCTCATCATCCGATTTTTTCTCGGCCGTATTATACGTGAGGGTGAAATTGCAGCATGCTGCGATTTGCACCGTATATTGGCCGAGAATCGAAAATGCAAGTCTGTGGGTGCGAGAAAAACTTCCACACCACACGGACCATCAGTGTGACTTTCGAGAAATACGCACCGGTGTCCTTTAGAAAAGCCGGCAATTCAGTGCGCTATACTGTAAAATCACACTGACCGGTTAAAATAGAATACCGTAGATAGAACACATGTATACACATATACACATACACGTCAGCTTGGCGCGTAAAAAATAGGCCCTCACTCAGACCAAGATCCTGAAAAACGGAGACCCTATGTGCCTCAGAAAATGGCACATTTTTTTTTTTTACAAATTTTGAATTTTTTGTTTTCATCATTTAAATAAAAAAGAATCTATACATGTTTGGTATCTACAAACTCATAATGACCTGGGGCAGGTCAGGTTTAGCATTTAGTGAACATGCAAAGGAAAAAAAAACAATTGTGGAATTGTACTTTTTTGCAATTTTACCGAACTTAGATTTTTTTTTCTGTTTTCCAGTACACAATTGTAAAAGCAATGGTGTTATTCAACAGTAAAACTCGTCCGCCAAAAAACAAGCCCTCACATGGCCATATTAAAAGAAAAATAAAAAAGTTAAGGCATTGGGAAGAAGGGGAGCAAAAAATGAAAATGCAAAAACGGAAATACCCCTGGTCCTTAACCCCTTAACGACCCCCTGATACACCTTTTAACGGCGGCAGTTAAGGGTTCTTATTCCTCAGTGCTGCTTTTTAATGGCGCTGAGAAATAAGGTTATACTATCCCCCAGCATTGGATAATCTCCGCGGTCTCGGCTACCAGGGGCAGCTGAAACCCTGGAGAACATGATTTGGGTCAGGTTTTTACCGTCCCCAGTGTTGCAATTGCCAAATAACGGCGACCGCAAAAAAAAAGTCTGATTTCCCATTTATTTCTCTCTCCTCTGATATGATCTCGCACATCAGAGGAGAGAGAAATGGGGCCCCCGACTCCCTCAAGTACCTCCGGTCTCTGTACCCCGGCCCTCAGCTTCTTCTTCCGGAAAGATAATGGCAGGCGCACCCGGCAGCAATAGGAGATTTTTCCTATATGTTAATTTTGATCACTGTGATAGGGTCTGTCATAGTGATCAAAATTGCAAAAAATAGTAAATCAAACCCCCCTTTATCACCTCCTTAGTTAGGTTAAAATAACAAAATAAAAAAAAATATTTTTTTTCATTAGGATGTTGGGTTAGGGTTATGGTTGGGGTTAGAGCTAGGGTAAGCTTTGGGCTAGAGTTGGGGCTAGAGTTAGAGCTAGGGTTAGAGTTAGGCTAGAGTTAGGGTTGGGGTTAGGGTTGGGGTTAGAGCTAGGGTTAGGGTTGGCCAGGGTTAAGGATGGGGCTAGGGTTAGGGTTGGGCTAGGGTTAGAGCTAGGGTTGTGGCTAGGATTAGAGTTGGGGCTAAGGTTAGGGTTGGGGCTAGGGTTGTGTTGGGGTTAGGTTTGTGTTGGGTTAGGGTTGTATTGGGGTTAAGGTTCTGTTAGGGTTAGGGTGGTGGTGTTGGGGTTAGGGTTATGTTAGGGTTGGGATTAGGGTTAGGGAGTTTGAATTGGGGGATTTCCACTGTTTCAGTACATCAGGAGGTCTCCAAACGTGACATGCCCCGCCATTTAATCCAGCCAATTTTGCGTTCAAAAAGTTAAATAGCTCCCTTCCTTCTGAGCTCTCCCATGCGCCCAAACAGTGGCTTTCCCCCACATATGGGTATCGGCATACTCATGAGAAATTGCACAACAAATTTTGTGGTCCATTTTCTCCTGATATCCTGGTGAAAACAAAAAAGTTTGGTTCCAAAGTAATTTTTTTGTGAAAAAGTAAAATGTTAATTTTTTCCTTCCACATTGCTTCAGTTCTCGTGAAGCACCTGAAAGGTGAATAATCTTCTTGAATGTGGTTTTGCGCACCTTGAGGGTGCAGTTTTTAGAATGGTGTCACTTTTTGGGTATTTTCTGTTATATGTGAGAAATGTGAGATGGTCCCTTAAAAAAAATGGTTTTGTAAATTTTGTTATTAAAATGAGAAATCGCTGGTCAACTTTTAACCCTTATAACGTCCTAACAAAAAATATGTTTCCAAAATTGTGCTGATGTAAAGCAGACAGGTGGGAAATCTTATTTATTAACTATTTTATGCAATATGACTCTCTGATTTAAGGACACAAAAACATTAAAAGTTTGAAAATTGCAAAATTTTTTCAAAATTTCCATTTTTTCATAAATAAATGCAAGTCATATCGAAGAAATTTTACCACAATATGTCACGAAGAAACAGTCACAGAATCAGTGGGATCTGTTGAAGCATTCCAGAGCTATAACTTCATAAAGTGACTGGTCAGAATTGTAAAAATTGGCTTGCTCATTAGGAACAAAATTGGCTCTGTCACTAAGGGGTTAAGGGGTTAAAATAGCTAAGATTTCTAATGTAGTTTTTTTTACAGAATGTAATATGAAATATAAAATTGCCAAAAATGTAATCATTTTAGCAAAAACATAATTAAAAATAGGTCATTATCTGATGTCTTGCAGCTGAATGCACCACAGAGAGTTATTTCCACTTGCCACCTCCTAAGACTAATAATAATTTCAAAGCATTATTTAACTGAGGACTTCCTTTTAGATCAGTACGGCACAGCGTGCAGAGTGCAGCCAGATTAATGGACATTCCAATAAATGAATCTACAAAGGAAGTGACACTTGTACAGGAATGGGAGAGCGTGGTAACATTGCATATGGTCTGAACACTCGATACACTTCAATATATATTCACACTCTAATAGTAACCACTCAGTATTGGCAGTCATACCAGCGACCATAGCTGCTTCCGTCTGAAGGATTGTCACGCTTTGTAATTATAGTTAGGTTTCAGTTACTTCATAGTATGTAGAAACTGTATATCTATCAACCTACTTATTCAGTACTAGGCATCTGCTAACTATTCAGACAGCCACACGCTATCAAGTCACTGAGAAAACATATATTACATGTTTCATATATACTGTGCATTTAACTATTTTAGTGATTTTCATCTTCCTCATCCTGTGTAAGGCTGTGTGGCACTCTTTTGAGGGTTTACTGCACTGCAGGGCCCCAGTATGTACATCCAGGGCCGGCGTTAGCACCCGGCACACCCGGGCAAGTGCCGGGGCCCTTGCGAGACGGGGGGGCCCACTCACGCTGACTCATGGCAGCAGACAGACAGGCTTCCAAACGGTCAGGATTGGTCTAGTAGAGGCGAGCTCCGCCCCCTGTCTCTTCTCACTGGTGCCGCAGCCAGGGAGGAAGTGAGGAGGTGGAGTCTGGAAGAGGCGAGCTGCAGAGGACGGAGGAAGCAAGTTTGTGTGCAGGCTGCCTGTAGGCAGCGTTGAAAATGGTCCCGACTCCAGGCTGCCACAGTGGCACTGAACTCCTGTCTCCTGCACAGATTCCCGGCGCTTGCTGAGGTTCCTGAGTCCTGCGGCTGCGGCAGACAGTGATAGTGAGACAGTGAGTGAGTACAGACATCATGTCACATGGATGTGGTTACTGAAAGACCTGATGAATGCATTCCTCCTGCCCTGGCTCCTGTGTTATTCCAGGGAAAGGTTAGGTACACAGACAGTTTATTAGCTGCTGGGGGTGGTCACAAGTAGAATTTACAGCACTTCTCAGATTTCATCCTGTACAGACCAGACCGACAGCTTGTGACCACCCAGTCCCCAGCAGCTAATATATATACTGTGTTATACACAAATAGGAAACCTGAAAATTATGGCTCCATAAAAAAGTGGTATGAAAAAACAATCTTTTATTAAACAAAAAATGAAACACAAACATATAATAAAGAGAGATACATCGGTACAAATATGAAGGGACAAAAGATGAGGGACCCTCAGTCAACAACCCTATAGGATGATTATTTAAATTGTTGTAAACTAACACACATTGTGCAAATATGACAATTGCTGCACTCAAATGTTCATAAGAGTGCTGCCCATGCAGCTACACTAATAACACATAATGAAATAAATCCCTGATATCCTCAGCAATATCAGATGTGGACAAGGGCACAGTCTCAAGAGGTGTGGACCTCACCTGAGGTAGTTATATACTATTATTGATGGTCTGACAAAATCAGTCATAGCCTAAAATGAGACACCGTCCAATAGACATATGTCTTAAATCAGGCAGCCACACCAATAGCAGACTGTGCAGCCACGGAATGAAAATGTAAACCATCACACTCTGTGCAAATGAAGCAAATAAATATATCATATAGACCTATCATGGATGTATGATATGGTTGTTTGGAGGGTTTCAGGACTTTTTAATAGTGAGATAAGCCCTATACAGGTCTATTTTGATCGTGATCACATATCGTCCATGACAGAGCACATGTTCAGCCATTCACTTATGTACTGTGACCTCTTTTTGTACTCATTTGTGCATTTATATTCTTTTGAGTAGGAAGGTAATGAATGTTGCCCATAAAAAGATTTATTTATTTGCAAGAGGTCCACACCTCTTGAGACTGTGCCCTTGTCCACATCTGATATTGCTGAGGATATCAGGGATTTATTTCATTATGTGTTATTATGAATCGTGGTTGGTATGTGTTAAAGGGGGGGCGGAGGGCCCACTGAGACTCTTTCGCCCGGGGCCCTCCAAAACCTGGAGCCGGCCCTGTGTACATCTGCCTGTACACCCCATAGATTTGGTATCTCATTGATCCATGTGCCTCTTTTGCAAGTACACTCCCCTTATGAGGCATCGCGATTGATGCGGAGACGCGTTGGAAGGGCTATCTTAGGGTATTTTTCTACTCTGTTGGTCACACTTGGGTACTGCCCTTGTCAGGGCGGGAGTTATACTGGGTACAACAGGGGATTTTTAGGTTCACTATTACTACCCCTCTGTTGCACCTAGATTTTAGAGAAGGAAAGTAGAAAAAAAATTGAAGCAAAAAATGTGGTCAATTCTGTACTAATATCCCACATCCTGGTATACATGGCCCCTTCATCCCTATCCTGGTATTCATGGCCCCCTCATCCCTATCCTGGTATGCATGGCCCCCTCACCCCTATCCTGGTATACATGGCCCCCTCCTCCCTATCCTGGTATGCATGGCACCCTCCTCCCTATCCTGCTATGCATGGCCCCCTCCTCCCTAGCCTGGTAGGCATGGCCCCCTCATCTCTATCCTGGTGGGCATGGTCCCCCTCATCCCTCTCTTGGTATGCATGTCCCGTTCATTGCTATCCTGGTTTGCAGGGCCCCTATCTCCATCCTGGTATTCATGCCCCATCAGAAAAACATTACAAAAAACATAAACTACTATGCTTTCCTTCCTGCGCTCCCTCGCAGCGTCTTGTTCTGATGCCAGCAGCTGATTTATGCTTGTAAACAGTGCATGGCAGTGACGTCATGTGCTGCTTACAAGCCGAGGACAGTTGCCGAAATACTCGCTGATCCCCACAACAGGACCATGTGCGTGGAAAGCAGTGGATATTTATTGCTCTTTAACAGCGGGCACAGTGTTAGCCGCAGCCACCGGCTTCCTGCAGCTACCGGGCATTTACGTGTGCCCGCTACTAAAGGGAATGAATATTCACTACATTCCACACCTATGGGATAGGAGAGCAGTGTATATTCATTCACTAAAGTAGCAGGCTGAGGTTAACAGCGTGTCCGCTATTAAAGAGAAATGAATATTCACTGCTTTCCACTCCCATGGCGCCGCTCCCCATCTCCCCATCCACAGCCAGAGCAGGTACATCCGGACTATAAGATGCACCTCCCATTTTCCTCCACATTTTTGGAGGAAAAAAAAAGGGTGTCTTATAGTCCGAAAAATACGGTATGTCTCTTCTTCTGTATTTAACAAATCCTAATGAAGACTATTTGTTGCCATCTTCTCTTATGGACTTATTGCTTGGATATTAATGATTTTCAGCTGTCTATTACTTTTCTTCTGCACTATGTTCTTTTCTTAAAGAAACATGAAGAGAAAAATAAATGTTATGGTTATGAGCGTTGGAGGTGATTAACATCTGGTTATCTGTTAGTGGCCATTAGACTGGCGAGATTATCACTGTGGTAGTTTTCAATTGGTGTTACTGACTGTAAAGTTTTTAACTTCATGAACACTACTATCTAAATCTCCAATTCTGTGATTACAACTGTAAGCTTTTCTTAAAGAGAACCTGTCATGTAAAAAATGCTATTAACCTGCAGATATTGAATTAATCTGCATGTTAATAGCGCTCTGAAGTCAGGCAGCAGCTGAACTGAGAGTCCCGCTGCTTGGAGGAAAGTAATTTTATTCCTCCTCGCAGCCGTTGGGAGTCAGCCATAGAGGTGCACCCAAAGTGGCTTCAGTAACCGCTCAGTGCATGATGAGTGGTGGCTGTAACCACATCGAGGCACTGATAGCCAACTCAGCATTAGAGCTGGCTGTCAGTCACTGTTGCGGGGAGCGCTGAAAGCCACCGCTCAATGCTGAGCGGTGACTGATGTTGCAACGAATGCTCCTCTATGACTTATACCATGAGACTGCTAGTTGTAATAAAGTTAATTTGCGGCAGCCACATGACTTCAGAAAGCTATTAATCTACAGATTAACCTCATATCTGCAGGTTAATAGCGTTTTTTAAATAACAGGTTTCTTTTCAACTTAAAGAAATACTCCAGACAACATCGTTATGTTGTGTTATACCTGAGGTCTGATAAGTGGTGTGTAATTTAAGGATTGAAATAACCTGAAGAGGGAAGTTGCATATGTAAGGTGCCCTTGGCGGTAGCTGATGGCGAGTTGCAGCTTCTCCACACCCTGGCACCCCACAAATAAACAGTGTCTCAGTCCATATTCAGTGTGCTGTGAAGTTTGCTTTGCACTCACTGGTAGGCCAGAGGCCTCCACTGCATCCACATCTTTAGGTCCAGGATCAGCCACACAAACATAAGGGGTCACCCTGTTCATTATAACAAGTTTAACTTTACCGAATAGGTCAGATACAACAGTATTTAACACACAGCTTTGGGCACAGCACCCTCCAGTTCCAGTTTCACCAACACAGTACATATCAAGTCTCAGCTTCCATTCAGCTCGGACTATCACTCTGCTTGATCCTCCTGTAAGCCCCAGGGATTTCCCATCCGCCCCACTGCACTCCCGAGATCCAATAAGTTTCCCTCATATGGTTCCCCGCTGGCTTCCTCTGTATGAAAGGGAATAAGGGACACGCCTAGTGCCTACTTTGGGCCTTAGGCCCCGTATGTTAAAGGAAGGTCCACAGTACATTTGATATGACCTCATGTTGTCAGAACAATATGTACTCAATGTGCCTCCATCCCACAGCACCAGAACTTCAACTTCACACAAACCTCTATCTAACTCAGACTGACTAAACCAGGAAATGGTTCCCCTTTTTGCTTGACCTTGTCCCTTCCCATGCTGGGCTGGTCCCAATCATTTGACTGTACCTTAACCTACTCTGTTTGCCACAGCAGTCTGTTGCTGGGGAAATGTAATTTTTCACCTACTTACCTACAGTCACTTTCTTCTAGCAGTATGCACTGAACATCCTATCACTGTCTAATCTGCTCTACTCTGGGTCCTAAACCCTAACCTATATTTTAACCTGTGCTTACCCTACACTTTCCCCCTATACCTGAGCTGAGTATACCAGGTTACCTTAGGCATTATCAATACAGTACTCACACAACATCATCAGTTGCAGTGGACATCATCGGGTTGTAGTTTTAGATAAATTAACGGGTTAATGTGGATATAATCAGCCCTGCTGAATAATCATATGTCCAAACGTATTTCAGAGAGGTGGTTTATTCAACGCATTTCAAAGTCTAGATGACTTCTTCATCAGGAAATACCACACGAATAGAGTTAGAACAAAGTTGCTATCTTAAATATGCAGAATTTCAATTAACTGCACCAATGGGATGCCCTGACAAACTGACAATGTCAGAGTTCACAGATACAACACATGACATATTCATTAGTTGATTCATATTTGAATGAAATAGATATTTATACATTGATATTTCATAATACTAACACCATTTTTTTTATTCCATAGTGCAAATGCAAAGATGAAAAAGGAAAATAATTTTATGAAAAAAAGGGAAAACAAGAAAGTATGGATACGAACTTTCATCAAAAAGACACAATCAGTAAGTGACTTTCCTTGTGGATCTGTACGTGAGCCACAGTGTATGTATATGTATATGTAACCACCATATAATTAAGAATAATTGTTAAAAAATAAATTTTAATAAACTTGATAAATGGTTAAAAAATGTCAATAAATAATACGTTTTTAAAAATATGCTATTAAAATATATTAAACTGACATTAAAATATATTGATCATTAACTTATATTTTATAGGATTCCCATGTTTTGTTGTTACGTATATAACTAAACTTCATGTATATTCATTAATCATTAATCATCATAACTGTTTCCTCTATTTCACATTCGTGTGAGTTCAATTCCCTGAGATAACAATCAGAAACACACATTGTCTTAAAATAAAGTTTTTTAATTAATATTTGAGCGTATTTGTGATACAATTAATTTATTAGAATTCTCCATATATATTCATATACATTTTTTATACTGATGAAGTTTAGTTCTATACGTAACAACAAAACATGGGAATCCTATAAAACATACCATAAGTTAATGGTCAATATATTTTAAAGTCAGTTTAATACGTTTTTAAAAAGATATTATTTATTGATTTTTTTTTAACCAATTATCAAGTTTATTAAAATTTATTTTTTATCAATTATTCTTAATTATATGGTGGTTATATTCTCTTTCTTTGTTCAGATTTTTTCAGCATACACTGTAGCTCACGTACAGATCCACAAGGAGAGTCACTTACTGATTGTGTCTTTTTGATGCAAGTTCGTATCCATACTTTCTTGTTTTCCCTTTTTTTCATAAAATTATTTTCATTTTTTCATCTTTGCATTTGCATTATGGAATAAAAAATTGGTGTTAATATTATGAAATATCAATGTATAATTTTTTTTTTATTCAAATATGCATCAACTAATGAATATGTCATGTGTTGTATCTGTGAACTCTGACATTGTCAGTTTGTCAGGGGATCCCATTGCTGCCGTTATTTGAAATTCTGCATATTTAAGACAGCAACTTTGTTCTGACTCTGTATTCGTGTGGTGTTTCCTGATGAAGAGGCTATGTAGACTTTGAAACGCGTTGAATAAACTACCTCTCTTTATGTGAAATACATTTGGACATATGATTATTCAGAGGTGCGGATTATATCCACATTAACCAGTTCATTTATCTACAACACGGTCACGTGCTGACCTGTGGATCTGCTGCAGAGGATAACTTTATATGCTTTATCAAAAGCTCCATCTGGTGAGTAGAATTTGATTATATCAATTCACTTTGCATTGGATAAGACCTCATTTGCGCTGATCTCTCGAGCAGCATTCCTCGGCTGTAGTTTTGAATGACACCATTCACAATACCATATAAAGTAAGAGAAAATGGCAAAAATATTCAAGTGCAGTGAAATGGTTAAAAAAAAATAGCTTTTCTGCCATTGTTTTTTGAGGTTTATTTTTCTGGTGATTGTTATGCACCATAAAAGACCTGTAAACCATAATTTTTCCTAGCACCCATGACAGCACCCTACGAGAGGGGATCCACCCCACAAGGACAGGGAACCTTTAAGATAAAAAGGGTGGCTCCTCTCTCCGCATCAGTGGTTTCCTGTCCTTGTAGGGCGGAACCTTGTACCTTATGGCGGCAGCGGCAGCTGCGAAAGATGGAAGAAAAGAGGATCCTAGGCCCGGGCCAGTTGGTTGCGGCATGGCACCGTCTCTGCTTCGGCCGGCGCCGTTACCCTGGAAGCGCCGCAGGGAGCCCGATGGGGTCTCGACCGTGAGCGGGCAGGTGTCGGCTGCGCCTGCACTGCATGGTGGCCAGCAGCCCTGCGTCCCGGCAAATGGTCTGAGCGCGGCCGGAAACAGGAAGTCGCGCTTGGATGATGCGGCCGGGACTTTTGAACCCGGGGAAGCCGGGTAGCGGTACCGGAAGTGCGGGAAAGGCAGGGGCACACACGCAAGATGGAAGTGGAACAGCCCTCTCCACAGTGGCAGCATCAGAGCCCACAGCAGCAGTATGGAGGATCACCAAAGGAGCAGCGTTCTCAGCACCAGGAAGGAAGTATGGAGCGATCCAGTGGCACACACAGGTCCAGTGACTCCAGGCGACACAGCTCCTCCAAGATGAAAAGTTTCATGGACCCTAAAGGAGACCCTTTGGACGACACCCAGCCTCCTGTTCCGGTACCCTTTATTTGTTGGGAGTGGTGAGTGAGCTACTAGAATGCCATTTGTTAATGCAGGCCTCTCTTTTCTCTCTCCCCCTCTCCTTTTTTCTCCCCTGTTTTCTATATGGCCATATGTTAGGAGCTCCCTAGAAAACGTACTGGGAAAGCAAAGCATAGGGAATGTGCTTTATGTCGGCAGGGTCTGGACAGTGCATGGCCCAAGAAATTATGTCAGCCGTGCATTAATGACACTGTAGCTAACGAGACCCCGGAGTTTTCCAGCACCCTGAGGACTCTTATTAGAGCCAAAGTGGAAAATTTGCTTAGTTCCAGGTCCCGTACAGGAGGACCATCAAAAGAGACAGAGCTGAGGTGTCTCTTTCACCACCGGTGTCCTCAGATGAGGGAATGCTACAAGTTCCTCCTCAGAAAGTGACTCGGGGTCAGGTTACTGCCTTCCACTAGAGGAAGTTGATAGGTTAGTTAAAGCAGTGAGATCCACGATGGGGTTGGTGGACCAGAAGCCTAAAAAATCCGTCCAGGAGGTTATGTTTGGTACCCTGAAAAGAAGAAAGCATAGAACCTTTCCCATGAATGACCAGCTACAGAGTCTCATTACCAGGGAACGGGAAAAGCCAGATAAGAGAGGTCCCCTGCCATCCTCCTTCAAAAGGAAATATCCCTTTGAAGAGGAAGCGTCCTCGTCCTGGAGCAAAGCACCTAGGTTAGATGTCGCCATATCTAAAGTCTCTAAAGGTTTGTCCCTTCCCTTTGAGGACTCGGGGTTATCAAAAGACCCTCTGGATAGAAAGGTGGATACCTTCCTTAAAGCTACATGAGAATTGTCAGCAGGAGCTTTGAGACAGGCCATTGCAGCAACTTGTACGGCAAGGTTCCTTATGGTATGGCTCAGCACAATAGACGAACAGTTGGAGGAAGATCTATCTGAGGAGGCCAATAAAACCACGCTGCCAATGTTTAAGGGTGCAGCAGCCTTTCTGGCAGATGCGTCGGCCCATTCGGCCAGGTTGGCCGCAAGATCAGCGGCACTAATGCGGGCCGCAGGACAGTTTGGTTAAAGAGCTGCCCTGGTGATGCTCAAGGAACGTTATGTTCCCTTCCCTGCGAAGGACAATATTTGTTTGGACCAGCTCTGGACGACCTTTTGGAAAAGGCTGCCGACAAGGAAAAGGTTTTCCTAAGCCTCCCTTCTCTTCCTTCAAACAGTCCTTTCGGAGGAGAAAGTACGACATGAAGAGGGGCTCCATGGATCAAGGGAAGCGGGACAATACTGGGAAAAAATCCAAAGGGTTCTTGTTTGGCTCTTCCTCCCGAAGAGATTGGAAGTCCTCCAAATGACTCTTTTTCCCAGGTGGGGGGAAGGCTTTCCCACATCCTTCCAGCCTGGGAGAGAATATCAGCCAGCCCCTGGATTCTCAACCTGGTGGGGGCAGGATTGAAGCTGGAGTTCAAAAATTATCCCCCAAACAGGTTTATCGTCACTGCACCTCTGGCGTCCATTGCAGAACAGACCGCCCTAGAGAAAGAAGTTTTAGGCCTCTTGAGGAAAAAGGTCCTCCAATATGTACCAGTAGAGGAACATGGGGAAGGCTTCTATTCTACTCTGTTCCTAATAAAGAAGCCGAATGGCTCTTTCAGGACCATCTTCAATTTGAGAGGCCTGAACAGATATTTAAGAATTCCGAAATTCAAGATGGAGTCGATAAGGTCGACCATTTAGCTACTCTTCCCCGGTTGTTATATGGCTGTCCTGGACTTAAAGGATGAGTATTATCGTGTGCCAATTCATACAGCATTCAGGAAATTTCTCATGGTGGCGGTACCAGTGGCCGGCGCAGTGAAACATCTTCAGTACAGAGTGCGTCCCCTTTGGGCTGACGGTGGCCCCTCTGGTTTTTACAAAACTGATAGCGGAAGTTACTGCTTACCTGAGAGAGAAAGACAGGCTAGTCATCCCGTACCTGGACGATTTCCTGATAGTGGGGCATTACTTTGCTCATTGCCACAGTCAAGTGGGGGACATAGTCGCCATCTTAAGAGACTTAGGATGGTGTTTAAACCTGGAAAAATCAAGGTTACAGCCACAGACGATACAGATCTTCTTGAGACTCTTGCTCGACTCCCGCTGGCAGGAATGCCATTTGCCAGAGGAGAAAAAAGAGAAGTTATTCAATCTCATCTCCAGGACAATAAAAAATCCAATACTGACTCTCAGAAGTGCTATGTCGCTCCTAGGCTCCCTAACTTTGTGTATTCCGGCAGTGAGGTGGGCCCAGATCCTTTCGAGAGACTTGCAAGATTTCATCCTAGAGAGTCAGCGTCTGTTACAGGGGCATCTAGACAGTACACTAATTCTGCCATGGGAAGTCGTGTATTCTCTCCGTTGGTGGTTGAGGTTAAAAAACATTTAGAAGGAAGTCCCTTGGTTTCCCCACATCTCCAAAGTAGTTACCACAGATGCCAGCCCCAGGGGGTGGGAGGCCCATCTGGAAAGCCACCTGGTTTAGGGGACATGGTCACGATTAGAGAAGGGGGCCTCCTCGAATATATTGGAAATTCTGGCAGTGGAGAACGCGCTACAGACTCTTCTGCCGTTCCAGCAAGGCCACCATGTAAAGATACTGTCAGACAATCAGGTCACAGTAGCTTATGTGAACCATCAGGGGGGTACATGTTCCCCAGCACTATTGCACGTAACCAAATGGATTTTCAAATTAGCAGAAGCCAACATCCTATCACTATCAGCCGTTCATATCAAAGGGAGAGACAATGTGACAGGAGATTTTTTTAAGCCGCAGGCCACTGTTGCAGGTAGAATGGTCCCTCAAGTCAGCAGTATTCAGGCAGTTAGTGGAGATGTGGGGGGAACCAGAGATCGACCTATTTGCCACCAGACAGAACACCAAGGTGGAGAAATTCTGATCCCTGTACCAGAGAGAGAACCCTACGTCATAGACTCTTTCCGGATCAGATGGACGTTTTCCCTAGCATTCACCTTTTCCTCAATCTGTCTGATACCAGCAGTTCTCAGAAATATCAGGCAGGACGGGACTAGGGTAATACTCGTAGCTCCCTTTTCGCCCAAGAGGCCCTGGTTTTTCTGACTCAGGACTGTGTCAGTCACGGATCCCTGGATCCTTCCGGAGATCCCGGACCTTCTAACTCAAGGACCGGTGCTTCATGCTCAAGTGTCTGGACTGCACTTGACAGCCTGGAACTTGAGAGGTTGGTGCTAGGGGGTAAGGGATTCTCGGATAACCTGATTTCCACCATGCTTGCTTGTAGGAAACCAGTTGCTACTTGGATTTATAGTACGTAGAACTTGGAAGAGATTTTTATCTTCTACAGGGTATTCTCCAGAAGGAATGGTGCACCTGAGGGAGATTCTGGAATTCTTTCAGAAAGGGCGAGATCGGGGCCTAGCACTAAGCACGATGAAGGTTCAGGTGTCAGATGAAGGTTCAGCATTGGGGGCACTTTATAACTACGACTTAGCAGGTAACCGGTGGGTAGTTAGATTCGTCAAGGCCTGCACTAGATCCAGACCAGCCCCGATAGCCAGAGTCCCTCTGTGGGACTTGAATCTGGTCCTAAATGCCTTGACCGAACCCCCTTTTGAGCCATTAGTAGATGCATTCATAAAACTGGTTACGATTTAAACCATACTTCATGTGGCCCTTACGTCAGCACGCAGAATTGGGGACTTACAGGCCCTTTCAGCAGATCCTCCCTTTATGGTCATAACGGATGATAGAGTAGTTTTGAAGCGCGATCCAGACTATTTGCCCAAAGTAGTGTCGAGGTTCCATAGATGGCAATTCATATCATATTCATATATTCATATGATAGGAAAAGATATTTCATACCCTAGATGTCAGGAGGTGCATCCATCACTATTTTCAGGCAACAGAAAATATTTTCAGGCTCTGTTTATCTCCTTCCAGGGTGCTAGAAAGGGGATGGGAGCCTCGAAGGGTACCCTATCCAGGTGGATAAGGGAAGCGATCAAGTTGGCCTATATGTATGTGGGAAGATCGATCCCGGATGATTTGACGGCCCATTCTACAAGAGCAATGGTGGCCTCCTGGGCAGAGAGGTCAGATGTGTCTATCGAGCATATCTGTAAGGCGGCTACGTGGTCATCACCTTCCACCTTCTATAGTCACTATAGACTAGATCTGTGTCAGGGACACCGCACTGTACTTGCTCACTGAGCCAGTGCGCATGTCCTGAGTAAACAAACTGTGCCCTAAAAGATACCTGTGTAGAGAGGCAGCAGCAGGGAAGACGTGTGTTTCAGAGGACCAGGACCTGCAGCATGTGACTGCCAAGGGGTGGAGCTGACCACAGGTTTTTCAGAGGAAGCAGGAACAGCTAGAGAATGCTTCAGGCAAGAGGACCTGAAGCACGTGACTGCCTATGGGCGTGGCCTAAGCTCAGGAGAACTAGGAGATGAAGGAAAACTACTAGAAGCGTAACTACGAAATAAAGGTACTAAGGGGCCTAGACAGAACGGATAGTCAGGATAGCCAGGTAATACACAGAGGTAGCAGCGCAGTACAAGAGGAACGGGCAGAGAATAATCAGAACACAGCCAAGGGGTCATACACAGAAGGAGTAACGCAGTACAAGAGGAGCAGGCAGAGAATGATCAGAACATAGCCAAGAGGTCATACACAGAGGGAGCAATGCAGTACAAAAGGGACAGGCAAAACTCGTAACAGGGACCAGCCAAATCAGAACCAGACAGACAAAACGCAGCACAGGCACAAAGCACTGGCACAAGCACAGGGTCAGACACACTTAGCCAAAGGTCAGAGTATAAATGACAAAGATTGGCCTCACAATGAGGCTATAAAAAGCCTCCCAGGACCCAGAAAGAGGCCAACCAAGTTAACCCCGCGACTACCTGGTCCGAGAACCCAGTAAACCATGACAATCTGTCTGCCTCTTCTGATTTAACATTTGGGAGAAGGGTTCTACAAGCTGTGGTCCCTCCCTGATAGAGTAATTCTCTGTAATTCTCTCATAGGGTGCTGTCATGGGTGCTAGGAAAACACAGGTATTACTTACCGGTAATGTGTTTTTAAGAAGCCCATGACAGCACCCGTATATTCCCTCCTGTTGCTAATCTTTCTCACCCTTTGGTTGGTGGGTCATTGTATATAGTGCCACTTAAAGTGGGTTTAAGAATAAGTTGATATAGTCAATAAAGTTGTATAAATGTATATATGTGTGTACACTAACCGGAGGTCCTTTCAAGCTCTGTAAACCACCGATGCAGAGAGGAGACGCCCTTTTTATCTTAAAGGTTCCCTGTCCTTGTGGGACGGATCCCCTCTCATAGGGTCTGTCATGGGCTTTGTAAAAACACATTACGTTTCCAGGTCAGTTCTGTTATAGACATACCAAACTTTTTAAAAAATTCAGAATTTTGTAAAAAAAAAAAAATTGGGTATGTGTCACCATTACCAAAAGCCATATCTTTTTATTTTATTAACAATGGAGCAGAATGAGGGCTTGTTTTTGTGTGGCATTTTTATTTATATTATTTGGGGTTACATGTAGTGTTTTGGTTGCTTTGCGTTATGGTAGTAACTGAAAAAAACACTATTTGAACTCAGGGCTCAAATGCAGCTGATAGTGATTGACAGCGACATTTAAGAGGTTAACAGCAGTGATCATCATGCACAGCAATCACTTTGTTACAGGCATCTGTAGCGGACATCTGCCTACAGTGATGCGGGCTCTGCTTCCGAACCCTCTCCAAAGTCCCTGACATTCTCCATGAGTGTTGACAGCAGCAGTTAAGAGCAGCAATCAGGGGGCACAGCAACACTGCTGTTAGAGGCAGATGTCAGCTATAAAATATAGCCAGCATCTGCCTACAGTGATGCGGGCTCTGCTTCCAAGTCTTCTTCAAAGTCCCTTATACGCTCCATGACATATATATAGCCATCATGGGGCATGAAGGGGTTAAAGAGATCGGTCAACTGTCTTGGAATGTTTGTTTTAGTAATTAATAAACTAGCAGTTTAGAAGTTCTCCTAAAAATCTGGGTTGCATAACCTTCAGTATTCTTCCTGGCACTAACCAGTATAATAATTCACGCACTGATTGGAGAATGTTAGGGTATGTGCACACAAAGGGCTTGTTGCATCAAAGCTTTCAAGTCAGAATACTGGCATAATACTTTCGAAAATTTGAAAAAATTTAGGCGCAACCCAACTTTTGGTGTCTTCACAGTAGTTTCTCCCAGCCTCTGCAAAAGACGTTAGAATAGACGCTTCTGGAAAAAACACCACCAGCGTTTTCCTGAAGTGTCGTCCTATAGTAGAAATGATGCTGCTATGCTAGTATCTAAAAGACTCTGTGTGCACATACCCTTAAACTTTGTAGAGAGTTATGGTAATGGCCAGTTGGCTATGTATTTTAACATTTCAAGGAAGAAAAACAGAGAAATCAATGAATGATAAAAAAAAGTTCTCCAGATTTTTTGTTTAAAGCACCACTCCAGCGTTTTTTTTAATTGTAAAAAAGTGGTGTTTTAAATGTAAGTCCCTTGTCTCTCTATGAGAGCCTAGTTCTGGCCTAGTTCTGGATCTGACAGACTTGTTTTGAGAGCTTGCGACGTAGTTTCTGACTTTCCACCACTCAGAAGCTGCACTCACAAGATGGCATCCTGGAGAGGAACTGTAAAACGGTGAAGACGCATGGTGATTATATGACAGGGGCAGGAGAGTTACATTTAAAGCATCACTCCAATGCCGGAAAAAAACACTGGAGTGGTGTTTTAATGGTGAATGCAAGAAACTAGTAAATCAGTCATGTCAGTGTAGCAGACAGGCACTTTTTTTACAGCTTTTCGCTGTGGTGCTGTTCTCAAGACTCTAACCAAAGTGGAAGAGGCACTATATATGGCAAGTTGAACCTTGACTTTAACTTTCATTCTTATATACACTAAATTGACTGTAAGTAGTGGGACACATCTCTTTTTAATTAAGATTTTTTTCCTTCTAAACATCTTCGGGCACTAATACCTGCACATAAACTGTGAGCTGAGAGTTTTATAGGATGGGTTTTTATGGTCAAGTAGCTGCATGCAAGCCTTATGTCACCAAGCACAATTCCAAATGTCAAATGGAGTTGAGTGAAGCACATCAGCAGTGGAGCAGTGGAAACAGATTATGTAGTGATAGATCATGTGCTACATGGTGACGATACGGTAGCCGTGAATAAGGCACTCGTCTGTGGTGCCCTAGCACATTACATGAAACTGAGGGTCCTGGCTGGCTATGTGGACTTGTGCTTTGAGGATGCTAAGCCCGTGCAGGCTGAATGTAACCGATCTTGTTGGTTTGCCAGGACCAGATGTTTTACAGTTCAATGGGGAGACCAACATTCAAATATAAATCTTTTTTGAACGGAAACTTGGTAGGACAGACGGGGACCCGGCAGTTAGGGGTAATAAGGTAGACACACACATAAGTCACTTTGGTACCTTTACTGAAGATGTTGCAGGCACTCCCCGGAGCACTGTAGGGTGAAGGTTGCACATCCAGATTCCTCCACTGAGTAGGTGTGTGGCCTCCTGTTCCTTGCCTTTTTGTAATAAAGTCCTGGCCTGCGTGTAGCTGGGCCTAACTTGGTCTCCGTCTTGTACCTGGCTGACCTTGTGGTTGGACCTTCTCTCTGAAAGGACAGGGTCTTTTATGGCGGATCCTGCCAGACTCCGTCCTCCTGATCCTGCTACAAATCAGCTCTGTGGTACTCCTGGGACTTGTAGTCCTCCAGGAACTCCGGTGTTCTCCTAATGGGTCGTGGAGATCCCTATAGGCTCGGACCCTGGTGTCCGGTCAATACTTGCTGAGGTGAGCTATAACGGCTCCTCTGCCTCATTCACTTTCCACTCGCCTTCGGCCTACCCGGGCCCTCACACGATCACACACTGGCAGTTGGTGGGCTGCCTCTTCGCCGCTCTCTAAGCGTCGGCACGCTTTCTCACTGAGCTGCACACACTCGTTTCAGCTCTGACTAGACTGGAGTGGTTTCCGTTCCACTTTTACTAGCCTCCACTCTGTTGAACTGAACTGCAGGCTGCAGTCTCCTCAGCTACCAACTGAGCTCTCCTCAGAACTATCTTCTGCACTCTCTGAGGTGACTAAACTAAAACTTCCTATGTTCACCCTCCTTTATATGTCTAAACAGCTCCCTCTGGTGGTCTTAGGGATGGGTGAAGGTGTGTGAGTGTATATAATGACCTCTAGTGGTGTATTCCTTCAGTGCACCCTTCTGGGAGATATGAATCCAGCTGGGCTCCACACATGATTGGTGTGAAAGAACTTGACCTCAACCCAATCAAACACCTTTTGGAATTAATTAAAATGAAGATTGACAGAGCCAGGCTTGTTCTCTCTCATAATCCAAGGTCCAACATCAGTGTCTGACCTCCCAAGTGCTTTTGTGGATGAATTGTCAAAACTTTCTAAAATCTTGAAGAAAGACTTCCCACAAGTGTGGAAGATGTTTTAGTTGTGAAGAAGGGAGCAATTTCTCTGCGGGCAGAGGCTCAAACCTAATTGTGCATGCGCCGGCACACATCTTTCAGGCTCCTACTTACCAGAACCATGTTGCCCATATTGTTTTGTAAAATAATATAGACAAAATGGTTCTGGCTAGCAGATGCTGTAAAGACGTGTGGCGGCATATGCAAAGTTAGGTTTTAAGTTTTGCCAGCAGGAGCACTCCTGAATGAGCAGTCATTGTCACTGTGCACGTGTGACACTTTGGCTATGTAGATGAATCAAGGCACGTCATCCACATCAATCACAGTGAGAAGACGGCATTTAGCAGGGCAGAAGAGGGACAGGCACCACCACAATAATGCCCATACAACTGTACCATCCGAATATGCATACCTCGCTGGAGCACTTCAGAAGGGTTTTTGGGGGGATATACAGAGGAGTCAGGATATAATATACAACACAGGACATAATATACAACTTTCTGGAATGCAACACTGGACTGAGAAAGGTGTAGGTATTGGTTCATACATGAAAAAACTGGTGACAAGTTCCCTTTACTCTTTACTGGAGAATAGTTCATATAAAATGCCATACATATTATGCCCTGGCACAAGGTTTCCCATTCTTCTTGATAGGTAAGAATATGATAAACTACTCTTTTCCAGATTTACCTTGAAGGGAAAGTGTTTGTTTATACATGTAATTGAAATGTCTTGAAATTATTGTTACTTGATTTGCATAGAGAAAACTTTTGATAAATTGCCCTTGTACCTGAAGCAGTGCTGTAATTATGACTCCTTCCACAGTAGTTATTTAATTTCTGGTTATTAAAAGTCTGCCAACTGTGAATTAAAATTAAAAAAAACTTGCTGCCTGCTGCTTTAAGTAATTATCTGCATTTACGATTACACAAATCACTGTTATTAGATCCATTTGGCTCTTGGTAGTGCTCTAGTCCCTGTTACAGTAGGGCTATTAGAGCACTTAGGGGCACATTACAGCCTCCACAGATACCAGACATTCGCTTTGTACAGCAGGGTGAGCTCCTGGTTCTTTTGACAGTGATGGGTTGTGGATGTTTCTTCCTCTCTGCATTTCGATCTTTCATTACAGACTTTCTGCTTGATAATTATATGCTTTGGTCTAAATTAGAGACTGTGCATCTGGCTACAGTGTCTGTGTAACCATTCCCATCTGCAGTGGTTTGGAAAGAAGTCCTGTTCACTTAAACAGTATTCCGCACACCGCCTCCCCCCATAAATAATGGGTGGGGAAAAAGCAGTACCGTAATTAAGGTGGTTTTACTCATTCTTTTATCTTTTTTAACCCATCTGTCGCTTAGTCTCACATTTCCTTGATTTTTTTTTCTTTTGACCTTAGAAAGATGTCCTATAATTTAAGACAATAACATACATAATACAAAGTGTAGTATAACTATCTGTGCCATGAATTTCCATGAAACCACTCCCAAAACTATGCTGTTATATGCAGTATTCAAGGCAAAATAAGGTCATGGTGCTAATGTATTTATTTCACATTGCAGTTAACTCCCTTAATTAAAAAGGAAAAAATCATATTAAGTTCAGTCTATTATGTCTTGTAGGAAGATCAATCACCAGTCTGAACATTACACTAAATGATGTATGAAAAGCTATTAACAAGAAAGTACTTGAAGGAAAGAATATATTGTTATTACCAGGAGAAAAGAAACTCACACTGGTACCCAGGCACGCTGCCCTGTACAAAAGTAGTACCTTGCCAATTGGATTGTCCTACTGTAGATATCAAATATGTCACAACACTATGTTGGTTACTGAATTGTACACATATTTGTGAAATGACATATATAAATGTAGATAAAGATTTGGAACGGGGTAATGTCCTGAAAATCAAAACACATGCAAATGACTGGCTTCTACACATAACAACAACATTTTGTCAAGCAAAACATGGATGATAGCAGTAAGCTTCTTTCCTCCATCTCTGATCTGTTGTTCCTAAAGAGATTTATAGACTGTATTCTCAGTATTTGAACTACTTTTTGGATAAGATGCAGATGAAAATATTATGCCAGAAGTTTGACAAATGAGACAGCACTCTCAGAGTGTGAGTTTTTCTCCTGAATTTTCAGGGCAGAAACTCTCCAACTCTCCAATCAAAATTTGTCGTTTTTGGAGAGTTTCTATTCTGAACAACTGTGTGAGCACAACCTAAAATGTTTCGGAAGAATCCAAGTGTTTACTACAGCTTATTCCAGGTATAAGGCTTTGACAGACTTGAAAATCGCCATCTCTCCTGTTTCAAGCCTGACAAATGCATGTAGCTGAATTGTAGCATCAGCGGGAATAAACACTTAGATGCGGCAGCAGTTTCTAAAATGTTGAAGAATAATACGTCTGTTCTTCTGGGATTAGTAATTTTGTAAAATACAATCCACCAGAAGACATGCACGTGTACTCATTGTTTACCCTTGCAGTGCTGGCCATTAATGTTTTTTCATAATCGTATAATGTGGCTCTGTCAGTGGTCGCCTGGCAGCTGTAAAATGGCAACCGCAAACAGGCTTCGCAAAAGCTACTCCATTTACCAGAGCCCTAGGGTTTCCCTGACCTTCACCCTTTAAACCCTATACAGTGATCTGGACTTACACAGGGATTCCTTGGCGAGGGCTACAGAGTCAGCTGTGGTTTAGTGGCCTATGCTGGCAAGAAGGATAGTCAGATAGGCGGGTCAAAATCAAGATGGCAGCAAAGATACAAAATCATCAGGTAGAAGAAACCTCCGTAAGTAAGCCGAGGTCAAAACAGGAAAAAACAAATACTACACAGGAGCCGAAACCACAGACTTAAACTAAGGAGGCATAAAGCTATATCTGGCAGCTTCCAGCAGTAAGCTGGAAGATTAAGTAGGGTGTGGTGCTTTACAGTTAGTTGAAGCAATGAGATGAAAACTTCAGCTGAACAGCATACACACCCATACTGTCTGACTGGACAGCACTTCAGGTCTCAGCCACTCTAACCTTAGTGGTTGGACATAGCCTGTGCTGTCCAGAACTTCTGGTTTTGATATCTCTTCTACCACCGGCTCCGCCCACAGAGTGAATATGGCTGTGCCGGACAACAACATCAGACATTGCAGGAGTAGGCTGTGGCAAAGATGTGACAAATCATTAGCTAGGGAAAAAAGTTGGGCACCATTGGAAAGTAATTTTAACTTGATAAACCTTCCTTTGTGTTCTTTCCTCCATTATATGCGTCAAAAACTACTGACACTGCAAAGATATAAATTATTACAGCTCAAAAATAACTGTTCCTGGCTTGTTATTTTTCATAATCAAAGATACAGCAATCGTGAATCCTATGTGAGCTTCAGGTAGTACAATTATGTATTGATTTGTAAAGTTAGAATATGAGGATAGGATAATAGGACCATTAGCCCTCTAAGGGTATGAGCACACGTTAAGGATCTGTTGCAGAGATTTCTCCTTCAAGAATGTGTCTCTTGGCAGGAAAAACGTGCATAAAAAACACATGTTCTTGCCATGTTTTCGTGTGCGTTTTTTATGCGTTTTTTACCATTCATTAGAATGGGAGAAAATACTGCAAAAAGCTGAAAGAATTGACTTGCCACATATTTGAAACTGCTTCAAATCTGCAAGGAAAAATTAAACAACGGGTGCATAAATCTCAGTCACTTTGCTGAGACAGTAAAATGCTGCATTTTTCACAGCAAAAACATACTGAAAAAACATGGCAAAAAAAACGACAGTTAAACATACCCTGTCTCTTAAAGTTGACTGCTGATGACACCAATATGACCATGTAATGATGATGGGTGCTTTTAGTCAGTTACCCGACATCTGCTATAGGAGGAAAAAGATATTAAACATGTCCTAAAATTTGTCCCTGCTAGACAGAAGCCACTGCCAGAGCAGTCTGGAATCAGGTCATTCTTCTCTCCTTATTGGGGTAAATATGCACAGTTGGCCAAACTATAGATGCCTGTTTATACTGGAATTAGTATAATTAGCTTTTAGCCAAAAAGGCATACGGCTGAAATAAAAAAAAAAAACTTACCAGTACCTCCTAGCAGAAAAACTAATACAGAGCAGGAGAAATTAAATTTGTCTTCTTGAAAACACATTTCTTTCTCTTAGTTCTGCTAAATTGAAACAATATTGCAGCCCTTACTGCCTGTGAGAAGGAAGCTGAGAGGAACCTGCAGATGTGTCAGTTAGGCCGGGGTCACACTTGCGAGTGTGATGCGAGGAACTCGCGCCAATATCTGGCACTGCTGCCGGCACTTGGACCGGAGTGTGCGGCTCCATAGGGTATTGATGCGAGACACTCGCGCAAGTTTCTCGCATCACACTCACAAGTGTGATCCCGGCCTTATTGTCACACACAGCTCTGCAGTGAGAGCATGAGAGCACAGAGCGGCCATCACACATCACACTGGTATCCCCTGATTCTATATAAAATAAGCTCTGGAGGCAGGGTTACCTTCCAGGCAGCATCCTCCCCATAGCTTATAAGAGGTCATTTATATAAAGTGATAAAAGGTGATTTATGAACAACAAGCTATCTGATATGAGACACATAGGTAGGACTTTTTTTTCACAGGCTATAACTTGTATGCAGGGCTGGGGCAAATTATTTTGGTGCCCTAGGCAGATAAAGCCAATGGCCCCCTCCCACCCCAAAGCAAAGGAATGTCTCAAAGACTAAGGTAACAGGACCCCTAATGCACATCCCGCATCCCCTCTGATGGGTTATGTTGCAAATTCTGAAGACCACTTCCACTAGAATTGTTACCTTTTTCACAAAAAAAAATGTTATCAAAAGTAAAAAAACATGCTATACTTTATGGATGTGACTTAATAGGGAGTGCAGTTTCAAAGATACTGAATCAATCACTTTTTGTGGACCACTTACACAATACAGGGAAAAAATAGCAGTATTCATACCTGATGCCTCATATTTTAAATGTAGAACTCAACGTTAGTTATGGAATCGAATAAAGCAAAACTATAATCGAGGCCATTTGGTTTCAATTAAAGTATCCAGCATTTGGCAAATACCCTGATGGAAATTAAACAGACCCTCATTCTAAATAAATGGATACATCTGATGGGTTTTGCGTCTGTAATGCAACAAGTACAGTTTGCACATATCTGATGGTGGTTCTGGTGATGTATTCCGATTCTGGTGAAATGTTCATGTAGTGATGGCTGTTCTGCTGCTGTATTCCTGTAGTGATGAAGATTCAGGTGATATATTTATCACCAGAACCATCATCAGTACATGAATATGAAGCCAATATCATCATTAGTACATAATTAGAGCAACAGAACCATCAATAGCACATGAATATGGCACCAGAAACATCATCAGTAAATAATTACATCACCCGAATCACCATCAGTACATGAATGTCACCAGAGCCAGAGCCACCATCACTACATGAATACATCACCAGAACCACCATCAGTACATGAATGTGTTATCAGAACCACCATTAATACAAGAATGAATCACTAGACGCACCAACATAACATTAACCCCTTCATGACCCAGCCTATTTTGACCTTAAAGACCTTGCCATTTTTTGCAATTCTGACCAGTGTCCCTTTATGAGGTAATAACTCAGGAACGCTTCAATGGATCCTAGAAAAATATTTAGAGTTGAGAGTCCTCAGTGGTTGATACCTTTTAATGGCTAACTGAAAATATATTTTCAGTTAGCCATTAAAAGGTATCAACCACTGAGGACTCTCAACTCTAAATATTTTTCTATCTACTGGCTAACACGGTACAAAGATATACATCTTTACTGTATCAATGGATCCTAGCGATTCTGAGATTGTTTTTGTGACATATTGGGCTTCATGCTAGTGGTAAATTTAGGTTGATAATTTTTGCGTTTATTTGTGAAAAAAATGGAAATTTGGCGAAAATTTTGAAAATTTCGCAATTTTCAAATTTTGAATTTTTATTCTGTTAAACCAGAGAGTTATGTGACACAAAATAGTTAAAAAATAACATTTTCCACATGTCTACTTTACATCAGCACAATTTTGGGAACAACATTTTTTTTTTTAGGAAGTTATAAGGGTTAAAAGTTGACCAGCGATTTCTCATTTTTACAATAAAATTTACAAAACCATTTTTTTTAGGGACCACCTCACATTTGAAGTCACTTTGAGGGGTCTATATGGCAGAAAATACCCAAAAGTGACAACATTTTAAAAACTGCACCCCTCAAGCTACTCAAAACTACATTCAAGAAGATTATTAACCCTTCAGGTGCTTCACAGGAACTAAAGCAACGTGGAAGGAAAAAATGGACATTTTAATTTTTCCAACAAAAAGTTTCTTTTAGCATCAATTTTTTCATTTTTACATGGGCAACAGGACAAAATGGATCCTAAAAATTGTTGGGAAATTTCTCCTGAGTACACAGATACCTCATATGTGGTCATAAACCACTGTTTGGGCGCACGGCAGGGCTCAGAAGGGAAGGAGCGCCATTTGACTTTTTGAATGGAAAATATGCTGGAATATTTAGCGGTTGCCATGTCGCATTTGGAGAGTCCCTGTGTGCCTAAACATTGGAGCTCCCCCACAAGTTACCCCATTTTGGAAACAAGACCCCCCCAAGGAACTTATCTAGATATACAGTGAGCACTTTGAACCCCAGGTACTTCACAAATTGATCCGTAAAAAAAAGAAAGTACTTTTTTTTTCACAAAAATTTTCTTTTAGCCTCAGTTTTTTCATTTTCACATGGGCAACAGGATAAAATGGATCCTAAAATTTGTTGGCCAATTTATCCTGAGTACACAGATACCTCATTTGTGGTCATAAACCACTGTTTGGGCGCACGGCAGTGCCCAGAAGGGAAGGAGCGCCATTTGACTTTTTGAATGGAAAATTAGCTCCAATCGTTAGCAGAGACCATGACGCATTTGGAGAGCCCCTGTGTGCCTAAACAGTGAAAAACCCCTACATGTGACACCATTTTGGAAACTAGACCCCTTATGGAACTTGTCTAGATGTGTTGTGAGCACTCTGAACCCCCAAGTGCTTCACAGAAGTTTATAACGCAGAGCAGTGAAAATTAAAAAATCATTTTTTCCTCAAAAAAGATTTTTTAGCCTGCTATTTTTTATTTTCACAAGGGTAACAGGAGAAATTGGACCACAAAAGTTGTTGTACAATTTGTCCTTAGTACACCAATACCCCATATGTGGGGGGAACCACTGTTTTGGTGCATGGGAGAGCTCAGAAGAGAAGGAGCGCCATTTTGGAATGCAGACTTGATGGAATGTTCTGAGAGCGTCATGTTGCGTTTGCAGAGCACCTGATGTGCCTAAACAGTAGAAACCCCCCACAAGTGACCCCATTTTGGAAACTAGACCCCCCCAAGGAGCTTATCTAGATGTATAGTGAGCACTTTAAACCCCCAAGTGCTTCACAGACGTTTATAAACGCAGAGCAGTGAAAATAAAAAAATCATTTTTGTTCCTCAACAATAATTTTTTAGCCTGCTATTTTTTCCCAAGGGTAACAGGATAAATTGGACCCCAAAAGTTGTTGTCCAGTCTTTCCTGAGTACGCTGATGCCCCATATGTGGGGAGAAACAACTGTTTGGACGCACGGCAGGGCTCAGAAGGGAAGGAGTGCCATTTGACTTTTTTAATGGAAAATTAGCTCCAATCGTTAGCGGACACCATGTCGTGTTTGGAGAGCCCCTGTGTGCCTAAACTTTGGAGCTCCCCACAAATGACCGCATTTTGGAAACTAGACCCCTAAGGAACTTATCTAGATGCACAGTGAGCACTTTGAACCCCTAGGTGCTTCACAGAAATTTATAACGCAGAGCCGTGAAAATAAAAAATCCTTTTTTTTTTCTCAAAAAATGATTTTTTAGCCCCCTATTTTTTATTTTCACAATGGTTACAGGAGAAATTGGACCTCAAAAGTTGTTTTCCAGTTTGTCCTGAGTACGCTGGTACCCCATATGGGGGGGGACCACGTTATGGCTCGGAAGGGATGTAGTGACGCTTTGAAATGCCGACTTCATGGAATGGTCTGCGGGCTTCTTGTTACGTTTGCAGAGCCCCTGATGTGCCTAAACAGTAGAAACCCCCCACAAGTGACCCCATTTTGGAAACTAGACCCCCCAAAAAACTTATCCAGATGTGTGGTGAGCACCTTGAACCTCCATGTGCTTCACAGAAGTTTATAATGCAGAGCTGTGAAAATAAAAAAATCATTTTTTTCCTCAAAAACTGATTTTTTTAACCCACAATTTTTTATTTTCACAAGGGTAACAGGAGAAATTGGACCCCAAAAGTTCTTGTACAGTTTGTCCTGAGTACACTGGTACCCCATATGTGGGGGAGAACCACTGTTCGGGCACACGTTGGGGCTCGGAAGGGAAGTAGTGACGTTTTGAAATGCCGACATTGATGGAATGGTCTGCGGGCGTCATGTTACGTTTGCAGAGCCCATGATGTGCCTAAACAGTAGAAACTCCCCGCAAGTGACCCCATTTTGGAAACTAGACCCCGCAAGGAACTTATTTAGATGTGTGGTGAGCACTTTGAACCCCAAGGGCCACACAAGTTTATAACGTCTGTGCATGTAAATAAAAAAAAACATATTTTTTCCACAAACATAAGCTTTTAGTCCCCAATTTTTTTATTTTCTCAAGGGTAACAGGAGAAATTAGACCACAAAAGTTGTTGTCCAATTTGTCCTGAGTACGCGGATATCCCATATGTTGGAGAAAACTACTGTATGGGCACACGTCGGGGCTCGGAAGGGAAGTAGTGACGTTTTGAAATGCCGACTTGATGGAATGGTCTGTGGGCGTCATGTTACGTTTGCAGAGCCCCAGATGTGCCTAAACTGTGGAAACCCCCCCAAGTGACCCCATTTTGGAAACTAGACCACCCAGGGAACTTATCTAGATGTGTAGTGAGCACTTTGAACCCCCAAGTGCTTCACAGAAGTTTATAACCCAGAGCCATGAAAATAAAAAATCATTTTTTTCCCTCAAAAAATGATTTTTTAGCCCACAATTTTTTATTTTCACAAGAGTAACAGGAGAAATTGGATGCCCAAAAGTTGTTGACCTCTTTGTCCTGAGTACGCTGGTACCCCAAATGTGGGGGGGAACCACTGGGCACACGTCGGGGCTCGGAAGGGAAGTAGTGATGCTTTGTAATACCGACTTTATGGAATCGTCTGCGGGCGTCATGTTACTTTTGCAGAGCCCATGATGTGCCTAAACAGTAGAAACCTCCCCAAGTGACCCCATTTTGGAAACTAGATCCCCAAGGAACTCCTCTAGATGTGTGGTGAGCACTTTGAATCACCAAGTTCTTCACAGAAGTTTGTAACGCACAGCCGTGAAAATAAAAAAATATTTTTTTTCCACAAACATGATCTTTTAGTCCCCATTTTTTTTTCCCTAGGGTAACAGTAGAAATTTTTCCTGAGTATGCTGATACCCCATATGTGGGGGTAAACCACTGTTTTGGCACATGTCAGGGCTCGGAATAAAGGGAGCACTGTTTGACTTTTTGAGCGCAAAGTTTGCAGGAATCAATGGTGGCGCCATGTCGCGTTTGGAAACCCCCTGATGTACCTAAATAGTGGAAACCCCTCAATTCTAACTCCAACCCTAACCCCAACACACCCTAAACACAACCCTAACCCCTACACACCCCAACCCTAAGCCAAACCCTAACCATAACCCTAACCCAACACATCCCTAATCCCAACCCTAACCACAAGCCTAACCCTAATCCTAACCCTAACCCCAAAACACCCCTAACACTAATCCTAACTCTAACCCTAACCACAAGCCTAACCTTAATCCCAACCCTAACCACAAGCCTAACCCTAATCCCAACCCTAACCCCAAAACACCCCTAACACTAATCCTAACTCTAACCCTAACCACAAGCCTAACCCTAATCCCAACCCTAACACTAATTCTAACCGTAACCCTAATTCTAACCGTAACCCTAATTCCAACCCTAACCCAAATTCCAACCCTAACCCTAATTCTAACCGTAACCCTAATTCTAACCCTAACCCTAATTCTAACCCTAATGCTAAAGACTAGGTTCACTTTACATTTTACCAGCCCATTCAACACATAGCGTTGACGGGCTGGTAACGGTATAGCATAACGCAATCACGTCACGCTCTACCCGCTAGCGCAGAGGAATCAGCAGATGATTTATCTGTGCTAGCGGTGACGGAGCCCAGACGCTGCAGCCCGCAAAAGGTGGTGAATGGCAGCATTAACGGACTGCATTACACCGCGTTATACTGCGGTGTAACGTAGTCCGTCTAACAGACTTCCATAATGCCATATGAATCCAGCCTAACCCTAACCCTAATGCTAACCCTAACCCTAAGGCTAACCCTAACCGAACCCTAACTGTAATTCTAACCCTAATAGAAAAATATATATATATATATATATTTTCTATATTTTATTTTTTGTCCCTACCTATGGGGGTGATAAAGGGGGCTTTTATTTACTTTTTTATTTATTTTGATCACTGTGACAGTTTATCACAGTGATCAAAATAAATTTATGTACTTGGAGGGCGCACTGCATTTTCCAAGATGGCGGCGCCCATGAAGAGTCCCCGACAGACGCCGGGATGGATCCAGGGACGCCAGAAGACAGGGGGAGGTGAAGGGACCTGAGGAGGGGTCGGAAGCCGAGGGGGAGCGGAGGCAAGGAGGAGGGGAGAGGACCGGAGTGCAGGGGAGCAGATAGTGACGGCGGTGGCCGATCGCCACCATCTATCGGTGGCGGTGGCCGATCGCCGCTGTCACTCGGTGTGGGGAGGGTCGTAACTCAGTGTCCAGCCATGGCAGATGCTATTGCAGCATCGGCCATGGCTGGATTGTAATATTTCACCAAATTTCATTGGTGAAATATTACAAATAGCTCTGATTGGCTGTTTCACTTTTAACAGCCAATCAGAGCGATCGTAGCCACATGGGGGTTAAGCCACCCCCACTGTGGTGATGCACAAAGGGTCTTGTTACTGCGGGTCAGGTGACCTTCCAGTGACCCCGGTCACCCGACCCGCAGGAACATGATTTATACCATGATGCCTACGTCGGCGTCAATGGTCGGGATGCCACTGGTTTTCATGACGCCGACGTAGGCGTCATGGGTCGGGAAGGGGTTAATATATCAACAGACCCACCATCAGTACTTGGCTAAGTCACCAGAACCACCATCAGTAAATTAATACATCACCAGAACCACCATAAGTACATGAATACATAACCATAACCAAGAGTACTTGAATACAAGAAACAAGCTAATCAATTGTAATATCAAGTCAGCGCCAAAAACAATTGTGTCACATGAACCTACAACCCTACAACTCCCAGTATGTCTTTAACAATGTAAAGGAGATACTGGGAATAACTATTAACACCCATCATCAGACTGCAGACCATACCGGAACCACAGTACTGATGAAAACTAGTCAGTATCACAAATCAGCATTTACATCCAGGTACCTTATAGATTACATCTTACAATCGTCTTTCTTTTCACCTTCTTTTCTAGATGCCATGATGACTTTTCACATCCACAGCTTTTCAGTCTAGACCTTCCTCTTCACTGGTCTTTTGCATCACATCCCGACACAGTGCCCTTAAAAATAAGAGTGCTATTAAAATACCCTCAGCATAAAAATCTGTCCATATTATGACCCTAAATAAGCTTACTATGGTATATGGCCCTGACACTGTCTACCATTATCAGTTATAACCATCTGCCCTTATTAACCACGGCCTATACCATGGCTGTCTGCTCCCTAATTTTCCATTACACTTTCTATATATTCACACTGTTCCCCAGCCATGGTAACCCTTCTCCATATTGTGCCCTATTTCACGCTGTCCTGTCTCCATATCCCTTCTGTGCCCCTTTTCACACTATGCCCCCATACTACTCACCATGCTGTCCTTTTCAATCTCTAACCACTCCTCACGCTGTCCTCCTACACAGTATGATGGTCACCACAGCTGCCCATACGGTATGATATCCACAACAAACCACCGATACATAGTATGGTCACCACCACAGTCCCCTATATATAGCATGATGTCCACCACAGACCCCATAAATAGTATGATGTCCAAAGCAGCCCCCATGTATACTGTGATGATCCCCACAACACTCCATACAATATGATCACCACAGCCCCCTGTATAATGACCTACACAGTTCCATATACAGTATGACCACCACAGCTCCTCATATACTTTGCTGTCCCACCTTCACAGCCCCTCATTTCATGGCCCAAATGCACATCTCCTCATTTTATGGCCCCTGCACAGCCCCTTATTTTAGAACCCCCGCACAGCCCCTAGTTTATTCCCCCCATCTGCACAGCCCCACATTTTATCCCCCTCTGCACAGACCTTCAGTTTATTCCCCCATCTGTACAGCCTCTCATATTATTCCCCCAACTGCACAGCCCCTCATTTTATTCCACCCATCTGCACAGCCCCTCATTTTATTCCCCATCCTCTGCACATCCCCTCATTTTATTTCCCATCCTCTGCAGTTCTTCATTTTATTCCCCATCCTCTGCACAGCCCCTCTGTTTATTCCCCCATCTGCACAGCCCCTCAGTTTATTCTCCCTGTCTGCATAGCCCCTCATTTTATTCCCCATCCTTTGCACAGCCCCTAATTTTATTCCCCATCCTCTGCACAGCCCCTCATTTTATTCCCCATCCTCTGCACAACCCCTCATTTTATTCCCCATCCTCTGCACAGCCCCCTAGTTTATTCCCCCATCCTCTGCACAGCCTCTAATTTTATTCCCCCATCTGCACAGCCCCTCATTTTATTCCCCCATCTGCACAGCCCCTCATTTTATTCCCCATCCTCTGCATAGCTCCTAATTTTATTCCCCCCCTTTGCAACACCCGTCAGTTTATTCCCCCGTTTAGACAGACCCTCAGTTTATTCTGCCCATTTGCATAGCTCCTCAGTATATTCCTGCATCTTCACAGCCCCTCAGTCCCCCCATCTGCACAGCCTCTCAGTTTATTCCCCCATTAGCACAGCCCCTCACCTCATTTTATTCCCTCCTCATTAGCACAGCTCCTACCCTCATTGTATCTCCTTCATCTATACAACCCCTCATTTTATCACCCCTACTGTCCAGCCCCTCATTTTATGCCCTCCCTGCACAATAATATAAGAATTTAAAAAAAAAGAAAACAAAAGCTCTTACTCACATAATTCCAGCTCCTGGCCCATCGTCTCCTCTTCTGTGAAGTGCAGCAGTGGATGCTGGATGGCGTGATGATATCACTGCACCGTGCTATCCAACTTCCCCTGTGCGCACCTTCTCCAACAAGGCGCAGGCCAAAAGTGGCCTGCATCTTCCTGGAAATCCCGGCGGAGCAAGGGAGATGACAACTCCTCTGCTCCTGTCCCGGGTGGCACCCACAGCAATTGTATTCACGTCTGATAGACGCAAATGCAATTGAGAGCTAGATGGGAGCGATGGCTAGGATGCAGTATAGAGAGTGGGGTGAGCGGTGTCAGTGACTGACATCCCTTCCTCCATGCCTGTGCCCCGGTTGTCACTGTGATGAATGCGGCCCCAGGAAGATGTTGGGCGATCTCAGACATTCAGCAATTTTTTTTTCAAAGTGTGCCCCCCCTCGGATAGGCAAGAGGTTTCAGGCATGTGACTACCCCTCATCCCGGCCCTGCCTGTATGTCCATATTAATAGTTCAAATAGGTTAAAATGTGATGACAGATTCCCTTTATATCGTGTAATAGTCACCAGGAGAACATGTTTTTTGCTTTTATTTTTAAATCTGCAAATTATGGATTACTTTTAACTATTGTTTTTATGTGGATTTCCTGATAAGTGTTTATCAGTTTTATTCTTTACATTTGGACCCTATTTGATGTTAAGAGTTGCATATGAGATCAATTGTTAGCACTCCTGTCTTGTAGAACTCGGGTCCTAGGTTGATTCTAGGTTGATTCTCTGCTGGAAACCCTATACATGTAAATTGTATGTTCTCACTGTTCACTCTTCCTTGTATGGGCTTTCTAAATACAGGTGCTTCTCACAAAATTAGAATATCATGAAAAAGTTAATTTATTTCAGTTCTTCAATACAAAAAGTGAAACTCATATATTATATAGAGTCATTACAAACAGAGTGATTTATTTCAAATGTTTAGTTCTGTTAACGTTGATGATTATGGCCTTCAGCCAATGAAAGCCCTAAAGTCATTATCTCAGTAAATTAGAAAAACAAACAAAAACACCTGCAAAGGCTTCCTAAGCATTTCAAAAGGTCCCTTAGTCTGTTTCAGTAGGCTCAATAATCATGGGGAAGACTGTTGACTTGACAGATTTCCAGAAGGCAGTCATTGACACACTCCACGAGGAAAGTAAATTTTGCATTTCATTTGGAAATCAAGGTCCCAGAGTCTGGAGGAAGAGTTGAGAGGCACACAATCCAAGCTGCTTGACGTCTAGTGTGAAGTTTCCACAATCCGTGATGGTTTGGGGAGCCATGTCATCTGCTGGTGTAGGTCCACTGTGTTTTATCAAGACCAAAGTCAGCACAGCGGTCTACCAGGAAATTTTAGAGCACTTCATGCTTTCCTCTGCCGACAAGCTTTTTGGAGATGGAAATTTCATTCTCCAGCAGGACTTGGCACCTGTCCATACTGCCAAAAGTACCGATACCTGGTTTAAAACAACAGTATCACTGTGCTTGATTGGCCAGCAAACGCGCATAATCTTGACTCCATAGAGAATCTATGGGGTATTGTCAAGAGGAAGATGAGAAACACCAGACCCAACAATGCAGACGAGCTGAAGGCTGCTATCAAAGCAACCTGGGCTTCCATAACACCTCAGAAGTGCCACAGGCTAATCGCCTCCATGCCATGCAACATGGATGCAGTAATTGATGCAAAAAGAGCAGCAACCAAGTATTGAGTGCATTTACTGAACATACATTTCCGTAGGCCAACATTTTGGAATTTAAAATTATTTTTCAAGCTGGTGTTATAAAGTATTCTAATTTACTGAGATAATGACTTTTGAGTTTTCATTGGCTGTAAGCCATAATCATCAACATTAAAAGAAATAAACACTTTAAATAGATCACTGTTTGTAATGACTCTATCTAATATATGAGTTTCACTTTTTGTACTGAAGAACTGAAATAAATTAACTTTTGATGATATTCTAATTTTGTGAGAAGCACCTGTATATCCTATGCCCTTCTTAAAATGCACCTGTCACGAGAAGAGAAGAGAGAGAGAGAGAGAGAGAGAGAGACACCTTGGACTCCGGATCAGTTTTCTGACGGATTTGTCGAGAAACTGGTCCGGCTCCATAGACTTTCATTGTTTCCGGCCGCCTAAGTGCCGATTCAGGCACTATCAGGCGCCTCCGGAAAAAAAAAAAAAACGTTGCAGAAACCGTCTTGTCCGGCCGCCGGAATATACAATTCCGACGGATCCGGCCAAAAATGGATGCAACGCAGTGACATCAGGCGCGATCCGGCGCTAATGTAAGTCAATGCTAAAAAAACGCATCCGGTACCGGATCCGTTTTTTTAGTAAAACGCCGGATCGCGCCTGATTCAAAAAGCCTGAAATGTGAAAGTAGCCTAAGATGCGGCCACCGCCTTTCAGGGCTTATCTACAGCATTCTATAGTGCTGTAGATAAGCCCCCGGTCTGACCTGCAAAATAAGAAAAATAAGTTTTATTATACTCACCCTGGAGGGCCGTCCGCTGCAGGCTGGTCCGATGGGTGTCCGGCGCCTCCCATCTTCTTGCGACGCCACCCTCCTGCTTGCTACCTCGCTCCTGGCATTGCTCTTCTGCACAGGCGTACTTCTGCCCTGTTGAGGGCAGAGTAAAGTACTGCAGTGCGCAGGCATCGTGAAAGGTCAGAGAGGCCCTGTGCCTGGGCACTGCAGTACTTTACTCTGCCCTCAACAGGGCAGAGAAGTACGCCTGTGCAGAAACGCGATCCCGGGAGCGAGGAAGCAATCAGGAGGGCGGCGTTGCAAGAAGATGGGAGGCGACGGACCCGGACTTGCGACACCCATTGGACCGGACCGCCCCCCCCCGGGAGAGTATAATAAAACAGGTGACAGGTTCCCTTTAAGAAAAATTTGATTGTTAAGCCAGTTGATGAAAAGGGCTGATTTGAATGCTTATAATCTGTGTAACAGTCACCAGTCAATGGTGAGTGGTGTGAATGAAGGCATCAAAGCGATACCACCCCCCCATCTCATAACTATATCAGATAACTGATTCGCTGCTTTAAGTGTTGATACAATACTTTTTTGAATATGGGGTAATAGTACAAAGGACCTGACCCTGTAATATGCTGCCTTTAATGGTACAAGATCCACTTTACTGATGAGAATAATATAATAATAATATTATTATTATTATTATTAACACCAAAATACTAATTAAATTGACATGTTGATGTGAACAGCCCCCAGCTTAAAAAAAAGTACTAGTTATTTTATGTCATGTGCACGCCATATTGTAGGTCAATTTCACTGCTTATTAGCAGGTCTGGTGAACAAACCGCCTGCCAGGAACTTGAAGGGACTTGAGAATGTTTTAAATACAACTGTTTCTTTTTTATCATTTATTATATACTTTATGCCCAGAGGGTCTGCTTGTAATTGAACCATATTACTTAAATTTCACAGTTATTGTCAGCAAAGCGCCAAGTATTTGTTAGAAGACAACACTGTTATGGGGGAGTACAGCAGCAGCCTTCTTATGAAGCCATTAGATTATTTTCTACAGATTTGGATTCCTTCTTCTGTGCTTTGGGCTATATGGCCTATTCATACTGCGCTTTGTCTTTCCATTAGTCATTGGTTCATTCCATCCTCAGTAGACAGCTAAGGTATGTTCCAGGCTGGGAGCAATGCTCCTTATGAATGTCAATTGATATTTTTTCCTTATAAGGCTGCAATAATGAAATTAGAAGATTTCAACATGGAAAATGATTACACGTTAACCTGTGTGTAAAGAGGAAGAGCTGCTTGTTTGGCTGAGCGGGAGGGGAGAAGCTGGTGGGGACATGCCTCTTGGACTAGTCACGTTGTTCCCAGCTATGCTCTCAATTATGTTTTCCTCTATTTGAAATGCGGGAATTGGTCTCTGATTTTTTTCTTCCAGCAGTTTGAATAGTATGAAAAATATCAGTTACATTTAAAGGGAAAAAATGGGGGAAAAAAACGCTATGAACTTGCAGATATGGGTTTAATTTGCAGGTTAATAGAGTTCTGAGGCTGCGCGGTCGCTGCACTGGGTGCCCAGCTACTGAGAGCCCATATCTACAGGTTAATAGCATTTTTATACATGACATGTTCCCTTTAAAACAAGTATACAACCCCTGGCAAAAATTATGTAATCACCGGCCTTGGAGGATGTTCATTCAGTTGTTTTATTTTGTTGAAAAAAAAAGCAGATCACTGACATGGCACAAAACTAAAGTAATTTCAAATGGCAACTTTCTGGCTTTAAGAAACACTAAAAGAAATCAAGAACAAAAAATGTAGTAGTCAGTAATGATTACTTTTTTAACAAAGCATAGGGGAAAAATTATGAAACCACACAATTCTGAGGGAAAAAATTATGGAATCACCCTGTAAATTTTCATTCCCAAAACTAGCACCTGCATCAAACTAGATCTGCTCGTTAGTCTGCATCTGAAAAACAGTGATCACACTTTGGAGAATTGTTGCACCAAATGGACTGACATGAATCTTGGCTCCAACACGAGAGATGTCAATTGAAACTAAGGAGAGGATTATCAAAGTCTTAAAAGAGGGTAAATCATCACGCAATATTGCAAAAGATGTTGGTTGTTCACAGTCAGCTGTGTCTAAAATCTGGACCAAATACAAACAACATGGGAAGGTTGTTAAAGGCAAACATACTGGTAGACCAAGGAAGCCATCAAAGCATCAAGACCCAAAACTTAAAGCAATATGTCTCCAAAACAGGAAATGCACAACAAAACAAATGAGGAACGAATGGGTGGAAACTGGAGTCAACGTCTGTGACCGAACTGTAAGAAACCGCCTAAAGGAAATGGGATTTACATACAGAAAAGCTAAACGAAAGCCATCATTAACATCTAAACAGAAAAAAAACAAGGTTACAATGGGCTAAGGAAAAGCAATCGTGGACTGTGGATGACTGGATGAAATTCATATTCAGAGATGAATCGCGAATCTGCATTGGGCAAAGTGATAATGCTGGAACTTTTGTTTGGTGCCATTCCAATGAGATTTATAAAGATGACTGCCTGAAGAGAACATGCAAATTTCCACAGTCAATGATGATATGGGGCTGCATGTCAGGTAAAGGCACTGGGGAGATGGCTGTCATTACATCTTGAATAAATGCACAAGTTTATGTTGATATTTTGGACACTTTTCTTATCCCATCAACTGAAAGGATGTTTGGGGATGATGAAATAATTTTTCAAGATGATAATGCATCCTGCCATAGAGCAAAAACTGTGAAAACAGTCCTTGAAAAAAAGACACATAAGGTCAATGTCATGGCCTGCAAATAGTCCGGATATCTATCCGATTGAAAATCTTAGGTGGAAGTTGAAGAAAATGATCCATAACAAGGCTCCAACCTGCAAAGCTGATCTGGCAACGGCAATCAGAGAAAGTTAGATCCAGATTGATGAAGAGTCCTGTTTGACACTCATTAAGTCCATGCCTCAGAGACTGCAAGCTGTTGTAAAAGCCAGAGGTGGTGCAACAAAATACTAGTGATGTGTTGGAGTGTTGTTTGTTTTTCATGATTCCATAATTTTTTCCCTCAGAATTGAGTGATTCCATAATTTTCCCCTATGCTTGATTAAAAAAGTAACCATTACTGACTACTACCACATGTTTTGTTCATGATTTCCTTTAGTGTTTCTTAAAGCCAGAATGTTGCCATTTGAAATGACTTTAGGTTTGTGCCATGTCAGTGATCTGCTTTTTTTCTACAAAATTAAACAACTAAATAAACATCCTCCAAGGCCGGTGATTCCATAATTTTTGCCAGGGGTTGTAACTTTATCTTGAAGCCCCTTAGATTTCAAACTTTTGTAAACTTCATATAGAGATTAGATACGCCACCAATCCCCCCGGCAAGAGTTATAACCACTGTATGGCAACATAAAGCACTGGGCCTTTATATATACAGTGCAGACAAAAAGTTTGGACACAGTTTTTCATTTAAACATTTTTCTGTATTTTCATGACTATGAAAATTGTACATTCACACTGAAGGCATCAAAACTATGAATTAACACATGTGGAATTATATACTTAACAAAAAAGTGTGTAACAACTGAAATTATGTCTTATATTCTAGGTTCTTCAAAGTAGCCACCTTTTGCTTTGATGACTGCTTTGCACACTCTTGGCATTCTCTTGATGAGCTTCAAGAGGTAGTCACCGGATATTGTTTTCACTTCACGGGTGTGCCCTGTCAGGTTTAATAAGTGGGATTTCTGACCTTATAAATGGGGTTGGGACCATCAGTTGTGTTGTGCAGAAGTCTAGTGGATACACAGCTGATAGTCCTACTGAATAGACTGTTAGAATTTGTATTATGGCAAGAAAAAAGCAGCTAAGTAAAAAAAAACGAGTGGCCATCATTACTTTAAGAAATGAAGGTCAGTCAGTCCGAAAAATTGGGAAAACTTTGAAAGTGTCCCCAAGTGCAGTTGCAAAAACCATCCAGGTCAATGCCACACAGAGTTCTAGCAGCAGACACATCTCTACAACAACTGTTAAGAGCAGACTTTGTGCAGCAGGCTTTCATGGTAAAATAGCTGCTAGGAAACCACTGCTAGGGACAGGCAGACTTGTTTGGGCTAAAGAACACAAGGAATGGACATTAGACCAGTGGAAATCTGTGCTTTGGTCTGATGAGTCCAAATTTGAGATCTTTAGTTCCAACCACCGTGTCTTTGTGTGATGCAGAAAAGGTGAACGGATGGACTCTACATGCCTGGTTCCCACCGTGAAGCATGGAGGAGGAGGTGTGATTGTGTGGGGGTGCTTTGCTGGTTACACTGTTGGGGATTTATTCAAAATTGAAGGCATACTGAACCAGCATGGCTACCACAGCATCTTGCAGCGACATGCTATTCCATCCGGTTTGCGTTTAGTTGGACCATCATTTATTTTTCAACAGGACAATGACCCCAAACACTCCTCCAGGCTGTGTAAGGGCTATTTGACCAAGAAGGAGAGTGATGGGGTGCTACGCCAGATGACCTGGCCTCCACAGTCACCAGACCTGAACCCAATCAAGATGGTTTGGGGTGAGCTGGACCGCAGAGTGAAGTCAAAAGGGCCAACAAGTGCTAAGCATCTCTGGGAACTCCTTCAAGACTGTTGGAAGACCATTTCCGGTGACTACCTCTTGAAGCTCATCAAGAGAATGCCAAGAGTGTGCAAAGCAGTCATCAAAGCAAAAGGTGGCTACTTTGAAGAACCTAGAATATAAGACATATTTTCAGTTGTTTCACACTTTTTTTGTAAAGTGTAATGTATAATTCCACATGTGTTAATTCATAGTTTTGATGCCTTCAGTGTGAATGTACAATTTTCATAGTCATGAAAATACAGAAAAATCTTTAAATGAGAAGGTGTGTCCAAACTTTTGGTCTGTATTGTATGTATATCTACTGTCTAATAGAGAAGCTGTTTTCATTGCCCAGAGTAACCAATCAGCGCTCGCTCAGCTTTCATTTTTTTTTAAATTACTCTGGTAAAATGAAAATTTTTGTGACTTGTTGGGGTAATGAGACATGTTTTTGACCCAGGAGAGGACGAATAGGGGGAAGTTATTTGAAAAACATACAGAATTGCAGGACAGAGGATTAGAGGCCTTTACAGGGTGAAAGGGGCAGACAAAAATGACCTTTATTGATGTAATATTAGAAGCTCTCCACAGCTCCATGTCTCATCCTCCTGTGTTCATTAGTAAATCAAAGAGCAGTTTGGAGAAGTAATGATAGCTGTACATGGAGGAGAGCGGAGAGACAGGACAAGCGGACGACTGAAGGATCATCCACTTCATCCTGGCACAGAGACACAATTATGGAGGAGCTGGAGCAAGATAATTAGCCAACGGCTGTCAGAAAGCATGGTTGGATTATTTTAGAGAGGTTATGAAACTACAGGGAGTTTGCACAAAAAATAAGATTATGGGCTAATCCCTTTAATATTGGATTTGGCTGCTGTGAACTGTGACTCCACTGGTGGATCAGTAGGAAGAGGTTGTTCCTGGTAATCTGGAACCTAGTGAGGTGTAACAATTCTTTACCGGTACTTTACTGATTTTGCAGGGATTGGACAATTCATCTTATTGTTCACCTCACGCGGGCATTAATTTTGCATATATTTGGCACATACTTATTAAACAATCAATAAAGTCATAAAATAACCCATAGAGCCCCCTTCTAACCTACTTCCCTTATCCAGTGGCGGGGGCCTCCTCACACCTGTGTCGGCAACCTTTTGGCTTAGGGGACAAGATACAATAATGTGACCAATTGCGCCAGAGCGCTGACATTCTGTGCAGTATTCTGCTGTGACCCAGAGAATATTATGTCTTCACCTATGAAGATGTAGTTACAGTTAAAATTAAAGCCTCCCCGGGAACATGGGGCAGCGGGCCAAAAGTCTGAGGGAGCTAGATTAGCGGGACACTGAAAATTGCCCTGTTCACCTAACTCTAGCCGTATGTGTCCGTGAGTCTGGAAATAGTGATATAAATACATATTAATGCATAATATCTGCATCTGTGAAAAGCTACGTACTAATAACATTCAAAATCTAGATTTTAACATTAAGCAGGTTGGCCTATCGATGAATAATCCCAATAGATAATCATTATCAAATCAGTTTGGAACAACACCCAGTACTTACACCTATCCACTATTATAAGCTCCAATAGCTTCTGGCTGTAAACACGTTAAAAGGGAATCTATCAGCAGGTTTTTGTTATTGTTTTCTTAGAGTAGCATGATGCAGGGACAGAGAACCTGATTACAGCTATGTGCCACTTAGTGGGCTGCTTGCTATAGCTTCAATAAAATAAGTGTTTTATAAGCAGAAGATTATCACTAGAAAACTCATTATCTCATGCTGTTTAATTCTACTGCTCTGTGTAACCTTGGCCCCACCACTGATTGGAAAAAAGTGCTAATGTTCAGTGTACACAGAAAGCTGCCAATCAATGGTGTGGGTGGGTTACACAGAGCTCAGTAGTCCTACTTTCCCCTGAGGAAGCCACGCTGTGTGACGATGCATGTGGGGTTCCATTTCTCCACACACCATGAGTGACAGGGTGACCTTTATCCAAATATTTCAACCAACAGGTCTTATACAGTCTTACTTACCTGTTCCCTTTTGTGTCCTTCCATTTGTGTTTTTGTATCCCCTACCTCTGGGATAACCCCACATCTGCCCTCTTCCTCTCTTCCTATTTTCTTACAGAATTTATCTTTTTGTTTGAGGGCTTAATGGTTAAGGATTTTTGCATTTTCTTGTTTTGTCAAGTCCATGATATATAAACTGTATGTTATAGATGACTTCCGGTGCACATAGTGGAGTGTTGTGAATGGGTTTGAGATGATTCTGAGCAGAGGCTTCCTCTGGTGGTTACAAGCGGTGCTGGTCTGTCAGTGAAGATTGTGAGGACTGGGAATCAGGTGTTACTGACTGGTCTTATATAAGGGAGTCACCTTCCTTCAGGGTTGCGGTGACAATTGTTCTGGTCTGAATCCTTCATTCCTGTTTCCCGTGTAGCCTGCTGTGTCGTGTCTGCATCTCCTGCTAACAGATAAGACATTTTCTTCTTTTTGTTTTTGTGCTATATTTTTGCATTTTGTCCTGTACTTCTGTGGGGGCCTTCAGGGTCCCCTCGGGGGCTTTTGCCCTCTCAGTTTAGTTCAGCCACTGATGTTTGTACTTTTGCTTTTTCCAGTTTTTTCAGTGGCTGCTGTTTTGATTTTGTTACACCAGAGAACTAATTTAGGTGGTAGAGGTCGTGTGATCTCAGGTGTTTTTGAAATTAGTAGAGTTGGTGCTTTTCAGGGTTTTCTGGGATGCAGTAAGTACCCTTCTATCTTTTTCTATTTAGTTAGTTTGGGCCCCAGCATTTGCTCTTACTATTTTCTTTCTGTGTCTGTATTCATCTTGTCTAACCGCCATTACTTGTTTGGGGGCTTTCTATTATCTTTGGGGTTCTGCTCGGGCAGATAACTTTCCTATTTCTATCTTTAGGTGTAGTTAGTTTCTAGGCTGTGACGAGGCGTCTAGGACCAAGTAGGAACGCTCCACGGCTGCCTCTAGTTGTGGTGGTTAGTCAGGGTACTGCAATCTCATAGATTCCAACTGCTCTGGTGTATTGCCTTTTTTTACCTGCACTCCTCAGCTACCGAAACATAACAGTATCACCGGCCCAAAAATTGAAAATTGTATGGTACTCACAGAAGGGAAAAAATATTGTGAAAGAAAAAAGGTTGTCGGGAGTTGTCAGAGATATTTTTCTGTTTGTTGCCTTTTTTTTTCCCCTGTATCTCTGGTGCTGGGAGGATTTTTCTCTCAATGGAGTTTGCACGGTTGTCTGGCCGTGTGGATCAGCTTGCCACTGAGGTTCGGAGTATTGCTACCTTATCTTGCTGGGTTGCCTGTTGTGGAGCCTAGGATTCCCATGCCAGATTTGTTTTTGGGGATCGAGCTAAGTTTCAGATTTCAAAAATAATTTGTAAATTGTTTTTTTTGCCTTAAAATCTAATCCTCAGGGAACGCAGCGCAGCAGGTTCAAATTATCATCTCTCTCCTGCGCGGCGATCCTCAGGATTGGGCTTTTTCCCTGACACCTGGGGATCCTGTTTTGAGTGATGTTGATGCATTTTTTCAGGCTTTGGGGTTATTGTACGATGAGCCTAATGTCACTGATCAAGCTGAAAAAGCCTTGTTGGCATTAAAGGGGTTTTTATGACGCTGAGTTATACTGTCAAGATTCCGAGGTGGGCAGTCCTGACCAAATGGAATGAGACGCTTTGGCAGCCCTTTTTTCCGGAAGGGTCTGTCAGATAATGTAAAGGATGTTATGGTGGATTCCCTGTCCCCTCTGGTCTCAAATGATTCTATGTCATTAGCGATCAAATGGACAGACGTTTGCATGAGCGGAGAAGTATGCGGGGAAATGGTGTTGGCCTTGTGAACCAGCTTCTGAACCCATGCAGTGTGATAGAGTGGTGTCTGGGGCACAGCGTCATGAGTTTCGAAAGCGCAATGGGTTATGTTTCTACTGTGGTGATGCCTCTCATGCTATTTCAGTCTGCCCTAAGCGGGGAAGACGTTTTGCACGCTCAGTTGTCTTGGGTAGTGTTCAGACTAAGTTTTTATTAACTGTCACTCTGATATGCTCTCTGTCCTCATTTTCTACTCAGGCTTTCCTGATGGATTATGATTTTGCTAAACGTTGTGGGTTTCCCTTGTACCCCTACAGAAGTCTATTCCCCTACTGGGGATCGATTCTACCCCTTTGGCTGAGAATAAACCCCAGTTTTCTACTCAGGTGATAATGAGGGTTGAACCTGATCACCAGGAGTGCTGCAAATTTTTGGTTCTGTATAATCTGCATGACATTATCGTGCTGGGTTTTCCCTTGGTTACAGTTCATAATCCTGTTTTGGATTGGAATCTGTGTCTGTAACCAGTTGGGGCTGCCAATGTGTTAATACCAACACTCCTTTTTTTTTCTGCCTCCCCCCAGCTCAGGATGTTCCTGACTTTTTTATTGATTTTTCTGATGTGTTTAGCGAAAGTAAATCTGCATCCTTGCCTCCCCATAGGAGCTATGACTGCGCTATTGAATTAGTGCCGGGTAGTAAAATTCCCTAAGGTCGCCTTTTTAACTTGTCTGTACCTGAACATGACGCTATGCGGTCTTATATCAAGGAATCATTGGAGAAGGGTCATATCAGACCATCCTCTTCACCCTTAGGTGCCGGTTTTTTCTTTGTGGCCAAAAAGGATGGTTCATTAAGGCCGTGTATTGTTATCGTCTCTTGAACAATATTACTGTGAAATATCAATACCCGTTACCCTTGATTTCTGACCTGTTTTCCAGGGTGAAAAACGCTACTTGGTTTACCAAGCTTGACCTCAGGGGGGCGTATAACCTTATTCGCATTAAGCACGGGGATGAATGGAAGACGGCATTCAATACCCCTGAAGGGCATTTTGAGTACCTGGTGATGCCCTTTGGGCTCACTAATGCTCCTTCCATCTTCCAGTCCTTCATGAATGACATTTTCAGGGATTTTGTGGACAAATTTCTGATTGTTTATTTGGATGATATCTTGATTTTTTCTAATGACTGGGACTATCATGTGAAACATGTTCGAACTGTATTCCAGATTTTGAGAGAGAATGCTCTGTATGTGAAGGGATCAAAGTGTCTTTTTGGCGTACAGAGGATCTCATTTCTGGGATTCATTTTGTCCCCATCTGTTATTGAAATGGACCGGCAAGGTTCAGGCCATCTGTGTTTGGGGTCCACCTACTTCATTAAAGGCTCTTCAGAGATTTTTGGGTTTTGCCAATTTTTATCGTAAATTTATTGGTAATTTCTCGTTATTTTTTTAAACCATTAACTGATTTGACCAAAAGGGTTCTGTTTGGGAATTGGCCTCCTGGGCAGTCTCTGCTTTCAGGAACTTAAGCAGAGATTCACTTCTGCTCCTGTTCTACGGCAGCCTGATTTTTTTTTTTCTGCCATTTCGGTGGAGGTTGAGGGCCTCTGAAATTGGGGCAGGTGCCGTTTTGTCCCAAAAAGATCCGGGAGACCTTAAAATAACCTTGTCCCTTTTTCCTCAAAAATTTTCTCCTCCCCTGAAGTAATTTTTACGTGGGTTTATCGGGAGTTATTGGCAGAAGTGGGCTTTTAAAAGAGTGGAAAACCTTGGCTGGAGGGAGCCAAACATCGGTGGTGGTCCTTACGGACCATAAGAACTGGTCTATCTGGAATTCCAAGGATTCAATCCAAACAGGCCAGGTGGGCCTTTTTTTCCAACGTTTTAATTTTGTGGTTTCCTTTCTTCCTGGCACTAAGAATTTTAAGGGGATGCCCTCCTCGGGAGTTTCCTTGCGGATCCTCCTGAGTTATCTGACCCTTCTGTTTTATTGAAAGAGGGTGTTTTTCTTTCGCCTTTCGCCAATTTGAGCCCTTGCTCTGGAGGGGTGTCAGGAGGATGGCCCGAGTCCCTGCCCTGTTGAAAATTGTTTGTCCCGGACGTGGAAAAAAGAGTGGGATGTCTGAAAAATTCATTGTTCCGCATTGGCTGGCATCCCCGGTATTTTTGGTCCCGAGACTGGTTAGTCGGTCCCTTTTGGTGGCCACCTTGTTTTCCTATGTCGGGAATTTTGGCATTCCGGGACTTGTTTCTCGCTCCAAGCCTTCTCTCGCTCTAGTGGTTTGTTGATGGCCATTGCCTGTGCCCAAGAAAAACCAAATGGACCCATAATTTTCTTGGATTTTCTTTCCAAACCTTCTTTTTCTCAGAGAAGGACCACCATCTGGGTAATTTGTGTTTAAGGTTTTCCAAAAAGATACTCTTGTGCCATTCCCCTAAGTTGCCTTCCTCCTCTGAATTGGTTGGGCCGTTTTTCCTTCAGCACGGGTTCGTTTACACGGCTCCGAGAACATTGTGTTGACAAGGAGTCCAGTTTGTTCCAATTTTGGAGGATTTTTGTTCTAAACTGGGTTTAATTGTCTTTCTCTCGGCATTATCCTCAGACCAATGGTAAATGAGAGAACAACCGCTTGGAGACTTTATCTAATGTTTGTATCCTGCTGTCAGGAGACGGGTTCTTTTTGCCTTTGGCTGAGTTTGCTCTTAATAATAGGGTGCTCTGCCTTTGATGTTCGTTTTTCGTAATTTGGGGTTTCACCCTCGATTTTCTTCAGGACGACGGGGGCTTTGTCTGTCCCTTGTTGCTCTGTTTGGCGTATGCAAAGTTTGGGCCGGTGTGGAGAGTTTTTCCTCTCTCGGGAAGGCCCGCGGTTGCTCCGGCTAGGACTGATGGTCCTCGGTTTAAATGGGGGGAGGTCGGGGTTTTTCCTCAAAGAATATTCCTTGAGGGTCCATCTCTAAATTTAAGCCTGGTTCATTGGACCTTATAAAGATTATGGAGATTATTAATCCTGTTTCTTTTCGTTTGCTTCTTTCCGGGCATTTAAAGTCCATAACTGTTCCACAAGTCCGTTGAAGAGGTTTGTTGAGCCAGTGGTTCCTGCTGCTGTGCCTCGACCCTGTTTTGGTTGAGGGCAATTGGGTATGTGGTTGAGAAAATATTTGATTTGTTTTTTAGCGGAAATCCAGTATTTGGTTAAATGGAGGGTTATGGTCAGGAAGACATTCTTGGGTGTTGCTTCGACTCCTGTAGGAGATTATCGTGCGTAAATGAACTCCCTACCGACTGGTGGGTCAAATGAGGGTTCGGTGACCCCTCCTCAAGGGGGGGGGATGTTGTGAATGGGTTTAGATGGTTTGGCAAGGCTTTCTTGGGGTTACAAGCGGGTGGTCTGTCAGTGAAGATTGTGAGGATGGGAATCAGGTTGTTACTGATGGTCTTATTTAAGGGGGGTCCCAAACCTTCCATCAGGGTTGCCGGGGTGACCAATTTTTGGTTAATCCTTCATTCCTGTTTTCCCTTGTAGCCGCTTGTGTGCTGCTCCCTGCTAACAGATAAGCATTTTCTTCTTTTTGTTTTTGTGTATATTTTTGCATTTTGTCCTGTACTTCTGTGGGGCCTTCCGGGTCCCTCGGGGGCTTTTGCCCTCTAGTTTGTTCACCACTGATGTTTGTACTTTTGTTTTTTTCCCGTTTTTTCAGTGGCGCTGTTTTGATTTTGTTACACCAGAGAAATAATTTAGGGGTAGAGGTCGTGTGATCTCAGGGTTTTTGAAATTGAGAGTTGGTGCTTTTCAGGGTTTTTGGATTGCGTATACCTT
>JARQOD010000001.1:832995932-833087426 GCA_033576555.1 Oophaga sylvatica | reverse complement strand
TTCCCTTTCACCACGTGGTTCGTTTACAGGGCATCCTGAGAACATTGTTCGACAGAGGAGTCCATTTTTTTCCAATTTTGGAGGACTTTTTTTGGGTTTTAAACTGGGGGTTCAATTTTCTTTCTCCCCCCAAATTTTATCCTCAACCAATGGCAAACTGAAGAACAAACCACCTTGGGGACTTATCTAAATGTTTTTTTCTGCTGATCAGGATGACTGGGTCCCTTTTTTTTCCTTTTGGGTGAGTTTTCTCTTTAAAAAAAAGGGGTGCTCTGGGCCCCTTTGAGTTCCGTTTTTTTTTGTAATTCTGGGGTTTTAACCCCCGATTTTTTTTAAACCGACGGGGGGTTCGTCGTCCCTTTTTGACTCTGTTGTGGGGCGACAAACGATTTTGGGCCGGGATGGGGAGGGTTTTCCCCCCCTCTCGGGGAAGGCCAGCGGGTTTCTAACCCCCTAACTGATGGGCCCCCGGGTTTTAAAATGGGGGGCTTGGGCTGGGTTTTCCTCAAAGAATATTCCTATAAGTAGCATCTCCTAAATTTAAGCCTAGGTTCATTGGACCTTATAAGATTATGGAGATTATTAATCCTGTTTCTTTTCGTTTGCTTCTTCCAGGGACATTTAAGATCCATAACGTGTTCCACAAGTCCTTGTTGAAGAGGTTTGTTGAGCCAGTGGTTCCTGCTGCTGTGCCTCCTGACCCTGTTTTGGTTGAGGGCAATCTGGAGTATGTGGTTGAGAAAATATTAGATTCTCGTTTTTCTAGACGGAAACTCCAGTATTTGGTTAAATGGAGAGGTTATGGTCAGGAAGACAATTCTTGGGTGTTTGCTTCGGACATCCATGCTAGGAGACTTATCCGTGCGTATCATAGAACTCATCCTGACCGACCTGGTTGCTCAAATGAGGGTTCGGTGACCCTCCTCAAGGGGGGGGGTACTGTTGTGAATGGGTTTGAGATGAGTTCTGAGCAGAGGCTTCCTCTGGTGGTTACAAGCGGTGCTGGTCTGTCCAGTGAAGATTGTGAGGACTGGGAATCAGGTGTTACTGACTGGTCTTATATAAGGGAGTCACCTTCCCATCAGGGTTGCCGGTGACCAATTGTTCTGGTCTGAATCCTTCATTCCTGTTTCCCTTGTAGCCTGCTGTGTCGTGTCTGCATCTCCTGCTAACAGATAAGACATTTTCTTCTTTTTGTTTTTGTGCTATATTTTTGCATTTTGTCCTGTACTTCTGTGGGGGCCTTCAGGGTCCCCTCCGGGGGCTTTTGCCCTCTCAGTTTAGTTCAGCCACTGATGTTTGTACTTTTGCTTTTTCCAGTTTTTTCAGTGGCTGCTGTTTTGATTTTGTTACACCAGAGAACTAATTTAGGTGGTAGAGGTCGTGTGATCTCAGGTGTTTTTGAAATTAGTAGAGTTGGTGCTTTTCAGGGTTTTCTGGGATTGCAGTAAGTACCCTTCCTATCTTTTTCTATTTAGTTAGTTTGGGCCCCAGCGTTTGCTCTTACTATTTTCTTTCTGTGTCTGTATTTCATCTTGTCTAACCACCATTACTTGTTTGGGGGCTTTCTATTATCTTTGGGGTTCTGCTCCGGGGCAGATAGCTTTCCTATTTCTATCTTTAGGTGTAGTTAGTTTCTCAGGCTGTGACGAGGCGTCTAGGACCAACGTAGGAACGCTCCACGGCTGCCTCTAGTTGTGGTGGTTAGTCAGGGTACTGCAATCTCATAGATTCCAACTGCTCTGGTGTATTGCCTTTTTTACCTGCACTCCTCAGCTACCGAAACATAACAGTGGAGGAGTCAGGTGGGTTCTTATATGGCCCTCCAGTTGTTTCTTACCCCGAGCCTGTCTGGCTTTTTTTAATTGTTTTTAAATGTATTTCTTGTCTTGCTTGTTGTTTTGTACTTCAATAAATGTCATTTTTGTTTATTAATGGTGATTAGTGTTGAGCGATACGATACTGCAAATATCGGGTATCGGCCGATATTAGCTGTATCGGGCTTTCGATTCCGAATACCGATATTCTCGTCATATCGGATACCGGAATCGGATTTGTCACTGTCACTGTGAGTGTCCGTCGGTCGGGTCTGTCAGGAGTCAGCGGCACTTACCTGGCAGAAGATCTCCGGCGGTCACGTCCTGGACTGCTTGATGGCCGCCATTATCTTCTCCCTGGCGGTCACATGCAGTTTTTCGCGATAACTGCAGTGACTGCAGGGTAATCCCGGCCGTAAACCAGTCCGATGACGTCACCGCCGGGGAAACAGGTAACCAGCTGTGCTGCGCTGGGATGACAGGCTCTGCCTGTCATTCTGATGTAGCAGAGCTGGATCGTCGTGGGACACTCATAACTATGGACTGCATCGGACAGGTGGTATACTTTTTTTTTTTTTTTTTTCATTTTTTTACAGGAGATCGATGGCGTCGCAGGATGAGACTGTAATAAAAGTAATGAAAACTGTGTTTTTTTTTTTTATTAAATTAAAAAACTTTTTTATGAACATTCACCCGTCCGGGTACATCAACAATTTAACTATTTACATACAGGGACCCTGTCCGGGTTATTTATAATTATTTGGCAGGGGTGTTCCAGGTACCACCTGGTACTCTTCTGATGCTTGCCAAACATCCGAGACACCAAGGACCCCCAGGACCTGATGACGTCGTGTGGCCTGTACAGTCAAGTCGTGACCCGCTATCTGTGTCTGTGTGGCCACCTCTTTCATCTCCCTCCGGGTCTGGAACCCTATGTCCCGGACTGAACGAACCCCAGGGGGCCTAACAGGCGCCGGGTACGGGCCAGCTATACTTATCATGTCCATAGCTGGGGCTGCTGAGGAGACCACTGAGGGAGGCTGGGGAGATTTACGGCGTGGGGTGGGCACTTGTGCAGAGGCCTGGATGTGGGAGGCTGAAGGCTCGAGGGTCTCACAGGTTCCTGACACTCTGGGGAGTAGGGGTCGCACCTGGTAACATTTAGGGTGTACCATCCATTGTAACCCCAGTGTCGGGTGTAAGTCACCAAGTCTCCTGGCAACAGGTTCCTCCCCGGGTGTCCTTCTGGGAGGTGAGCCTCCACGTCCCGCCGGTTCACAAAAACTTCTAAATAAAGTCCAGGCTCCTGGATGAAGCCCCAACCACCTTTCAATTTAAAGCTCCGTACTGCACCCTTACGCCGCGGCTCCCACAGGGTTCCTTTATCTTTTCTCATCCGGTCCTTATCTGCCCGGTCCTTCTCCAGGTTACGTTGCCGAAGCTTTTGGGTTTCTCGCTGCTCCCTTTGTCGCTCTGCTTCCCGCTCCCAACGTCTCCACTCTTCCTCCTGACGCCGGTTGAAATTCTCCTCCACCAGCAGCTCCATGTCTCCACCATCAAACTGCAGCTTACAGTGTCCGGTTTGCGGCAGCTCTCCTGGCACCCCCCAGTCCTGGCGGCGCTCACCTGCGGAGGAAGCAGCCGGCTCTGGAACAGATGACAGTCGGGGCTCCGGTACAGACAGGTAGACCTCTGGTGCCTGCGCGGCCTCCTCCATGAGGACGGGTGTCGCTTCTTCTGTCTCAGCGACGGGGCAGACAGCGGGATCTGGGGTGCTGCCGGTGCAGAGTTTTTTGCAGGAACGGGTGCCTCCACTGCGACAACGTCAACCGGATCACAATGCAAGGGCTGGGATGCCCGCACGGACTCCTCTACTAGAACGGGTGCCTCACCTTCCGGTACAGACACTTCAGGTAAGAGGGATTGGCGCCGCTCCAAGTTTAGTTTTAGGGCACGCCAGCTGGCTTCCATCCTGGCGACCTCCTCCCGGTGCCGGGCCAGGCCTCTTAGGGTATCCTCCGCTTCTTGCAGCGTAGGAGGGTTTCCAGGCCGGGTGCCCAACGGTGGTTCCGTGGCGATCGGGTCGCTTCCGTGAGGGGAGAGCTCTGACTGCTCCATCCCTTCACACTTCTGCTCGTGTCCATTAGCCATCTCTGCCAAGTCACATGTGTCATTAGCATCTGGAGAGGGCCCCTCTTTTGTAGGGAGGCGGGACCTTCGTGTTAGTTTCCGCACACTGAGGAGGATGAGGAGGCGGAACTGAAGAGCTGTGGGGCACGATCTTACATTGCAGTACCATTTACAGTGGTCGGCCATCGTTTTTGCGCCACTGAGTGAGTGTACACCCACGAAGAGCACGCCCTTCTTCTTCACCAGTGCCTCGTCGTGACGCAGATATGGCTGAAAAATGGCAAATACATTCTCTGATGATTTTAGCAATTCTCAAGCACAAAACCAGTTCAATTCAGGCACACAGGACTCGCTTATAGCGAGCTACAGAATCCTGTTCGTGACGCCTAAGTTGAGTCGCACAGAGCCAGAGGTTTTGGGGGTACTCGGCACCGAGCCCGTCGACTTCTATGGGGTATGTCACGGCTTTACCCGGCAATTGAATCAGAGTCTATTTTACTATGTAGAAGTGTATAAACTATAAATATATGTATATATATATGTCACAATGACATGTATATATATATATATGTATTCTATGTGTGTATATTTTGTGTTTACAACGAAAGAAAGGGTTTTTTTGGTTGCGATATTTTGTTCCCATAGACTTACATGGGACTTCCGGTATCAGAATCGGATATCGACGATATTTAGTGATATCGGCGATACCATTCCGATACGATATTTTTAGATATCGAGCAGTATCGCTCAACACTAATGGTGATCCTTGCCTCCTACACACTTCTCTTTTTTTCCCTCCATACATAGATAAATAAACAGCAATAGTGCATGAAAATAATATAGATTGCTTGGTTAACATAATTTTGATCAAGAAAAGTAAAAAAGCAGGAGCTAGACATTATAGTCATGTAGTTCTCCATGCCTGGGTGTCCATTAGCTGGGTTTTGAATACTTTCACAAGCCACTGTGGAAAATATCTGATGACAAATTCCCTTGAAGAGAGCTGCCTTACACCGCTCCATTCAGTCAGTAGTCGCTGCTACCAAGGACTGCAGAACATTTCCTATTTAAGAAACTAAGAGCTATTCTGCAGAACCCAGCAGCAGCAGCTACACATTGTAGCTCCATTCAATGTGTTTACATCCGGCCGCTCTCAGTGCTTGTGATGGCTGATCGTTGGTGCTGGTTGTTGAACTTAATCCGATCTTGTCTCAATGGCTGTCCAACCCCTTGATGACTAAAGATATTTCTACAACATCTTTTTGACTGGACATCCTCTTTAAATTTGGTGTAAGGTACTGTTAAGGGTCGAGTTCCCGCTTCTGCACAAGGGGAATCCTGAGTCATCCCGGCTGCGGTCTCCCATCCGTCTCCGGCCACAGTGGACTTTGCTCAGCTTAGACGTCGGTCCCAACGTCTTGCCCAGTCTAACAGTGTGCAGAGGATTACTGCTGCCTCTCCAGGCTCTGCTATTGTGGCCAGTACTGGTTAGCAGCGAGCAGACGTCTTTAGGACAAAGTCCTTGTTTTCCCCTTCTGAGCATGCCCAGGGTGAGATCTCTCATTGGAGATCAGGGGTCACATGCTCAGGTACTGCAGCAGCTCCTATTGGTCCGCCAGGAAGGTCCTGTGACTACTGGTGTTCTGGAACAGTTTCATTGGTCCTTGTTTCTGGCAGGTCCTGTAGCTGTTACTATAAAAGGGTGGCATGGCTGGGCCGCCATGTGCTAGTATCAATTGCATTATGTGCTTTGCGCCAGTGTGATCATGCACGCATGTGGGTTAGGGCTCAGCTGAAATAAGCCCCTAGAATACCGGCACCTCCGGTGAGGAGATTTGAGTGCAAGTGGTTAGGGCTTGGCTGAAATAAGCCCCTAGAATACCGGTTTCTCCGTTGAGGAGATTGCTTGATTGCGTTGCTGTCTGCATGAGCACAGACTGCTATCTTCACAACAGTTATCTGTGTATCCCTGTGGTGTTAACAGGACACAGTCTTTTTCTCAGCGGCTCTGTGACGCAACAGGGTTCACTTTATAACGCTGGTTCAGCGCCCTAGCGTTTTACTTTGCGGCTCACTGAAGCTAAGTGAGTTCGCACTTATCGCCATATAGCTCTGGGGATTAACAGAGTTCGCACTAACTGCCACAGCGCGCTACGATGTTTATTTTAGCGACTCTGCGGGATAACAGAGTTCGTTACTTTCGCCATCTTACTAGCAGCGGGCTTTGCCTGCACGGTGGACCCCGGGCTGCGAACGCACCTCTCTACTATATTAGGTGCGTTCCGCAGACCCTAACAGGTACATTTGGGTAAAAGCTTAGCTCCCAACTCTCTGACCTCACGTGACCTTCTCATAGGGTTCACACCTTCTCCTATTTCAATAAATGCTTAGTTGACCTCTTAAGCAGGTGAAATATTCTGCACAAGACTAAATGCAGTCAGTTCTGAAGCCAACTTGTCACTGACATTTGATCAGATTGTGGTGGCAGCCAACTGTATCTGTCACATCTTCTTAATTGACATTGCTTGATATTTCTTGTTTTAAGACACTAATTGTTTGCTGGTTTGCCACTAAGACCATTTCTAGTAAACTACTAATAGTAACGAAACTGTATTGTAATATGTGGTTCAAAGTGAAGCCTTTCTTTCTAGACTTTGCTAGATCTGAAAGTATATTGTAATGTCTCCTCAAACTTGCTAAAAATGATGAACTGAAAATCATGGAGATGAGTGTATGGAATCACATAACGGCAGCGAGTGTATGGAATCACATAACGGCAGCGAGTGTGTGGAATCACATAACGGCAGCGAGTGTGTGGAATCACATAACGGCAGCGAGTGTAGTGTATGGAATCACATAACGGCAGCGAGTGTATAGAATCACATAACGGCAACGAGTGTATGGAATCACATAACGGCAACCAGCATACAATCTTTAACACAGTGTAGATTTACAATGCAGGCATTAAAATAAGAAAACCTGTATATGATTGTGATCATTAATGTTATTGTTCCTATTACTAGGTGAGTTTCCTGGTGTGGGAGGTGAACGGCTATTGACAGCTATTGTAGCTTCCTGCAGGTTCTCGGAAGGGGCCGAGGAAGACTTCTGACTAAATTTAGGTGCTATTTTTGGTTACAAAATCATTCACAGATGGCACAGCATTTTTTAATAAGATACTATGAAGCGTGTAGTAAACTGCACTGAGCAAAATGTTCCCAGATGATATCCAAGAGTTGCTGGCCTCCAGTCTAAACCAAATGCTGTCATATGGCAGTGAATTTAAAGCCACAGTCTCAACATCTTTGTGCGTTTTTTTTAGTATATTTTTTTGGAGGGGTTTGGGTCATTTTTTTCCTATGATAATGGATATCGAACTATGGTGGTATGCAGCAATAATGAATTTAGATATATTAAGGTAAAATCCAACTGAATGTCATGTATAGTGTACAGTTCCTATAGCGTCTTGTGCTTGGGTGCGAGGAAAACACAGGAGACATAGGTTGAAATGAAATGACTTGTATTACTTCATACAAGCATGCTGAAAAGTTCACACAGTTTGCAGGAACAGAGACAGGAGACACAGCAGGCCAGAGTAACTTCAAGCACTACAATAAATCTCCAAAGCAGGTTCAGGATCTCTTCTCTGTACCGTAATTCCTCTGCAAACATGGATTCACCAAACAGCAGGTTTACAGAGTCCAAAAGTGTTCCAAGGTTCCTCAGTAGGGAATAGCTGGAGTACAAGTCCAAGGTTTCCAGGAGTCAGGTCACAGACTGACTGAGGCTTGATTCAGAAGCACTGATTGTTCAGCTGAGGCTGCTTAAGAAGCAAGAGGGAAGAATCAGGGCGGGAACATGAAAACTGGAAACTCCATATTAACTGAGGGCAAGAGCTGCAGAAAGACAGAAAGCAAAATGGCCGACGGAAAACTGAGTTTCAAGGAACATGTCAACAGAGACAAAGAACCTTACATTACTCCCCCCTTAGGGACAACCTCTGGATGACCTCAGACCAGGCTTGTCAGGGTACCTCTGATGAAACTGGCGGAGCAGGCGAGGAGCATTTACATTATTGACTGGTTCCCATGAGTTGTCCTCCACTGGGTAGCCCTGCCATTTAATCAAATATTGCAACTGATTTCTGTACAACCTGGAATCTAGAATCCTTTCCACCATAAATTCTTCCTGACCATCGACCAGCACTGGGTCAGGGCAAGGAGAAGAACGTCCAGGAAACGTATTAGGTGTTGCAGCCTTTAGTAGGGATACATGAAAGACAGGGTGGATTCTCATAGTTCTGGGCAGTTGAAGACGACAAGCAACAGCACTTATAATCTTACTGATCTTATAAGGTCCAATGTACTTATGTCCCAATTTAGACGATGGAATCTTTAATTTAAGATTTCTGGTTGACAGCCAGACCAAATCTCCTACCTTGAAAGCTGGTGCAGGTTTACGAAATTTATCTGCTGCTTTCTTGTACCTTTCCTGAGCAAATTCTAGATTTTCCTTTAGAAGATCCATATTCTTTTGTAAAGAAGTGATTCTTTCAGCCACTGCCGGCAAGGGCGTATCTATGGGAAATCGAGGAAGAATGTTAGGATGATAACCTAGATTGGAGTAAAAAGGAGACTGCTTAGTGGAGGCGCTCTGAGAGTTGTTATAAGAGAACTCAGCCAGTGGAAGTAGATCCACCCAATCATCCTGTAGGTGGCAGATAAAACAGCGGAGATACTGCTCCAGGGTCTGATTGGTTTGTTCTGTCTGTCCATTAGTCTGGGATGAAAAGCAGAAGAAAGGTTTACTTTAATGTCCAATGCTGCACAGAAATTTTGCCAAAACCTTGAAGTGAATTGCACCCCTCGATCCGAAATGACCTCATCCGGTACTCCATGTAAGCGAAACACATTCTTAATCATCAAGTCTGATGTCTGTTTTGCAGTGGGTAAGCTGACACAAGGGATAAAATGAGCTGCCTTTGTTAGACGGTCAACCACCACTAGAATGGTGTTCTTCCCTTGAGAGGTTGGTAACTCCACAATGAAGTCCATAGAAATGGATCCCCACGGGCGGGACGGGGTGGGAAGAGGTTGCAACAGACCAGTTGGTGAGGAGCGAGGTGTTTTGCATCTTGCACAGACTTCACATGAAGTGACATAGTTTAAAACATCTTTCCTGTAAGTGGGCCACCAAAAGAAACGAGAAAGAAATTCTTGTGTCTTTAGAATTCCCCTATGCCCGGCTATCTTGGAATCGTGGATGAGTTGCAATACTCTTAATCTGACTGTTTCAGGTATATACAGACGTTGTCCCTGAATCCACACACCATTCTTAAAGACAAGACTTACGTCCCTTGGGGGTTGAGCCAACAAAGAATCCGCATGGTATGCTTCCTTGATGTCCTTAAGTAGGTCTTGATTATGAATCACTCCCAGGAATCTAGAGTCAGGAAGAATAGTCTTAGGAGGAGTAAGTGGACGTGTCTCTGCTGAATGAATCCTAGAGAGTGCATCAGCCTTTCCATTGCGCGATCCTGGTCTATAAGAAATGACAAAATTAAATTGGTTTAGGAAAAGATTCCAGCGAGCCTGGCGAGGAGTCAGGCACTTAGCCGACCTGATAAATTCAAGGTTACGATGGTCTGTCAGGACGACTATTTGCTGTGCAGCTCCCTGAAGAAGGTGTCTCCATTCCTTGAAGGCGGCAATCCTGTAAGTGGGCCACCAAAAGAAACGAGAAAGAAATTCTTGTGTCTTTAGAATTCCCCTATGCCCGGCTATCTTGGAATCGTGGATGAGTTGCAATACTCTTAATCTGACTGTTTCAGGTATATACAGACGTTGTCCCTGAATCCACACACCATTCTTAAAGACAAGACTTACGTGTCCGGTTTGCGGCAGCTCTCCTGGCGCCCCCCAGTCCTGGCGGCGCTCACCTGCGGAGGAAGCAGCCGGCTCTGGAACAGATGACAGTCGGGGCTCCGGTACAGACAGGTAGACGTCTGGTGCCTGCGCGGCCTCCTCCATGAGGACGGGTGTCGCTTCTTCTGTCTCAGCGACGGGGGCAGACAGCGGGATCTGGGGTGCTGCCGGTGCAGAGTTTTTTGCAGGAACGGGTGCCTCCACTGCGACAACGTCAACCGGATCACATTGCAAGGGCTGGGATGCCCGCACGGACTCCTCTACTAGAACGGGTGCCTCACCTTCCGGTACAGACACTTCAGGTAAGAGGGATTGGCGCCGCTCCAAGTTTAGTTTTAGGGCACGCCAGCTGGCTTCCATCCTGGCGACCTCCTCCCGGTGCCGGGCCAGGCCTCTTAGGGTATCCTCCGCTTCTTGCAGCGTAGGAGGGTTTCCAGGCCGGGTGCCCAACGGTGGTTCCGTGGCGATCGGGTCGCTTCCGTGAGGGGAGAGCTCTGACTGCTCCATCCCTTCACACTTCTGCTCGTGTCCATTAGCCATCTCTGCCAAGTCACATGTGTCATTAGCATCTGGAGAGGGCCCCTCTTTTGTAGGGAGGCGGGACCTTCGTGTTAGTTTCCGCACACTGAGGAGGATGAGGAGGCGGAACTGAAGAGCTGTGGGGCACGATCTTACATTACAGTACCATTTACAGTGGTCGGCCATCGTTTTCGCGCCACTGAGTGAGTGTACACCCACGAAGAGCACGCCCTTCTTCTTCACCAGTGCCTCGTCGTGACGCAGATATGGCTGAAAAATGGCAAATACATTCTCTGATGATTTTAGCAATTCTCAAGCACAAAACCAGTTCAATTCAGGCACACAGGACTCGCTTATAGCGAGCTACAGAATCCTGTTCGTGACGCCTAAGTTGAGTCGCACAGAGCCAGAGGTTTTGGGGGTACTCGGCACCGAGCCCGTCGACTTCTATGGGGTATGTCACGGCTTTACCCGGCAATTGAATCAGAGTCTATTTTACTATGTAGAAGTGTATAAACTATAAATATATGTATATATATATGTCACAATGACATGTATATATATATATATATGTATTCTATGTGTGTATATTTTGTGTTTACAACGAAAGAAAGGGTTTTTTTGGTTGCGATATTTTGTTCCCATAGACTTACATGGGACTTCCGGTATCAGAATCGGATATCGACGATATTTAGTGATATCGGCGATACCATTCCGATACGATATTTTTAGATATCGAGCAGTATCGCTCAACACTAATGGTGATCCTTGCCTCCTACACACTTCTCTTTTTTTCCCTCCATACATAGATAAATAAACAGCAATAGTGCATGAAAATAATATAGATTGCTTGGTTAACATAATTTTGATCAAGAAAAGTAAAAAAGCAGGAGCTAGACATTATAGTCATGTAGTTCTCCATGCCTGGGTGTCCATTAGCTGGGTTTTGAATACTTTCACAAGCCACTGTGGAAAATATCTGATGACAAATTCCCTTGAAGAGAGCTGCCTTACACCGCTCCATTCAGTCAGTAGTCGCTGCTACCAAGGACTGCAGAACATTTCCTATTTAAGAAACTAAGAGCTATTCTGCAGAACCCAGCAGCAGCAGCTACACATTGTAGCTCCATTCAATGTGTTTACATCCGGCCGCTCTCAGTGCTTGTGATGGCTGATCGTTGGTGCTGGTTGTTGAACTTAATCCGATCTTGTCTCAATGGCTGTCCAACCCCTTGATGACTAAAGATATTTCTACAACATCTTTTTGACTGGACATCCTCTTTAAATTTGGTGTAAGGTACTGTTAAGGGTCGAGTTCCCGCTTCTGCACAAGGGGAATCCTGAGTCATCCCGGCTGCGGTCTCCCATCCTCTCCGGCCACAGTGGACTTTGCTCAGCTTAGACGTCGGTCCCAACGTCTTGCCCAGTCTAACAGTGTGCAGAGGATTACTGCTGCCTCTCCAGGCTCTGCTATTGTGGCCAGTACTGGTTAGCAGCGAGCAGACGTCTTTAGGACAAAGTCCTTGTTTTCCCCTTCTGAGCATGCCCAGGGTGAGATCTCTCATTGGAGATCAGGGGTCACATGCTCAGGTACTGCAGCAGCTCCTATTGGTCCGCCAGGAAGGTCCTGTGACTACTGGTGTTCTGGAACAGTTTCATTGGTCCTTGTTTCTGGCAGGTCCTGTAGCTGTTACTATAAAAGGGTGGCATGGCTGGGCCGCCATGTGCTAGTATCAATTGCATTATGTGCTTTGCGCCAGTGTGATCATGCACGCATGTGGGTTAGGGCTCAGCTGAAATAAGCCCCTAGAATACCGGCACCTCCGGTGAGGAGATTTGAGTGCAAGTGGTTAGGGCTTGGCTGAAATAAGCCCCTAGAATACCGGTTTCTCCGTTGAGGAGATTGCTTGATTGCGTTGCTGTCTGCATGAGCACAGACTGCTATCTGCACAACAGTTATCTGTGTATCCCTGTGGTGTTAACAGGACACAGTCTTTTTCTCAGCGGCTCTGTGACGCAACAGGGTTCGCTTTATAACGCTGGTTCAGCGCCCTAGCGTTTTACTTTGCGGCTCACTGAAGCTAAGTGAGTTCGCACTTATCGCCATATAGCGCTGTGGCATTCCCGTTAGCGGCTCTGGGGATTAACAGAGTTCGCACTAACTGCCACAGCGCGCTACGATGTTTATTTTAGCGACTCTGCGGGATAACAGAGTTCGTTACTTTCGCCATCTTACTAGCAGCGGCTTCGCCTGCACGGTGGACCCCGGGCTGCGAACGCACCTCTCTACTATATTAGGTGCGTTCCGCAGACCCTAACAGGTACATTTGGGTAAAAGCTTAGCTCCCAACTCTCTGACCTCACGTGACCTTCTCATAGGGTTCACACCTTCTCCTATTTCAATAAATGCTTAGTTGACCTCTTAAGCAGGTGAAATATTCTGCACAAGACTAAATGCAGTCAGTTCTGAAGCCAACTTGTCACTGACATTTGATCAGATTGTGGTGGCAGCCAACTGTATCTGTCACATCTTCTTAATTGACATTGCTTGATATTTCTTGTTTTAAGACACTAATTGTTTGCTGGTTTGCCACTAAGACCATTTCTAGTAAACTACTAATAGTAACGAAACTGTATTGTAATATGTGGTTCAAAGTGAAGCCTTTCTTTCTAGACTTTGCTAGATCTGAAAGTATATTGTAATGTCTCCTCAAACTTGCTAAAAATGATGAACTGAAAATCATGGAGATGAGTGTATGGAATCACATAACGGCAGCGAGTGTATGGAATCACATAACGGCAGCGAGTGTGTGGAATCACATAACGGCAGCGAGTGTGTGGAATCACATAACGGCAGCGAGTGTGTGGAATCACATAACGGCAGCGAGTGTATGGAATCACATAACGGCAGCGAGTGTATAGAATCACATAACGGCAACGAGTGTATGGAATCACATAACGGCAACCAGCATACAATCTTTAACACAGTGTAGATTTACAATGCAGGCATTAAAATAAGAGAAAACCTGTATATGATTGTGATCATTAATGTTATTGTTCCTATTACTAGGTGAGTTTCCTGGTGTGGGAGGTGAACGGCTATTGACAGCTATTGTAGCTTCCTGCAGGTTCTCGGAAGGGGCCGAGGAAGACTTCTGACTAAATTTAGGTGCTATTTTTGGTTACAAAATCATTCACAGATGGCACAGCATTTTTTAATAAGATACTATGAAGCGTGTAGTAAACTGCACTGAGCAAAATGTTCCCCAGATGATATCCAAGAGTTGCTGGCCTCCAGTCTAAACCAAATGCTGTCATATGGCAGTGAATTTAAAGCCGTAGTCTCAACATCTTTGTGCGTTTTTTTTAGTATATTTTTTTGGAGGGGTTTGGGTCATTTTTTTCCTATGATAATGGATATCGAACTATGGTGGTATGCAGCAATAATGAATTTAGATATATTAAGGTAAAATCCAACTGAATGTCATGTATAGTGTACAGTTCCTATAGCGTCTTGTGCTTGGGTGCGAGGAAAACACAGGAGACATAGGTTGAAATGAAATGACTTGTATTACTTCATACAAGCATGCTGAAAAGTTCACACAGTTTGCAGGAACAGAGACAGGAGACACAGCAGGCCAGAGTAACTTCAAGCACTACAATAAATCTCCAAAGCAGGTTCAGGATCTCTTCTCTGTACCGTAATTCCTCTGCAAACATGGATTCACCAAACAGCAGGTTTACAGAGTCCAAAAGTGTTCCAAGGTTCCTCAGTAGGGAATAGCTGGAGTACAAGTCCAAGGTTTCCAGGAGTCAGGTCACAGACTGACTGAGGCTTGATTCAGGAGCACTGATTGTTCAGCTGAGGCTGCTTAAGAAGCAAGAGGGAAGAATCAGGGCGGGAACATGAAAACTGGAAACTCCATATTAACTGAGGGCAAGAGCTGCAGAAAGACAGAAAGCAAAATGGCCGACGGAAAACTGAGTTTCAAGGAACATGTCAACAGAGACAAAGAACCTTACATTACTCCCCCCTTAGGGACAACCTCCGGATGACCTCAGACCAGGCTTGTCAGGGTACCTCTGATGAAACTGGCGGAGCAGGCGAGGAGCATTTACATTATTGACTGGTTCCCATGAGTTGTCCTCCACTGGGTAGCCCTGCCATTTAATCAAATATTGCAACTGATTTCTGTACAACCTGGAATCTAGAATCCTTTCCACCATAAATTCTTCCTGACCATCGACCAGCACTGGGTCAGGGCAAGGAGAAGAACGTCCAGGAAACGTATTGGGTGTTGCAGCCTTTAGTAGGGATACATGAAAGACAGGGTGGATTCTCATAGTTCTGGGCAGTTGAAGACGACAAGCAACAGCACTTATAATCTTACTGATCTTATAAGGTCCAATGTACTTATGTCCCAATTTAGACGATGGAATCTTTAATTTAAGATTTCTGGTTGACAGCCAGACCAAATCTCCTACCATGAAAGCTGGTGCAGGTTTACGAAATTTATCTGCTGCTTTCTTGTACCTTTCCTGAGCCAATTCTAGATTTTCCTTTAGAAGATCCATATTCTTTTGTAAAGAAGTGATTCTTTCAGCCACTGCCGGCAAGGGCGTATCTATGGGAAATCGAGGAAGAATGTTAGGATGATAACCTAGATTGGAGTAAAAAGGAGACTGCTTAGTGGAGGCGCTCTGAGAGTTGTTATAAGAGAACTCAGCCAGTGGAAGTAGATCCACCCAATCATCCTGTAGGTGGCAGATAAAACAGCGGAGATACTGCTCCAGGGTCTGATTGGTTTGTTCTGTCTGTCCATTAGTCTGGGGATGAAAAGCAGAAGAAAGGTTTACTTTAATGTCCAATGCTGCACAGAAATTTTGCCAAAACCTTGAAGTGAATTGCACCCCTCGATCCGAAATGACCTCATCCGGTACTCCATGTAAGCGAAACACATTCTTAATCATCAAGTCTGATGTCTGTTTTGCAGTGGGTAAGCTGACACAAGGGATAAAATGAGCTGCCTTTGTTAGATGGTCAACCACCACTAGAATGGTGTTCTTCACTTGAGAGGTTGGTAACTCCACAATGAAGTCCATAGAAATGGATCCCCACGGGCGGGACGGGGTGGGAAGAGGTTGCAACAGACCAGTTGGTGAGGAGCGAGGTGTTTTGCATCTTGCACAGACTTCACATGAAGTGACATAGTTTAAAACATCTTTCCTGTAAGTGGGCCACCAAAAGAAACGAGAAAGAAATTATTGTGTCTTTAGAATTCCCCTATGCCCGGCTATCTTGGAATCGTGGATGAGTTGCAATACTCTTAATCTGACTGTTTCAGGTATATACAGACGTTGTCCCTGAATCCACACACCATTCTTAAAGACAAGACTTACGTCCCTTGGGGGTTGAGCCAACAAAGAATCCGCATGGTATGCTTCCTTGATGTCCTTAAGTAGGTCTTGATTATGAATCACTCCCAGGAATCTAGAGTCAGGAAGAATAGTCTTAGGAGGAGTAAGTGGACGTGTCTCTGCTGAATGAATCCTAGAGAGTGCATCAGCCTTTCCATTGCGCGATCCTGGTCTATAAGAAATGACAAAATTAAATTGGTTTAGGAAAAGATTCCAGCGAGCCTGGCGAGGAGTCAGGCACTTAGCCGACCTGATAAATTCAAGGTTACGATGGTCTGTCAGGACGACTATTTGCTGTGCAGCTCCCTGAAGAAGGTGTCTCCATTCCAATAATGGCCAACAATTCTCTATTGCCCACATCGCAGTTCCTCTCAGCCGAAGACAACTGCTGGGAAAAGAAGGCACAGGGATGCAAGACATTCTTCTCACCTGTTCTCTGAGAGAGTATAGCTCCAACGGCACAGTCTGAAGCATCCACCTCTATTATGAAGGCAAGCTCGGGGTTGGGATGTACTAAGATAGGTGCGGTGGTAAATTTATCCTTTAAACAGGAAAATGCTTCCTGAGCTTGCGGGGTCCAGGAGAACCTAGACTGTTTCCGGGTAAGTTGGGTGATAGGTGACACTACCTCAGAAAAATTCTTAATGAAACGTCTATAGAAGTTGGCAAACCCGATGAAAAGCTGCACCTCCTTCACATTTCTAGGAATTGGCCGATCCTTGATGGCTTGGGTCTTGCTTCCATCCATACTAATCCCTTGCGTAGATAGTACATACCCCAGAAATTGAATTTCGGTCCTATGGAATTCACACTTTTCAAGTTTGATGTAGAGATGGTTTTGTCTTAGGCGTTCTAAGACCATTCTCACATGTCCATGATGTTCCTCTGTGGAGTTAGAAAAAATTAGAATATCATCCAGATAAATCACCACAAATGTATCTAGGAGATCCCTGAAGATATCATTCACGAAGTGTTGGAAAGTGGCTGGGGCGGTACTCAGACCAAAAGGCATAACTAGATATTCAAAGTGTCCATAGCGTGACCTGAAAGCAGTCTTCCATTCATCCCCAGGTCTAATACGGACCAAGTTATAGGCCCCACGGAGATCCAGTTTAGAGAAAATTTTGGCATGCCGCACTCTCTCCAACAACTCAGGGATTAAAGGCAATGGATAACGGTTTCTAATAGTAACCTTATTGAGTTCCCTATAGTCTATGCAAGGTCTCAGAGATCCATCTTTCTTCTTCACAAAGAAGATGGGTGCACCTGCGGGAGATGAAGAGGGGCGTATGAAGCCCTTGGCTAAATTTTCGTCTATATAATCCTTCAAAGCTTTTAGCTCGGGCCCCGCTAGGGGGTAGATCTTACCAAAAGGTATCTCGGCTCCAGGCAATAATTCAATTGGACAATCATATGGACGGTGAGGAGGAAGCTGATCAGCGTTCTTCTTGTCACATAAATCCACATAGTCCTGGTATACAGCTGGTAGTTCAGGGACTGACATGGTTCCTTTAGGAACAGAGCAAGCTGAAACACCTTGACTGATCTGTTTCTCCGGAAAGTGTAATTCCTTGGTCTCCCAGTTAATCGTAGGATTCTGCGCCTGCAGCCATGGTAGCCCTAGAATAATGGGAAAGTGGGGAGAAGAGATAAGCATAAAAGACATTTTCTCCTGATGATCTTTACCCATAAGGACCCTCAAAGGCTCTGTTTCTTGATCCACTGGTCCAGAAGTCAGTAGAGAGCCATCCACAGTCTCCATCTGTACTGGAGTAGCCTTCTTCACTGAACGTATCCCCTGTTTCAGAGCAAAGGAGATATCCATAAAATTTCCACTTGCTCCTGAGTCGATCATAGCAGAGCTAGACACCCAGACTGAGTCAACCCAGAGTTTGATGGAAAGGAAGCAATGAGAATTGTTTCTTTTACAACTCAGCTGGGACACCGCTGAGGAAACTTGAAAAATTGCAGCGTTTATACCGTCATCGTCCCCAGAACTAACAGAGTTTAAGTCCGAGAAATCAAGATCTCTTGCAGCAGATCTCTCTGGAGCCTGAGGCTCGGACATGACAGAGCTCCTCTCGCAACACTCACAGTGAATGACTGCTGCAGTAGTCTTACGAGAACGGCTGGGGCAGTTTATAATGAAGTGCCCTGACTTACCGCAGTAGAAACATAGATTTTTCTTTATACGATGTTCTTTGCGTGCATCACTAACCCGTCTTTGTAAAGAGTCCACCTGCATGGGTTCAGGTTCTGGTTCCCTTGTGATCCTACTCAAAGGTTCCTTAGCTGAGGAGGGAGGTAGTAAAAGGTTAGTGCGATTATTTTCGAACCATCTCTCTTGTCTGCGTTCAGTCAGACGAGCATCAATACGGATACAATAGTTAATAAAGTCACCTAACGCAGTGGGAGGGTCGGCACGAGCAAGTTCATCCTTAATCAGTGGAGACAACCCTTTCCGAAAAATAGATTTTTTAGCGGAAGTGTCCCAAGTGGTATCAAGAGCCCATCTCCTGAAATCCAGGGCATATTCGGCTACTGAACGCTTACCTTGGCGCAAAGTTAACATGGCTGCTTCAGCTGTTGCACCTCGATTGGGGTCATCAAACACCTGCCCCATGGCTGAAATAAAAGCATCAAGGTGATTCAAACAATCATCCTCAGTCTCAATCAGAGGGTTTGCCCACATCAAAGCCTTATTGGTAAGCAACATGATTATAGTAAGCACTTTGGATCGTTCAGTGGGAAATTGTGAAGCATGTGCAGAGAAAAATAAATTGCATTGATTAATAAATCCCCATAATTTCTCACGTTCACCGCCAAAACGAAAAGGAGGTAATTTGGGGATCCCAGAACTCGGGGTTATGGCAGGAGCCTGGGCTCGTTCCTCTAGAGCCTCAATCCTGGCTCGCAATTCCTGGGTAGTCTGTCCAAACACTTGCAAATTATGATTAGTGAGGTCCTGTAGGCTTGCAAAAACGGGTTTTTAAAGTCTGTACATCTGAAAGGATTGTATCAGTCACTCCGCAAAGTTCCTTTATGCGAGCCTCCATCTTCCAGATCTTTTAAGGCAGAAGTGCTGGAAGGAGAAGAGGAAAGGAAAAAAAAAAAAAACAATAGTGTTTACCTGTGGTAACACTCCAGAGTAAAATTTTAAGGGAATGCGCTCACCTGGAATGGTTGTGAGAAGTCACAACCACTGTCATCACATAAGGTATTAAACGGACATCTGATATCCACAGTCACAGCAGACACGGCTTTCCCAGACCCAGCAGACACTAAACATTGGCTCCTGAATCTTGTCATGTATAGTGTACAGTTCCTATAGCGTCTTGTGCTTGGGTGCGAGGAAAACACAGGAGACATAGGTTGAAATGAAATGACTTGTATTACTTCATACAAGCATGCTGAAAAGTTCACACAGTTTGCAGGAACAGAGACAGGAGACACAGCAGGCCAGAGTAACTTAAAGCACTACAATAAATCTCCAAAGCAGGTTCAGGATCTCTTCTCTGTACCGTAATTCCTCTGCAAACATGGATTCACCAAACAGCAGGTTTACAGAGTCCAAAAGTGTTCCAAGGTTCCTCAGTAGGGAATAGCTGGAGTACAAGTCCAAGGTTTCCAGGAGTCAGGTCACAGACTGACTGAGGCTTGATTCAGGAGCACTGATTGTTCAGCTGAGGCTGCTTAAGAAGCAAGAGGGAAGAATCAGGGCGGGAACATGAAAACTGGAAACTCCATATTAACTGAGGGCAAGAGCTGCAGAAAGACAGAAAGCAAAATGGCCGACGGAAAACTGAGTTTCAAGGAACATGTCAACAGAGACAAAGAACCTTACACTGAAATTGTAAGCATTGCAATACTGCAATTACTTCCCATGCTATCGAGTGTCAGACATTTTACTTTTATCACATGATCACATTCAACTTTTTTTTCTCTTTGTAGATGGTGATTGATTAACTGATTTGTAACCCCAGGTTAATTTTTCCTGCTGTTGGCCATTAATAAACATACATATTGTATGTCAATGATTAGTTTAAGGCTAGGGTCACACTACCGTTTTTTTTCTCTCATCCAAGAAAATAGGGCTGATTATGCTAATCACACTCTGATCACACCCTCAGTATGATCACAGTGTGATCGATTTCCTCAGATGAGGAGAAAATGGAAAAAAATGTTTCCATCTTCTCCATTATGTCAGTCCATGAAAATTGGACTGCACTCAGATATAATCCGACTACAGTCCGATTTTAACTTATTGACTTGCATAATCAAAAGTGCAATCTCAATATCGGATGCAAATTGAACATGCGGCGATATTTTTCGGTGGACAGAGTCTGTCCAAGGGGAAAATCGGACGTGCACTGCCCCATACAATAACATTGTACCGAGTGCGATCCGATGCACAAGCACTAAGGCGTGATCATTTTTGCTCAGTATATAAAAAGCTGGCATTATGCTTGTCACATTCTTTATTTATTTATCCACTGGAACGCAGAACTAGAAAATGACAGATGAGAATTACTTTGTAGCTTGGAATAAAAAAAAAAACATACAACCCACATTAAAGACTAGTGGTATAGATATGTCATCTATAAAACATCCAAGAACCCATGCATAAATAGAAGCAAAATATGCAGCTTCTTATTGCACACATTCCATTTTTGTCCTAACCAGTCATTTAGTACACACTCATGTAATACTCCGCTGAGTGATACAAAGAGGTGATAATGCCTATATTAACGACGTGCCTGTATCGTCCCTATACTTTATACATAGCTTTCTACTATTATACACATATGCATATACTCTTGTGATCTGCTACCCATTAGCACACTGATGAAGGTCCGGTTAGGACCGAAACGTTTGTTGTGACTACTGTATGTACAGTACAGACCAAAAGTTTGGACACACCTTCTCATTCAAAGAATCTTCTGTATTTTCACGACTATGAAAATTGTAGAATCACACTGAAGGCATCAAAACTATGAAATAACATACGTGGAATTATACATTACACTTTACAAAAAAGTGTGAAACAACTGAAAATATGTCTTATATTCTAGGTTCTTCAAAGTAGCCACCTTTTGCTTTGATTACTGCTTTGCACACAGAAAAGGTGAACGGATGGACTCTGCATGCCTGGTTCCCACCGTGAAGCATGGAGGAGGAGGTGAGATGATGTGAGGGTGCTTTGCTGGTGACACTGTTGGGGATTTATTCAAAATTGAAGGCATTCTGAAGCAGCATGGCTACCACAGCATATTGCAGCAGCATGCTATTCCATCCGGTTTGCGTTTAGTTAGACCATCATTTATTTTTCAACAGGACAATGACCCCAAACGCACCTCCAGGCTGTGTAAGGGCTATTTGACCAAGAAGGAGAGTGTTGGGGTGCTATGCCAGATGACCTTGCCTCCACAGTCACCAGACCTGAACCCAATTGAGATGGTTTGGGGTGAGCTGGACCACTCACCGCTTCAATTTTGAATAAATCCCCAACAGTATCACCAGCAAAGCTCCCCCACACCATCACACCACCTCCTCCATGCTTCACGGTGGGAACCAGGCATGTAGAGTCCATCCGTTCACCTTTTCTGCGTGCAAAGCAGTAATCAAAGCAAAAGGTGGCTACTTTGAAGAACCTAGAATATAAGACATATTTTCAGCTGTTTCACACTTTTTTGTAAAGTGTAATGTATAATTCCACATGTGTTAATTCATAGTTTTGATGCATTCAGTGTGATTCCACAATTTTCATAGTCATGAAAATACAGAAAAATCTTTGAATGAGAAGGTGTGTCCAAACTTTTGGTCTGTACTGTACCTCACATTAAATACCTTCACTGCACGTTCTGAGTGTGCCCGGTCTTCTAGGCTGAAATTCAGCCCTGGCATTTGAAATTACACAGGCCCATGTTGTCCCCATCCCCAAGCACCAGAAATAACTAATATTACTCTGGATTGAGGAAAGGAAGATTCACTACAAGACCAATATTTCTAATTTTCTAATGATACCCGTGGCAAGTGACTTTGTGCTCCGTCACGACTCTTAACAGTATGAGTGTCTTGAGAACAACAATTCTGTTAACAACGTAGCAGATAAGGCAGACCATGACCAGACAGGCCCTTCTGGCATTTGCCAGAATTGCCAGATGGCCAGTCCGGCCATGCAAGAGACTCCTGTTATCTTATACATGCATTTAGAATTCTCCCAAAGATGTGATAGGACTAAGGGGTCCTGGAAGCAGGACCCTCCAATTCTTTAATGAGCTTGAACCCTGGATTGCCAAAATTGAAAAATTCTTACAAAATTCAGACAATGATTTTGCTTCTTCGCTCCTACATAACCCAGGGATTAAAACATTAAGAACAAGATTATAATTCTCATTTTTGCTAAAAGCCTTGCTCCTGGCATTGAAACTACAAGGAACTTTGTTCCTTCTCCTTGCGTCATGTCTGTCATCCGGTAACTCATGTCAGCTATCACATTCATTTTTCTTATGGGGTGATCTGTCATTTCGTTTACTCTAGAGCTTTCTCTTCATTTAAATCCTTCTGTCTTAATTCCCCAGTGCTCTGTGAAGCCTCGTCCCTTAACTTTTAGAAAGCTGATATAATTACCGGTGCTTCTTTTAGAGCTTTGCATTTTGTCTTGTACCCACTTTCATCAAAAAGGGTCATTATGATTTTATCTAGCTAGAGGTTTATGATTTATGTGGATTCACAACTGTATTTTCAATGACGTTAAAACTAATTTCTTGCATAGGAAATATAAATTTAATTGTTAATTCACACAAGGTGGTTATTGATGAATTTGAGACATTACAAGATAGAATCTTCATTGCCGAGTAGTGAAAATGCCATATACATGCCAGAAATAGTATTACTCCTTGTGTACACAAATGACAACTTACGGTATTATGATAAGTCAATGGCAGGAATGCTTTATAAAGGTTCTCCAAGAGCTTGACAATTATTAGTATTATGTGTCATCTGTTTGTATTACATATGGTATACAGGAAACTGATAGAATCAGATGTGTTCCTATTACCAAAGACTTAAATATTTGAATTAATATCGTTGTTTAGCATAAATGAAAATGCATTCACAGCCCACAACACAAGCTCATAAAAATGTAAATGCAAAATCCATGTTTCACATGAAAAGACTGTTGTAAATTAAAGTGGAATGTGAGTCTTTTTATTCTTTAAGCTTGGGCATTTTAGCATAAACACATCTGGTTATTTTATCAAATCCAATAAAAGCATGCAGTCCATTGGAAGAAAGATCTGCAGAAATGCTAACCTTCTGTTATTGTACAGCCAAGTCGTTCCCCCTCAAAGTATAGAGTTATTATTTAGAACATAACATGACGCATCAAAGGATATCGAGATAAACATAAGACCCCGATTCATTAAAACTGTTGTTTTGTATGCTAATTTTAATGAGGGGCGTGCAGGAACGAGATCCGCCAAATTCATCAAGAGTCACACGCCACTTAACGAATTCGGCACATCTTGTTAGTGGCGTGATCCTCTGTGCGCTTTGCCAGAAATGTTACTCCAGCCAGTCTTCTGGCATAAACACTTTGAATTGGGGCCTTACTGTCTATCCTTAACTTACATGCCCCCACAGATTAGTGTAATATGTAAATTTTTGACAGTTTAAAGTGGCCATACACCTTAGATGGCTCATTCGGCCAACAACAATATGAGATGGAAGTGCAGCGCTGCCAGACACCTTTCTGGTGGTTACTTCTATCCTAGGAGAACAAAAGGATTTGTCATTAATTCACTCCCGACGTGACCAATTTCTGTTGTTGCATCTTCGTTTTATCCTCCCCTTCTTCCAAGAACCATAGCTTTTTTATTTTTCTGTCAACATGACAGCTTTTTTTTTTTTGCTAGGATGAGTTGTACTTTTGAATGACACCATTCATTTTGCCACAGTGTACTGGGAAACAGGAAAAAAAATCCAAGCAAAGTGAAATTACAAAAAAAAACCTGCAAATCTGACGTTGTTTTTTGGGATTTGTTTTTGTGGCGTATATCGTGGTAAAAATATCTTCACAATATGATTCTCTTCATCACTATGATTATAACGATGCCAAACTTGTGCAGTTTTTTATTTTAGCATTGAAAAAAATTGTGTCGCTATTTTCTGAGATCGGTAACGTTTTCATTTTCTGGTTGATGGAGCTGTGTGACGGCTTATTTTTGGCGGGGCTAGACAACATTTTTTCTGATACCACTGAAGGATAGATATGTCATTTTTATTACGTCTTACAGCATTTTCTGCAGTATTGCGGCGACCAACATTTTTTTGGTTTATAATGTTTACCGATCGAGTGAATTCATGGTTGTATTTTGATAGATTGCACTTTCATGAACACGGTGATACCACATAGGTGTATTTTTTATTTTTTAATTATATTTATTTTTAATGGGGGTAAAAAAGGTTTGATTTAATCTTTAATTTTTTTTCATTCTGTTCATATTTTTTAATTTTTTTTAACTTGTTACTGTATTGTTACTGTATTTGTTAGTCCCCTTAGGAGACTTGAATCTGGGCTCGTGTGATTGCTTGTAATATATATACAGCATTGCTACAGTATTGCTACATAGAGCAAAAATCACGGTCTCATTTGAAGCCCGGCCACAGGAGTTTCAATGGAGCTTCTTCATGACAGGCACATAGGTCTTCAACAGACCCAGGGCTTTTATAGCAACCCGTAGAATAACATGCTCCCATCCCAGCGCACTGTTAATGCCACTGTAAGAGCTTAGTAGCAGCATTTAACAGGTTAACAGTTGTGGGAGGATCTTTGCTCCACCCGTGGCTGTTACTGCCAGGTCCTGGCTGTGGGTCACAGCCATTATGTGCCGGGTATGTGCCGAGCTCACCCCTGTAAGCCCGCTCCATATCCCCGCTATTGACTTGTGTACAGTGGATGTCGGTAAGAGGCTAAAATGAAACAAGCCTGTTCCTTCTTTCCTCCATCAACAGCTGGCAGTTTGAGTCATAAGACCCCAATATATTTGGTAAGCAAACTATTGGGGTCTTAAAGATTTTTCTGGTTTTAGTAAACTTTTGTCCCAGGTACAGTCCAGTGAAAAAAACAAACTAAGCTTTACTTTCCCTCTGCAGGTCCAGCACTTTGTCTCCACCACCGCCCCATTTTCTGTTGTGTGTCTGCAGCACTAATGTCACATCGACAGCACTGCAGCATGAAGCCAGTCGCCGTGTCAATTAAAAATGTAGTTTATTGTAGCTAAAAACGTCAGTAGCTTATAAGAGAGGCCTTCTGATGTCCCAGGTGCCTTATGGCTCCCAAAGAGCCCAACTTTTTATGTGCACCAAGATAATAAGCAGCAGCCATGGTGGGGTGAGATGGCATTTCTGTTCAATTTTGAGGTGAAATAAAGTAGCTTTTTAGCTTGATTCTAAAGTTCTAACATCTAAACATTTAGGTATAAAACCAAGCTACAAGAATACAACAAGCTACATTAGCAGTATTATATATTAATATTCATGAAGCAGTATAGTAATCGTGTTCTAATTATACTTTCTTATTGCCTGAGGTTTTTGTGGCAAATAAGGCCTCTTCTTCAGAACTGGAATGAACAACATTATGGAGCTCTATCATCGACTGAACTTAGCCAATGTAAAGGAATTATTCAACTATGTTTCCTGTATGCATCCAATAGATTTTTGAACTAACACGCTAACATTAATATATTTGCATCCTTCCTCAAATCATTCCTAAAGTACCATTTTGAAGTTTGAAGGTGGATTCTTAAAAGCCTTAAAGGAGCTTTTCAGCCTTGTGCTACAAGTCACTTTAACTGCAGATTTGTGAATCCTCACTGAATGCGCACTGCGTGCTTTGAGGATTCTCCACTGCTGGCACATGAGTGGGCAATCATGTCTCCACAAGTGTGAAAATTCCATATTTCCAGCCACATCCCAAGTAGATGTGTCCAATCTCGCTTAATTCACTTATATTGAGCGAGGCCACGCACATGATGGCATGTATGCCAACCCTTATGTCACACATTAGATGCTCAACTGATCCTCGCAAAATCAGCAGGTTCCAACACTAATCTCACGTTTGTGGCCAGTTTTACACTTAAAGGTGAAATGAAGCTTAATGTAAAAACCAGATACAGTATGCACATCAGTCAATTTACATAGTACTTTTTTATTCTATAGGTGAAATTTTATAATACCCATGTAGCGATTAGTGGATAATTTAAAGGGGTTGTTTCTATTAAATAAAATTTCTCATTTTGCTATAATTAGCTATAAAAAAGTCTACTGTACTCACCTTCCCCGGGTCCACCGGCAAGTCTCCGCCGCTGTTCCCGGTGTCTGGTATTGGATTCTCCACTGACATCACGTTGACAGAGCAGCAGCCAATCAGTGAGCTCAGTGTTTCTGTAGAATTTAGTCTACACGGGATGGCCCCACCTGAGCTGCTGGACTGGACCTGGGCATGGTGAGTACAGAGTGGTTTAACTTTTTTATAGTAAATTGCAGCAAGGGGAGACATTTTGTTGAAAAGTAAATACCCCTTTATTTGCCTTGTCTCCTGAAATAAACCCGTTTGGAGTGTCTTGATAGCAATTTTTCTATTCTAATGACCATTATAGATTCAAAAGTCTAACTTTATTGGGTGATATGTTCAATATCTGTGTATTTAAGAACAGTATTTTAGGAGAATGATTTTTTTTTTCTGGGGCTCAAGGGGTCTGACCTTTTTCTTTTACATATCCATTCACCTTTATCAGTTTAAAAGGACAAAATGAATAAGTGGCCATGGATTACATATGAATAAATCTGTGAACCTGCTTTGGTTGTGTATGTATGCATGTACATTAGTGGGTTACATAGTAGAATCTGCATACATAGTGAATATGTGCTTTGAATCATTGCGATGATCCCTCAACATACATTCACACGTTCTTACTGTAACTTGATGTCACACTGACCCTGGACACAAAGGCCCGTTCTATTCTATGAGAAGTGCATTTCAAGCCTTTATCTCAAAGTTTCAGTATAAAGTGAAATGTGATCCAATAAAACTCAGCCAATAGTACCATCATGACACTAAGTGATGAGACTTTGAATAACATTTCATTCTTCAGTGATTTTTATTACATGGACAACAAAGACTGAAAAAAAGAACATCCGTACAAATAGAAGCTTACACGGAGCCATATGGCTTTTATAAAAATAACAGGATGAAAATGACTCAGAAATATTTTTACCTCTCAGGCTGGGTGTCCCAGGGACAGCAATGACGCAGTTATCGAGGTGGAAAATTGTCTTTCTCGGTTTGTAATCACAGATTATGTACGGTACCCGATTGAAACTGTCCACAAAAGAAAATATTTGCAGATGAAAATTCATCCGGAAACGAACTCACCACTGATTACGGGTTTCAGAAAGCAGACCCCTGCAATTAAATGTTTTACCTCATCATGTGGCTGAGTGGAGGGACCGTTCTAAAAAGGGGTATTTTGCTTTCAAGACAGTTGGCCTTCTCTCAAAACCACCCTAAATATCTACTGTTTTATGGGGTATGACGCATTGTCTCCAATTGCTAAGTGTCTCTCTCTTTTTCATTATGGGCACTCAGCTTCCTAGTTAACCCTTCTTCATTTGGTCACTACTTACAAAGAAGAGTTCGCTTATCAGGCAACAAGCTATCAAAATGAGACTAGCTCGGTTCAGATGAATGGCTCCCATTTTACTTTCTCTTATATGTTTTTGTCCTGCATACTTTTATGGCATTTCAGCTCGGATGACACGACTGTTTATTTTTCTCTCATCCGAGAAAATAGGTCCTATTATGCTATTATGCTGATCAGACGCTGATCATAGTTTGATCAGAGCATGATCAGAATGTAATCCGATATTCTCGGATGTGGAGAATTTAAAAAAAAAAAGTTTCTCCATTTTGTCCATTCAGCCTGTCCATGAAAATCGGACCCATAAGCTTAAATGACCGAGTGCCATCCGATTATTAGAGACAAATCATACTTGCTGCAGATTTTTCCTCTGACCATATGGTCCAACGAAAAAATTGGACATGTGCATGGCCTCATTGAATAATATGGGTACAATTGTTTTCTGTCAAAATAGCACTCATCTGATTTTTACAGTCGTGTGCACCAGCCCTTAGGTTGAGTATAAGCTAGCAGATATTTGTGTGTGTGTGTGGTTATAAGTCTGTACATGCATGAAATAACTAATTTGAAGTACTTGTTGCAATGACGTGAGTGCTGGTGCAATGTGAGTGCAGGTATACACTGAAATACAGAATAGGTACCAGCACTCACACAAATCCCAAGGCCCATTTAAACAGCTGATCAAGGCTCTCTGATGAGAGTCGGACTTCCAACAATCTGATATTGATGGCCTGTCCTACAAAGTTTTTATCTTGGTCAATCCCTTTGATCTTATACAAGTCTCGATTTCCAAACAACCTAGGTTGGTTCCCGTGCTTTCTGGTTGTATCGTATGTGAAGCGTAGCATAATAAATACAAAGCTATTTACATTTTTTATGTGTATGTTCCAGCTTAGAATTGATTTTTATACATAAGCAGGGCTGATTTACTGCAAAATTCCAGCAACTCAATAAATGAGCATATTTGTAGAGAAAATATAGGTGAAAATTATTTGGACATGTAGTATGAACCTCTGAAGACATATCGTTTCAGGGAACCATTAGGGCATTCAATGACAGCTTGACAAGCAAGATATTTTCCAAGGATGGAAAATATGTAGGAAGCACTAAATGAAGGTGATTAAAGGTGGGGTGGAGTGTGAGAGATAGGTGTTGGTCCATAGATTAACCATTTTAGTTACAAGAAGGTTCTGCACTAGTTGAGTTAACTTTGAGATCCTAAACTCAAAGGTCAAGATCAATTAAAGCAGTACTCTAAACTGGACTATATCGCCTAAATGGTTGTGCCAGTTTGTTCATGCTTTTAAGATATTTACTATGTATGGTAAAAAAAAAATCATCCTATACAACTGTCATTGTGACCTGTACATGCAGCAAATTCGAGAAGTTATGCGCATGGCTACGGACTAATTCACTTGTACCATTTGGCAATCTATTTTTTTCTCCTAAAAATGAATTTCTATACAGTACAGACCAAAAGTTTGGACACACCTTCTCATTTAAAGATTTGTCTGTATTTTCATGACTTTGAAAATTGTACATTCACACTGAAGGCATCAAAACTATGAATTAACACATGTGGAATTATATTATATATTATACATTTATATAGCGCCATTAATTCCATGGCGCTTTACATGTGAAAAGGGGAAATATAGACAAGTACAATAAACATGTGCGAGACAAGGGACACACAAGTACAGAAGGAGAGAGGACCCTGCCCATGAGGGCTCACAGTCTACTTAACAAAAAAGTGTGTAACAACTGAAATTATGTCTTATATTCTAGGTTCTTCAAAGTAGCCACCTTTTGTTTTGATGAGTGCTTTGCACACTCTTGGCATTCTCTTGATGAGCTTCAAGAGGTAGTCACCGGAAATGGTCTTCCAACAATCTTGAAGGAGTTTCCAGAGATGCTTAGCACTTGTTGGCCCTTTTGCCTTCACTCTGCGGTCTAGCTCAGCCCCAAACCATCTCGACTGGGTTCAGGTCTGGTGACTGTGGAGGCCAGGTCATCTGGCGTAGCACCCCATCACTCTCCTTCTTGGTCAAATAGCCCTTACACAGCCTGGAGGTGTGTTTGGGGTCATTGTCTTGTTGAAAAATAAATGATGGTCCAACTAAACGCAAACCGGATGGAATAGCATGCCACTGCAAGATGCTGTGGTAGCCATGCTGGTTCAGTATGCCTTCAATTTTGAATAAATCCCCAACAGTGTCACCAGGAAAGCACCCCCACACCATCACACCTCCTCCTCCATGCTTCACGGTGGGAACCAGGCATGTAGGGTCCATCCGTTCACCTTTTCTGCGTCGCGCAAAGACACGGTGGTTGGAACCAAGGATCTCAAATTTGGACTCATCAGACTCATCAGACCAAAGCACAGATTTCCACTGGTCTAATGTCCATTTATTGTGTTCTTTAGCCCAAACAAGTCTCTTCTGCCATTTGCCTGTCCTTAGCAGTGTTTCCTAGCAGCTATTTTACTTGAAGTCTTGCTGCACAAAGTCTCTCTTAACAGTTGTTGTAGAGATGTGTCTGCTGCTAGAACTCTGTGTGGCATTGACCTGGTCTCTAATCTGAGCTGCTGTAAACCTGCGATTTCTAAGGCTGGTGACTCGGATAAACTTATCCTCAGAAGCAGAGGTGACTCTTGGTCTTCCTTTCCTGGAGCGGTCCTCATGTGAGCCAGTTTCTTTGTAGCGCTTGATGGTTTTTGCAACTGCACTTGGGGACACTTTCAAAGTTTTCCCAATTTTTCGGACTGACTAACCTTCATTTCTTAAAGTATGATGGCCACTCGTTTTTCTTTACTTAGCTGCTTTTTTCTTGCCATAATACAAATTCAGTAGGACTATCTGCTGTGTATCCACCAGACTTCTGCACAACACAACTGATGGTCCCAACCCCATTTATAAGGCCAGAAATCCCACTTATTAAACCTGACAGGGCACACCCGTGAAGTGAAAACAATATCCGGTGACTACCTCTTGAAGCTCATCAAGAGAATGCCAAGAGTGTGCAAAGCAGTCATCAAAGCCTACGGTGGCTTCTTTGAAGAACCTAGAATATAAGACATAATTTCAGTTGTTACACACTTTGTTGTTAAGTATATAATTCCACATGTGTTAATTCATAGTTTTGATGCCTTCAGTGTGAATTTACAATTTTCATAGTCATGAAAATACAGAAAAATCTTTAACTGAGAAGATGTGTCCAAACTTTTGGTCTGTACTGTAGATGTCTTACTGTACCTGATAGATTTAATATTGTAAGCAGATCTTATATAATTCTGTAGCTTTAGTGAACATTAGTAAAGTGTCCTAAGTAGCATATAATAACCACAATAGAGCAGGGTATGAATGATGGTATGTGGTACTGTCATAAAGGGTTATTCCAAAAAATGAAGTTATTCTGTATCCATAGCGTAGGGCAGTGATGGTGAACCTTTTAGAGACCGAGTGCCCAAACTGCAACCCAAAACTCTCTTATTTATTGCAAAGTGCCAACATGGCAATTTAACCTGAATACTGAGATTTTCGTTTAGAAAAAAAACAACTCATACAGAAAGGAGGCAGGAGCAACAGAGAACAGACAAGGATATCAGAGCAGACGGGGGTATCAGAGAGCAGGCAGGAGCAACAGATCGCAGGCAGGGGTATCAGGGCAGGCAGAGGCAACAAAGTGCAGCCATGGACAGAAGCAGGGGTACCAGACTGCAGATATAAAAGAGCAGTAGAGTGCAGGCAGATGAGAGACAGTGGTAAATTGCAGAATCAAAACAGAGCAGAGATAGCAGAAAGAAAGGTAGAGAGAATGTGAAGAGCAAAATAGAAAGCAGAGATGGAGAAGAGCAGAGGGGTAACAGGCAGAACTCAGTACCAGGCAGTGAGATGGGCTGTAGTAGGATCCCCAGTGTAGACCAGGTCAAATTGCTGCTGTCTATATGTGCGCTGCAGGATGTAGCTCCCTGGGCACCTGCTGCTCTTCTTGGCCTCAGAGTACTCTCCATCCTCCTAGAAGGTTCTGTTGTGCTGCCCGAAGTGCACCCCGAGCACCTGGCTGCGGGCCCTGCAGCCTCCTCCCGCTTGTGTAGAGTTGGTGTGGGCTCCGGCTGCTGCTCTGTGTGTGCCTGGCTGTAGGGGGAATCATGCAGGGTATACAGTGCGCTGCTACTCCAACCCCTGGTGCAGAGCTCCCTCTGCAGGTGTTACTGCTGAGGTGATAGCGCTCATGCCCACAAGGAGGGTTCTGCGTGTCCCCTTTGGCACGCATGCCATAGGTTCGCCACCACTGTCATAGGGGATAACTTACTGATCAATGAGTGGTTCAATCCTGGAATTGAGGCTCTTCAACCTATCCTGAATAGAGCGGAGATGAGAACTACTCGTGGAAGTCTGGCAGCTGTTAATGGAGCATCCAATAACAAGCTTAGTGCAAGTTAGATCCCAGGTCCTGACCTTCTCCTTTTAACCTTTTTACAGGGATCTGGACTTACACAGGGACCCCTGGAATTGTGCCAGAGTCAGTGGCTGCCCAGAGGAGCAAGATAGTGGCAAGAAGGGTCGTCATTTGGGGTTGATGCCAAGAGGTCAAGTGACAAATAAAATCAGAGAACAAGAGGGTGGTCAGAATACAAGCCAAATCCAGAGAATGGGATAAATTGGGACAACACAACAGGAGCACAGAACAGACCTATAGACCAGATAAGCAGAATTATTGACTGGCAGTGGAGTTTCCCGGGACATAAATAGCTTACATCCCATCCAGGGATCTCAGGAAGGGATGAACCACCACACTAATTAACCCCATAGTGCCCTGATTAAGCCGAATTAAACATCCAAGGAAAAATGTTATGTTAGGTAGCTGAGGAGGACAGGAACAACAGCGGGCAGCCGAACACCTGAGATGTTGGTAACTAATGGGTTGCAGATTCCTAAACTAACCACACAACTAGAGGTAGCCGTGGAGCGTTCCTACGTTGATCCTAGACGCCTCATCACAGCCTGAGAGATAACTACACTTAAAGGCAGAAAGATGAAAGCTATCTGCCCCGGAGCAGATCCCCAAAGAAAATAGGAAGCCCCCAAACATGTAATGGCGGTTTGACAAGAAGAAAGCACGGACACAGACAGAAAATAGAAAGAGCAAACGCTGGGGCCACAAGCTGACTAAATAGGATAGGACAGGAGAGATTACTTTCTGCAACCCAGAAAACCCTACAAAAATCCAACAATTCTGATTACAAAAATAATGAGATCACACGATCTCGCCACCCACTAAATCAGATCTCAGTGTGAACAAAACCAAGCCGCAGCCGCTGCAAAAGCAGGAAAAAGCAAATGAAAAAACAACAGTGGCTACAGACAAACTGTGAGGAGCACAGGCCCCAGGAGGGGACCCGGCTGTCCTCCACAAATGTGCAGAAAACTATGCAAATAGCAAGCACAAAAAGAAAAGCAGAAAATATCTTATCTGAAAGCAGCAGACGCAGGCAAGACACCAGCAAACTTCCAAATGAACCAGGAACCACAATTGAGACCAGAACAATTGATCACCGGCGACCATCATGGGAGGGAACCTCCCTTATATCAGTCCAGTCAGTGATCCCAGATTGCCATTCCTCGCTGGAAGGTTCAGTACTGTCTGTAACCACCAGAGGGAGCCTCTGCTCATTCACAACAGAAAAAGCAAGACTGTAGCTGTCACGTTTCGCCTGCAATAAAGGCGTGCCACTGCCAAGCGGCTAGAACAGTGACACAAATCAGCAAAGATGTTACATGTGTGCGTGCACGAGGAATAATACAATTTCAGTCTATTATATGACTTGAATCCTGAATTTTCACCAGCTTTCTCCTTTGCAATCTCTATCTCTTAACTATCTCTTAATCTGCAATTGACTCTGAGCTGGTGGGAGGAGACTAGCTGCTATGATGTCCTCATACATGCAACAACACAGAGAATGTGATTGCTGCTCTTTATTCCTTAGCACACAAAAGCAGCAGTAGCATGGAGGAAATTTACAGCAAAACTAAGCAGTACAGATGTGAATCCAGCACTGGGATGATGTAAATGACTTGCAAGAATGATCATCTCAGTCTTTCTGTGTCTTCCTCTGTCTCTTTTCTCATCCCCTTCCCTCTCCACAAGGTATATTATTACAAAGTATAATCTGACATGACAATACAAAGTTGAGCTGTTTCTCAGAGTAGATTGGAATTCAGGAGGCTGGCTGGGAGAGGAAAAACTGGCTCATATAATTGATTTATGCAAACTTTGTAGAAAGTACAGTTCTCATTTTAACTTTACTCTAGATTGACCAAAAATCTTCTGTTGATCTACTGCCAGAAACAAGTCCATTTATGTTACTACAGCAAGGTGCCGTGCCAGCTCCAAGGACCTTGGCTTCTGAATTTACACAAATTTAGTGGATGTGGGCTACAAAACTCATGAGTCATTCTCGCAAATTCATTTTTGGATTTCATTTTATTTTTTGTATAATTTGTAAAAGTGAATTAATTTATAGTGGAGAACATGAATAAACTTATCCAAACTTACAAACCTGCTAGATAAATTAAATTATATTAATGCCCTGAATCTTCGAAAACCACAGCACTTGTTCCCTTTAATCACTTGCCCAGTGGCAGCAGCCTTCTGGGCAGCAATTTTCAGTTCCCAAAAATGCCGCAAACGAGCTGTTAATGACTTCCGGAGTGAATCTCTTTTGGGCCTGCACTCAGTGCGCTGCTCATCCATTGCAGGAACAAAAGGGCTCAATCTCCTCCCAGAGAAACATCCACACATGGAATAGCTTGCTAGAAAAACTATACGTCTGGACCTCACAGGTAAAAGTCTCACAACCTGCTGAATAGATGGAGTGCAGATGTGTGAGAAGAGGACATGGAATCCATTATCCTAAGACTTTCTGGGCGGGAGAACAAGAGATCAGAAGGAAAACATTAAAAAGAAATTTAATTACAGGATCAGGTTTAACTCGGGCAGATTCATTTAGTCATGAGTCCTGAATGTATGTTTTTTACAAGCGTGGCTTTTTTTCTCTCTTAAAGGAAAACACCTTGTTCTAATTTGTGCCATGTTGTCACTTCTGTTAGAGTCATGGTGTCACTTCTGTCTGGCATACTAAGGTAGAGAACTGATCATTCACTTTCTGCATTTTCAAATTGAAAAGCCTATTATATTACTATTACAAAATGTTCTCTATTTTTTAGCCATTACAAATTGAAGCAAATGAGTACATCCAGTCTGCACAGAAATCCTACAAACCATAGCAGACAGATCTCTAAATGGTTAAATATTCAACTATATTTAACATATTATTCCTGCACTGTCCCCACAATAGAGGGATCCTTCCTGTTTAATTTGGGCATAATGATAATATGACATTTGTATGATATAATGTAATATAAACTGATTGATGTTGAACCCTATGACATTCTCCTGACATCACGCCATCACCTACAGATGGTAATAGCGTACACCTGTGGCAAGAAGAGCCTTGATTTAGATTTGGATTGGGCCCTTTAGGTTCCCTGATTTTTTGGAAACAGATCTCTTATTTATAATAAATTGTGGCTTAATGTGGATGAAGTATTAGCCCTAAGATTATTAACCAACGAAGCCATTTATTGGGGTCAGTTATTTTTTCTTGTTTCATTTTATTGGTGCATACTTTAGGTTTGTAGCTTCATAATCATCATAGTTTTACTTTTGGAGTAATGTTGGGCATGGATAGTAATAGGCCTCTGGGCAAAAATAGTGTATGTGCCCTTTCTGTCCAGTAAGTAACTCATCTGCAGACAGCATGTACTCATCATAGCATTTTTCTTTCTCAAAGCTCTATGTACTTATCAGTTAAAGGTAGGTGGATCGATTTCTTGTAGGATCGAGTTCAAGTCGAATTTCCTGAAATCCAAATTTGAAAATGTAGAATTTTGACTGGCAGTTTGGAAAAAAAAAACTTGCCAGGCATCTTTTCCCACGCTGCTGAAGAATCAGAGAGCGGTAAAATGTATTTTTTCCATGGTCACACAGGTTTCCTCATAATGTCCTGCAGCCATGACATCTTGTGGATTATCATAACTTGTACAGTGGTGGTCACAGTTTGTACAGCAGAGTTTATTCCATCTCCAGAGTCACAGGGTGAGTCTCTTTCTTCCATAGTGTTTAAGCTGTTATGGTCAGCACAGTCCTCTTTCGCTGATCTGTAAAATGCAAGTTCTTATGGTCAGCAAGGTCCTCTCTTTCCTGTAGAGTGTAATCTCTTATAAGCTTGGTACTTTTGCTACTTTCATAAGATCTGCTCATTTCTATTAATAGTGACAACATATTCTAAAATGCAGCAGCTGATTGTTCGCTGATCTTCCAGGGTCCTGTTGCAAGCATCTCTGGTTATCAGCTGATTTTTGCCAGGTGAGCAGCATTTACCCAGAAAATTTCTTTGCAGTGATAACCAGCAAGAATTCTGGCTCTCACAGACCTGTTAGTTTTTCTTTAAGATGCCCTAGGTGGACTCCGCGCTCATAACCTGTAACAATTGCACCTGTTTGAACTCGTTGCCTACATAAAAGGCACCTGTCCACACACTCAATCACACTCCAATCTCTCCATATGGCCAGGACCAAAGAGCTTTCTAAGGACAGCAGGGACACAATTGTAGACCTGCACAAGAATGGGATGGGCTACAGGACAATAGGCAAGCATCTTGGTGAGAAGGCAACAAGTGTTGGCACAATTATTAAAAAATGTAAGAAACACAAGATGAGTGTCAATCTTCTTCAGTCTGGGGCTCCATGCAGGATATCAAATTATGGGGTAAGGATGATTCTGAAACAGATCAGGAATCAGCCGAGAACTACACGGGGGGAGCTGGTCACGGACCTGAAGAGAGCTGGGACCAGAGTGTCAAACATTACCATTAGTAACTAACTGCGCTAGCATGGATTAAAATCCTGCAGGGCACGCAAGGTCCCTCTGCTCATGTCAGCACATGTCCAGGCACGTTTGAAGTTCACCAATGACCATCTGGATCATCCAGATCATCCAGAGGAGACATGGGAGAAGGTCATGTGGTCAGGTGAGACCAAAACAGAACTTTTTGGTATCAACTCCACTCACCGTGTTTGGAGGAAGTAGAAAAATGAGTACAACACCAAGAACACCATCCCAACTCTGAAGCATGAAGGGGAAACATCACACTTTGAGGTTGCTTCCCTGCAAAGGGGACTGGATGACTGCACCACTTTGAAGGGAGGATGGATAGGGTCATGTATCGTGAGATTTTGGCCAACAACCTTCTTCTCTTAGTAAGGGCATTGAAGATAGGTAGTGGCTGGGTCTTCCAGCATGACAATGACCCGAATCACACAGCCAGGGCAACTAAGAAGTGGCTCCGTAAGAAGAATTTCAAGGTCCAGGAGTGGCCTAGCCATTCTCCAGACCTGAAACCAATAAAAAATCTTTGGAGGGAGCTGATACTCAATGTTGCCAAGCAACAGCCCCAAAGCCTGAAAGATCTGGAGAAGAACTGTATGGATGAGAGGGCTAAAATCTCTGCTGCAGTGTGTGCAAACTTTGTCAAGAACAACAGGAAACTTCTGACCTCTATAATTGCAAACAAAGGTTTCTGAACCAAATATTAACTTCTGTTTTTCTATTGTATCAAATACTTATTTCAGGCAATAAAATGCAAATTAATTTTGTAAAAATCATGCAAAGTGATTTTCTGGATTTTTTTTTAAGATTCTGTCTCTCATAGTTGAAGTGTACCTATAATAAAAATTACAGATCTCTCCATTCTTTTTAGGAGGTAAACGTGCAAAATCGGCAGTGTATCAAATACTTATTTTCCTCACTGTATATGCATGCATGTGTCTATATGTATGTTTATAATTGCATGCAAGTTCCTTTATGTATGTGCATGCATATGTTTGTATGTATTTATATGCATGTATCTGTATGTATGTGCATGCATTTGTCTTTATGTATTTACATGATTATGTCTGTATGTGCATGCATGCCTCTGTATACAGCATATGTGCCTGTTAATGCATGCCTCTGTATGTATGTTCTGCATGTAATTGCATGCATGTCTCTGTGATACGTGTATACATGCAGGGCCGCCATCAGGGCATAACAACCCTTACTGCGGTATGGGGCCCGGTGATTAGGGGGGCCCGCCGCCTGAGCACGCCGGTCCGCGCTCGGGCCCGGGGGCCCCAACATTTTGAGGCTCTCCCTGCTCCCAAAGGGGCCCCCAGCTAGCGGCACATCACGCAGCCGCTATGAGGGCCCCTGTAAGGCAGGGGGGCCCACCTGCCACCAGCGCCGACTCCCCCCCCCGCTGCTTTGAACTATTCCGGCGTCTGCCGGTAAAGTTCAAAGTAATGATGGAGGAGAGAGCGTCAGCTGACGATCCCTCTCCCATCATTCCCCGCTCTGTCTCTGACACAGCGCGTGCGCGCTCACTGTGTGCTGGGCAGAGCAGGAGACAGGAGCCAGGAGCAGTGCGTGCACGAGGAGAAGGTGAGGAGTTTTTTTTTTTTATAAAGCTGTCAGTGCGTACTGAACTGTGGGTGGGGGAGAGATGAAGGCTGTACAATGTGGGCCCTGCTACTATATACTATGTGGGCCACGCTGTACACTATGTGGGCCACGCTGTACACTATGTGGGCCCTGCTATATACTATGTGGGCCCTGCTGTACACTATGTGGGCCCTGCTATATACTATGTGGGCCCTGCCGTATACTATATGGGCCCTGCTGTACAATGTGGGCCCTGCTATATACTATGTGGGCCCTGCTATATACTATGTGGGCCACGCTGTACACTATGTGGGCCCTGCTATATACTATGTGGGCACTGCCGTATACTATGTGGGCCCTGCTGTACAATGTGGGCCCTGCTATATACTATGTGGGCCCTGCTATATACTATGTGGGCCCTGCAATATACTATTTGGGCCCTGCTATATACTATGTGGGCCCTGCAATATGCTATTTGGGCCTGCTGTATACTATGTGGGCCCTGCAATATACTAGTTGGGCCATGCTATATACTATGTGGGCCGCGCTATTTACTATGCAGGCCGCGCTATCTACTATGCGGGCCACACTATATACTATGTGGGCCGCGCTATATACAATGTGGGCCCTCCTATATACTATGTGGGCCCTGCTATATACTATGTGGGCCGTGCTGTATACTATGTGGGTCCTGCTGTATACTATGTGGGCTGCGCTATATACTATGTGGCTGCGCTATATACTATGTGGGCCGTGCTATATACTATGTTGGCTGTGTTATATACTATTGGGAGATATATTATATTTTATAGGGTGTCTGTGTTATATACTTTGTGGCTGTGTTATATACTATGGGGGCTACGTTATATTCCTTTGGGGAGGCGGGCTGTATGATATTCTATTCGGGGATACATTATATTCTATGAGGGGCTGTATTATATTTATTATATTCTATGAGGGGTGATTGCATCATACTCTTATGAGGGGGCTACATTATACTGTATGAGGTGGCTACATTGTATTCTATGGGGGGCTAGATTATATTGTATGGGGCTTCATTATACTTTATGAGGGAACTACATTATATTCAATGGGGGCTGCATTATACTATATGAGGAGGACTACATTGTATTTTATGGAGGGGCTACATTATACTATATAAGGGGGCTCAATTATATTCTATGGGGGGTTTACATTATACTCTGTGGGCTGGTTGCATTATACTCTGTGGGGTGCTTGCATTATACTCTGGGGTGGTTGCATTATACTCTGTGGGGTGGCTGCATTATGCTCTGTGTGGTGGCTGCATTATGTGCTATAGGGTGACTGCATTATACTATATGTGGGCTGCATTATACTGTATCGAGGACTATGGGGAATACATTCTACCATATGAAGAACTATAGGGTGCATTATACTATGGGAAGTGAATTGTACTACATGGATGACTATGGCGGTGCATTATACTATATGGAGCACTATGAGGAGTGTATTATACAGTCCCTGACAGAAGTTATGTCGCTTATCCATGTTATGTAAATCAAAGCTTATAACCTGACGTTAAATTCATCCATTGGTTTTATAAATTACTCCTTTGAAAGCTGAAACCCTCCCAAATTTGGTTTAGGTTAAGAAAATAAATTGGCATCAATGCTGAAATATTGATCATTTAATGAACACAGAATGGTCAGGTTTTGGCAAGACAAAAGTTTTGTCACCTGGTCATATAATGCACCCAATCCTAGTTTACATCCTCACCAGTGCTCAGTAAATGATCGGTTAATTAGTGGGTGTGTATAAAAAGAAACCCAGCACCCCAGACCTTCACTTGAACTGCAACTTGAGCTCTGACAACATGCCAAAAATCCACCCTGCGACCAAATCCTTGATTATCTAGAGGCTGAAGACCAGATCCACTGCAGAGGAGGCTGGCACCTTTGGTGTGTCTCAGCGTCAAGTAAAAGAATTAAAAAAAGATTTGAAGAGACTGGAAATTGGTTTGACAAGCCCAGGTCCGGCAGACCCTGCAAGACAACTGCTCTGGAGGAACGTTTGTTTGTTAGAAAATCCAAAGCAAGCCCCTCTTCCACTGCAGCAGAGCTCCAACAGGCCTGGTCACCTCAAGTCCATGTGTCAACTAGAACAGTTTGTAGGATGTCTTGAAATGGCCTCCATGGTCGATTCAGTGCCCAGAAGCCAGCACTAAACAAAAGGCAAATAAAAAACCATGTGGCATTTGCAAAGTCCCACAGCCTGCTAAACAGATGGACACTGGAAAAGTGGCAGAAGGTGGATTTCTCTGATGAATCTTCAGTAGAATTATACCACAGCCGCCGCAAATACTGCAGGAGACCTACTGGAGCCCATATGGATCCAAAATACACCCAGAAAACAGTTAAATTTGGTGGTGGAAAGATCATGGTCTGGGGTTAAATTCAGTATGGGGTGAGCAAAACATTTGCAAGGTGGAAGGCAATATCAATAGCCTAAAATATCAAGAAGTATTAGCTACCTCTTACATTCCAAATCATAAAAGGGTCAAATTCTGCAGCAGGATGGTGCTCCATCACATACATCCATTTCTAGAACAAAGTTCCTCCAGGCAAAAAAGATCAAGGTGCTCAATGACTGGCCAGCCCAGTCACCAGACATGAACATCATTGAGCATGTTTGGGGTAGGATGAAAGAGGAAGCTTGGAAGACAAAACCAAGGATTCTAGATGAACTCTGGGAGGCATGTAAGACTGCATTCTTTGCTATTCCTGATGACTTCATTAATAAATTGTATGAATCATTGTTGAACCGCATGGATGCAGTCCTTCAAGCTCATGGAAGTCACACAAAATATTAAATATGACTCTAATAGCACCACCACTTAATTCACCAATGTTATGCAACATATATTTGTATTTTAAGATAATTATTTGTTTGAATATCACACTACTTTCTGTGGGCGACAAAACTTTTGTCTTGCCAAAATCTGACCATTCTATGTTCATTAAATAATTGATATTTCAGCATTGATGCCAATTTATTTTCTTAACCTAAACCAAATTTGGGAGGGTTTCAGCTTTCAAAAGAGTAATTTATAAAACCAATGGATGAATTTAACGTCAGGTTTGATTTACATAACATGGATAAGCGACATAACTTCTGTCAGGGACTGTACTATATGAATGACTGAGTGTATTTTAATATATGGAGGGCTATTAGGAGTGTATTATACTATATGGAGAACTATGGATAGATTATATTATATGGAGGACTATGGGGTGTGCACTTTACAATATGGAGAATTGTGGTGCACATTATAATATATGGAGGACTAAACTATGTTCCAAATTATTATTCAAATTGGTTTTAAGTGTCATAGCGTTTTTTGTTTTTTTTTGTAAATGAAACCCATTGATGGTATTATGTCTCAGGGTTCTTTGGATCACTGAAATCAATCTCAGATACCTGTGATAATTAGTTTGCCATGTGAGCCCAATAAAAGGAAAACTGGATGTTCCACACTATTAAGCAGGCCAGAGTTTTCAAGTAAAATGGGAAAGAAAAATTATCTCTCTGCTGCTGAAAAGCATGAAATAGTGCAATGCCTTGGTCAAGAGATGAAAACATTACATATTTCCCGAAAACTTAAGCGTGATCATCGTACTGTTAAGAGATTTGTGGCTGATTCTGAGCACAGACGTGTTCGTGCTGATAAAGGCAGAATGAGGAAGGTTTCTGCCAGGCAAGTTCATCGGATTAAGAGAGCAGCTGCTAAAAAGCCATTACAAACCAGCAAACAGATATTTGAAGCTGCTAGTGCCTCTGGAGTCCCTCGAACCACAAGGTGTGGGATCCTTCAAAGGCTTGCTGTGGTGCATAAACCTACGATTTGGCCACCCCTAAACAGTGCTCACAAGCAGAAACGGTTGCAGTGGACCCAGACATACATGAAGACTAATTTTCAAACAGTCTTGTTTACTGATGAGTGTTGAGCAACCCTGGATGGTCCAGATGGATGGAGTAGTGGATGGTTGGTGGATGGCCACCATGTCCCAACAAGGCTGCGACGTCAGCAAGGAGGTGGAGGAGTCATGTTTTGGGCCGGAATCATGGGGAAACAGCTGGTAGGGCCCTTTAAGGTTCCTGAAGGTGTGAAAATGACCTCTGCAAAGTATGTAGAGTTTCTGACTGACAACTTTCTTCCATGGTATAAAAAACAGAAACGTGCCTTCAGGAGAAAAATCATCTTCATGCATGACAATGCACCATCTCATGCTGCAAAGAATACCTCTGAGTCAATGGCTGCTATGGGCATAAAAGGAGATAAACTCATGGTGTGGCCAGCATCTTCTCCTGACCTCAACCCTATAGAGAACCTCTGGAGTATCATCAAGCAAAAGATCTATGAGGGTGGGAGGCAGTTCACATCAAAACAGCAGCTCTGGGAGGCTTCACGCAAAGAAATACAAGAAGAAACTCTCCAAAAACTCACAAGTTCAATGGATGAAAGAATTGTGAAGGTGATATCAAAGAAGGTTCCTATGTTAACATGTAACTTGGCCTGTTAGGATGTTTTGGAGTTAAGTAGCTTTTTTGTTCAGTGAATGTGACCTCCTAATGCTGCAAATTCCACAAATGAGCATTTTCAGTTCTTTAAAACAGATCAAATGTTCAGAAATTCTACTGTGCCTAATAATTTGGAACAGTGCATTTTGAGCTTTTTTCCATTTTGGAGATTATACTGTTATCATTGGGAGTTTTCTTCAATAAAATTTGATGTATACTCTAACGGGTGATGACTTTTATTAGACTGACTGTCATTTGCACCGACCACTTAGGAAAATCAGAGAAAAATATCATTTGCATAATAATTTGGAACATAGTGTATGGGGTGTATTATACTAAACAAGCAAAATGCTGCATATTCATCGAGTGATTGGTTTTAATGTGTCATTGGTGAGGGCATGGTGCAGAAGTGAAGTTTTTTCATGAAATGGTGGAGGGATTTTGGAAGGTTTGCGTGGTGGAGGAGGAGCTAGGGTGGATGCGGAACTGGGGGGTGGAGCCTGGGCGGAGTCTCAAGGGGGGCCCATAAATTTTGCCAGTATGGAGCCCTGAAATTCCTAGTGGCAGCCCTGTATACATGTATCAGTATGTATGTGTATGTATGTCCTCCATGCATGCATCTGTATGTATGTGCTTGGCATATGCATGCATCTGCTCCTTGTGTCCATATTTGTATATGTGATTTGAGTATACATGTGTATACATATATATGTGTGTTTAACATACTGTGCTTGCGTCACATACTGCATCCGCATTTCTAAATCCCAGCAGCGCAGATGAGAGTTAATAGGTGTAAACATGTCAGCAATCACCCAGTGAATGAGTTTCTCATTCATCAGGTGATTGGATTGTTTATGGCGGAACATGAATCATTGTTCTCAGCAGCACATCGCCCGATGTAAACTGCAGATGTGCTGCTGATAACATGATGCTGGGGACAGATTGATCTACTGCTGATCGTTCTTCCTCAGCCGGTATGAAGAGTCCAGAAAACAGCGACAGGAATATTGTTGATCACGCTCATTTAACTGCCTGAAGTCAGAGCATATAAATGCAACCAAAATGTTTCTGTGTGATGGTGTAATATGTGAGTATTTGGGGCCCCACTTTAAACTTTTGCCCAGGGCCCCACTTTGTCTAAAACCGGCCCCGGCCACAGTAGTATAACAAGTAATACAACATGCTGCCTAAAAGAAAGGAAAAAGGAAACGAGCAAAAGGCCTATGGTTTAGGAATGTCCTAATTAGCTGTAGACATGTTGAGTAAACTTTTTTGCTGTAAACATTACCAAACCTCAAAGTCTAACTGCTGAGCTGTCATCACTGACATTTCAGATTTTTTTTTAGTTCCCATTGTATATTTAAAAACTGTAATGGATGCAAATTCCAAGGCATCTACATAAGCTTAGAGTTCTTGATTGCATGTCTTGCCTGAAATCAGTTGATTACACAGATACCAGGTTTTCTCCCTCAAAGTTTGTGAGAATGTTTTTATAGAAACAAAAATAAATGTAACAGTTCAAAGACGTAACAAGTATCTGTTTTCTACTCTGTTTATAAATTCTAGTTCAAGTTTCAATAAATATATAGATCTGTACACATACATGGTAAAGTTTTAGGCAGGTGTGGAATATATGCTGCAAAGTAAGAGGTGATGGTTTATTTTTATCTATTAAGAAAATGCAAACTGAATTAAAGATAAATCTAAATCAAATCAATATTTGGTGTGACTGCCCTTTTGCCTTAAAAAAAAACAACTTTTTATAGGTACACTTGTCCGAAGTCAAAGAGTTTGTAGGATTATAAACTGGTAAAATTGGTTACTCATACATCTAACAGGTGATATTGATCAACATTTTCTTATTTAGGTTGAAACATAGCCAGTAACTGAAACAGAAACTGCTGTGCAGGAGTCTTAAACCTTAGTGAGTAACACGCAAACTTGCCTGCAAAGGAGAGGTTGTGGAAGACCGTTTATTGCCACAGGTTATATACAATAGCAAAGCTGAGCACAGCAAAAAGAATCAATGTACGGTAATTATACTGCTTCAGCAAGGTCTGTCCCAGGCAAAGTTTGCAAAGTAGACTAGGATTTTAACATGTGCTGTTGAAGTTCTTTTGAAGAAGCACCAAGAAATGGGCTATGTTGAGAATCAGTGGTCAGCCAAAGAAACTTAGGGCAGCTCCTCAAAGACAGGTCATACTTATTTCCCTTTGAAATTAGAAGATGCCCGGAAGGACTATCAGCTTAGAACTAGCAGTAACCAGTGGGACCCAGCTACACATATCTACTGTTTAGAGATGTTTGGACAAAGGTTTTCCTCATTGAAGAATTGGAGCCAAAAAGCCAACCCCTCATCGCATAAACAAGGCCATGCAACTCAACTATGTACAAAAAAATAAGAAAAGGGGTGCAGAACAGTGGCAGCAAGTTCTCTTATAGAATCATAGAAAGGTAGAGTTGGAAGGGGCCTCCTGTCTCATCTGGTCCAACCCCTTGATCGATGCAGGATTCACTAACTCATCTCAGGCAGATGTCTGTTAGGCCTCTGTTTGAAGACTTCCAATGAAGGAGACCTCACCATCTCCCAGGGCAGCCTGTTTCACTCATTGATCACCCTCACTGTCAAAATGTTTTTTCTAATATCTAATCTGTCTCCTCAAAATCAGTGTCATCCCATTGCTTCTAGTATTTCTTTATGCAAATGAGAATAAAGCTGATCCCTCTACAGTGTGGCAGCCTTTGAGATATTTGTAGACAGTTATTATATCTCTCAGTCTTTTTTTTGCAAGCTACACATTCCCAGATCCTCTAACTATTCCTCATAGGACATGGTTTGCAGACCGGTCACCATTCTGGTCGCTCTTCTCTGAACTAGTTCTAGTTTGTGCCTGTCATTTTTAAAATGGGGTGCCCATAACATGACACAGTATTGCAGATGTGGTCTGACTAAGGAGGAGTAGAGAAGGATAATTGCTTCTGTGATCTAGACTCTATGCTTATGTTAATGCAACCCAGAATTGTGTTTGCCTTTTTTCCTGCTGCATCACACTGTTGACTCATGTTCAGTCTGTGATCTATTAGTATACCCAAGTCTTTTTCACATGTGCTGTTGCTTAGCCCTATTCCTCCCATTCAATATATTCTTTTTTCATTTTTCTTGCTCATATGTAGAACTTTGCATTTCTCCCTGTTAAAAACCATTCTGTTAGTTGCTGCCCACAGTTGCAGTATGTTTAGATTTTTTAAATCCTCTCTCTTCTCTAGTATTAGCTATCCCTCCTAGCTATGTGTCATCAGCAAATTTAATCAGTTTACCCTAAATTCCTTCATCCAAATCATTGATAAAGATGTTGAACAACAGAGGGCACAGGACAGAGCCCTGTGGTAGCCCACTTGAGACATTCTCCTAACTTGATGTGCATCACTTTATGACCACTATTTGGAGCTGATCACAAAGCCAGTTATGAATCCATCTAACAGTTGCCTTGTCCATTCCATACTTGGTCATTTTTTCTATAAGGATGGTATGAGATACTTTGTTAAATGCTTTGCTGAAGTCAAGATATACTATATCTACAGCATTTCCCTGATCCATCCAATCAGTGATTCTGTCATAGAAAGAAATTAAGTTAGTCTGAAATGACTTATTAGTTACAATTTAAATCCATGCTGGCTCTGGTTAATCACTTCATTCTCATCCAGGTACTTGCATACATGTTGTTTAATAATTTGTTCACAGATCTTTCCTGGTATAGAAGTCAGACTCACAAGCACATAGTTCCCTCTGTTCACCTTCTTCCCCTTTTTGAAGATAGGAATAACATTTGCTCTTCTTCTCTAGTCTTCTCGAACTTCTCCTGTTCTCCAAGAATTTTCAAAGATTATGGAGAGTAGTTCAATAATTTTCTCTGTTACCTCCTTCAGCAGGACGTAATTCTTCTGAACCTGGAGACTTTAATTAATTTGTGTTGGCTAAGTAGTCCCTCTCTATCTCTCTATTTATAGACAGTGTGGATTCTTCTATTCCTTCAATAGTAAATTGAAGATCAGTTGATGTTACATTTAGTTTCTGAGAGAAAACAGATACAAAATAGGAATAAGTTTGGTCTTTTCAACATCATTTTTGTCCACTTTACTATTTTCATCCTATAAAAAATACTATAGCATCTTTGACTTTTCTTTTAATTTTGACATACCCCAAAAATTCTTTCTAATTTCCTTTGACATCTCTTGCAAGCCTTAATTCATAATCAGCTTTAGGCCTCTTTCACACATCCGGTGTGCGCCTGACGGTGCCCCCGGCATTTTGCCGCAGCGCCGCATCACAAAACCGGATGCGCCGCATGCGCCGCCTGCGTTCTTTTGCCGGATGGTTTTTGATGCCCGGAGACAACAGAAACCATCCGGCAAAAACAAAAAATGTTACATGCTGCTTTTGTCCGGCCGCCGGAATGTACCGCATACAACGCACTGACATGCGGCGCCATCCGGCGCTAATGCAAGTCAATGCCAAAAAAAACGCAAGCGGCGCATCAGGTTTTGTGATGCGGCGCTGTGGCAAAATGCCGGGGGCGCCGTCAGGCGCACACCGGATGTGTGAAAGAGGCCTTAGCTAATCTGATTTGTGCCATCCTGGGTTCTGCAGACAGCATTATATTCTTCTTTAGATATGCCTCCTTTTTCCATTTGATAAACATTTCTTTCTTCCTTTTTAGCATGTGTTTAAGTTCTGTATTCATCCATCCTGGTTTCCTTAAATGTTTCCTTTTCTTCCCTCTTTTAGGGTTTGTTAACGATTGTGCTTTGAGAATGTAATTTTAAAGAATTTTCCATCCTTCCTGGACATTTCTGTCCTTTAGAAAATCAAGGCATTTGATCCCTCCTATCCTCTTCCTGATTCCCTTAAGATCTGCCTTTCTGAAAACCCAACCTTAAAGTCTGAGTTTTCAGAGGTCTTCTGCCTCTAGTTATCCAAAATTCTATGATTGCATGATCTCTGCCTCCTAGGGTCCCAGCCACCCTTACCTTGTCAACCATTTCCTCCATGTTTATAAGGATTAGATCCAAGGTAGCAGATCCCCTTGTTTTCTTCTCTACCTTTTAGAAGATAAAGTTGTCAGCAAGAGAGAATCAGAATTTGATGGAACTGTTTTTTTTTGCCTTAGGCCTCTTTCACACATCCGTTTTTTTGTGTCAGGCATAATCCGTCGAACACCTGAAGGGACGGATCTGGCGCTGAAATGAAAAAACTGATGCAACGGATCCGTTTTTTTGCTGGATCCGACCTGAACTTTTGAACCCGGAAAAAGAGGGTTTTGGATGTCCGGAGACAGTGGAAAATGTTAGTAGTAGTAGTAGTAGTAGTAGTAGTAGTAGTAGTAGTAGTAGTAGTCCCTGATTTCCAGAATCCGGATCAGACTTTTGACGGATTTCACAAAAGTCTGATCCGGTTCCATTGACTTCTATTATTTCCGGCCACCTGATGCGCCGCTTCAGGCATTATCAGGCAGCTCCGGTAAACAAAAAAAACGTTGCATGCACCGTTTTGTCCGGCCGCCGGAATGTACATTTCCACCGGATCCGGACAAAAACGGATACAACGCAATGACATCAGGCACGATCCGGCGCTAATGAAAGTCAATGGTAAAAAACCGCATCCGGTACCGGATCCATTTTTTTAGCAACACGCCGGATCATGCCTGAAGTCAAAAAACGGATGTGTGAAAGCAGCCTTAGAGAGATTCCCAACAAATGTCTGGATAGTTGAGATATCCCATCATCACTATGTCTTATTTTTTACATAACTTGGCCATCTGATGCATAAAGAGTTCATCCATATTTTCAGTTTGTCCAGGTGGCCTGTAATAAATGCCTACAATGGTGTCCTTTCCATTGTTCTCTCCTTGTATTCTTACCCAAACAGTTTCCTCAGAACTCCCAGTCTCTGAAGCTTGGATCTCTGTGCAGATATAAGCTTTTCTAAGATACAATGCAACACCTCCTCTTTTATTAAGTCTGTTTCTTGCAAATAAGTTGTATCCTCCTAGAATAGTATTCCAATCATATGTATCGTCCCACCAAGTTTCAGTGATGCCAATGACAGCATATTTCTTTTCCTGCGTTAGTAGCTTCAATTTTCCTTGTTTGTTGCCCATGCTCTGGTCATTTGTATAGAAATAACTTAGTTTATGATTGGTTTCGCTTTCTCCAATATTATTATTCTGTTTTTTTGTCTTTGCTATTAGAAGTGGAAAGGAAGAACAGAGCTCTAAATAGTATTTGTTTGCTGTATGGCTTTCCTTGGCCTTTTGCTTACCTTCCCATGTTCTAGTTTAAAGCTCTCGTGATGATTGTAGCAAGCCGACTTCCAAATATGTGTTTTGTAGTCTTGGTAGGGTGCAGCCCATCTCTAGCAAGCTGTCCTTTGTATAGGTAATTCACTCCGTGATCCATAAATACAAATCCTTGCTTGACTGCACCATTGACGTAGCCAGTTGTTTACATGCAGAATCATATTCCACCTCCTTGTTCCATGGCCATCCACTGGGAGGATGGAAGAGAAGACCACCTGCGCTCCCAGTTCTTTCACTTTTTGCCTAACTCTTCAAAGTCACTGTAGATGATTTTCAGGTCCTTTTTGTTGCGGTGTCATTTGTCCAACATGTATTACCAGGAATTGGTAGTCATCTGTAGGTCTGAAGAACTAATCTTTATTGTAAAGAAGAACCAGGAGTGATGACATGGCCCCCATTGATGGAGCACTGATCTCATCACTGAATTCTTGAGAATTCAGGAAAAGACAAAAAGATTTGTGAAAGCCTACAGCATTAATTTTTAGCATTTTTTCCCACATCTGTAAATATTTGCACAGGTGCATTAGTGAAATAAGTGACAGATAATTTTTTAAAATACTAATCAAGTAAAGTGGTTGTCCCTTTATGGAAACAGAGAGTTAACATTGGCTGCTTATGCAGTTGTCGCTACAGTGGGATACTAGTTTTAGATGTTGCAATTTAGATTGATGACGATGATAATGTCGGTAAAGTGCTGAGGAATATGATGGTGCTATGTAAGCAAGCAGAATACATAAATAATAACAAATATGGTTTATGGATGAGATAATTTAGGCACGTTTGGATGTTTCCTGCCAGAAGGATGTAGTAGTGCAGACTCATACTGTAGCATGAAGCCGCACAAAAAGCAAGAATGAGTGTAATGATTCTGGATTTTGTCTTAGTTAAATTGGCATTTCACCTGTACAAGTAACTGTATAAGATTTATTTGGGAAAATTGAATTTTTTTTTATATTTATTTTCTAGAATGCTACACTGTCAACGGAGCTGATTATAGAGGAACCCAAAACCAAACATCTCTGGATTGTGGAAAGCCTTGCCTCTTCTGGAACGAGACATTTCAACATCCATACAATACTTTAAAATACCCCAATGGTGAGGGAGGATTGGGAGATCACAATTACTGCAGGTATGAATACCAATATTGGTAGAGAATTGTTATGTTATATAATTGCTTTAGATATATACAGTATATTATTTGTTTGTTATATAAACAAGCAAATAAAGTTACACTCTGTAGTGCTAAAGCATGTATCATATTTTTTGGACCATAAGACGCAATTTTTTTCCTCCAAATTTAGGAGGAAAGTGTGGGGTGCGTCTTATGGTCCGAATGTAACATGTGAGAAGGGGGCAGTGGTGGAGTGGGATCGCACTCGCAGGGGCAGGAAAATGTCACCGCTGCAGGAATCCGGCGCTGGGGAAACCACGTAGTCCTGATGCTTAAAGTGAAGGAATATTCATTAGCCACTGCCCAGCCCACCTGTCAGCTCCGAGCAGTGGTTGGGGAGCAGCAAATGAATATTCTTTCAATTTAACAGCGGACCCACATGGTTTCCCCATTGCCAGATTCCTGCAGCAGCTGGGGAGATCGTGTGTTCGGTGGAGAAGGAGGCGGCAGGAGCAGGGTGCCACAGGAGAGATCGCCGCAGTCGCATACCTGACAGCACAGTGTGGGCTGTGCTGATGCTGAGTGCTCCCATCATTATAGGACCTGTGGTGAGGTAATGAAGAGGGCGGGCTGGATCATCACATGACAGCACGGAGCCCTCCCTCTTCATTATGTCACCACAGGCCCTGCAGACACCGACTAGAAACAATGCAGCTTCCTCTTACAGGACCTGTGGTGAGGTAATAAGAGGTAGGGCTCTGTGCGATGATGTGATGCTCCAGCCCTTCATTACCTCACCACCGGTTCTGTAAGCTGTAGCGAGAGATACTTTCGGTTTCCTAGAGTGGCTGGCTGGCTGCAGGACCTGCACTGATGTGAGCACAGCCTGTACAAGTAAGAATTAAAAGTTTAGTAACTACAACACATAAAAAAGCACTCTGCTACTCCTATGGTGAACTATAACTCCCAGCATGCCATAGGATCTGCAGGACATGCTGGGAGTTATAGTTTTCCCTTGGGATCTTAAACCAGCAATCCAGTGTTATTTTTCAGCACTGAAGTGGTGCTTTAAATATAAGCTCCGTGCCCCCATTCTTATACTCACCCTCCAGCATCTTCATATAGTACTTTACAGACACCACACTGGTCCCGCAGCACCATCTTCTACCCGTAGCTTCCAACATAATAACATACTATCATATATAACTAGAAATATGCCCAATGCTATTGCATCAGGAGTGCGGTTAAAACGTCATCACTATTCCCCACACAGGCGCAGTAACAGCCGCGTCGTTACCGCGCATGGCGGGTAGAGTGGGCAGAGCGCGCAGTTGTGGCTGTTACAGTGCATGCGCGGGAATAGCAGTGACGTGAATGTCACTTGCGCCAATTCATGTATGCCCAGCAGCCATGACAAGGCGATCTCCAGTTTTGATGGGAAACTATCTATTGTGAACATCTCTCTAAGGTTAAAGCCTAAATTTATGGGTAGGTAGGATCCTGCTGCAATTAAAACCGCCATAGACTGGAGGGTGGAGTGCTCAGTCAGAGAGCTAATATACAAATAACAGAAGACTGACTGCCACTTCCAAATCAGGAAACTGGTGTTCACAGGTGCAAACTAAGAGTAGCCATCTCTATCCATAACCAGTAAATAAAGTTGCACTCTTTAGTGCTAAAGCACATAAATCTGAAATATATGAAATACGAATAGCATTGCTGCTCTAGATAATAAGAAAAAAATGAAGGTATCTCCATTTTTTATATATATAAAAATGGAGATTGTGTGTGTGTATAATATATATACTGTAAATACTATTTTATTTCTCTAAATCTCTTCTTCAATGAACTCAACATAAGTGATCAGTATGTCTGTCTAGTTCTTCTGGTAGGCTTGATTGATTTCCATGAAGCACATGAAGGGCACCTGCAAAATGATTCAGCAGTGGGCTCCACTGAGGAAGCTAGCCAGTCAAATTCATCATAAAAGAGACTGACAGTGCTACTGTTTTATTACTGGGCACAGTTCTCTTCCTAGACATTTCCAGAACTGTAATCGACATGTATGTGCCCCGAAGAGTTGGCATCTGTGATTGGTAAATGTAGACTTGCCAACTGTGCAGAGGGAAAAAGCGATATTTTTAGACCGTGTTTTGGCTTCTAATACAGACTACAGCAGTGGAAGCCAGCGAGAAGTTGTATAGACAAAGAAATAAAGTGATTTCCATAGTATGTTGTACTGCTGTGTGTGGCTGTCTGCTGCCCAGTATGTGGACCAGACTATCTGTCTAAACACTGCAACCTTGTAATCTGGGTATTATGGGCATCACCCAATATTTTGGTCTGTAAAGCGGTTTTTGACTTCATTACTGATGAGTTTGAGCAATGAATGTGCTGTAAGTCGCTGTAAGAATTAGCTGTTGCAGGGCATGTCTGCTCACTCACATATTGGTCTCAATTTTAAGTATGTGCTGGGAAACTGTTGTTATATATGATGCATTGATGTGGAAAGTAGATGGGGTTAATTTATTTTAAACCGTTTTAGGGTCAAATTTACAAAACTAGCAAGATTTGATGATTGCATGTGTGAGTGAAATCTTTAATTTAAAATTGAGTAGATAAAAGTTGTTGTTTTTTACAGTTCTAGATACTTGGGATTAGTTGTACCAATTCAGTTTGGGGCCTGTTGAAATGAAGAGCAGCTACTGCCAATATTGGATTATGTATAATTATGAACACATCTGTACATATGGCAAGAATTATTAAGACTGGAGTTTCAAGTTTCATATGGAAGTTGTTAGCAGCAGCCCACTGGGGTTAGATGTGCCAGCTTAAAAGGAATCTGTCAGTCGTTTTTTTGCAATGTAATCTGAGTGGAGCATGAAGTAGGGGCAGAGACCCTGATTCTAGTGAAGTGTCACTTGACAAAGGGGTATTCGATGCTCCTCAGGGCTTTAAGACCCCACTTTTTATTATCTAACCCCTATCCCCCTGTTCCGTGAGAAAAAACCCAAGTAAAGACATAGAGAAGTGTTTTGGATAAATTGGCCACAGCAGCCATTACATAACAAACATTTTGTTTTAATATAACACCCGGAAGGGGTGGTCCTCGAAGCCCAAAGCCAAAACCCTTTAGGTTAAAAACCCAGGTTGGCCCCCGGCCGAGTCTTGCCTCCAGCTTCTAAGCACCAGCTCGGAGACACCAACAACCCGCCTGGCCAATATCCATTACCATAGAACCCGGGTCCTCTTTTATCCCTTCCTAGGGATAATTAAATACCCATCCACTTGAATCCACCCGGGAGGGAGTTCAGGACCTCTTACGATCCCCCCCAGAGCCGCCAGCCTCACCAACTTCGAGGACCCCCCGACGCCCTACTGCCGTGACAAAATAAACCATATAAGCGTAGGATAAGGTAAAATAACTTCCGATACACGTACATCTCGTATATCGCCTCATCACCTTGAAAGAAAGTAATAAGACATCATTATGTCAAACCCAAATAGATAAGGGAGGGTGGGTGGGAGGTTCTTACTACTACGAGGGAGCACTTAAAATGGTTGTCACTCTAAGATGGCTCCCCCTACTTATACCGATGGTCCATGACCCCTCCTTTGGGCCCTTCTTAGCACTAAGCCCTGCCCAGCCCCACTCAATACCCAAGTTAACTGCTACATTGCTCCCTATTAACCGTCCTCAGCTCCTTCCATCCCTCTCAACCCTGTCATGTCATCCTCCCTTTTATAGCCTGCGGCCCAGTACGGCCTCACTTACTAGTCTGTGTGGTGTAGTTTTGATAAAATCACTATCTGCAGCAGACCTAGCAGTTCTCTGAATGCTGAGCCCTGTGTAACCACGCCCCAGCACTGATTTGCAGTTTTCTGTGTACACTGTGCCTTGACAAAAAGCTTCTAATCAATTATAGGGTCAGGATTACACAGAGCAGGAGAACTACATGGCACAAGAGAACTGCTGATATATTATTAATTATATTGAAATTGCAACAAGCGGCCTGGTAAGTGATACATCGCTGGAATCAGGAGGATCTCTGCCCCAGCACCATGCTGCTCTTTGATTACATAGCAAAATACTGCTGACAGATAGCCTTTATCAATTTTGGCATATCTTGGGCAGACCCTGTGCCACGAATTGAAATCTGTCAGTTATGAACTGGTGTAGATTTTTGCTATAATTTAGTCAACACTCTGGTGTAAATTATAATAAATCCATCAGGCTATGGTTGGGCCTGTCATCCTTCTAAGCATTGATTACTTTGCAAAAATAGCGACATCAAATTCAAAAAGTAGCAAATTTTTGTAATATTTAACCATTTAGTGATCATCGCAGATCTATACAACATAATTATGGTTTTATGTTTCCCATTGTTACAGCAGATGGGAAAATGTGTTTACTAGCACTAACTGTTAATAATTCCAAAATATCTAGCTGGAATGGATAATATAAATAGGTGGAACCCAGCACAGCAGTGCAGATCTGATTTCCCAAGGAAAGCGCTGAACATGTCTGTTTTCTCTATTGCAGAGAATTCTTTTTTACCATAGCTGAAGATGATACAGATATTACTGAGTGAAGATGCAATTCTGTAATGTTTCATACAGTTCTTATAAGGTCGGTGTCACACTTGCGTGTGTGATGCGAGAAACTCGCACGAGTCTCTCGCATCAACACCCGGCACTGCCGCCGGCACTCAGACCGGATTGTGCGGCTGCATAGAAATACATGTAGCTGCACGCTCCGGTCCGAGTGACGGCAGCAGTGCCGGTGTTGATGCGAGAGACTCTTGCGAGTTTCTCGCATCACACACACAAGTGTGACACCGACCTTATACTAATCCCCACAGTGATTTACAAATCAATCCATACTTACAATAATATTTATGAATGAAGGTCCGATTCTCTGTCTATGATGATGTATTGAGCAAGGCCGCACCCTAACTAGTGACTAGTGATGTGGCTGTCCACAGGGCGTGTCTGACTAGAGGGCATGGCCTTATTCCATATAAGTGTATGGAGCGAGGCCCCTCCCACTGGACAGGCTCTGGCCAGGAGTATGTATAACGCATACATACCCTCCAGTCCCAGCGTAAAACCGGCAAATCCCCGCAGAGCACAGTGCGTGTACTGGGGGATTCATAAGTCTAAAGTCATACAGAGTGACTTCAGACTTATCGATTTGGACTGGACAAACTCTTTAATCATGAGCCTTAGTGCTCTAAACGCATAGGCCTAGTGTGTTTTATTTTTATTTTTTCACTTTTTATATTATAATACATACTAATAAATATGTTTTCATAGTCCTTTCCATTACGGTTGCTTGATGTTTTCCTGTGTTATACCTGATCATTCATAGTAACATGCATTCTTACCTGTAGCAGATAATCATAGCAATATAATTGTCACAACTCTGTTGTTGGCTGTCCCAGGACCAGGGGTTCCTTCCCTGTCCCTAACGCTAGGGGCGCCCTAGCTCACCCTGTTCCCTGGATTACTTCTGATGGTGAAGACACCGGGGCCACATACCTTGCCTTTGCTCCTTAATCTGCCCTCAGTCTGTACCCTTCCCCCACCCAAGGAAGAGGGGAGTAGTAATGTGCCATAATACACCAACCAGACTAACAAGGTAATACAAGTAAGGATAAAGGAAAATACCAATCATAAAATATACACATATAAACAACAGAGGAATGCAACCTCCAGCCATAAGCTATCGCTGACAATGAATGCTAGCAAGGGCCCAGATTATATAGTAGATGGGAATGGCTAACAGTGAACAGCTGATAGCCTTAATGCAGGAAAGCTTCCAGGAGCTCTCAACTGAGCAGATTAACCCCTGTACTGCTAAAAGGAATGTGCATGATTTAATATGAAGGTGAAGTGCGTCTAATCAATGCAGGAGAAGAAGAAATCAGATGCTGCGGTCTTCTATCTCCTTTCTGTCGCCACAGTATGATGCCCCTCATAAAGTATGATGTTCCCACAATTTCCAACAAATAATGCGTATCCGTGTTCTCCAGATGCGTGCTGTGTACTGAGGCTCCATAAGGTTACGATGTAGTGACATCATCCCACCTGTTGAGCTCTCAGACTCATAGGCTCAATGGTGAAAGAGGTATCCTGAGTAAATTAAGATGCCAGGTGGAGGGCAGTTGCATGGTTCGGGACACCACTGTCTACAGCCCGTTGGTTGTCCTGTGCTGCAACCCACACATGAACAGCCAAAGAGCCACATATGACCCACAGGTTGCACTTTATCCAGGTCTGGCATAGACCAAACATGATATGAATATAACCTGAGGCCTCATTCAGACATCAGACATCCGTTTTTCACATATTTGTGCTATTCATGTTTTTCCTGATTCATGAATTGAAATTACCCATACAAGTATATGGGTCCATGATAATCATGAATATTAACTCTCTGGTTAACATTGCAATGGGTAGGTAAAGCTTTGCAATTTTTATTTTTTTTTCATTGATGAAAGTCTTTTTTTTAAAAACTGAAACCCTGACCTAACATTGATGAAAATTAGATTCAAAACACTGATGAAACTCGGACCGTTTTTCTTGTGTACAAGAAACATCCCTGATGTCTAAATATTTTGTGGTTTATAAGACGCACCCCAAATTTTGAGGAGAAAAATAAGAAAAAAACCTTTTTTAATAAAATGGTGGTGCTTCTTACAATCCATGCATCTTATTACTTACCTGGGGTGGTGGCTGGGGTGAAACTGGGTCCCAGTGTCGCTGCTGGCGGAGGCAGGAGTGGGGCGATGCTGCAGACCCCAAACTGGGATAAAGGGTTGTTTGAATGTGCGATGATGCAGGTGTTGTTGGTACGGGGGCTCCACTGACATTTTGTGAAAGCCTGGAGTCCTAGTACTTACATGGTTTACTTTGCGGTGGACTTTGGGAAAATGGCTGCCAAAGGTGGCGCATGCGCAGATGGAGATCTTGGCACTGAGATATCATTTCCCAAGATCGTGGTGCTGAGATCTCCATCTGTGCATGCGCCGCCCCCGGCAGCCATTTTCCCAGAGTCCATCACAATGTAAACCATGGAAGTGCGGGGGTCCCGGGCTTTCACAAAATGTCAGCGAAGCCCCCGCACCACTGAACACTTGCAGTGTCACACATCTGAACACCACCTCATCCCAGCCTGCAGCAATTTACCACTCTTGCCTCCTAAGCAGCGACCCTGGGGCCCTGCTCCACCGCGGCTGGTAAGATATATTCGAGTTATAGGACGCACCTCCATTTTCCCCCCAAATTTGGGAGAAAAAAGTGCGTCTTATAATCCGAAAAACACGGCATGCCACATTATATTACATATATTACATAATTATGGTTATTGACACCCTTACTGCATGACTTCACTGTACACATATGTTGAAGCTAACAAAGGGCGGTAGTTTTGTTGAGGAAGTTTCTGTAATGTATGGTAGATACCTGTTTTCTTGGTGCATATTGTCCAAATCTGATTTGTGTTGATTCTCAGAAATCCTTTCTATTTTGTATTTCTTGTTTTTTTACATAACAGTGAATCAGGACATTATTTTAACCCTTTAAATGTCCCAACATAAATTCTCATCACACAACTCAGCTAAATTGCATTGTTGCAACAACAAAAAAAGGTCCCAAGACTGCAGAAACTTCAGGGGATATCACCCAGCTCCACTGAAAACTTGAATATAGGTTTTTGTGTTACTTCTAAAATCTTTAAAATGTATTCTAAGGAATGCCAAGTGAAAAGTTTTATAAGCAACTTTACAAAACTGTGGAGAAGATTTATCATTGGTATAGAAGCTGTCATCAGAAAATGAGCTGTTGTTTTAAATCAAGTCTTTGTGTTATATTTATTTGTTAAAATTTTGGCAAAGTGTTGTTTTTTCCATATCATGATCTTCATTTTAGAAAAAATAATTTCAATCTTGTAGTTTCACACTGGCTACTGCGGCTTGTTTAGACTCATTCAGGTACAGGTTTCAGCAAGTCCCCATATGACACAGGATTATAATGACAGGTAACACCTCTATACACTTTAAACCAAGAAGACGAGCAAATAGATACCCAAATTAAATATAAATATGGTATTTTTCAAGTAGACACCACAATATTAAAACAAAAGAAAACTACTTGAAGGATAATCACAATGAAGTATTACTTAATAAATTTCATTTTATTAAATTTAGACACCAAACAAGAAAACAAAAACTTAAAAAAAAAAACCAAATTAATAAGAGATAATAAAAGAGAGAATAATAAAACCGAAAGGGGAGCAGGTCAGCACACGCAGCATTATAAAGAATAGTCAAATATGTGTACTGAGAATTTCATTTAAATTATACAATGTGAGATACTGGGAACGCAGAGAAACAAATCATTAGTAACAAAAATCAATATAAAGTGCAGTGCATGTATTTAATTAATCCTTCTGCCCCTCTGCAATCCCAGTAGCACACACAAAAGACATGGTCATAAAAACATCTCAATAACAGAATAGGCTCAACCAGTAGTTAAAGTGCACAATGCAAATCTAATGTTAAATATAGGTATGGCCATAAATCACAAATAGTAGGTGATACTAACCAGAGTCCATGCTGAATGTGCTGGAACCGGCTCCCCACACTCCAATACGCGTTTCACACGTTACCTCTATACACAGCTGATAACACAGTATCCACCAATCACAATAGGTGATATCTCAGCGGACCTCTTCCTCCTGCACAATGAATGAGAAAATTTCTATACACATCTGATAGCATGGGATCCACCAATCACAATAGGTGATGTCACAGCTACATCTCCCTTCACAATGACCTCTGCGCAAGCTCATTAGACACAATATATGGGGTCGGGGTCTGACTGTTGTGGATAATGTACATGTGTTATTTCCTGAAGCAACAGAAGAGTCTAAAAATGCCCCAGTGACAAATATGAAAATTGCAAGGTTTCTATTTTGATGATGGCTGCTCTATAAGATGCGTCAAGTCAACCTAAATGCCTTAATTAGCGTCATTCTAAATATTTTTTTCTCTCATGGCTGGTGGTCTAAAATACACAATAAATGTGGTTTTAATAATCTACTTTCTTTACATATACACATTAGAAGAAAAGCCAGGTTGAACAGAAATCAGGCGATACAGAAAGTTTTTGGTTAAACTGACAAAAGTTTATTATAAAAAGTTTACATTACATCTTAAAGAGAGGTTGTCATGTTGTCCATACAGTCCAATCTATGGACAGCATGGTATAAAGAAGAAGAACCTAAGCAGAATGATATACAGTTTTGTTGGAAAAGTTTCATAAAATAACTTGAATTTTATTAATTGAAATTCCTGGTGTTTACATGCATATGAGTTCAGAGGGTGGTCCTACTCATTTATTAATAGTTGTCAATCACTCGATAGCCCCGCTCACTGGACACATATGCATACAAATGTGAGTTGGCCAGGGTGGTAGTCTTGGCGAGGGGCTGTTGTTCAGGCACACCCTGGCACCCTACAAAGAAAGTATAATGTCCAGTCTGTTGTGTGTTTTGTGTACAATGCAAGTCACTCACTTTTGAATTGGAGTTCTCTTCAGGTTGCACGGTCCCGGTTCCAGATGTCACCACACACTCTGACAGAGTCCGAGTCCATTTTTAACAACTCAACTTTATTCAACAGGTTCAGTTCAGTCACAGACACCGCACAGAAATTCTCACTGACCAGTTCCTTCCCACTGTGCTGTCCCTTGCTGCTCCTGTTTCCTAGTACCCATGTGACTTTCAACCATAAGGCCCTGAACTGTTGGTCTCTCCTTGAACTAGTTTCTGAAACCACCTCACTGATAACAGTGTAGACTCCAGAAAAAAACACTTATAGTTGACTGCACTATAACTTGTGCTGAGCTTTATAGTTCCTGCCGCACCAGAACCAAGGAAGTATGGAGACTTCAGAATTGTGAGTTGCTCAAGAGACAAGTTAAGACTACCCCTTCAAGAATTTCCATATGATAATGTCAGTATATTGACTACTATTTGTCAAAGCAAGCTACTTGACGGTATCAGTTTATTGAACTGAAATGCTTCTATACAAGAAATGTCACTTCTTTTAGAGGGAACCTTTAAGAAGCTCACTCCATGCAGCATGAAATACTGACAGGCTCTCCAATTACACAAGTGTTGTGGCATTTCAAGGAAAACATAGTCGGGATCAAGAAGTCATGCTGAGCGGCTCCCCTCCAGCTACTCCTCACCCAGGTCATCTTGATCGACAGGTCTCGCCCTGTACACAGACAGGAAGGGGAAGACCTGTCCATCAAGCTGAGAAGGGTGGCATGAATCTACTGGTAGGATTCCTTAAATACAGTGTAACAAGAAGCCACGGTTACCGAATAGCTCACCAATTATGAGGAGCAGAAACCTACTCTAAAATGATTGAAGTCCTGCAAAGGTGATGCAATTATCTGTTAACTGCAGTGTAAAATGTGGGGTCACATACAGTACCAAAAGCATTTCTCATCTCGGCTGCAAAGATAAAATCTGGATCATATTAGACACAGAAACTCTGGAGGTTCCAGATTAATATTACACAATATAACTTCTTTGATTACGATGTTGCTCGTCATGAATGCTTTGCATTCACACACATACTGAGATAAGGACATAAAACTTTTATTTGATCTTGTTAATTTGAAAGCGCCATTCACCATCTGACTTTGGGTACCATTAACCATTTGCATCCATGCAGTTGGTTTTATTAATGTGAGTGATGGTGATAGTAATCCCATGCCCATCTGTCTGTGATTAGCCCAGACACTCATGCATAGATTGCTGTATAAATGAGTTATGGCATCCTATTAAAAATATCCTTCTTTAGCTACATGGCAGGCAGCTGTGTGGAATTATCAACATGGGAAACCTCCTGATATCCCTTCTGTTAAAACCTATCGCTATACACTGAACACAGCCAATAGATTCACATTATGCCTAAAACAGTATTTCTTTATACAGTATTTCTTAATTTTGTAAAAAATCTACACAAGTTCAATGCTGCTGATATTTTAACGTCGAGAACAAGAAACAGAATAGAAAGAATCAGTCATTTTACATACAATTGTAGCTTCATCGTTTTATTCAACTGATTTTGCACTATCACCCCATCCTCATTTACAGTTTTTATTAAAAAGTTAAATTTGTGTTTCCCTCCCTCCCTTCCCTTTTCCCTTTCCCTTTATTTGGGCTATAATGAATGGAATGGTTTCCATAGGTTCTTTGATTTATCATTTTAAAAATAGAATATTATGGTTTGTAGGTGTTATAAGGTATTGGATCTTGGATTTGAATTTTCTAATTTTGCTTAGAGGGAGAATGTGATTTTTCTGAAAAAAATGATCTATTATACATTTAACCCTCATTTCCCGTTCACCGTGTTTTTATATCCCACTGATTTATTTCCCCATAATTCTTTGAGGGCCTTAGCGCTCACTGGTGATCCAGCATATCTGACTTTGGGTCAGAACAAAAACTGCTACAACATATTAAATAAGCTATAAGTCATCCAGATATATTGGGATGATACAACCCAATATAATAATATCCTGGATTATCAGAGGCATAGCATGTTATGCCAATATACTTACCTCAATAAGTATTGATGTCCAACCCTTGAAGATGGGGAATGGATACTTGTTCGTTAGATGACTGATGGCACAGTCTCCACAGCCTGTACTTGCATGATATGTGACACGGATACTGCATAACTGGCACAGTTTTATTAGAGATATAACATTACCTTTAGCCCCATTATTATCATAGCGGCATGTTTCTATCAGAGCAATAGGATCGTGAATACAATTAAGAGAGGAGCGGGGCGCATGCACTCCCCCAGTCCATAACGATGGTGCATCTAGGAGAATAAGGATCTGCGCCTTGATGGACCGTGTCACGGAGTGATGTGATTAGAGGATGTCAGTGCGCAAACACTGCTGTGCGGACCACGTCACAGAGATCCACATTTAGAAGGTTGGCAGGGCACATGCGCAGCTGTACGGTCCATGTCATTGGATGACAAGACTAGAAGGAGGTCGGGACGCATGCGTGGCTAACCTTTGGGCCTCTAGCTATGGCACCTGCTTTTGTCACGCGCATTTTCAGAGTGAAGACATATGAGACAATGTGTCTGAATTTTCTTATTTACTCCTCTTATCTTCATACTGCCAGTCATTTCTGGGTGGGATATTTAAATGGTTAGTAACACTCCACACACAGACCTGCAACCAGGCAACAATCCATTACAGATGTCAGTCTCTTTCATGAGCCTCCTGAGGAACTTTATGATGGAGGAGAAACAATTTGAGGCAGATTGCATTTTAGAGGCTGCAGATAAGTTATATAGTCATACTCTGCTATGTATGTTTTTCTTTTAGAGTTTATGCCTTTTTCATTGCATTTGGTTACTTGGTTGGTTGACTAGCTTTGAGCCCATGAACTCAAGAGTTATATCTGATTTCCCCCCTGACCTTAATGTCCTATGAATTGTCATTTATACTTTACCTGTTATTGTCTCGTTTACCCTGAGTGGTGCATTATCTCGTGTATCCAGGAGAATGTTATCTGCTTGTGTTGCAGTATTTATGGCAATATAGTCAATGTAAACTGCCTGTTTTTTAAGCTGCCATCTCTACAGCATCTCTTTTTGCACCTTGTGACATCATTGTCTTTATGAGATTTCTGTCTATTTTATACATTCTAGCATTGAACATATTTTAGTTTGCGTTAGGGGTAATCGTCTGTGAGCGGGGGCACCACTTTGCGTTCAAGCTAGTTGCCATCCTCCACAACAAGGCAGGCACACCAATTAGGGACCTAAAAGGGTAAGTTAAGTCATTATACCTACCTGCTCATTTAGGCAATAAACTCATTGTCTACCGATATTTATTAATTGTTGTGCCACTAAATGTAGAGGCTATGTATATTTTGATTGAGGCTGAAACGAATCTACGTTATCTATCTTGCCCTGGTTTGAACATTTGTGAGATGTAATGTCTTCTATGTAAAATTTGATTTAAAATAAGTTATGACCTTTACCCGTGGTATACCTTGTTGAGTGTATCATGGTTGACCCAATTTGTTTGGTTTTCCCTGTGAGCAAAATATTATCTCTTTTCTGACTGTTTACGGCACTTACGCCAAATATAAGTGGTCTTAGACCAGGGATTAACAGGAACTACCAGGGTCAACCGCCGGTGAGTTAGGGAGACTCATTGCATCCAAGCTAGGGTGCCAATCTCCACAGGTAGGAAGGGACACTGTTAAAGGTATCACTAGGGTGAGATAGAATTGTATAATTTCATACCTGTCTTTGAACATATATCTCTATATTACCTAAATTGTTATTCTTTGTACTTGTCTTTTCTGATCTATTGATTATTTTAATGATATGATTTAATAAATGTTATATTTTAACAGGTATTTTTCTTTATAAGCCTTAGTTGTCACTTGCCATACTGTACAGGCATTGTACTAAGCGTTGCACCATGATAGTAGTAGCATGCATGTAACTGCTGTGGTCATTGATTTTTATCACACTTGCAGATGTTTTTAAATTTTTTTAGAAGTTGGATAACCCTTCTAAACTTGACAATCTTCCCCTTTGTGTTTTAATTTAAGAAGAGTTGCACATAAACTTTTGTCCGTGAATTAACCAGCACAAATGATGACAGTCGTCAAAACACTTCCAAAATTTAAATGAAACAAGTTGGACGTCTTCAGCCATCTTTAGCCATATTTTTAGGATATTAGTCAACCCCTGTTTATAAGATGGATGCACACATAACACATTCCTCTAAATGAGCATTGAATTAATATAAATTTAGAGTCTTACAAAATGATGTGTGTACACTTGTGTGTCTATATGTAAGAAATGGTGAGTGTACTGATGATGACATCAACAATAGCTGCATATCTATCATCCACAGATATATATCATTCAGTCTTTAATACATATCTATCAATCATAGATGCATATCTATCATTCATATGTAGGACCATCAGCAACAGATGTATGACAATATATTATAGATGTATCTACAATATGGCTGATGGATGGTCAAACATGTCAATCAATGTTCATTCTGCATTTCTGTAACAGGCTGATTTAGAAACAAATATTAACAATGTGCAGAACTGTGAAAAACCTTTTCAAGTCTGCGTAGGCAGCGTAATTCAAGTACCTTACAAAAGGCTTCAGCTATAAAGAACCAAGATTTTGCATGGACCATTACCTGCCATTTCTATTATATTACTGATTAATGAATGCTCTTTTAAACAAGTACCAGCAGTATGTATCTTGCATTAAGCTTTAAGTTATGGAAAATATCAATTTTCTGATCATGTTATTACTGCTAAATACTGACTACACAGTGATTTGGCTCCAGTCCAGAGCTTTTTTCCTAATATAGACACAAAATATGTTGTTTTTTTCATGAGATGAGATGCTCTGTATAACATAGTCTGTGTATTATGAAAGGTTTCATCGTTTGAAGTGTCTGAAGAAGCCTCCTCAAAGAAAATATCTTTATTATCTGAAAAACAGCATAAAAGACCAATAAAGTCAACTATTCAGTTCTAAAGCAATATATAACACCTCTAACCGCAATCCATAAGTCAGTGCCTGTGAGCTAAAAATCAATCTTATGAATAGATGCAAAGCAAGTCCAAAAAGATAATTATTACTTTATATATTTTATCTTGTGGTTATGTTCTTTTAATGATTTCTCTAATAGGGAATTAAAGAGAACCTGTCACCACATTTTTATGTCTCAATCTAATGTCTATAATAATGGCTTGCAGAGTGGATCAAAAAGTTTGAGGGTTTTTTTTTTTTATTTCACCTCTCCATTGTGGAGATGTTACCAACTAATATTTGACACCTAATGAGTTAACTTTAGCTAGGTCCAAGTGGGTGTTATTAGATAGTTTTCACTGGGTGTGTGTACTACTTCTCTCTGTATGATGCTAACCAATCATAAGCAGGCAGCCACATAGAAGTACAAAAGGACCTATGATGATATCATCAATGTCACATGGCCAGGGCCCACAAGTTCTGATAGACGGAGTGTGCAGCCTATATACACACAGAAGATAAATTACACAGCACAGAAGTGTGGAAACATTAACTGTGGTTAATTGCTCCACACGTCTGTGCTGTGTAATATATCTTTATTGCTTATTTAGTCTGTACACTCCAGCTAACAGAACCTGTAGACTCTGGTCATGTGACCCTGATGACCCATCACAGGTTCTTCTGCACTTCTATGGTGCTGACAGTTAATGATTGGCCAGCGTCATAAACAACGCTGAAATAGATGCCCTAAGTGAAAACTGTCTAATAACACCCACGTGGATTTATCTAAAGTCAAATCATTATGTGGAAAATACTTGATTGCTAATATCTCAGCAAAATTTAAAAAATTAAATTAAATTAAAAAAAGTTTTATACTGGAGCCATTATGACATCGTGTCTCCAGTTCAACATAAACATTTGGTGACAGGTCATCTTTAATAAAGAGAACAGACAAAACATGGGAAGAGGAATCAGAAAAAAAAGGGTGAAGGAAGCCTGGAAATAGAAAAAATACCCTGTTTGTCACAGCATACCATGAGTCAAAACCTCAGAAAGAGCATTACATCAAGCACAATATGACTCAACTTAAACTAAAAATGAAAAAATATATATAATTTAGGGCAAAGACAGAGGAGTAATATGGTATGGAGTAGATCCTCAAAAACAGTTGATCAAGAATGGAGCCAGGATCCCTCCACAATCGAAGGGTCAATGGCGTTCTCTGTTAATTCTGTTTTTCTACTTATTGTGTTGCATTCTCTGTAATGCGTCATCTATGGTATAGACTGTGCATTACTGGATGATGGGTGTCATATATACTTTGTGTTCGGCACTCAGTTTTGAGAATCTGCTTGACGCCATATTATCCACTTTTGTTCCTCTAAATTCTGACATTTTATTTTGTTTTGCTTTCGTTTTTTAGTCTACCTTTACTCATATTATCTGGATCTAATGTATGTCCTTAATGTAATATGCAGATAATTCACCACAAATCTACCCCCCAGTGGGCAAACAATGTAATTTTATTAAATTTTAAAATACCGCCAGAGCATTAGCTAATCCAAGTGATATCACCAAATTTTCAAAATGACCTTCAGGCATATTGAATGCAGTCTTCCATTCATAACTCTGAAGTATATGTATAAGGTTATATACCCCTCTTAAGTCAAGTTTGTAAAACCATTGGTGACGTCACTACTCCAGTACTAATCTATAACGGGTACATACTTATGATATTAATCAATGCATATCAGTGTGAGAGCAGGTTTCGGGATGCAGTAACGGACAGAAGACAGAGCAAGGGTTAACGTTAGTTTTACTTGAACGGGGGTATACTCCACGCAGGGAGGAAAGGGGAGAGACAAGATTAAGGCAGATGATTTAAGCACAGTAGATGTGCAGGGGAGGTAACAATTGTAAATAGTATAGCAACTGTTTATTAAGGGTTAAATTTATCAGTCCGACGGCTTCCTGGCTGTAGAGAGTCCTAGGCCCAAAGACGTGGCGCCAACGCAGTTAGTGCATGATAAATCTGGTGTCGTCTGGAAGGCATAGATGATCCGATTACTGGCTGTGACGGAGCGTCCTCGGCGTCCTGTGCGGGGTTCAGGGATCAGGTTTCGTGATGAAGAGTGAAGTTGAGTCCTCAGCGCTGTCGGGGCCTAAGATAGCTTGACAGACATAAGCGGGTGAGAAAGAGCACAGTTCTCAGTGAGTCACCCGGTCTTTCTTAGGCAGCACACGTGCGGTCGTGGACGGCCCGGAATGTTTGGCACCTTCTGTTGTGGGAGCCAACGGGCACACGGCAAGTCTCCAGTCACAGTCTCTGTATGTGGCAGCGGGGATTCTAGAGCGCAGGCCTGCGCTGTCACGGTGCTCTGAGGATGGAGCACCAAACTTCCCCTGCTGCACGCCGCATGTTCCTGCCAAGTCTGCCTTCTCTTTCGTGCGCTCTTCCCTTTTGAACTTAGTCACACCCCCTTTTCAAATGCTGCTTCCATCAGTGTGGCGAATAAATGGTATGGATAAGTCTGCATAGGCTAAAACTGGTACATGAGTCAAGACCACCTTCAAAGCTTGAAACACTTTCTCCTGGCATTCTCCCCATGGTATAGTCCTGTTTTTTGCACCAGACTGCACCCTTTTCAACAGTTCCAGCAGTGGGTTCACAATGCGAGTAAAGTTCTTTATGAATCACCGATAATACCCCGTGAGCCCTAGGAATGCCCAAACATCTTTCACAGTCTTCGAGGTAGGCCAATCCTGTACTGCGGCAATTTTCTCACAAGATGGTCTCACCCCTTCTGCAGAAACGACATGATGTCCTGTGTCTCTGAAGATGGCTCAACATCTGTTCCTGCCTCTGCAGATGTTCCTCTAATTAGGTGGCATACACAATCATATCGTCCAGATAGATGAGAGTGGCCTAAAAGTTCAAGTTGCCCAGACACCTCTCCATAAGTTGCTGGAATGTACCAGGAGCATTAGCCAGGCCATATGGCATCCGGTTGAATTCGAACAGACCCATGGGCAGTATAAAGGCCATCTTTGCTCGGTCGTGCTCGGACATAGGTACTTGCCAATAGCCACTGGCTAAATCCAACGACGAGAAGTATTTTGCGCTTCCCAGTGCAGATAATGATTCCTCAATCCTTGGTAACGGGTATGAATCTCGCACAGTGCAGGCATTTAGTTTACGATAGTCTACACAGAAACATAGAGTTCCATCCTTCTTTCGTACCAGCACAATGGGAGCAGCCCATTGGCTCTGACTCTCTCAAATAATACCACTCTGTAGCATCTGTGTAGGCATCCCCTTTACCTCTTGGTATATTTGCTGTGCGATCTGTCAGTATCGTTCTCTTATGGGTGCGGCATTTCCAGTTGGGATCTCGTGGGTGATTGCTGCAGTGCAGCCGAAATCGTCCTCATGACGTGCAAATACATCCTGATATTGTCTCAACATCAGTACAATAATCATAGAATCATAGAATCATAGAATCAGAATGTTAGAGTTGGAAGGGACCTCTTGGGTCATCTGGTCCAACCAACTGCTCAAAGCAGAATTCACTAAATCATCCCAGACAGATGTCTGTCCAGCCTCTGTTTGAAGACTTCCATTGAAGGAGAAATCGCCACCTGTTGTGGCAGCCTGTTCCACTCATTGATCACCCTAACTGTCAAAAAGTTTTTTCTAATATCTAATCTGTGTCTTCTCCCATTCAGTTTCATCCCATTGCTTCTAGTCTTTCCTTGTGCAAATGAGAATAAAGATGATCCTTCTACAATGTGACAGCCCTTGAGATATTTGTAGACAGCTATTAAGTCTTCTCAGTCTTCTTTTTTGCAAGCTAAACATTCCCAAATCCTGTAACCGTTCCTCATAGGACATGGATTGCAGATCGGTCACCATTCTGGTCATTCTTCTCTGAACTTGCTCCAGTTTGTTAATGTCTTTTTAAAAATGTGGTGCCCAAACTGGACACAGTATTCCTGATGAGGTCTGACCAAAGAGGAGTAGAGGGCAATAATGACTTCAAGTGATCTAGACTGTATGTTCTGTTAATACATCCCAGAATTATATTTGCCTTTTTTGCTGCTGCATCACACTGTTGACTCATGGTCAGTCTGTGATCTATTCGTATACCCAAGTCTTTTTCACATGCACTGTTGCTTAGCCCTATTCCTCCCATTCTGTATATGCTTTTTTCATTTTTATTGCCCAGATAGCAATAGCTACTCCTGAGGAAGAAGTCCTAGTGACTTCGAAACGCGTTGAGAATAAACCATCATCTTTCATCTCCAATACGTCTGGACATTCATTTTTTCACAGCAGCGCGGATGATATCCACAAAATTCCTAAATTTAATATCCTGAGTCGGTCACTAGTTTGACCAGTGGATCTGCAGCAGCTGTTGAACTCTGATGAGTTTTCTAGGCTATACTCTTGGAAACACTAGGTGAGTGCAATCTCATTGTACATCTTAAAATCTTTATCAGTTAAGACCCTATTGCGCTTTTCTTTCCTGCAGTATCCTTGATTATTGCCCAGATGTAGTAATTTGCATTTTTCCCTGTTAAAAACCATTCTGTTAGTTGCTGCCCACTACTCCAGTCTATTTATATCCTCTCTCAGCCTTCTCTAGTATTAGCTATCCTTCCTAGCTTTGTGTCATCAGCAAATTTAATTAGTTTACACTCAATTCCTTCATCTAAATCATTGATAAAGATGTTGAACAATACAGGGCCCAGGACAAAGCCCCTTGAGACATCTTTCCAACTGGATGTGCAGCCATTTACTACCACTCTTTGAGTCCGATCACTAAGCCAGTTATGAATCCACCTAACAGTTGCCTTGTCTGTTCCATACTTAGTCATTTTTTCAATAAGGATTGTGTGAGATATTTTGTCAAATGCTTTGTTGAAGTCAAGATTTACTATATCTACAGCATTTCCCTGATCCATAGAAGGAAATTGAGTTAGTCTGACATGACTTATTAGTTAGAAACCCATGCTGACTCTGATTAATCACTTCATTCTTATCCAGATATTTACATACATGTTGTTTAATAATTTTTTCATAGATCTTTCCTGGTATTGAAGTCAGACTCACCGGCCTGTAGTTCCCTGGGTTCACCTTCTTCTCCTTTTTGAAGATAGGAATAACATTTGCACTTCTCCAGTCTTCTGAGACTTCTCCTGTTCTCCAAGAATTTTCAAAGATTATGGAGAGTGGTTCAAGAATTTATTCTGCTATCTCTTTCAATACTCTGGAGTGTAATTCATCTGGACCTGGAGACTTGAATTCATTTATGTTAGCTAAGTGTTTCCTCACTATCTTTCTGTTTATAGATATCCTGGATTCTCCTATTTCTTTAATTGGACAGTGAAGATCAGTTGATGTTACATTTCCTTTCTGGGAGAAAACAGATGCAAAATAGGAATTTAAAAGTTCGGCCTTCTCAACATCCTTTCTCGCTAAGGCTAAGTTCACACATTCAGGAATGTGTGCAGAATTTTCCTGAGCAAAACCGGACTTTTTTCGCGGTAAAAATGCACTTTTTTTGCGCGGATTTTTGCACATTTTTGGTGCGTTTTTGCGTGGATTTTTGCGCGTTTTTACCGCGATTTTTCCCTGAACATTCTAGGTCAATAATATAGCGGGGAAAACGCTAGAATTACGTGAAATTAATGAACATGTTGCTTCTTTATCCATGTGCACAAAAATTGCGGAATTCATTCTAAATGATAGGATGCTTAATTCATGCGTTTTTTACGCGTTTTTTGCCGCAAAAAAAAAACGCAAATAATCCTGAACGTGTGCACTTAGCCTAACAGCTAACAAACCGACCCCTCCAAATAAATAATGATTCCACAGGATAGATAAAAATAATAAAAATGAACACCAGGTTTATATGGGAATCCAGATAAATATCAAAAAACAAGAAAAAAAAAGTCCAGACGGTATGTATATTCTCACAGCCCCTGAATATGGTAAGACAGGAGCAGACCATAGGCAATAATAAGTTAATCCAAAGCCCCTATCATTCCAAGGGGATTGGTCTAGCCATATTAAATCAAGCTGCTAAAATGACAGAAGGTAGTTACCTGTGGAAAATGGTGCTCATAGCTTCACCTCACCCCAACGCGTGTTTCGCCACCAGCTTCTTCCAGGGGCGTCGGCAGAACTAACTTCGAAGAGCAGGGTCATTCCAGGTGGTCTCTACTGCCCAGCATCTAAACTCTGAGCAGTAGTCCTCACCTTTATGGCCTCCCTGAACTAACTTATGGATCTTGGATTCAGCCACAGAGACATTGTCAGGATCACCATAAATTAGGCCAAGAGCCGAGGAAAAATGTCTCTACAGAGGAAAACACATGGGAATCCTCAGGCTAAGAGAATGCCTAAGCCTGTGGATCTCCACAGAGTAAAGACAACACAATGCCTACTTGTTGATCTTCAGACCCGGCAGATACATGATGTAGGTGAAAGTGTAATTTACACGAGGCAGAAAAACAGAAAACTTACGTCCCCATCGAAGCAATCCGGCAACTTTACCGGGAACTCAACCGTGATGCTCTGTAGGCTTGAGTCCTTCATAAGAAAACCTGTGAGCTCTTGATACAGCTTGATATCTGCAAACTCAATGGGATAAAGACTGCAGTTGTGCAGCCAAGGGGTTTGCTAGATCCATTCTGATGCCTCAGAACAAACTAATGGGCTGACTATAATGGTATATACAGTACAGACCAAAAGTTTGGACACACCTTCTCATTCAAAGATTTTTCTGTATTTTCATGACTATGAAAATTGTAGAATCACACTGAAGGCATCAAAACTATGAATTAACACATGTGTAATTATACATTACACTTTACAAAAAAGTGTGAAACAGCTGAAAATATGTCTTATATTCTAGGTTCTTCAAAGTAGCCACCTTTTGCTTTGATTACTGCTTTGCACGCAGAAAAGGTGAACGGCTGGACTCTACATGCCTAGTTCCCACCGTGAAGCATGGAGGAGGTGGTGTGAAGGTGTGGGGGTGCTTTGCTGGTGACACTGTTGGGGATTTATTCAAAATTGAAGTGGTGAGTGTTCCAGCTCACCCCAAACCATCTCGATTGGGTTCAGGTCTGGTGCCTGTGGAGGACAGGTCATCTGGCGTAGCACCCCAACACTCTCCTTCTTGGTCAAATAACCCTTACACAGTCTGGAGGTGTGTTTGGGGTCATTGTCCTGTTGAAAAATAAATGATGATCCAACTAAACGCAAACTGGATGGAATAGCATGCTGCTGCAAGATGCTGTAGTAGCCATTCTGGTTCACTATGCCTTCAATTTTGAATAAATCCCCAACAGTGTCACCAGCAAAGCACCCCCACACCATCACACCACCTCCTCCATGCTTCACGGTGGGAACCAGGCATGTAGAGTCCATCCGTTCACCTTTTCTGCGTGCAAAGCAGTAATCAAAGCAAAAGGTGGCTACTTTGAAGAACCTAGAATATAAGACATATTTTCAGTTGTTTCACACTTTTTTGTAAAGTGTAATGTATAATTCCTCATGTGTTAATTCATAGTTTTGATGCCTTCAGTGTGATTCTACAATTTTCATAGCCATGAAAATACAGAAAAATCTTTGAATGAGAAGGTGTGTCCAAACTTTTGGTCTGTACTATATGTGTTCACACTCACACCAGCAAAATTCTGCGCACACACCCAACTGGTCCATGTATAGACTAGAAAGCCCCTAGTTGCACAACTAATAAACACCACCTCAGACCTGGCTTCTTTAAAAGGTCATCAAGGGTTTTTTTTTAGATCTCCTGAGGAACCAGAGAGGAGACTGCACCACAACTACCAACAAGGAGAAAGGAAAGTGTGAGGAGAGATATGAGAACCCAAGGTGAAAAACTAACACATATTCAAATAAGGTGGAAAATGGCAAACAAATGGAAAGGAGCAAACTAATAATGGCAAAGGAAGAATCAGCAGTTGGACAGGGAAGGCAAAGAGCCATAGCTCAACAGGCAGAAGAACTGACCACGAAGCGACAGGTCCCTAAACCGAGCCATGACAATACGTTGATCCATGCTTGTTTCAGGTAGTAAGTGTAATATTACTACAGTTATACAATGTATCAGTCACATGGAAATTATGAAGAAAATTACTTTATTAATCTTGATAATTCCAATAGATTTATTTCTTACAAAAACAGTCGTATGTCCTGTACACATGAGTCTAAGGTCGGATTCACACATGCTGCTTTTGGTAGTTTTTGATTCACAGCATTTTTTTTATTTGTGTTATCATTTTTGTAAATTTTTTCGCTAGAATTAGATATAAAAGGAGGAACATGTATACATGGTGGTCTTATACATTTATTATGCTTATATAAACCTATAAAAATAACTACAACAAACAAAATGTAATACATAAAATCAATCTTTATTGTAGTATTACTAACATGATTAAAATCAAATACAAATGCGGAGAATCGTTGTGTTAACAAAAATCAAAGGGGGGAGTATACATAATTATTGTTCATACGTGGTAATAAAGCTGATATGTCAAGGGTTCCACTAGTGATAATTGTGCTGGGGATATTATTATAGTTAAGAGCCTCGTCAATGGTACATAACTTACCGTATTTTTCGGACTATAAGACGCACCGGACCATAAGACGCACCCCAAATTTTCAGAAGGAAAATTGGGAAAAAAAAATAATGTGTCAAATGGGGGTCCGTCTTACAGTCCAAATTTAGCTTACCAGCGAACGGATCAGCACAGGTAGAGGAGTGGTCACTGGGGTCGTTTGGTGCGGTAGTGGTGCTCTGTGGGGTGGCTGTGTTATGTGGGGTGGCTGTGTTATGTGGGGTGGCTGTGTTATGTGGGGTGGCTGTGTTCTGTCGGGTGGTTGGGCACTGTGGGGTAGCCAGGGTGGCCATATACTCACAAATCCGGTGGCGGCGGCGCTCCCAATGCAGCTTCCCTGCGATGCCGGTGGTGGTGTCGGGGCAGCAGCGGGGCTCTGTGCAGCGTGGGGGGCTCCGCCGGCGTTTAGCTCCTGCCGGAAAGCCCCCGCAGCTGTGACGCGGTGCCGTCCGGAAAGAAGTGCTCCGGAAAGATGGCCGCCGCTTGCTGAAGTTCAAATCTCGCCAACGAGATCTCGGGAGAGGAGATCTTGGGAAGAGATCTCGTTGGCGAGATTTGAACTTCAGCAAGTGGCGGCCATCTTTCCGGAGCACTTCTTTCCGGACGGCACCTCGTCGCAGCTGCGGGGGCTTTCCGGCAGGAGCTAAACGCCGGCGGAGCCCCCACGCTGCACAGAGGCCCGATTGTTGCCCCGACACCACCACCAAAAAAGGGAGGATGACTTGGGACCGCCACCGGAGGGGCCACCGCGTCGCAGCTGCGGGGGGCTTTCCGGCAGGAACTAAACGCCGGCAGAGCCCCTCACGCTGCAAAGAGGCCCGCTTGCTGCCCCGACACCACCACCGCGCAGGGAGGATGAATTGGGACCGCCGCCACCACCGGATTTTTAGGTATGTTGCGACTATAAGACGCACCCCCATTTTCCCCCAAAATTTTGGGGGAAAAAAGTGAGTCTTATAGTCCGCAAAATACGGTATTTAAATAAAGAATAGATGCATACATGCACATTATTAAAAATTATATAATCAATAATGAAACATACAGAGAACTATAGGTGCTAAGTGCCTACATTTGTAGAGTCCCATGAAAGAGATTCACAGAGATATGTGCCACATATAGCTTAGCGATAAATCACTTCATATGGATCATGTTGAGGCACAGAGGAATCACAAGCAAGGAAGATAGCGTATATAATAATTCCCAACTACTTATGGATCGTACTCCCTCACATATGTGCCTGTCGCACGTTTCGCTGTTGCTTCCTCAAAGGGGCGTATTTATTCTGCCTGGTATCTAGATGGGTTGTTTACTTTAAAAACACCTTTAAAAATTTTTTATCAAAAAGTGTATCTATGAATCAAGGTTTAGATTGTTTACAAATGGTCAATAAAGGTACTGCCACACTAAGCTATCCCGCTAGCGATCTCGTTAGCGTCACATACTAATGAGATCGCTAGCGGGATTGTTTCTATATTGCTAAATGCTGCCGCATTTAGCGATATAGTTAACGACGCTATCGCCGTTAGCGATCTTCTTAACGACTTTAGCGGTACAAAAGTACCGCTAAATCGCTAAGAAAAGGTGCCACACAGCGATAAGATACTTACCCAGCGGGAGCGCCGACGAGAAAATAGGGTCCGGAACGATTCCAGCGACGAGCGAGATCACAGCAGGAAGCTCGTCGCTGGAAGCTGCCGCACTGAACAATATCGCTAACGGGATCGCTAAATAGTGACGTTTTTTAACGATCCCGTTAGCGATATTGTTTAGTGTGGCATACCCTTAAGGGTTATGAATTAGCATCCAACCATGCGGCACCAACAGTTCTACTGAACTAAACTTAAAATCAGACTTAAAAAACAATTAACAAAAGATACAGTAAACTCATGTAGCCTATGCTATTTATTGAGGGAGGACTCCCCCCGCATTCAACCTCAATGAAGAGGGGGCAGGGGAAAGGTTTCCCTTATCGAGACATGTTTATATAAATATTTGTCTGTTGTATTCCTATTTAGGCTTAATTAGCCAATATTGTTGTGCCATTTAGCTCAATAATAAAGTACTAAGCTAACCTTTAAGAAAAGCAGCATATTCAAGTGGCAGATCCAATTAAAATGTAATTACAATAGACACTTTTACATACATTCCCTAAGAATCCTCCAAATTCATAAATGTACTGTGTATTAAATGTGAATTTTTATAGTAAATTACTAATGTACACATATATTTACTACATATATTGCTCTATATTAAATATGTATATCTATCTTGCTCTCTGTGTGTTTATATGTTTGTATGTGTTTGTGTGTGTGTGTGTGTGTATATATATATTATTCTCCAGTTTAGAGTGATGCGTTGTATGCTTACTGTCTTCCTTCAACCATGCTGATTGTGCTCATTTTGCTTTCTATTTTTGCCAGAAACCCAGATGGTGACGTCAGTCCCTGGTGTTACATAGCAGAACATGAGGATGGCGTGTACTGGAAGTATTGTGACATTCCAACCTGTAGAAGTAAGACTAGAGGGATCTTCCTCTTAATCCTATTTTTGTATGAGATTTGGGAATTCTGCTGGGTTATTTATTTTATGTGCAGCACAAGTGTTATCCTAAACACCTATCTTGCTTACAACATTAATAATATACTTTTTAGTATTTTTACATAATTGTGGGCTTTTTTTCTTTTTTCTTTTTTGCAGCATTTGAAAAGTCAACAGAAAGTTTATAGTAAAAAGATTATGTCAGAGCAGATGTAGTATGCTATTAAAATTTCTTTAAAAACTTTAAACCCCCTTTACACTGTTGATTTATTCTGATTGAGTGCTCCTAGGAATGCTTGTTTCTCAATAATCTTGCAGTCTAAACAGGCTGATGGACAAGAAAAATGCTTGATCGTCGGGTGAAATGATATTTTGTTCTATTACAGAACATTCAGCCAACAGCTGAAGCCTCTGTAATCAGGATATTTAAAGGGGTTTCCCATGAACAAAGTTCATTTTAATCAATAGATCGTGGATTAATAATAATTTCCACAATTGGATGTGTTTAAAAGATGTTCCTGTGCTGAGATAATCTTATAAATGTGCCCCTGCTGTGTACTATGTAATGGCTGTGTCTGTCTGTACAGGGAAATGGTCTGATCATACCACAGCTCCTGGGCAGGGGATGAAGTAAAAAAGTATACAGACATTATAGCAGGGGATCTAAAATAATTCTTTCTTTGAGGTAAAACATTTTTAAAAACAGGCAGGAAAATGCTTTACCTCACAAAAAAGAATCAGCTGTGATCCCATGCTGTGCTATCTGTAAACTCTTTTGCTTCCTCCCCTGCCCAGGATCTGTGGTATGATCAGACCATGTTCCTGCACGGTCAGACACAGACATTACACAGGACACAGCAGGGGCTCATTTATAAGATTATCTCAGCAGCACAGGAACATTTTATTTAAACACATCCAATTGTGGAAATTATTATTATTTCAAGATCTATTGATTAAAATCAACTTTAAAGTTAACTTTGTTCTTAGGCAAACCTCTTTAAGTGACGGATGATTAGCAAACATGCAGCTGATTGGCAGTTGTTTATTGCTCTATGTCTTCCACGTGTTTACAGACCCTTTGTGTTTTTGGTCTTTATAATCTACATTTTAATCGTTTCCATTTGAATATTTTGCACTCTAAGTAATTGACTCCTTTTATTCTGCCCCTGTATAGTGTTTTTCATTTTGTAATAATTCATAAGTTGCAAAAAAAATACATTTGCCAAAAACACTATTTACAACTTTTTACGACCTACGTACAGTACAGTTTTCGCTTTTCAAATAAACAAAGTGACAAAATTAACAGAGCCATACTTATCCTATAAGTTTTGTTCAAGATACCGATCTATATCTCCTAAAGACTTCACTGAGTGCTCCTCAGAATATCTTATTATTAATACTGCAGGATACTTTTCAGTTTGCCTCTTAGGGTATGTTCACACTGAGTTTTTCATAGCAGAATCTTTTCAACTTTCCAATCAAAATGTGTAGCTACTGAGCTCCTCATGCTTTTTGAACAGTTTCTGCTCGGAAAACGCAACAAAAAAATGAGTATGAACACACCATTAGGCTAAAAATCAATAACAGCATCTCACAACATATACATTTTGGATCAACCTTGATCCTCTCTCTTAGCATTAAACTAAAACCACTTTTAGTATTTTTTTAAATAAGCGTTTTATTAAGTTTTTTTATGTTGTACAAATAACAAAATACTTCTATTATGTTTATGTCTCACTATATCTGGTTAGGGTGGTCCATGAGTGATGAATTAATCTTCCATGACAGGCAAGGTAGAGCAAGAACAGAAGCTGCAGATATAAACTAATGAGAAAGAGGGTAGTGTGTGCAAGATTAAATCCTTACCAGCCATCATTACAGTAATTACAATACATCTGACAAACCTTACAGACTTATATCTTACAAAACATTTGTATCTAAATTCAACCGGATAATCGGGTACATCAATGAATATTGATATTACTAGTATGGTTAATTGGAACCAGGCTATATAAAATATATCATAAAGTTTACACCGTATGGTGAATTAGTGTATGAGCATAGTTAGTGGAAATGGGTAAATGAAGACATTTTGGCCAATGCTGGTTTCAAGTTGGAGTCAAAATGCCACTTTACCTTGGAGAGGGTGAACCAATTGCATAGGTGAAGAAAAACGTCTAGCTCTGCTACTCTTAGCCAGAAGGAGTCATTCTGGATTCTACCAGAGTTGTGATCCAGAGTCCAATTCTTTTGGGTCCACTGACCCTTTAGATGCCATTAAATTTTAATGCACTATCCCATTTGTGGAACATTTTTTGTGATACTCCTGAGAGTGATTGAGAAATTACCGGTTTCAGAAGTAGCAAAGATTCTCCTTGTGGAGAGCATTGTCAGCGTAGGGAGACTTATAAGCCAATGCGATGTTCCCCTCGTAATTTAAATATACAAATAGAGGAAGAGGACTGGAACTTCAGTAATCCTAAAAGTCAATATTGGAGGTTAAACTTTATACCTTATGCCCACTGTCAGAGGCCTCTCACCAAGCCAATCAGTTCTCCCTCTTTGCACTGATGAGAGGTAAACACCCAGAAGCATGTGTATGCTAATGGACTGCCTGTCTGGTTTGGCTTGTTATCCAGATTTATGTGGCAAAGCTCTTTAATCCTTGATATTGACTTATAGGATTGCTACTTCCAATAAGTGGCACTAAAATTCTTATCTTCCTTTCTGAAGAGATTATTTACAGATGTTAAAAATGGTGGCAGGTTCTCTTTAAGACAGTTTTACAGTGTCCATTGAAACTTCATTTTCTGGCATTGATAGCGAGGATGTTAGGATTGGCATTTTTTAGCATATATTATTGACGTTTCTAGAACCATGTGAGAAAATATGTGTTCAGTTGAATAAAGACGACAGACCAGAACAAAAACAATGTTTCACAGCCACTTGAACTTCCCATGAGACCAACTTACTTGAGGTTAGCAACACAATTTGCACATCAGCGCAATAAATAACATGACTTTTTAGACTTGCTTTAAAATTATTTCAACTTTGGCTTTTCAAATTGATGGATTTGAAGCCTTGACATTCTGCCTTTTGCCTCTCACTTACAAAATTTTTGTAAGTAAAATCTCTGACCTCTGTCAACTTATTTGCTCTGTAATGGTGATAGGGTGGGATAAGGGATTAGAAAACACTCCCTGTTTCACAAATGAAGGGGAGATGTCATTTAGGGTATGTGCGCACGTTGCAGATTAGCCTGCGGAATTTTCTGCACAGAATCCACACCTTTTGGCTGAAATCGCAGGTGCGTTTTTGATGCGGATTTGATGCATTTTTGATGCGGTTTATCAAGCGGATTTGTATGTGTTTTTGTAAGCTAAATAAAGATATGTTATTTAACAAAAAAAAAGATTTGTGATGTAATTTCTTGGCCAATCTCCTCTTTTACATTTGTCCAACCCACACTCCATTACACACACAGATAGACAGATAGATAGATGATAACAATATAGATAGATAGATAGATAGATAGATAGATAGATAGATAGATGAGATATAATAGATAGATAGATAGATAGATAGATAGATAGATAGATAGATAGATAGATAGATAGATAGATAGGGGATATATATGTGATAGATAGATAGATAGATAGATAGATAGATAGATAGATAGATAGATAGATAGATAGATAGATAGATAGATAGATGATATATAATAGATAGATAGGATAATATGATAGTAGATAATAGATAGATAATAGATAGATAGATAGAATAGATAGATAGATAGATAGATAGATATGAGATAGATAGATAGATAGATACATACATAGATAGGTATGGGATGGAAGATAGATAGATAGATAGATAGATAGATAGATAGATAGATAGATATATGGGATAGATAGCTAGATAGATATGGGATAGCTTGATAGATGGGTAAATATGGGATAGATAGATAGATAGATAGATAGATAGATAGATAGTATAGATAGATATGGGATAGATAGCTAGATAGATATTAGATAGATAGATAGATAGATAGATAGATAGGATAGATAGTGATAGATATAGATAGATAGATAGATATAGATAGATAGATAGATAGATAGATAGATAGATAGATAGATAGATATGGGATAGATAGATAAAATGGTACATAAATAGTTAAAGACACACACACACAAAATCTTCATGCAATATCTTTAAAAAAAAAATGGGAAAAAAATGGCATGGGCTCCCGCGCAATTTTCTGCACCAGAGGGGGAAAGCCAACAGCTGGGGCCAATATTTCTAGCCTGGGAAGAGGTTAATACCCATGGAGCTTCCCAGGCTATGAATATCAGCCTGCAGCTAGCCTTTACTGGCTATTAAAATAGGGGGACCCCAAAAAAAAATGGCTACGCAGACAGCTGCAGGCTGATATTCATAGTCTAGGAAGGGGCCATGGATATTGGCACCCCCCCGGCAAAAAATACCAGCACCCAGCTGCCCCAGAATTGGCGCATCTGAACAATGCACCAATTCTGGCACTTAGCCACTCTCTTCTCACTGCCATATAGCGGTGGCATATGGGGTAATAAGGGGTTAGTGTCACCTTGCTATTGTAAGGTGACATTAAGCCCGGTTAATAATGGAGAAGTGTGAATAAGACGCCTATCCATTATTAATCTTATAGTTTGAAAGGGTTAAAAAACACAAACACACATAAGAATAAAGCATTTTATTAAAATAAAGCACGACACGGTTTTTCATAATTTTTATTGTATGCCTAAATCCATTTGAAGCCATCGATCACCTGCAAAAAATTAAAAAAAACAAAAACAAAATTATACTCCCTGTCCAACTCAGTCCCTATTTAAAACGAATGTCCCACGATGATCTCCCCTATAAAGCGGTCATATCAGCTGATGTAACCGCTCTATAGGCCTCCGATGACACGCTGACCGGAGATAACCCTCCCGCAGTGTATCATCGGAGTTCACTTTACGGCACTACAGCCGTGAGAAAATTCTCACGGCTGTAGTGCCGCAAATGACAGGTGAACTCCGGTGACCTGCCGGCGACGGAGTGATACAGTGTGGAGGATTATCTCCATCACTGTACACCGGAGCCCCTGGAAAGCAGTCGCATCAGCTGATGTGACAGCTCTCCACGGGAGATCGTCGTGGGACAATTGTTATTAATGGGATTACGTCGGACACAGGGAGTATATCGGTTGTTTGTTTTTAAATTTTTTTCAGGTGTGCAAGGCCTTCGGGGATTAGCTGTATATGGTGAGTAGAGTTGAGCGATACTTTCCGATATCCTAAAGTATCGGAATCGGAATGGTATCGCCGATATCACTAAAATATCGGCGATACCCGATACCGATACCGGAAGTCCCATGTAAGTCTATGGGAACAAAATATCACAACTAAAAAAACCCCATTCTTTCCTTGTAAACACTAAATATACACACATAGAATACATATATATATATATATATACATGTCATTGTGACATATATATATACATATATGTATAGTTTATACACTTCTACATAGTAAAATATCCTTTCTGATTCAATTGCCGGGTAAAGCCGGCTTCAGTGAAAAGACAGAAGCACCCGACATGAAATGACACTTGGTGTACATAGGGTTAACCATGTCTTTTCATGTCGTTTGCTATCTGATTTGCACAAACAATTAAATCAGTCTATGTGTGCAAAATTTCACACCTGTAGGGGTTAATTAAAGGTGTAAATTCGTTGTAAAAAAAACGGACTTTTTTGCTACGAATTTACACCTTTAATTAACCCCTACAGGTGTGAAATTTTGCACACATAGTCTGATTTAATTGTTTGTGCAAATTAGATAGCAAAGGACATGAAAAGACATGGTTAACCCTATGTACACCAAGTGTCATTTCATGTCGGGTTCTGCATTTTCACAAAAGCCGGCAATTGAATTAGCGGCTATTATACTATGTAGAAGTGTATGAACTACAAATATAAATATATATATATGTGTCACAAATTCAATGACATGTATATATATATATGAGGTGTAAAATTGCTGAAAAAAATGTGTGGGCTCCCGCCCTATTTTCGCAACCAGACAGACAAAGCCAGTGAGTGGGGGCAGATAATAATAGCCCAGAGAGGGACCATTATTTTTGCCCCCCCGGCTACTAACATCTGCCCCCAGACACCCCAGGAAAGACAAATCTATAATTAGATTCACCCTTTCTGGCACTTTGCCCGTCTATTCCCATTGCCCTGTAGCGGTGGCGAATGGGTTAATATGGGGTTAAAGCCACCTTGCTATTGAAAGGTGACCTTAAGCCAGGTTAATAATTGAGAGCTGTCAATTAGACAACTATCAATTATTAATCCTATTGCATGAAATAAAAATAAAACACACACACTTTAATTAAAAATCATTTTAATGAAATAAAGACACATGTTTTTGACCATATTTTATTTTACTGCAAAAACCATTTCCTGTAATAAAAATAAAATAAAAAAGCAAAATTATTCTTACCTATCCCATGCACAGTCAGGTCCCACGGTGTAATCCTTCAGAAAGGGTTAATGTTTACTGCAGGGACCGCAGCTAATGCTGCAGCCTCACAGTAAACCCCAAATGAATGAGTTCCTCTCCTGCCTGACAGGAGAGTAAAGGCTGGGTGTCACATAACGATACACCAGCGATCCCGACAACGATATGCACTTGTCAGGATCGCTGGTGTATCGCTACATGATCGCTGCTGAGCTGCCAAACAGGCAGCTCAGGCAGCGATCTGGGACAGCGACACTGCGGGTAACATCGCTTAAGGGCCCGTCTCACATAGCGATATCGCTACCGAGATCGCTGCTGAGTCACTAGTTTTGTGACGCAGCAGCGAGCTCACCAGCGATATCGCTGTGTGTGACATTCAGCGACGATCAGCCCCCCTGCCGGGTATCGCTGATCGTCGCAGAAATGTCAGGACCTTTTTTTGATCGCTGGTTTCCCTCTGACAGGCACGCATCGCTGCGTGTGACAGGCGGGAGACCAGCGATCCGCTGGTAACCAAGGTACACAGCGGGTTTCCAGGCACCGCGCAGCGCTTGGAAACCCGCTGTGTACCTTGGATACCAGCTCCCTGCATCAGGGCGCTGGTATCCAAGGTACACAGCGGGTTTCTAGGCACAGCCCCGCACCTGGAAACCCGCTGTGTACCTTGGTTACCAGCGGATCGCTGGTCTCCCGCCTGTCACACGCAGCGATGCGTGCCTGTCAGCGGGAAACCAGCGATCAAAAAAAGGTCCTGACATTTCAGCGACGATCAGCGATACCCGGCAGGGGGGCTTATCGTCGCTGAATGTCACACACAGCGATATCGCTGGTGAGCTCGCTGCTGCGTCACAAAACTAGTGACTCAGCAGCGATCTCGGTAGCGATATCGCTATGTGAGACGGGCCCTTAAGTGGAAAGCTTAATTGATTGCTTTCCACTTTCACTTCAGGTCAGCCAGGGACACAATCAGTGACGTCAGAGGGAACTGATTAACAAAAATAGGGGTTCCCTTAAAAAAAAAATGGCGTGGGGTCCCCCCTATTTTTGTTAACCAGCCAGATGAAGCAGACCGCTGAGGCCTGGATTTTCAGGCTGTTAAGGAGCCAAGATCCATGGACCTTGCCAGCCTGATAATACTAGGCCACAGCAGTCTGCATATCTTGGCTGATTAACAAAAATAGGGGATCCCCTCGAAAAAAATTGGCGTGGGGTCCCCCCTATTTTTGTTAACCAGCCAGATGAAGCAGACCGCTGAGGCCTGGATTTTCAGGCTGTTAAGGAGCCAAGATCCATGGACCTTGCCAGCCTGATAATACCAGGCCACAGCAGTCTGCATATCTTGGCTGATTAACAAAAATAGGGGATCCCCTCGAAAAAAATTGGCATGGGGTCCCCCCTATTTTTGTTAACCAGCCAGATGAAGCAGACCGCTGAGGCCTGGTTTTTCAGGCTGGTAAGGATCCAATATCCATGGACCTTGCAAGCCTGATAATACCAGGCCACAGCAGTCTGCTTAGCTTGGCTGGTTAACAAAAATAGGGGATCCCCTCGAAAAAAAAACGGCGTGGGGATCCCCCCTATTTTTGTTAACCAGCCAAGTAAAATGCAGACTGCTGCGGCCTGGTATTAAAAGACTGTCAAGGCCCATGGATTTTGGCCCTCAACAGCCTGATAATACCAGGCTACAGCAGCCCCACATTTGGCGCATCAAAAGATGTGCCAATTGTGGCACTTTACCCCGCTCTTCCCACTTGCCCTGTAGCGTGGCAAGCGGGGTAATAAGGGGTTAATGTCACCGTTGATTGCACGGTGACAATAAGCCCGGTTAATAATGGAGAGGCGTCAATAAGACACCGATCCATTATTAATCCCAAAGTTATTAAATGCATAAAAAAAAGACAAAGCAAGAAAAAAGTATTTTAATGAAATAAAAGAGACAACACAGTTTTCATTAATTTTATTATACTCTCATTCCTGCGACGCCATCGATCTCCTGTAAAAAAATAAAAAAAACAAACCAACAGTATACCACCTGTCCGACGCAGTCCATAACGACAGTCCCACGACGATCCAACTCTGCTACATCGCAATGACAGGCAGAGCCTGTCATCGCGACGCAGCACAGCTGATTACCTGCTTCCCCGGCGGTGACGTCATCGGACTGACTGCTTTACGGCCGGGATTACCCAGCAGTCACTGCAGTTATCGCGAGAAACTGCATGTGACCGCCGGGGAAAGAAGATTGCGGCCATCAAGCAGTCCAGGACGTGTCCGCCGGAGATCTTCTGACAGGTAAGTGCCGCTGACTCCTGACAGACCCGACCGACGGACACTGACAGTGACAGTGACAATCCTGATTCCGGTATCCGATAAGACGAAAATATCGGAACTCGGAATCGGAATTCCGATACAGCCAATATCGGCCGATACCCGATATTTGCAGTATCGGAATGCTCAACCCTAATGGTGAGTATGGACTATATATGTGTGTATGTTTTTTTTTTTTTTTACATTCAACACATTAGCCGGATAATGGCACTACTACTGTTCCATCATTGGCTAATGGTCTCACTGTAGCCGGAATAGCCGGATGGGACTAGTAGTCCCATCGGACTATGCCTGCACACACAGACACAGGCAAGCAGACCCCCACACAGCCCCGCAGACCCCCGCACATACACAGTTCACGCAGACACCGGCACACACCATACACGCACACAGTCACCGCCCACACTCCGCCCATACACTTCCTTCCTCCGGATTTGCAGCGTTTCACCTGCAGCAAAACCGCAGATCTTTTTTAGACCTGCGGTTTTGCTGCGGATGTGCCCGACTCAATGCAAGTCAATGGGTGCAGAAACGCTGCAGTTCTGCACAAAGAAATGACATGCTGCGGAAAAGAAAACGCTGCGAATCCACGTTTTTTTTCCGCAGCATGTGCACAGCGTTTTTGTATTTCCCATTGATTAACATTGTGTGCACAACGCACTGTGGATTTGAGGCAATTCCACGCGTCCAAAAAGCTGCGGAAACGCATCAAAATCCACAACGTGTGCACATACCCTTAGAATGAATTTCTACAAGAACAGAAGGATTTATGCCCATGATTTAATAACGGTTAACATTTGCTTTCTACTGAATGCTATGATATTTATGGCTGGCTAGGTATGATTACTTCTTTATACTAAAGCAGTGTACATCTGCCAAATTGTAGCCTGCAGCACTTTGTATGTCTCTGCCTGCTTTGTATTCATTATGAGCCTACAGTGCAGATTTTATATTCTACACAGGACTTATCGCTTACTGAACATGCAGCAGGTGTCCTGAACAATTCACCCCCTTAGGCTAGTTTCACACATCCGTTTTTCCCCTTGCGGCGCCCCCGGCATTTTCCCGCAGCGCCGCATCTTAAAATCTGATGCGCCGCATGCGGCTTTTTTCGCATTGACATGCATTAGCGCCGCATGGCGCCACATGTCAATGCGTTGCATGCGGTTTTGTCCGGATGCGGCGCAAATGTACATTGCGGCGTCCGGAAAAAACGCTGCATGTAACGTTTTTTTTTTTTGCCGGATGGTTTCTTATCTCTCCAAGCATCAAAACCATCCGGCAAAAAACCGCATTTTGGGCGCCGGAAGTGTGAAAGCTTTTCACATGCGGCTGCGGCTAAATGCCGGGGGCGCCGTTTAGGCACCCGCCGGATGTGTGAAAGAGGCCTTAGCAAAGCTTTGATCACATGTATATTGCATTTATGTCAATCAAATGGTTAATTTATGTCCGCATCTGTAGGGTTTTTATTAAATAATAATCCTAAAATCATTATTAAATGATAATGACAATGTCTGCATTATATTTTGTGCCTTTTTCAGCCTATGGGAAATTTAAAGGGGATCTCTCAGTAGGCTTTTGTTACCTCATCTGAGAACAGCATGATGCAGGTAAAGAGATGCTGAATCCAATGATGCATCACTTTGATTATGTTAGAACTTCTACACCCAGTAATCTAAGCTTTTAGATTTAGCATGAAGCAGAGCTGACAAAGCTAACCCCGCCCACACCAGGGTCTCTGTGTACAAAGTCAATAGACAGTGAGCTGCCTATCACAGGAGGGGACGTGATGGAACAGAGCTCACACAAACAGCTAGTCACAGCTATGATAAGCTCCTGATACTAAACCAATCATTGCAAGCAAACAAAATCTTTATAATAGTGACATAGCATAAGGAATCAGTCCAACAGTAATATGACGCAGGTGTGCACAAGGCACTAAACGTGGGAGTCCAGCAGTAAATATGAGAGTAAGCACACAGCACTTAACGAGGAAGTCCAGCAATAATATGAGTGTGCATGCACACGGCACTTAAGCATAGAAGTCCATCAATATACAGGAGTGGCATTAACAGGAGAAGGTCACTATATGTACATTTTGGGCTGAAAATCCTGCACAAGTTCAGCACAGCAGCACACACAAACACAGACCTTGAGGAGATGGTGATGTCAGGATTCCTTACAGGCCACTGCAGTTCTAGTGACGAATAGCTCCACACTAGAAGTCCAAACAGTAGTTAAGCACAGACAGCATCAGGGAGATGCACAGAGGACTGTAGGCAGCATAACTTAGAGAGGCAGAGCACCGAGTAACCAGCAGCAGCAGCAGGGAGTCCAACAGTACACAGGCAGGAGCTCAATAGCCACAGCAACAAAATACTCAGGCAAAGAGGAACACACGGCCGGACTTAAATAATCAGGTCAGACAGGAAGTTCCATGACAAGGCGAAATACAAGACTCCATCTTGGATTAAGGCAAACAGGCACAAAGGAAAGTCCGGAATCCTTACAGGTCCATTCGATTGCAACAGACTTGTAACCTGGTTCAGATATGATTATTTACAGCCAAATAGCAGTTAATGTGCCAGCATTACTAATACATATTTCTTCATTATAATCCTTTATCTAATATATAAAGTTGAATGTATGTATGTGTGTATGTATGTGGGTATGTTTGTCCGGGATTGGAATCCGCACCGTCGCACTTACGGGCATGAAATTTTGCACGCCGCACGTCTCGACCCGAAAGGTCCTAGGCTATGTTTTGAATCGAAATTTTAACCCCGCGGTTCCAAATCGCCAAACAATTTTGGCCCTATCTACATAATGGGGAGAAAGCTGAATGCTTGTGTGTATGTCCGGCATAGGAATCTGCATTTACGGGCATGAAATTTTGCACACCCGCACGTCTCGACCCTGGGAGCGTCATAGGCTAGGTTTTGAGTCGAAATTTTAACCCCGCGCATTCCAAATCGGCAAATAATTTTGGCCGGGATAGGAATCTGCACCGTTGTACTTACGGGCATGAAATTTTGCATGCCCGCACATCTCAACCCAGGAGCATCATAGGCTATGTGTTGAATGGAAATTTTAACCCCGCACGTTCCAAATCGCCAAACAATTTTGGCCCTATCTACATAATGGGAGAAAGCTGAATGCTGTGTGTGTATGTCCGGCATAGGAATCTGCATTTACGGGCATGAAATTTGCACACCCGCACGTCTCGACCCCGGGAGCGTCATAGGCTAGGTTTTGAGTCGAAATTTTAACCCCGCGCATTCCAAATCGGCAAATAATTTTGGCCGGGATAGGAATCTGCACCGTTGTACTTACGGGCATGAAATTTTGCATGCCCGCACATCTCAACCCCTCTGCATTTACGGGCATGAAATTTTGCACACCCGCACGTCTCGACCCGGGAGCGTCATAGGCTAGGTTTTGAGTCGAAATTTTAACCCCGCGCATTCCAATCGGCAAATAATTTTGGCCGGGATAGGAATCTGCACCGTTGTACTTACGGGCATGAAATTTTGCATGCCCGCATACGGGCATGAAATTTTGCACACCCGCAGTCCGCCCGGACGTCATGGCTAGGTTTTGAGTGAAATTTTAACCCCGCGCATTCCAAATCGGCAATAATTTGGCCGGGAAGGAATCTGCACCGTTGTACTTACGGCATGAAATTTGCATGCCGCACATCTCAACCCAGAGCATATAGGCTATGTGTTGAATGGAAATTTAACCCCGCGTCCAAATCGCCAAACAATTTGGCCCATCTACATAATGGGAGAAAGTGAATGCTTTGTGTATGTCCGCATAGAATCTGATTTACGGGCATGAAATTTGCACACCCGCACGTCTCGACCCGGAGCGTCATAGGCTAGGTTTTGAGTGAAATTTAACCCGCATTCCAAATCGCAAATAATTTGGCCGGGATAGGAATCTGCACCGTTGTATAGGGCAGAATTTTGCATGCCGCACATCTCACCAGGAGCATATAGGCTATGTGTGAATGAAATTTTAACCCCGCACGTTCCAATCGCCAAACATTTTGGCCCTATTACATAATGGGGAGAAAGCTGAATGCTTTGTGTATGTCCGGCATAGATCTGCATTTACGGCATGAAATTTTGCACACCGCACGTCTCGACCCGGAGCGTCATAGGCTAGGTTTTAGTGAAATTTTAACCCGCGCATTCCAAATCGGCAAATAATTTGGCCGGGATAGGAATCTGCACCGTTGTATTACGGCATGAAATTTTGCATGCCCGCACATCTCAACCCCAGGAGCATATAGCTATGTGTTGAATGGAAATTTTAACCCCGCGTTCCAAATCGCCAAACAATTTGGCCCTATCTACATAATGGGGAAAGCTGAATGCTTGTGTGTATGTCCGGATAGGAATCTGCATTTACGGGCATGAAATTTTGCACACCCGCACGTCTCGACCCCGGGAGCGTCATAGGCTAGGTTTTGAGTCGAAATTTTAACCCCGCGCATTCAAATCGGCAAATAATTTTGGCCCGGGATAGGAATCTGCACCGTTGTACTTAGGGCATGAAATTTTGCATGCCCGACATTAACCCCAGGAGCATCATAGGCTATGTTTTGAATGGAAATTTTAACCCCCGCACGTTCAAATCGCCAAACAATTTGGCCCTATCTACATAATGGGGGAGAAAGCTGAATGCTTGTGTGTATGTCCGGCATAGGAATCTGCATTTACGGGCATGAAATTTTGCACCCCGCAGTCTCGACCCGGGAGCGTCATAGGCTAGGTTTTGAGTCGAAATTTTAACCCGCGCATTCAAATCGGCAAATAATTTTGGCCCGGGATAGGAATCTGCACCGTTGTATTCGGCATGAAATTTTGCATGCCCGCACATCTCACCCGGACATCATGGCTATGTGTTGAATGGAAATTTTAACCCCACGTTCCAAATCGCCAAACAATTTTGGCCCTATCTACATATGGGAGAAAGCTGAATGCTTGTGTGTATGTCCGGCATAGGAATCTGCATTTACGGGCATGAAATTTTGACACCGCCGTCTCGCCCCGGAGCGTCATAGGCTAGGTTTAGTAGAAATTTAACCGCGCATTCCAAATCGGCAAATAATTTTGGCGGGATAGGAATCTGCACCGTTGTACTTACGGCATGAAATTTTGCATGCCGCACATCTCAACCCAGGAGCATATAGGCTATGGTTGAATGGAAATTTTAACCCCGCGCGTTCAATCGCCAAACAATTTGGCCCTATCTACATAATGGGGAGAAAGCTGAATCTTGTGTGTATGTCCGGCATAGAATCTGCATTTACGGGCATGAAATTTGCACACCGCACGTCTCGACCCGGGAGCGTCATAGGCTAGGTTTTGAGTCCGAAATTTTAACCCCGCGCATTCAAATCGGCAATATTTTGGTCGGGATAGGAATCTGCACCGTTGTACTTACGGGCATGAAATTTTGCATGCCCATCTACGGGCATATACTTGTGAGGAATTAACCCGCACGTCCAATGCAAAATTTTGCCATCAATGGAAACAATTGGTTTTCGGAAGGATCTGTTTCGGCATGAATTGCAACGCAGTTGACCCGAACGTTGACGAATTACCGGTTCATCGAAATTTGCCGGATAAATCGCATTTCTTCGGGAGAATTTGATCGATCTAACAGACAAGCAGTTTGAATGGAATTTTTACCGCGTTAAAGCAACATTTTGGCCCTATCTCATATGGAGAAGTGAAGCTGTGGTAGTCCGGCTAGGCTGATTTGGCGAAATTTTGACACCACGCTGCCGGGAGCGTATAGGCTAGGTTTTGAAATTTAACCCCGCCATTCAAATCGGCAATATTGGCGGGATGAATCTCACCGTTGTCTAGGCAAATTTTGCGCCGCACATTAACTAGGCATAGGTATGTGTGAATGGAAATTTTTACCCGGCCTCAAATCGCCACAATTTGGCTATTAGTATGTGGAAATCTAACTTGGTTCATTCGCGAAAATTTTGGCCATTACGGCATGAAATTTTGCTCGAATTCACCCCGGAACGTCATAGGCTAGTTTTGAGTGAAATTTTACCCGCCGTCCCAAAGCGGCAATAATTTGTGGGATGAACCCAGTGATTAGGGCATGAATTTGCTTCCCGCATCCAACCCTGAATTTAGGCTGAATTTGAATCGAATTACCCCGCGTTCCAAATGCTAATCAATTTTGGCCCACTTCCAAATGGGAAAGCATCTTTGGCCGGAACGTAACTCGCTTTTACGGGCATGAATTTTGCCACCCGCAACTTCGACACCCGGGGTAGGTCATAGGCTAGGTTTTAGAAATTTTAACCCGCGCATTCCAAATCGGCAAATAATTTTGGCTCGGGATAGGAATCTGCACCGTTTACTTACGGGCATGAAATTTTGACCGCACCCATCTCAACCCCGAGAGTCATTAGGCTATGTGTTGAATGGAAATTTTAACCCCGCACGTTCCAAATCGCCAAAATTTTGGCCCTATCTACATAATGGGATGAAATTGATGCCTGTGTATGTCGGCATGGAATTGCATTACGGGCAGAAATTTTTCACCCCAGAGCAGGACTTTTGCCCCGGAGACTAATGGTAGGTTTTGGCAAAATTTTACGCAGAATTCAACTCGGCATAATTTTGCGCCGGGATAGGGATCTGCACCTTACCCTTAGGGCATTAAGGCATTTTGCGATCGAA